>JAVTVJ010000032.1:1477500-2086000 GCA_034509425.1 Eopsaltria australis | reverse complement strand
AACTTCAGTGTTTCAATTTATTAATGACAGCTGATTCCCAGTTTTGATCTGTCTGACTATCCCCATATAAATATATAAGTATTCTAGGATGCTGTTGAGACAGTTGAAGTTTTTTCTGAACTTAAAAGTATTGCTGAAAGAATTTCAATGTGAAATAAATAAAAGATAAAAGTTCTGTGAAAGCATAAAGAGCGTGGAATTGAGTTTCAAATACTTTGTCCAGCATTATTTAGGTATTTCTTTGGTATTTTGAACATTATCATGCTGCAATTAGAAAGATATTATGACACTACAAAAAGAAGAAAACTTTATTCCAGTTAATTATTTTACCAGGGAACACATTTAGGCCCCTAGGTAAAGAAATAAATCTGTGCTTATCTTTTGTACCCCAGAACAGAAGATTTACCTATGTCACTGACCAAAATGGATTAATTCTAATTATTATAGAGGCCTATTTAATAACTTCCATAAAAGTTCTGAAGAGGAACAAATTTCAGCTGCCAGAAAAAGTGAGGTATAACATAGAATACTGTTTTAAAGATCTGCAACATTTAGCACCATAATCAACATTTCCGCTTATGAAAATCACAAAGTGGCTTTATAGTCTATAAGTAAGATATTTAGCATAAATATTGTTTGAACTCTGATTTGGTGTGATATGATTATATAATATGTCAGAAAATAAAATAGAAGAAGAAGGAAGGGAGAATGGCACAGGGAGTAGGATGACAAATAAAATACAGTGTCTGACAAGATCATTTTGCATGGTAGGACTAAGTCTGATTTTCAGTTTAAAGTGTTTAGTAAGTATCACACACTGTGGAAATATTGTCAAAACACTAATCCTTACCTAGATCTTTCTTAGTCACTAATTGCCATAATATGTAGGCCCAAGAATAAGAAATCTTGAAATAGCATAAAGCCACATCCTTCTTGAGTCCTATTTGTACGTCTCTCGTCACTAGTTTCGCAAATAGAAGGAATAGTGTAATTCTTGGCAAATGTGTCAGCCTCTTTTCCACTCCTCTTATGTTTCCATTCATAGCTCTCTTTAAATTGTATTCTCTCTCTTTTACTCCCAAGAGCAATCTACCTATCAAGTTGCCCACATGCAGGAATAAAAAAGCATTTACTGGGAAAAGAAATGCCAGGTGCAAAAAAAAAATACACCAGACAAACAAAACCAAACCCAAAACAAACTAAAAAAAAATCACCCTACAAAACAAACAAAACACCAAACTAAATCCCTGCCACCCCCACCCCTCCCCACCCCCCCAAAAAAAAAAAGGTAACTTATCTCTATTGATAGATAGGCTACTAACTCTGGAGGTGTATCATAACTGTAAAGCAGTAACATCACATCATCAGGAAGAGCCAACTAAAAACAGTTCTGGTTCTATTTGCTGGTTCAAAGAAGTCAGCACAGCAAAAGATAAAGGAGTAGTAAACACTGATTCCCTTAAATGAATGGGACTTTCATAACAAGGTTAAAAATAAAGACATCACAACTATCAAGCTAATGCCTGAGCAATGTTTTAACTCCACATTAACAGAAGACAGAAGAAACAGAAAGCACAAGTTTATAAAAATGGGCTCTATTTCAGCTCCTCAAAAGGGTTATGCAGCACATCTTAAGGAATTTTGTTTCTTTCATGACTCTTAACTAGTTTGTAGGAGTGAATGTTATTCATGTTTTCCTCAGTCAACATCTTTTTGAAATTCTAGTTTGTTTTGATACTAATAAGTTGAATGGTGCTAGGGACATTCCTCTGACTCAGATGCTAAATGATAAGGCTTAGCATAACTGTTCAGTTAATGAATTCTCCTTTGGGACAGAAAAGCTATGATCAGGATTTTTGCTTCTCTGCTAACTGCTCCATTATACCTGGGAATTATTGAAGACAATAAATTGTGCAGGACTAAAATCATCCTAGGAACCATACTAAAAATTTAACTGCAGAGATGGTTATGCCCTACTACCTCACGGTACTTGCTTGTGTAGTTGGAAAACACAAATCATTATCTTGACTCTATTAACCTGATGAACAGAGAAATGCATTTCAGTGTTGGTCAGTGAGCCTGGCAGATGCATTGATTCGATGGATGGCTGAAGTTTAGCAGCTGTACTGATGGTAATTCCCTGACAGATTCTGAAATGTTTGTGGGGATTTTCTGGTCAAGTCTCAACCATTGTTCTTTGGCATGTTGCCTTGTGTGGTGGCTGCAACCATTCTGGAATCTGGAAGAGACGTATCTAGCTTCATGTGCATATGCATTTATTTCCCTTTCATATATCTTGTAGTCAAATACACAATATATTGCTGTACATTAACTTTTGATTCTCTTGTCAGTTAGTAGTGGAAATAAGATCAGGGAAAAAAAACCCTGTAGTTAAGCAATAAAGAAATATGATGCAAGATTCATCTATTATGGATTTATATCAATTTAAATTCCAGCTTTAACATGAAAAACTAAATAAATTAATTAATTTAGAATTATTAGAATTAATTCAAGTGTTCTATGATAGAAGCTCAGTTACTTCTCTTTTAAAACTCTGGTTATGCAAATAAACAAATTCCAATAGGATCTCTCACATCAAAAATCTTTTGAAAGTGTGAATACTTATTATTCACACTTATTCACACTATTATTCATATTAAAATTTATTTGGAAGTACAACTACCAAGAGAACAGTAAAGAAATGTATTCTTTATTCAGGAATATATCTTAGATATCTGTTAGTTTTTAATTCATAAGACAATAAAGTAAAAGGAAAATACAGGGAGGCTTAAAAAAGGAAGGTATTTTTCAATTATAACAGTAAAAAAATACACCACATAGAATAATTTATTTTGATTAGCTTCAATTTGTTGTTAATTTAGATGTGTAAACTGAATTTCCTAATGCTTGCACTTCAGATAACATCAAATATACCTAATTTATAGAGGTGAATGTGTGACCTTGATTTCAATGTTCTCTCAAATTAAGTACATGAAATTGGAAATATGATGAAATGGAGGCATAGTTTATGCATATAAGTGTATAAACATTTGATTTAGGGCCATTTGGATTATTTTACCAGAATTAGTAATACCGTATCACAGTGATTATACTGAGTTTAAATGCAAACAATTCTATAAGTGATGTACTTGGGAGATTCATTAACTGATGAGGATGTTTTAATGGGCTACTTCAGGGATGACAATTTGATTCAATGTACTTCAAAGTACTTTACTTCCTGAAATTTGAGTGAAAGTCATCTAAGGCAGTCACACTCCAGCCCTTTAATTGCACTTGATATGATGCAGGAAAAAAAAGTAATATATGATTCCAGAACAAATGCAGCAATGAGGAACCCAAAATACAGTGAAGATCAGCTGAAGAAGTGAGGTGGATTCATTGGTTCTGGTTTTTCTGCTCGTGTGTATGATTGATTTCTTTCCAGTATCTACTTCATGGTCTTAGATATTCTATGGCTAACCTTACATGTTAGTGGGAGCATACTCCAGCATTGTCATACTAGTTGCAAGAGATCACCAAAATAAAGAGACAATGATGGAAAAGACAGATTAACATCTTCATGTTGCCTTTAACACTATGTTACACAGACACTGAAGACAGCAGATATTAGTCATTACGCAAAGTTCATCCCAATACACTTCCCTCCCTCCCCCTCACCTCCCAAAAAAAATATTTCTTCCTATCTCTTCTCCCTCTTACTTTGCTGGCTTCTGGATACCTTTCTTGTTTTCTTTTTGATCTTTCCTGATTGTATCACTTTATGGATCTTGCTCAGATCTTGAGAATATATCCCAGTATTTTCAGCTTGTTTTGTTCTACATTTGTCTTCTAAACTCTTTTTTTTTATTGTTGTTGCTTTGTTTTGCTTTTCTAACTATTTTCAATTCCTCTACACATGGAAGTCAACCTGTGTTAAAAGTCCACTTCTGCATAATATCTGTGCATCTAATTCTTCTAACTTTCACCCCTTGTCTCTCTCAACCTCATAAGGATAGATTCTGATTATCTCACTTATATCATTATGGTAACTTCATTTCAGCCCAAAGAAAACTGGATATTCAATTGCCTGGAATCTTTTGTCAAAACTCAATTTCTATCTAGTTAAGTTCATTATATTGCAAAACTCAGTAGATAAAATCACAGATTTACTTATCAGTATGTTCTTATTGATCAAAAGCTGTCTTTAGTAAATTCAATAGAGTTTTCTAAGTACCAGCATTCCATATTAACATAAACATCATCTTGACACTTTGCTTTTCATGTTAGTAAATTTTAATGTGAATTTTATTGCATGGAAATTTTTTTATCTGCATTCTTAATTTTTAATATAATTGAAACTCCATGTGTACCAGGAAGATGTAGCTCAGAGGGAAATGGGTCCTGAAACAAATCCAAAGATCTATATATTTTATGTATCGCTGCAAATGCTTAGGCAAATTTAATGTCAGGAACATACATAGAAAAAGCAGGATTTTAACTTTCTTTAAAAGATCTCTGTTTCCTATAGAAAATGATGATGAGTAAATAAAATTAGATTCTTTCTTATTCAAATTGTATTTTGATTTATTATGTCACATTTTCATAAAGAACTGAAAACAAAAACATCACCGAATTTATTTCAAGACCATAGAGAAAAAAAAAATATATGTTACCATTACTGAGAGGGACACAGCAAATTTCTAAAGAATGGTGCTAGCAGGTTCCAAATATTCCTTCTGTTTTCTGTTGATAAGACAAAACTCTTAAGTCACAAAGCTCCAATAGCACTTTTTAACCTTTTAATAAAGTGCACAAAGAGCTTTCAAAATAGAACAGTAAAGCCGCAAAGACCTATAGAGATATTAGAAATACAGCATTTTAAAATGAGATTTCATGCCCAGTAAAACCCTTCATTTTTGATTGTTTTCTCAGCAGACTGTTTTTTTTGTCACATAAATGAAGCATGTAAGAATGAAACAAAAAATACAGAATTTATTTATTTATCTATCTATTTTTTTTTCTCCCACAAGCTCTAAATAAACTAATATCACAAGCAGTACTAGACCATGTAGAGGTAACCTACTCTGTTTGATATGAGACTGAATAGAAGTAAATAGAGCAATCTCTACTAATGTGTTTGTAGAAATTGTTTGAGATGGAAGATAATGGTGGAGAAAAGGACAAAGTCTCTGAAAAACCTCATGCACTACATATGAGGCTCAGTCTTTAGAGCCCCATTAATGGACTGAACTGCATTTTTCAGACAAGCATTCCTGTTTCTTCCCTGTTTTGTGATCCCATACCACAGGTACACAAGATGAGTAGGTCTGTGAGCTTTTCAAACATCTCCCCCGGCACACAGTCCAAGAAGCAAGAGAGAGCAATTAAGGAGCAGTTCCTTTATGTTACCCTTATAAACAATTGTGCCACAGCCATGTGGTACAAGCACACTGGATTCCTGTCACTGTCACCTGTCCTGATGCCTATATCAGGACTTCCAATCTTTTGAAGAGATCCAGTGCACATACATACACACACATGTAAGCACAAGTGTTGGATCATGCATATGGATACTTGAACATATTTAAATGTAGTGATAATTTGAGTCAGTCCACAGCCAGACACATACCATTAAAAATCCTTCAGAAATTCTCATGCTGCAATTTTTTTCTCTCATTTTCTAATGGAATTTTCCTTTTGTGCATTCCAAATTGCTCAGATATTTAATTATTGGAGTGGAGCTGGGAGAAACTGAAATATATTTTAAGACTGGTTTTAATTTGCTGTGATTTTGTACTTTTCCTATGTATCCAGAGATTTTAAACATATTTTTATGAAACCCTGCATTCATGTTGCTGAATTGTCTCTATGCATTCATTAAAACCTAAGGCAATATTTAGAGTACTATTGCTTCCTGTGTTGAATGTAAAAAGAACCGGCACAAGAAAATTCTCCAAAACAAGGATTTGGCCTTATAGGAACTTTTTCCTAAATAAACCTAAAAAATAACTGAAAAATAAGACTTTGTCTCTAAACACACTGGATTTTGAAAGAGTTTTGCTGTCATGACTTTCCATGATTTATCTAGAAATTATGCTAAACATTTTCACATTTTTAAGTGTATGGTGAATTTTTCATAGATAATATTCTGTTCTATATTTGAATTGTCATGCAAGAAAATAGAAAAATGTCATCTTTAAAGAAGTTAACTTAAGCAACAGATTTTAGGGATTCATGGGAACTTTACAGAAACTCAATGGAATGAAAAAGAAAAGCAGCCAACCATGTTAAAACAACTATCTTATGCCAGTAAACAGCGTTACATAACATTAGCCTGGAGCTATGTTAACTTCAAAATATAGATGTATACATTTAACTTTCCAAGACATTTCCAGAGAAGTTTAGGTTTCACAAATATAAAACTTCCACTGTTGCCTGAGAGTGAAAATGTTGGAATTTTTTGTTTGTTTGTTACTTGGGATTTTTTCCCAGACAAGTTTGATATAAATTCTGTTTGGTATATTTAACTAATAACTTCTAATGTAATATTACTTTTATTTTCCTATGAATGTAATACTTGGTATTTAATTTTTCTGTCTGACAGGTTTAAGACAAAAATGGCACTGGATACTGTGTGGACTTGCAAGCTGAGAGTCTTTAATCAGAGATATACAGGATATAATCACAGATGCAGATATAACCACAGCATATTTTAAAGAATTACCTGACCCTTCCATCCCATAAGGGTGCTGACTGAGTCAAGCAGAAAAGTTGGTGGCTGTTGCCACTCTTAAATTGCCGTCTGGGAAGTTCTGGAGACTTTGTGGCTTTTACACTGACTGGCAGGTGGGGTAAGCTTGAGGTATGTTTCCAGAAGGTTAAGTTTGGTTTGTATGCTAATCCTGATTCCTGTCAACAGTGACACACGTGACTCCTCTTTCTCTGAATGTGAACACTACATATACCCAATTGTGTCACTAAGTTGCTGAAGTGTAACTTACAACATGTTTTGATGAAATAGACCTTATTCTGATGTTCTTCACTTCTTGGACACTTCTCTAGTAGCAATTCCTTGCATTAGCAGAAAACAAAGAAAAAAAATTGAGTACAATAGACAGCGTCATCTCTGAATGTTGCCTGGCTGCAGAGAAAAGATGTTCAGTCCAAACTTTAACTTTACTACTGTGTCAGGTCATCTAAATGAAGATGTCAGAAGACACAGTGTTTTCACCATCTGAGAAGTACATATTTTCTCAAATCATAGAATGGTTTGGCTTGGAAGGGACCTTAAAGATCACCTAGCTCCTAACCCCTCTACCGTGGGTAAGGACATCTTCCACTAGAACAAGAAAAAGCCCCATCAAACATGGCTTTGAACTCCTCCGGATTGTTCACAACATTTCTGGGCAACGTGTTACTTTGTCTCATCACCCTTACAATTAAGAATTTCTTCTTAATATTTAATCTGGATCTAACCTTTTTCAGATTGAAGCCGTTTCCCTTACTACAAGCCCTTGTAAAAGTCTCTCTCCAGCTCTCTTGTATGCTGCTTTAGGTACTGAAAGGCTGCTAGGAAATTCACCCTGGAGCCTGTCCTTCTGCAGGCTGAACAACCACAATTCTGTCTTCACAGAAGTGCTCCAGCCCTCCAATCATCTTTGCAGACCTCCTCTGAATTCTCCGAAACAGATCCAAATCCTTCTTGTGTTAGGGCCCCTACAGCTGGATGCAATACCTCAAGTCTCACAAAAGTACCTCAAGTAGAGGGGGGGAATCACTTCCCTCGACCTGCTGGACTCAATTTTTTGGATGCAGTCCAAGATGATGTCAGCTTTCTGGTCTGCAAGCATGCATTACTGGGTCTTTTTGAGCTTTTCATCCACCAATGCCGTAAGGTGTCTTTCCTCAGGGCTGCTCTCGGTGGCTGACTTCATTCCCATGTATATTTTATATCTGTATATGTATGCAGATATATCTGTACACATATATATACCTTCTCTATACATAGTTATGTATGTAAAGTCAAGTTCATATAATTGATATTTTACGCATACATGTGAAAGTATATGCACATACATGCATACATCCATTCAAACTGAAAACCATATTTGTGAGCTCTCAATTCCTTATGTATTTCTTGTAGTGGGTTGGACCAGTACTGAATTTTCTCTTGAACTTGAATGATTACTGAGAATTTTTAGTGTGATGGAAAACCAATAGAATTTATTTTGGATAGAACGGGATATACAGGTAATTAAGCTTCCCTCCCTTCACATTGTTGATGGGAAGGAGAGACAGCTAATGCAACAATAATCCCACTTAATTCTTTAGATATTCACAAATAGAGCTGCCATCTGTTTTATTACTAGCTTTTCAATTCCTGCTGCTCTGCATGCCTAAAAATGCTAAATCTGTGTGATATCTAAGGTTTCTTAGGGTTCATGGGACAAATATTCTCTCACCCAAGATTTAGAGTGTCTTGATCTCCTAATTATTCTCAAAGCAGATGAAAGATCTTTCTGTTTCTTGGTTCAGTAAAAAAATTGTGCTTTCAATAAACTTTTAATAATGTTTGCTCTTTTCTCGTGCAAAGTTATTTCATAGCTAGCTGCAATGGCCACAATGGGAAGGGACAGCATATTTCTTTCCACTAATGGAGGTTCAAGCCTTTACTTTGCAGTTTTATGAGAGTAACAGGCAAAATATAAAGTGGGGATACAGGGGATATAAATGGAGGGCAAAAAATGCAGTCAAGAGATTTCTTTTGTGGAAGAAAAGTGCATAATTCTTAACTTCAGAAAGCTAGAAATCAGGAGCTAACTGTAGGCTGGTACAATGGAAACAGGAGAAATGTTATTGTTGAAACCCTCAATACTGTTTGCACAGTAAAATTTAGGGGTAATTATAATGTCCTTTTAAAAACACAGCCCAATTTGTTCTTGGGAATAATCCAACTCCTTCCAAAGTTGGACAACACATCAATTTAAATAATAACATAAGAATTAAAGAGTTCAGAAAATCAGCGACCAGATCACAGACTGGGGAAACAGGTGTAGTGAGGCTACATGGAGGTTGCTGGAGTCAGTTCAGGCCTCCTGATCATTCTTGTCTCAAACTTTACGTTAAACATCCTAGATCTGCCTGTTCATAAAACCAGATAAATAAAAGCACAAAAGACACAGTGCCCTCCCTTTACCTCATTTTCTTCATAATTGTAGAGTACTCCTTTTTGGTTTTCTGAAACTAGATAATTAGATTAAATTAGGGGTACTTTCATAGTCATTTGCAATACTGTAAATCCCTATATAGGATGGTTATAATACAGTTTTAATTTGCTGATTTACTTATACTAATTTTCTGCAACCTGCAATGAGGCTTATCAGAACCTTATCACTAATTTATTTACCATGATATATTTGCCTTGTAAGCATGTATA
Organism: Eopsaltria australis; assembly: GCA_034509425.1. NCBI lineage: Eukaryota > Metazoa > Chordata > Aves > Passeriformes > Petroicidae > Eopsaltria > Eopsaltria australis. Next base: position 2,076,564 of record JAVTVJ010000032.1, on the reverse strand, counting down.
CAAATTTATAAACTGTCCAAATGCACTTTGATTGTATGAAACTACATGTATTATTCCTTTAGCTGAACAGAACCACTTCACTCACAGGGAAAGAAGATAAAATGAGTTATGTAATTTACCTGGTTTTAAATTTCTGTTGTGGTTTAAAAAAGCATGAGTATAAAAGAAGACACACCCAAACCCTGAGACATATTGTTGTTTCAAAAAAGGGATATAGGTTTAGTGTATACTACCTATAAATACAAATGAGACAAGAACAAAATCCTTGTGTATCTGAAAGACACAAAGAAAAAAGCTACACAGCACCCTGACAATACCAGAATAAAAATATCATTGAAGAGCAGTCACTATTTCCAGTTATATGCATTTTTTTTAAACACAAAGAAATTTTTTCAGCATATTTTCTAGCACATAACATTGAAAATGAACAGAAGATGAAAACAGCACTTGTCAGAGGTTGATTCCTTAACCACTGTATATGTCTGTTTCATGGAGTAGTGAAGTAGCAGCAGATAATGATGTTGCCAGGAAAAGCACTGAACCAACCTTCAGCTATTGTAAATGTAAATGACTGTTGAAAACTTGCTGGCTTATGCAGACTCAGGATCTGATCTTCAACATTTTGTGATCTTTTTAATAGAAAAAAATTCAGTTACATATTCGAACAACAGTGTGTCTCACTAATGCCATTTCCCCCCCTGTGTTTCTAGGGGGAGTTAGGGATAAGGGAAAATTAAAAAAAAAAATAAAAATCTAGAAACGTAATACATCATCTATCTGAGAAATCTGGAAATTCTGTCTTGAAACTGAAACCTAAACACATTTGTCATATTCTACATGCTCTGAAAATAGAACAACTCCTTTTAGAAAATGATACTGAGTCCTTCAGTGATAGCCAACTCTGTCATTTAAGAAACCCTCATGCCAAAATAATGTACTTCTTGCTAAATTAGATTTATAATTTCTAAGATTAATTTACTCACACATGTCCAAACTGCACAAAAAAGATTAATTTAAACTTCTTTGAAATTGCTGTTGTTGAGATATTGATGAGATTTCACCACAATAAAAAGGTGGATATCTAGTCTACGAAAATGCATTAGTGTGTGTACATTAGTATTGACCCCTTTCAAAGTCTATTTTACCTCAATTATTCACATTTGAATGACTTTTTACTATATATAAATTATTGTCCAAACTTTACTTTTTTCAAGAGAACGCTGAATGTAAAGCATTTGATTCAGTATCAAAAGAACACATAAAAAGAGGAAAAACAAGGAGGAGAGAGAAGAGAAAGTGGAAAGCCATAAAAAAATCTGAAGAGGAAGGCAGGAAGGCAGGAAGGCAGGCAGGCAGGCAGGAAGGCAGGAAGGAAGGCAGGCAGGAAGGCAGGAAGGAATTCTGGAAGGAAGGAATTCTGGAAGGAAGGAATTCTGGAAGGAAGGAAGGAATTCTGGAAGGAATTCTGGAAGGAAGGAATTCTGGAAGGAAGGAATTCTGGAAGGAAGGAAGGAAGGAAGGAAGGAAGGAAGGAAGGAAGGAAGGAAGGAAGGAAGGAAGGAAGGAAGGAAGGAAGGAAGGAAGGAAGGAAGGAAGGAAGGAAGGAATTCAGGAAGGAAGGAATTCAGGAAGGAATTCAGGAAGGAAGGAATTCAGGAAGGAATTCAGGAAGGAATTCAGGAATTCAGGAATTCAGGAATTCAGGAATTCAGGAATTCAGGAAAGAATTCAGGAAGGAAGGAAGGAAGGAATTCAGGAAGGAAGGAATTCAGGAAGGAATTCAGGAATTCAGGAATTCAGGAAGGAAGGAAGGAAGGAAGGAAGGAAGGAAGGAAGGAAGGAAGGAAGGAAGGAAGGAAGGGCAAAGGGAAACTAGGAACATAATGTCAAATAAGTAACTTAGTTTTGAGGAAGCAAGGAATTGTATGAACCCAGGAATTTTTTCAAAAAACATTTATAACATGTGAGAAAGCTACTCAAGAGTTCTGTTTTGTCAACAGGTAAAGCAAGAAAAATCTGCCAAATCCTTGCATGTTCTGTTGTAATGTTTCACTACTGAGAATACTTTTCCCTGGAGAGCCACAGTTAAGCCTGCTTGTAGACAGAAAAATGAAAATCTGATTCTGTCACACTTAAAGGCTCCCCTCTCTATCTGCTTTTATGGAGAATAGTACATACAATATATATTAAAAAAACAGAGCTATTTTCACAATGTAACAAGATCATTGTGTTTGGTTTTGAGCAGTGGTACATGGCTGTTAGGCATACCTGAGAGAAAGTTAGAAACTCCTGTGGTGAGTTGACCCTGGCTGATGCCAGGTATCCACCAAAGCTGTTCTATCACTCCCTTCCTCAATTGCAGAAGGAAGAGAAAATACAACAAAAGGCTCATAGGTCAAGATAAGGGCAGGGAAATATCACTCAGCAATTACCATCACAGGTAAAACATACTCAACTTGGGGAAAAATAATTACATTTATTACCAGTCAAATCACATAAATCATGAATAATGAGAATGAAAACCAAATCTTAAAACACTTTCCCCTTCCCTTCTTCCTAGGCTCAACTTTAATCCCAATTTTCTCTACCTCCTATCCTTCATCAGTGCGGAGAAATAAGAATGGGGTTTTGAATTCAGTTCATCACACATTGTCTCTGCTGCTCCTTCCTCCTCAGAGGGAGAACTCCTTGGTTTCTTTCCCTGATTTACCAAGAGGTCTCTCCCATTGGCTGCAGTTCTTCATGAACTGCTCCAGTGTTGGTCCCTTGCACAGGGTGCAGTTCTTCTGCAACACACTGCTTCAGTGTTGGTTTGCCCCACAGGGTCATAAGCCCTGCCAGCCAACCTGCTTCAGTGTGGGGTCCTCGATTCTCTGTTTCCTTCTGATGGCACTCTGAGGTTCAGACTTCACTCATTGTACTCAGAAAATCTTTTAATCTTACTAAACCTCATACTGTAAATGAACTTCAGTAAGTTAACATAGGGATGAATAAAAATGAAGTTTGATTTCTGGCTCACTTTTAAGGAAGAGACCCACATTTCAAATCAAGCAATTCATCCTTCCTCCATGTCTCCCTTTCCACGTAGAAATATGCTATACTTCAACTAAAGTCACTTAAAAAACTTCTGTGTAAAGTAGACTTCATTCATCACTTTGCCATGGCACAACAATTTTGCAGTTCATCTAACTCTATGAAAAGGGCTGTTTGTTATTCTGTTCAGCTAAAGGCAAGCTGAACTCAGGTAGGGTAGAGAAAGCATGTCACCTGCCCACACTCTTCACTTCTTTAGCAATATTCAGCATAGTGGCACATGCTTCAGGCACAAGAAATACAGCACTCCAACCAAGACCATGCCAAATCTGACTCAACTGACAGAATAATTTATCTAAAACTATAGTAATTACTGTGGGTTTGCCTTTCCTACCTATCAGCCCCCTATCAGCTTTACAGGGTTTCAATATGAACTAATTTTGGCCAGTACAGTCTTCATCAACTAGCCAGTAATGCCAATAGCATCAAAAGAGTAATTACTTTTTTCAGCTGATATTTCTATAGATTTAAATGTTTTCAGCAAAATATGTCATTTATACATGCTTCTTGCCCTAGTTTGACAAATTGAGTTAGAATTGCCAACTCTGAAAAAGGAAGAGAGAAAACACATTGCAGGCAGTAATTTGCTTATGCTCGGGTATCATCAACTGTTTAAAAGTGGCAGATGGATTTACTCTTCTTAAGGAAGAAAGTCTTCACAGAAGTAAATCTGGTTTCTCATCTATCTGCTTTGCTTCACACAAGAAGTTCTGAGAAGGAGCAGATCATCACTATAATCAAGAAGATGAGAAGTAGCAACACAGACAGCCCTGTAAAAGCCAGGGGATGAGGAAGAACACTCAGTAAGGCTCTGAGAAATGAAAAATAAGTTCAGCCATAGAATAGATTGGATCTCAATTCTTACATATGGAATTTGATTAAAAAAAAAAAAGTTGGAATGGTGCTGATATATTTGGACATCACAAAAAGTTTTGGGAATATAAAAGTTTATATGATAACTGCCTAAAGTGGCAGTATTAATTTAAAAACTATTGGAAACAAATATAATTTGGTATGTATTATTAGATTTCTAGCTAGTACTACAAGAATTATAGCCATCCTTAAATGCTCTTCAGTGTATATTTCTACTAACTTGATAAATGCAAAAATGATTGTGCTTCAGAAGTCTGAAAATAGAAGAAAATACTCAGATTTTTTGCAACTCATCTTGTGGAACATGTTTATGCAGAACTAGAGAATATAGAGGATTAATTTGCTTTCAATTTTTAGTATAAAAGCACAATTGGAATATGCCTTATGCATATTCATGAAGTATTATTTGCATTTATGTCCAGATTACTTTAATTATCCTGGATCATATTTTTTAAAAAAGGAAAAGATTATAGCTGTCTACTAGGACTAATAATTTTAGCACCTATGAGAACCAAACTTTGCAATTCTAAAGGTGATACATGCCAAACTGGGAAGCGGTTCAATCGTCTTACTGAGTTCTCAGTTGAGCAAGCAGTCTTATTGAAGTTGATCAGTTTATTTAAGTTACTAAGTACTCAACACAGTTGCACAATATATCTCTGTTATTTCTGGCTCATTGGTGTCTGCAACCCCTTGGTTTGTTGGCATGACTTTGGACATCTTTACTGAAAGTTGGCCTTTAAGCACACACACATGCACACATTGCTTTTTCCTTCTTTCTTTTTACTTTTTCCTTTTTTTTTTATCAAACATTGAACTCAGAGGTTGCAGCTTGAGATCTGTAAAGGAGTGTGGGAAATACGTGAGATCAGAGAAGGGTACTGATACAGCAAGTGTTACCAAGACTGCAGTAAAAGGCACTCCTTTAAACCCATCTCTGAGCAGTTACTTCAAAGCAGGAGCACTGTGCTGTTGATCTGACGCTAGTAAAAATAAAAAAATAAATGAAGTTAAACTAAACCAAATTCAAGCAGCTACAAAATGAGAATTACAGGTCACAGCCTGAGGTGGCAACTGCATAACACATCCTATTTAGGGATGTCTTATGCAGCTATGACAGATATACACTACAACATCTTAGCCAGTTTAGAAGGAACTTTCTTGAGGCTTCAACTTGAAGATCTATCGATTATTAAAAACTGGTGTGTAAATTTAAAAATCTTCACGGATCTAGCTTCAGATTCTGTACAATATGCTGCATAGATCAGTGTATGTATGCGTGATTTGAACCATAAAATTTACTACATTTTCAAGAATAGTCAGATATTGACAAATGCTTTTTAAATTAGTGACAAAACACCCCAAAAGTCTTCTACTGGAAAACACCTGCTATTTGAGTGCTAAAATATTAATTTAGAGCATCATTGTAAATGCCTATATTTGGAAAAAAAGCCCCGAAACAATCAAAAACCCCCCTAATCCCCAGTCAAACAGCAAAACACATGCCCAAAAAAACCCCGCCCACAACATAAAACAAAAATCCAGAAAAACTATTTGCTATTAATCAGAGAAACTATACCGAAATAGTAGGGAGGTCATCTAATTCCTTTTCCTCTTCCCTTTGAAGAATTGTTGATTTGACTACTTTTAACAGGATTATCAACTTAATTTCATGTAAAGCATAGATAAAAGGAATGTAATATATTTTCTTAGCTCATAAAGAAAACATATATTAGAATAGTTTAATATCAAATAAAGCAATGGACAGATTTTTATTCTTGACTATCAATTTAAAAATATTTTTGGTAGAGAAAATACTTGGTAATCAGCAACTTATTCTTAAAACAAGTTCATTTACATTGAAGAAGTCAAATTGCATTTTAGATTTCCTCCGTTTATTCTGGAATCTGACATTCTTTGCCCCATATATGTGTATAGTATTAAATTAAGCCTCTTAAAAGAGCACTTGAAGCACACATCAGAATGTACTCTAAAAAAAAGCTGTTTATCTCACTAATACTACAAAATGAGTGTGAACTTACTGGAAATATGACCCGTCTTTGCATTCCTTCCACTTCTGCTACATAAACCACAGAGACAAAGGTAGACGACTGGCAGTGCCACTGTGTCACTGGAATAGTAAACATTGATTTTCCGTGGCTATCTCTGATTACAACTTAATTTCTTTATATCATTACTTTAACTTTCAAATAGCTTTTTGGGGATTTTTGGGAGCAGTGAGATATTTTAAGAAATAACATTAGCAGAACAGCTAATTAAAGTTCAACAAATTTGGTGCAAGTGCTGAGTTTAATACTGTGCAATAGAAATTAGAAATTACACAGAAATAAACCCTGAATGCCATTTTAAAAAATTGGATTTCAGAACAATGGTAAAATATTATTTGTATTTATTCAGAAGTCACTGATTTTGTTACTCCAAAATTAACAGTTTATTTCAAGGAAAATGTTAAATCATTTGCTTTCCCTTGTTCTACTCTGAGTGCTGTTGCCCAACACATCATGAGCAGCAAAAAGACTATCATGCATAAACAAGGAAAATCAGAAAAGAAGATTGGCCACCAGACTGTTTCATCCTCAATTTGTGTCATAGATGAGCTCTCAGACCTGATCACCTCCACCTTGGACTTGCAGCCATCAGCACAAATAGTTGAACATGACATTGTGAACTCACAGGTAACCTGAGAAAAGATTGGTGAATAATGGTATCTATAGTGTCGTTATAACTACCACAGTCTATAGCACAACGTTTTGCTAATGAATGAATGCAGCAAAATTCGGTTTCAAGATTTAAAATTTAATTTTTTCAATCTTTTAAACACTTTCATTCCAAACTTTGATTCACCAACAAAATATATTCAGTTCCAATCCTTCCCCATAATATCTTATGCTCATGAGGTCCTATACCCCGAACTGAAAAGAAATTTACTGTACTGACTCTTGTCTTATGATTCCAAAGGTATCAGATAAAACTTGAAGAAAACCAAGAGGCAAGTGATATACAGCTTTTGAGGAGTCTTGCCATTCTCAATCTAAACACATGGTAGGCAATTTACTTTGAGGCTAGTATGTGGAGCAGACCAATTTCTCTGTGTAATCACAGAAACAAGTTTCCAAAACACTAAATATATAGAAGACCAAAACAAGTACTAACTGAGGAAGATTTTTCTGGAGTAGATGCTACAGTTTTGAAAGAATAGTTCATTAAATTAAAATATGTTGAAGTATTGTTTCTACAGCAGCTATAATTCCTGGAAATAAAGAAAACTTGTGCATTCAATAGGAAGGCTGTCTATTGCAGCACACACTGGGTGGGGGCAGGTGGAAGATGATTTCGGCATTTGTTCAAAAACATAAGTCTAGGAAGAATTCACAAGGAAATTGATTGTGTTTGCTTACACTAAAAGTGGAAAAATATTATTGTTGTTAATATTACAATTAGCACTTTTGAACAGTCAAATACTCATTTAATTGTTTTCATCTCTTAGCAAAAGCACCCCAGCAAGGTCCCAAATATTTAATAGGTACCGTGTATTGTGCATTAATTTAACATTACAAAAATATATATACTGAAGTTTAAAATATATTGCAGTTTCTGGGCAGATGATTATGACGAGATGATTAAAAAGAGGTTTTACTGGTAGTATTTGTCATACAGTAAATCCAATTCTAGTAGAACAGCATAAGACTTGTACATAACAGGCTTAAGTATATAGTATATAACCAGTAGTTAAAAATACAACAATTATATTAGGATAAAACAAATGCTCGATGCAGACCAGCGTTCTGCTTTTAACTTTGATCTAAAGAGTCCTACAACTTAAATGTAAGAAAAAGGAGACAAGTAAGTTTCTGTTCTAAATATCATCTAAGCTTCTAGTCAGTAAAATCTTACTGGACTATAGTGTTTACACAGACTGTAGCCTAAAGTTATCAATTTTAAATTTACATACTTTATTTTTGAATACTTTTAGAGTTACTTGCCAGTGTAATTCTTAAAGTAACCTTGTTTTGCATATATGTGTATTAAAAAGTTGTTTTAATCTTCTTACTTTATTATTTAGTATGAATGGTTTTGTAAAGGGTTTTTTTTTGTTTTTTATTGGTTTGTTTAAGATAATGAGAAACAGCAAATATGTATTCCCTATTTGCCTTTTCTGTACATCCAAGAGTTTAGAGCACTAGTATATCCTCTGCTGACTACTGTTTCCAAAGTTGATGGATCCTAGCTTATTTACTTTTTTTTCTTATGAAAGTCATTCTCTACCTGTGATTGCCCTTGGTATTCTTTGTAACTATTTTATATCTGTTTTCCTGTGGTAAGAACTTCAAGAAATTTTCAAGGACTGTATGCCTCATGGGTCTCTATGGTAACAGCATTATGTTATCTATTTCATTCTTTTCATTTTCTAAGACATCCTCACATTATTTGCCAAGTAGATTAATAGTGACCACTTAACAGATGCTTTTGGATAATTATCTACTTATCTAAAGACTCCAGGATGTGTTCACATTCTTCTAAAAGCAAATATATAGGCAATAACAACCAGTGTTTTTCTCTTCTCTGTGCACCTCTCATGGGACTAATGAAGCATGGAGTGATGAATGTGGTTTTAGTGGTCAAGAGCATTTTTGAGCTACAGACGCTTTGACTGAAAATATACAGTGTTATTACATTCCAGAACTGAGAATATTTTCTGATTTTTCTCTGAAGATAATTAACCAAGCTATACTGTAAATAGGGATTGCAGGTAAATCTTCCCCCTAAATAAGAAAGAAAGTACTAGTTAATTTGAAAGTACTTTTGACAAATTGTCTTACCTAATTTGGTAATTTAGCAATATTTTCATTCAATGAAAGAAATGTTTCAGAGTTTCAGTTGTTCTCCTGTCAGAGAAAAAAAAATAGTTAAGAAGTGCAAATTCAAAACTAATAAGAAAAAGAAAATTAACCCAGTTTATTATTTCAAAGTGTTACATAGAAACTAACCTATAGCTATTTAGAAGCTTTAAACAGTAGGACCTACAGTAGCTTCCTATTTGCATGGATAAAGAGAAGTCCAACAAAGAATAGGTTTGAAAAATAAGAAAGTTAAGGGCAAATGATGAAATAACTCAGTCACTTTTGTTCCCTCACAGGAATAATAACCCTACACATATTGCAGAGGAAACAGTACTCACCTTTGAATCTAACTAAATTTTTAAAAAAACAGACCTAAGAATCAAGGCTTCTTGGTTATAGAAGAATGAACAGAATACAGAAGATGATGATTTTTTTTTTCTTTTTCTCTTAAATCAAGACTGAAAAAAAGGGAAGCAAAATGCTAGACTAAGACTGGTACCCAGGTGTAGAAAACTGAATAGTGCTGAGCTTTGATCTTGAAGAAATGAAGATTTTATGAACTATATTGTGCAGTTTTGCAGCCTACCTGCCCTTTTAATTGGCATTTCTTTGATATAATCTTACAATACCAGTTCACAGCACTTCCATTTCTCCAAGCAGTAGAAGTTCAAATTCAAATTTTAAACACCAGTTTCTTTGAAAAGAAGCTTAGATATAGCATTGACAGCTATATTCTGTAAATTCTGATGTATAATATGCCATCATCACTCTTCATGAAATGTATGATTGTACTAATAACAAACAGCTTTCATACAACTGCACAGTAATTTGGATAATCTATTCATGCTTACGAACTACTCAGATAATGGAAAACTATTATCCACTATATGTGCTACAAGGTTTTCAGTTTGTTGGTGTGTATTCACTCTTTTTCCTCTTACTTATACGTCTTCAACAGTAAAACTACTCTCAAATGTCACAAAAAATTGTAACACCAGGTTTTTATTTTTGCAAGTGCTGTAATTTAAAAACCTACTTGCCATGAACTTCTAAACAGCCGAATAAGATAACTTTAAAAAGAATGAAATAATTTGTTGATACATAATACAATTTTTCAGATGTTTCAGACCAGGCAGTGGAATATAAGTGGATTGCCTATTGCCTAAGTCATAAGCAGACAAATTTCATTAATCTAAGTGTAAGAAACCTTAGAAATTTCCCCAAATGTAAAGAAAAAATCTGTATTATTTTACCACACTCTTTCCACAATATACTCTGATATGCAATTGGGACATTCTAAACTGAGGATATGTTCTCCATGTTTATTGTGGTGTTGCTTTGTATCTTTTTAAAAAAAATCTTGCTTTTAGTAGAAGACAACACACACTTTTAAAATTGCATCCTTCTCTAAGAATTTCCTCCAAAAACTATAGTAAAAAGGGTAATGCAAAGTTTCAAAAACACAACCAATCTGCTTGTATCTCATTCATGAAGCTACATAAAGATATAATTTTAATTAATTTCCCCTATCCATTTTAATGAAAACAAGTAAATTAATTAAATTTGAATTGTTTGGAGATTAAAGGAAACTTTCAAATGATCATATGTATTTCATTTACACAAGAGAAAAGAGTAAGGATGCTAAAAGTTACTTTCTTCTGACATGTAATGCAAGTAACAACTGAATGATGATAAAAACATCTTTGATGGGATTAGTCTTTTTTCCTTTGTTTGAATCCAAAAAAAAAAATTAATCACTTGAACACAAAATACACTTCCAATACATAAATTGGTTCACTAGAGTGGAAAATCATGTGCTTAAACTTAAAGCATATGGTATATTTATTGATTTGAGATCTGAAGAATTTTAGCCACTTACTCAGTAAAGCATGTTTGAAAAATATGAATAAATTATTGTTTTTATTTAAAGGAAAAATGGCTGTTAATTAAAAGTAAAATCCAACAGAACCAATAGATATTCATATCAGATGAAAATTTAATTAAATTATCATGTTTGGTTCAATTTTCTGCCCAAAAAATAAAAGTTCAGCCAAATCAACTTGTCATCTTCACAGTTTTCAGAAAAGCGTTAAAAATTCAAATAATGCCCTGCTTTAAAAAGACCATTTGCAATTCATATACTGTAGAATTTTGGGGTGCTGGACTATAATAAATCTAAATATACAATATGAACTTCAATAAGAATTCCTAGAATTAAAGGCTTTCTTCAGAAACTTTATGCAATGTATGTTTCTTTTAAATGAACAGAATCTGTGAGGTTTAAGCATTCCATTGAACATACTAAGCATTTATAGATTTGATCTAAGCATCCTTAAAAAGTTAGTAATTTTCCAGAATTTTCCAGTATTATACTCAAACAAATTCCATTCCATGCAATGGAATACAGTAGTAAAGGCATGAGATATTAAGATATCACTACAGGTAAATACTGCATTCATCCTCAACTAATACATCATGTTCGTTACCAGGAATGCACAAGACATTAAAAATGTATAGCAGAATAGATTTTTTGCTTCTAATAAACTTCAAAAAAATCTGAAACCAATGGAAATTGTATTTTTGAAAACACAGGCACTCTGTACCAAGTTGACTTTTTCTAATGCATCTTTATTAGTAGCTATATAAACATATTTTAAAGGCTCGATAACGGACTCCTGCCTTGTAATAGAGGCCTGGTCATTCTAATTCTGCTGGAGATGAGGCTCATTCTGCACATGGAAAGGACAGCCAAACTATCTGGAAGGCAGGCTCTGGCCCTTGAGCTTCATGTAGCTAAGAATGAAACAAATAACACCACTCCCCCAGCACCCAGACTAATCTATCTATCCTGATTATTTACTGGAACAGTTGCTGATGTGCTTTCATCCCAAACTGACAAGCACTTTCCCTGGACATGTTTCAGAAAGCACCGGTCAGTAACTGTTTCCAATACACAATTTGTAGTAGTTGCAGAATTTGGGAGAGCAAGAGAATCCAATGCTATTGTGTGACAGGTTAGAGTCAGTACAAGAGAATAGTTTAAGATTTATTTAGTTTACTAATATTTAGAAAGCCAGAAAAAACACATGGTATCCCACAGATCTTCCCTTAATTTTGAAGCAGCCATTGATTTTAATAATGCTATTTATTTACTTTTTGAATCCCAGTTTACTCTTTTTCTACTATAGCTTTTTTTTTTTTTTATCAGCAAAAATTCTTAATTTTTTCACACCACTGTGGATGTGTGGACCATCCACTTTTTGCTTATGAGAAGTTTTCTGTGGCTGGTCACTTTTATTAGTGCTACTATGTCTGTTTGTAAACCTCAAATTGGACAAAAATTTATTTTTTTCTGTAATTAAGAAATATATATGAGATAAGCTAAAAATCACTTAATTATCTCAAATATGTCAAGATCTGTAAAGACAAATTATTTCAATTTTTTAAATGTCTGTTATTAAGGGAAAAGTACATTGCCAAGTACATTCACATTGATGAATATATGAAGTGGAATAGGCTGGGTAAGGAAAAGCATTTCACTTTACACAGACCCTCTTACACGAACACACACACACAGGTAGCTGCTGCAGGTACCTGACACCTGCCCCAGTGACCACACCAAAGCATCAGACCAGGCCAGCCTGGGGACTTGTGACACTCACTCCCCACAGTCTCCGAATAAGGCTCTGGGCAGGGCTCAGCATCAAGCTCACCTTGACTCCTCAGCTTCTGTGTGTTGCAGGATGGCGTGAGAGAATGTGTACATGTGGGTTTATAACCAGATTCCAGGAAGGTGATCAACCAAATCACTCCATAATGGTATCACTGGTTACCTCCTCATTTGCACTGCCCTGTCATCCACTATTCTCTAAATTCAATTATTCAACTTTTCACTTAGCAAGATCATAACACCAATATTTTATCACAGGAGCAGAAAAAAATTGACAGAAGCTTTACCCTTTGGCCTACCTTAGTCTTTCCCAAATAATATTCTTGTTTTTATTCCTTATAAAAAGAGCAGACAGACTGAAAATAGGATGATTAGCATGAAAATCAGTGTAGAATATCTGGTTAAATATTAGGTTTGATTTGGAAACACTCTTTCCAAAGCTTTTAAATATGTCTTTTGAAAAACAGATGAGAGCTTGATTGCTTTTCTTTCCATACCTTAAGCATGAAAGCTTGCTTGACATTTCTTTTAAAAACTATGAATCAGAGTGTTGCTCAAAAGAGAAAAGCATCTTTTTCAGAGGAACTGTAATTCATAGAGTTTGGGTAAATTAGGTCTCCCTGCAACATTTGCATTTGATGTAATTAATAGTTAGAAAGTTACATTAAGATAAATAGAAATTATATCTGGAAAAACCCTTTACAAGGCAAAAAAACCCCAAACTATTTCTGGTATCTATTTTGATGCAAGATAAATATAATGAACTTTAGTAAGGGATAGAGAAAGGAAGAAAGGCAGAACACATATACACTATTGTCCCTTGTATGCTAGCACTTTTACACTCAAAATCTTGTAGACAAGAAGTGGCAAAGACCTCATATATGAAGTCAAGAATTTTTTGTTAATTTGAATAAAGTGTGACTGACATATAATAAATTTAGTAGTAGTAGCCCAGTTACTGTGATACTTTGGAGGAGTTACTTGGGAGGAGAGAGCGAATAATCCTGTAAGGATATATGAACAAGGGCAGTGTAAATGCCAAAAGGGAATAATGAGAAAAGGAGGAAGCCATACATGAGAACTTACACGGACACAGACCTCACTAAGCAAGAATTAGAGAGACAGTAACAGACACTAACAACACCCAAGCCTGCTCAGTACTCCAATAGCATTGCATGTAGAATTAGAGAACACTTGTTTCAGTAAGATTAACTGATGGAGACCTTGTCAAATGGGATACTGTGGAAAAGGGGGAAGCCATAAACAAGCACACAGACACAAAACTGACAATCAAATATGATGAAGATGAATACAGGAAATTAACATCCTCAGTCACATGAAGACATGGGCTGCCAAGGAACTACAGGCCAACCAGGACTATGCAACTAATAAGGAGGGTCCAGGTTATTGGAAGGTGTCAGAGTTATTGGAAGGTGTCAGAGTGGCTGTGCTAACTGATGAGAAAATGTGCAGAGCAAGTCAGTCTGTGGCATAAAGACAGGAAAGGTTATGAAAAGGGCTGGTCTCATGTAAAACATGATTCTGTGACTCTATGATTAACAGATAAACCTTAACTAGTGGAAAACACTAGCATCATTGTCACTAAATTAACAAATATGGTAGAAAAAGAGAAACAAAACCTTGAAAATTTACCCGGTCCTACTTTCTGCTATATCAACTGTGAGATCTAACACACCCTAAGCACTACTGATACAAAGCATACTTCTTTAAAAAAATAGCACAGGAGATTTTGCAGCCTACATGAGCAATTAATACTGTTCCTATTAGAAAATTGTATTTAACATCTAAATGAAATCTTCTATAGTTCAACATGTCATTATATTCTGTCATCTACACAGAAAATACTTCCACTTTTGCTATTTAAGTCTTAAAAGTATTATGAAACACAACAAAACAAATAAAACAAAAGAAAACCCAAAAATGAACCACAAAACCCACAAAACCCCCAACGATAACAAACCCCATGAGCTATCTTCTCAACTAAATTCTAAGGACTGCTTTTAGTTTTGTTTTTTTTTCCTCTGGACTCAATCCTATTGAGTCTCTTCATGCTAGAAGTATGTCAGACAAAACAGCCCATGTATTTCCTATCATGGTCCTACCAGTGGTGAATAAACAGTGATCTGTAGCTAGAGACCTTATTAGCTAAAAATTAGGGATGTGACCTGTCATAATCTTGTGCTTGTTTCAGTCTAAAAGTGTTACCATCAAATAGTCTATTTATGATTTTGAAGAGCTAATATTGGAAATAGTTAAACAGCTATGCATTGCTAGCCTTTCAGAAAGGACTTGCTTTCTTGCTTTCCATTTCTCTCTCCTTCCTTCCTTCCTTCCTTCCTTCCTTCCTTCCTTCCTTCCTTCCTTCCTTCCTTCCTTCCTTCCTTCCTTCCTTCCTTCAAACGGACTTCATCTTTTTCACTTCTCTGCTTACCACTGCTTTGGCCTGTGCAATGAAAGGGCATTTTTAATAACAGCTTCACAAGCATGGGCTAAGGTTTCTTCTACTACTTGAAAATTTGTGGCAGCAAACATGATTTCATTAATGAAGAGAATCTTATCTAAACAATTAAAAGCAAAAGTGATTTTTTTCTTGTAAAATCCCTTTATGTAAAAAGACTGGGGAAAAAAAATTAAAAAATCCGACAAATTCAACCTCAAAAAATATTTCTATAAATTTTAATAAATAGAAATGTTAGATACAACTACCCAACTT
Organism: Eopsaltria australis; assembly: GCA_034509425.1. Taxonomy (NCBI): domain Eukaryota; kingdom Metazoa; phylum Chordata; class Aves; order Passeriformes; family Petroicidae; genus Eopsaltria; species Eopsaltria australis. The sequence continues at coordinate 2,061,332 of JAVTVJ010000032.1, read as the reverse complement.
CCTACATTTTGTCCGTATAATAACTTTGCTATTTATAAAAATGTTGTCATAATTGTTTCTTTTATAATGGCTCGTGGATTTGTATTAGCTTGTGAATCAATACTCTGTCAGAATTTAAATGTTTGAGTACTTTTCTAATGAGAACTGTCTCCATAAATGAAATAAATTAGCCACTGATGTAGGGTCTGCTTAGAGTAGGGCACAAGCAGATAAAAGTAAATTCAGACTCTCATTTGTATCCTCTAATATAATATATGCTGAGTATGTAAAATAAAAAGATCAAGAATCAGGGTTATCAAAATTAGCATTTCACAAAATATCCAAGTTCCTATATAAGTAGAAGCTTACAAAAAACATATCCAACCACTATATATAATGAACATGCAGCCCTAAGTGATATGCATTGACAAAGAGATCTGAAGTACTCCATGCCTTTCTAAGTTTTTCAATATTTCCTACTACCTTTGCAATGTAAATCCTGTATCATGTGACCAATTCAGCTGCATCTGGAGTACTGGGGTCCATTTCTGGGCTCTGCAGTACAAAAGAGAAATGGCCTTATGGGAGTGAGACTAGCCCAGGGTTGCAAAGATGATTAAGGATCATCACTTACATGAAGAGAGGCTGCAACCTGGGGCTGTTCAGTCTGGAGAAGATAAGGCTTAGGTTAGATGCTATCAATGTGTGTAAACACTAAAGGGATGTAATGTAGACAAGGGAGCCAGACTTTTTTCAGGGTGCCCACTGGCAAGACAAGGCAATGTGCAAATATTTGAACACTTGAAATACTATCTGAACAGGAGAGAATGCTTCCTTACTATAAGGGTACTTCAACAACTGGTACAAGTTTCCCAGAGAGGTTGTGGAGTCTTTATCCTTGGAGACAGTAAAAACCTAACTGGACTTAGTATTGAGCACCATTCTGTAGCTGACCCTACTCAAACTGGGAACTGGAACAGATGTTCTCAAGAGGTCGCTTCTACCCTGAATGATTCTGTGTTCCTGTGTGATACTTTATATCCCTATTGGAATTAACAATGGAGGTTTTGATGAGATAACTAGCATAAGTGCAAGCAGAGAGAAATCAGAGACATGTGATATATACACCTGTTAGTTTCTAGGGAAAATAAAAAACCATACCACAAGTAACTTTGTCCTATTCTTTGTACTGGACTAATAAGGGTTGAATACAACAACAATAACAACAATAAAAATAAGCCTCTGACTCCCTGACAATGGTAAATTGCAATTGCTGTTTAAAAAAAAAAAAATCCATGTATAAAACTGTATATAAGCTGTCACTAGTTGAGACACAAAACAATTCCTGTGAGAAATTTATAGTGTAAAAATTATTAAGCAATTGTCATAACAAAGAAAGCTTATGAATTCTTGACTCTCTTTAAAATATATGGCCAGCTTGTACATTCACTTAGGGTGTAATTCCCTCTTTGAAAAGCCATCAGAAACCTACAAAGCATTTAACTCCCACTTACAGTCTATTTGAAGTGGTTAAATGGGACTTCAAGACTGTCTGTGTATCAGCCTGATGATCTTTGCCAGAACACTGGGTCTGATCAACAGGCTGATTCATACAGACGCGCTTCTGCATCCAGGAAAGTGATTTAATGGAGCTCAGCATAGATCTAGAGACATTTTTTATGGATGCATCAGCCTAAGGGAATCAGGGATATATCCTTCTGAAAAAGTGAAATTCTCACAGACTTCTTCACTCCTGAAGTTCTGGATGGACTTCTAATGGATATCATATTGTCCTGAATTAATTTAAAAATATACCAATAAAAGTACATCTGTTATTGATTTCAACAGGTACCATAATCTGTGGTTATGCAATGTGGCAAGTATTTCTGATAGACAAGTGGTATCTTTTTAGTAAGAAAAATTCCCACTTTTTCCAGCTGTGTTATGTATCTTAGCCTTTGGAACAAAAACATATTAAAAATTCATACTTGAACATCACAGAATAATCAGACAGTTAATCTTCCTAAGAATATGTGGGAAGTCAAAGAAGCAGAAAAATTTCCTTTTTTTGTATCTTTTGTTTTGGGTTTGTTTCTTTCTTTGTTGTTAATTAAGATACAGGTTAGGGTTTTTTCTGTGTTTTTATTCTGCTGTAGTTAATCTTTCTTTCTGTGTGGAATTTATGCAAAGAACCACTCTTCACTAAATAAAGTTCAGGCTGGTGCTAAATGTAAAAAGCTATGCTAATATATTTTCCAGCCACCACTACCACTCCAAAGGTCAGTAAAATGAAAGGAGTAGGGGTTATTTTCTATTCCCCACAATAGTCTGGAGATAATGCAACCTTCTCATTCCTATATGCAGTTGTTTATTTAGGAAATGATTCAGCCTTCATGACAAGGAAAAGCAGTCCCATTAGGAAGCATAAGCTTGCATACATGATACAGGTTTAGTGACGTTGGTTTAAGGGTAGACTTGGCAATGTTAGGTTAACAGTCAGACTTGATGATCTTCAAGGTCTCTTCCAATTTAAATTATTTTTTAATTTTTTAATTCTATATGCCACCTCACTTCAGAGGTCTGAAGATACTACTCCTACCCCTATGTTTGTCTATTGCACATATGCAATTTCAGAGAGTTTCAGCTGCGGCTGAGAGAGAAGAGTTATTCTTCTCATCACTGCTGACTTATTGGGGGGTCAAACTCTAAAGCCATATTTTTCCACACTGGATATCCAGACCTCAATTAAAAGATCAAAGTACAAATACCTCAAAGTTTTGGTATACAGAAAGTGGAACCACACAAAGTAAGCACCTCAACATGCTGGAAGGAAGGCATGCCTGACAGAGGGACCTCGACAGCCTTGAGCAATGTGCACCTACAGCCCAGAAAGCCAGCTGCATCCTGGGCTGCATCAAAAGGACTGTGGCCAGCAAGTTGAGGGAGGTGATTCTTCTCTTCTACTCTACTCTTTTAAGACCCCACCTGGACTCAGCACTGAGGTCTCCAGCATAACAAAGGAGGGTCATGAACTTGATCAGAGGGCTTAAACACTTCTCCTATGAAGACAGGTGCAGTATTCAATGCAGGGGCAAGGACTTCTCTGATGAGATGGAGATGTGCCAAGTCCTTTATTATACAGACAGAGATTAAGACTACTAAGACTACCCTTTGACTACTCCTATGGCTACTACATGGCTACTGCCCTGTGGCTACTGCCTCATGGCTACAGCCTATGGCTACTAGCCTATGGCTACTGCCCTATGGCTACTGTCTATGGCTACTGCTACTACCACGCAGTGAAAATTCCCTTTATACCATCCCACAGATAGGATGTGTCCTCATGTAAACAGGAAAGATATTCACCAGAGTGTCCCCAGTCACCTGGGTTATTTCACAGCTGTTACTTAATATGGTAACAGGTAAACAATACCCTAAAAGGTCCCAAGGCACTATACTCACACACCATTGGTCCAGAAGGACACAAACCCATGATCCTCTTTCCCATGTCCAACCCTGGTGACCTGGATGTGTTTCCTGGCCACCTCTGGGCCTTCCAGGCCTGCTTTTCTATAACACACATAGTGTAATCCTACAGACAGGTGAGACAGTTGGGGTTCTTCAGCCTGGAGTAAAGAGGCTGCGTGGAGACCTTATAGCAGCCTTCCTGTACCTACAGGCTACAAGAAAGATGGAGAGAGACTTTTTACAGGGAGTTGTGGTGATAGGACAAGGGGGAATGGCTTCAAACTGAAAGAGAATAGGTTTAGATTAGATATTAGGAAGCAAGCATTTACAGTGTGGGGAATGAGACAGTGGGACAGGTTGCCCAGAAAAGCTGTGGATACCCTGGAGGGCTCAAGGTAAGGTTGGATGGGACTTTGAGCAACCTGCTCTAATGGAAACTGTCTCTCTCCTCAGGCAAGGAAGTTGGGACTAGATGACCTTTAAGATCCTTTCCAACTCAAAACATTCTAAGATCTTATGACTCTATGATTTTATGATTCTATGATTTTATGATTTTTTCTTCAATTTAAATATCCAAAAAATAAAAGAAATTGTTTGTCGATTATTGTAAACCATACATGTAGTAAAACCAAACACTTATCGCTGTCCAGAAAAGGTCTATGTAGTTGCGAAATGTTATATTTTCCCTCATGATTACGCTTATTAAATAACTCAGACTAATGCTTCTTTGGTTTTCAAGCAAATTCATGCTAACATAGCATAAATTTTCTGCATATGTGTATAAGATGAAACTCTTAAAATCGATATGCAATAAAGTATCATTATGCAATATTTTTGCACCAAATTAAGGTACAGATATCTCTTAAAAGAAAAATAGAATTTCAGCATGTGTATGTTGTGTTTACCAGGATGGTTTCTGTTGGACGACTTGTTTTACTCTTTTCCCACATTGTCTTCCCTCTGCACAATTGTTTTGTACTAAGCTGTTGTACCATTTTCCAAGGTAGTTGCTCAAAGCACACAACATTTCCTGGGGTTTAATTTTTTTTTTTTTTTTTGTTAGATTTAGTCAATTTTTCTGCTAGAAATTATTAATTAGGCAATTTTATTAAAGTAATTACAAAGCACAAATGCATTTTCCAGTCCTCATTCTTTCAGAAGATAAAAACAACAAAATCAAAAAATGCCAAGGCATACCTATTCCCTTCTCCATTCAGTTTGTCAGTATCTGGCTCAGCAGAAGAGCTCTTTAGACACTGGTGAGTGCGTCATGTAGGAGGTTTGTTTAATGGCCTGAGCTTAGATGTGTGACATAAGTAATTACTATCTGATCACAGCTGGTTTTAGGACCATGTGAGGGTCATGTATGCCTTGTAACACAACTATTAGGCACAGTTAATACTTCAAGTGTGCTCAGGTCCCTCAAATGGCAGTAGCTGCACCAGTTCTGAATCGATTAGGCAACTGATTTGAATCATTTGCTCACACGAGTGCAAATGTACATGTCTATAGTCTGGAGTTGAATTTCTGAACTGTCAATATGTAAATTTTAAATTTATCTGTACAACTCTAGACCTGAATTCCAGATGAAATTTTCTTATTAAACTAAAATGCCTAAACCCTCAGTTTACCTATGAAATTATCCTCAATCATATGCAAAACCCAAAAACATGATGACAAGTCAGGATTAATCTAGATGTAGCTCAAAGCTTTTAGGAAGAAGTGTGATAATGACATCTGGGAAAAAGTTAATGTGTTTTGTAACACTAATGTTCTCTGGCTCTAAAGGAATCTTAAAATCCAATTTTATACTTCAGTGGGAATAAGCCAAGTCCTAATTTGATCCTAGTCCATTAGATTCTGCAGTTCGTTAGAAATATGTTTGCTTGACATTGGAGGTAGTCATTCTAAGCTCCTTTCTTAGTCACTGGAGAGAAATAGATATTTGTTCAAACATAAGTATCTAAAATAGGTCAGCAGAATGAGACCCTCTAAGTGCCTGTTCTGTCCATTGATTATATAAGAGTTTTACATGACTAGTTCAGATAAAGATTCTGCACCATGGACAACTTTTAGGTGAGATTAATCCCCCCTGCCAATTTATATCTGTTTGATGAGATTAATCCTTCACTAAGGATCTGAGTTAATATTTTTCTTTTAGAAATTCAAAGGAAATGGAAATCAAAGGGTGCTACTATTTACTCTCTTGAGAATTTTTCATTCAACATGGCAATAAGTGAATTGGCCTTTTTATAAAACTGAAGGGAAACATTTTCATGCATGGATGAAATTCTTACCTATGTATGCCAGAACTGTGTTAAAGGTGTTAATTTTATGTGGGAATAACAGAAGCTTCTTTCTAGCAGTCCAGCAATCTATTGAAATGTGTTTAATTTGTTTTAATGTGATTTTGAAGATCTATTCTGAAGCTGATAGGACTTGATATGTAACTCAATAAGCAGATCTGGTGCCAGGATGATGCACAGGGGAGAATCCTAGCATGTGCATAGCAAGATTTTCCAAACTGGGGAATCCTCAGAGGAACAGAGAGCTACCTGGAGCCTATAGCTTGCATGACAGTGTCTGATGGAACTTATCAGGGAGAGGAGCAATAGTGACCAAACATGCCACTGCCCTCAGTAAAAGAAGCCTGTGGGTACCAGGAGTGACCAGGAGTGCTGAGAACAGAATGGGCAATTTGAGCACGGCACATCAGCGAGGGCATGGCATGGCAGTTCACACGGAATTAGCTGCCACAGAAAAGTGTGCAGGAGGACTGTAGCTCTGCCAGCTCAGCCAGGGAGCAATGGCATAAAACTGCCAGAGGGCCATGTCAATTCTAGACACTGCACCCATGGTGACAGACACAGCTGCCCAGACAGAGCTCCAGTGAGAAAACACCTGGGTGTCAGGCCGCAGGGTGTGCTCTGCTCGTACACCATCACCAGATAGAAGCACCTTGGGAGGTGTGGCCTGGCAAAGGAACTCCTCCACTTAGTGGCATTATTTTGGGAGGAGGAGTGTGGGTTGAGAAGAATCGGAGTCTGAAAGAGACATTGAAACTGCACTAAAATACTTCTGGAAGTGCACCCTACCTTTCCTGGGACAGTACTCAGAGGCAGACGGGACAGATGGGATTCCCTATAATTTCTCCACCTGGCTGAATGTGGAGACTTAAAGGTGTAGAGGGCAATGGGAACAAGTTTCTGCCCGGGACAGCAGACGTATCTTCTCTGTCCTGCTCCACCTTCCCAGGTGTCTTGGCAAGTGGAACCAATGACAAGGACAATGGTTCATCAAGGCTGAGGTGTCTCCAAAGTTATGCCAGCCCAAGACCTGTTCAAAATTGCTTCTGTAAAGCAAAAAGATGGTTCACTGTCATAGGGGACTATCTCCTGAAGGGAATAGAAGGCCTAATATGCAGCCCAGACCCACATCTTAAGGAAGCTGAAGATATGGTGAGAAAACTTCCTACATTTGTACAGCCATCAGATTATTAACTTTTCAGGTAGCCAGCGATGAATTCGCAACTAGAAGTCCAAGGACAATGGGTTTATGAAAGGCAGGTCATGCTTTACTAACCTGAACTCATTCTACAGGAAATGACCCGCTTAGTGGGTAATTGAAAGTACGTGAGTGGGTATGGTTTACCTGGCCTTTAGTAAAACCTTTCACACTGATTCCCACAACATTCTCTTGGAGAAACTGGCTGCTTATGGCTTGGATGGGTGCAGGGCACTGGTAAGGCCACACCTTGAATCCAGTGCTCAATTTTGGACCCATTACTACAAGAAAGGGCTCAAGTGAGTCCAGAGAAAGGCACCAAAACTGTAGAGAGGTCCAAAGCACAAGTCTTATGAAGAGTGGTTGATGGAAGTGGCAGTATTTGGCCAGGAGACAAGGAGGCTCAGGGCAGAGAGACCTTACAGCTGTCTCCTACTACCTGAAAGGAGGTGGTACCAAGGTGAGTACTGGTTTATTTTCCCAAGTAACAAGTGATCAGGAAAGAGGAAATGGTCTCAAGTTTGTCAGGAGAGATTTAGATTGGATATTAGGAAAAACTTCTTCATAAGAACAGATTTCCCAGGGAAGTAGTTGGATCAGTATTCCAGGGAATATTTAAAAGACATGCAGATGTAGGTGATGAGACATTGGAGAGCAGCACTGCAGTAAAGGACCTGGGAGTCCTGGTCAATGGCAAATGGAATATGAGTCAGCCAGGAGGGCCAGCTGTGTCCTGGGTTCCATCAGGCACAGCATAGCCAGCCAGGCTAGGGAGGTGGCTGTCCAGCTCTACTCTGTGCTGGTGTGGCAACACTTTGGGTGCTGTGTGCAGCTTTGGACACCACAATATTAAAAAAAGATAAAAAAACTACTAGAGAGTATCCAAAGCAGGGCTTTAAAGACAGTGAATGGTCTGGAGGGGAAGCCTTATGAAGAGTGACTGAGGTCATTTGGCTTCTTCAACCTGAAGGAGGCTGAGGGGAGACCTCATTGCAGTCTACACTTCTTCACAAGGGGGAGAGGCAGGTGCTGATCGCTCACTCTCTGGCGACCAGTGACAGGACCCAAGTGAATGGCCTGAAGTTGTGTCACAGGAGGTTTAGGTTGGATATTAGAAAGAAGCTCTTCACTTGGGATGGCTGGGCACTGGTACAGGCATCTGAAGGAAGTGGACACAGCACCAGCCTGACAGAGTTCAAGAAGCATTTGCACATTGCTCTCAAGCACATGGTGTGATTCTTTGGGCTGCTTTCTGCAGGGCCAGGACTTGGACTTCAGTGATCTTTGTGGATCCCTTCCAAATCAGGATATTCTATGACTCTATAAGTGTAATTGGCCTCTGTGTGACATTTTTATTTAACATTTGTGCTTGTACATGTATGTAATTCAAGCCAAAGTAGTTAGCAAACAGATGACAAGAAATTCTAGGAGACAAACACTGGGGAGACCTTAGGTCTCGGAACTAGAAAATGGAGTGGGGCTATGAGTCATGAGATATTTCAGTGCCAACAGCCTGAGAGATCTGGGGATCTGGAAGCAACTGCTGGGTTGGCTGAGTTTCTACAACTTATAATGTATATAAATATATGTATGTGTATAAGTATAGGTATTCTGTCAGCAGATTTCAACCTTATTCAGGAGAGAGGAGACAGCTATCAGCCCATCCATGCTTGTTTGTATGCTATGTTTTTTATCTCTGCTGATCGATGTGGTTAGCCATGTATATGTATATTGCGTTTGTGTGAATTCATGCATGTCTGCCTATCAGGAGTTTGTGCTCTCCCTTGCCACTGGCTGGACCTGAGGACAAAGAGCACAAGTACTCTCATACTCATCAGACTATGGGATTCAGCAACCTCTCACACTTGTACTGTTGATGCTGTCAAAAACTGGTTTTTATACAACCTCTTCCCCCTCACCACCTCATTTTTGACTGCAGTGAGAAATGGGGAATATGATAAACCATATGTCTGATATCAATTTTTTTATTGTGTGCATGGTCAAGATTTCTAAATTAAATATAAAAAAGTGAGTCATGAGTATCTAATTATTTAATCTCTTGAGCACAATATCTGGCTAGAGATAATAATTTTATGTATAGACGTGGCCCATTTTCTTTCTATCTCAAAATAAAATTATGTGAAATACCTCACTTTTTTTTTTTTTTATCATGTCCACAGAATGCTGTTTCTCTCAAGAAATTTCATAAACAGTGAGGCTGTTCTGCAGAGAGTTTACTGCCTCTGGCATGCCCATGTTCCTCTTTGGGATCCAGTGAAGTGAACTGGAAGAGGATGAATGAATTGGGCACAGTGATGATGTACTCCTGGTGGGTCCATTCATAGACAGAGCACAGCAGTCAAAAACATTCTTTTTCGGGCATAGCAAGAAAGATTAAATCTGTTAGGATTTGGAGGAACATTTTCTCTACATCTTCCCTTAGGAAAAACACAGTGACATTTCCATAACAGATAGAAATGGGGAAAGGCATTGCTCATAACAATGCTTTGCTACAAGATCTTATCAGATTATCATGGCCACAATAAGAAAATGCCGATTATTCCCATCTCTTCAACAAAGAAGGCAAATGTCTCCAGTGAAGGGCTATCTATCACTTTCTATTCTCCTAAATGATTGTTTTAAATATTGTTAGTAAGACTGAATAAGTTATCATGATTCATCTACTGGGCTTCACCTAAACGGTAACGTCCTTGCCATTCTAGTGTTGTTCCTCTGGGGAGGAGAGAAAGGCTATGTACATCTATTTGCCAAAGCAACAGTTATTTATACTTGATAGAATGAAAAGGGTCTTTGATACAATGAATAGTGTTGCTTAGAAGTAAATTACTCTTTAATAATACTAATTAAATCTTCAATGACACTGAAAATTACTCCTGAAAGAAAACATAGCTTGCAAAGCACTCAGGAAACAATTATAATAAGAAATCTGTGCCTTTTTCAGAATGGAAGATTCAAAAACATTTACAGGAAGATGCTACCAGCAACACTTGTTTTTTTAACTTTGGCAGTTTCAAGGAAGTTGGTGTGTAATTTAATAGAAGACTATGTAGATTAATTGCAACAGTAATAAGATTAGTTTGAATATTCCACGTAATGTACAGTGTTTCATAGCATAAAAAATAAAAACTATTCTGGACTCATCATGAGGATTTCTTTTATATACTCCCAATTATTTTTATAATTAATATTATAATCTCCTAATTTTATATACTCCTAATAGCTAACTTTGTGAAAGAGTCAGACAAACTTTTCTTCAGAATATTGGGAGAGACTTTCAAAAAAGGTGGAGCTGCTTTGATGTCTGAATCATGCACAGAAAGTTGAATTAGCCAGCTCACTGATGCAGAATAGCTGTACTTTCTCTCCTCTGGTAGACATGTATCCTCAGGGTTGAAGCAGGGGGTGTCTAATGGAATCATTTCCTCATTCAGCTGAAATACAGCAAATATGTGGTTCAAATCCAGAATATTTGTTATGATTATCCATCATAATATAAATATTAAAGATTATCATTAAATCCAGGAATTAATTTTCATTGAAAATAAACCATGACTATTGTCAAATTTATCCTTCAAATCCCTTTGGAAGTGTTATTTAAAAAGATGTTAGAAGTGAATTTTATTCTTACAGATCTCTTGAAAATTTTTCCACAGTTTCAAAACATTTTCCCCTTCTTTCTTCCCTCTCTATATCTTTCCTCTGCCACTTCTGAGCTCTTTATTGATGAAACTGAAAAATCCTGATAGTTTTATCCATCTTGAAGTTTCAATAGTTTTCTTGCTTCAATGCACATAAGAAGTGTAATAGGAAAAAGAAGGTTGGGTCTTCATTTCACAGAACTACTTATCCTTCCTCCAAAACCCATCCTCTCAGATTAATTTGACAGTAGATAGAACAATTATGTACCACCTCCCTGTGCCTCATTTGACTGTACTCCAACATTTAACAATGTTCCTGCATAATCTTGACTTGAATTTCTGGAAAGAATTTTTGTGTTGTGAAAAAGATCTGTGACAAGGCATGTGGACTACAGCCTTGCAAGATAGGAAAAGTAAAATTTCGGAGAAAGGTAAGATTTTTGAGATTAGTATAACTGGTAGGTCAAGAGCTCAAGACAAAAACTGGTGGCAGTAAAAAGGAAAAACTAAAAGATTCAGAGGGTGGTTACTCAGCAGCATCAGAAATCAAACTGTTTCAAGGGATCTTCTTTTCCTACAAGGCAGCTGCCTAGCTAAAAAAGACCTCATTGGATTGGTGAGAATAATAACGCTGAACATTCTAGCTCATTAGACACAACTTCATATGTAGTAAATGAGTAACTTGCTTTTTATTTTTAATTTGTGTATATCTTTATACAGTCTCTCTGTAAAATTGTCTCAAAAAGGCCCAGGGTGAGACAGTTGTAAGGTAAGGAGAGGTCAAAGAACTTTTCATTTGTATCAAGAGAAAAATTCTAAAGACGTAACAGAAGTATAAGAAATGAAGAAGGATACAAAATCAATGTGCCTCTGAAATGGCTCATCTAATGAAGAGCTTTTATTAAATCAGGATTTAACAAGATAAATTAGAAAGGTACACATAACTGCAAAGCAAAAAGATGTTGTGAAGATACAGTTTCATAAGAAGCTGAGTACTGAACTCAAAAGATGCACAGTACCTGCACTTAGCCTGGATTATTTGTGTTCCTTCATCTTGAAGACTGTTGAACCACTGTCACTTATTTCTGAAAATCACAGAGAAGTGAAGATAAAACTCTTGTTTTCTGGAGGAGAATCAGAGGTTGGAGTTTATTTTCAGTAATTTTATGTTAATGTGCATCACTGGTATTTCTCAATGGGTCATAACCATAGGAAGCAATGCAGTATCTGTCAGCAATGTGTGTGTTTTGTTCTTCAGTGTGTACCAGCGACAGCTACCCCTGTGACCTAATGTGCAGCAGCCATGAGTGCACCTATGGGCAGACTACTCAGATATACTTTCTCAAAGGGTAGAGGGTAGTGATGGCTAGAATATGCAAAAGAAAATGGGATTTCAAGAAATATCTTGAATATTTCAAAATTTGAAATGACCTTTGATTACTTGGACCTTTGATTCTTGAAGCTGCATGTAAGGAATCCTTGCATTGTAAAGTATCCTTGCATTGGTTCTTGCTGTGTAGAAAACATGTAAAAACCACACTTTCGCGATGAAAGAAAATAACATCCTAGAGTTCAGATCTCTGTAAGGAGAAGAGACTTAAGATCTAGTTACTGGGAGAGTTACGAAATGGGCTTCAACTGACAAAAATCCCATCTTTCTGATAATTATATATATTGTGGTAGTTTGAAAGCAAATCAGTGAGAGGCTCAAAGTCAGAACTACAATTTAATAGGAAAAATGTAATAATACAAAAACACTGACAGAGTCAGAATACAACTTGACACCCTGTTGGTCAGGGTGTTGGTAGTAGTCCACTTAAAAAGTGGTTGCAGTCCTCTGGGAGTAATAGATGTGTTTCTGTTGAAGCAGTGATCCTGTGAAAGGTGTAGTTCTCTTCTGAAGGTCTAGTGGTGGTATAGAAGGATCTGGTCTTCCTCTGGGAATCCAGTGGAAAAAGCTGCCTGTGATTCTTCAAATCCTAGTTTATATGCAGATAGGGATACATTGGTTCCTCCCCCTGGGCGGGGCATCTCACAATGGGATGATGGGCCACTAGCTGCAGTCGTTGGGTGTGAGTAAAGTGCTGTATCCGGCCCCAACGACTGGCCCATTAGCAAACCGTTCTGCAGCCATCAGGAGCACTGCCACGCCCAGCCCCAACATCCCACGAAGATGGTGATAGAATACATACCATTGTAACCTATGACAATATATACCTCAATAGATAAATATTGAGACAGACAGAAGTATGAGTATTCTTAGCTTAACAACTGTGGCACATATTAGACTGTTCTGGTTATTCTAGTATGTCTAACTTTCTACTGCTTCAGGCTTCATCAATCCTTGTGCATACACCATAGAGATTGAAGCTATGAATCCTGCAATAAATTGTAACTTAATTGCATGGGAAACACTATAGAAATTAATTATTAATTATGCAGTATATTTGATATAATATGCCTAATATAAAATATAATTCTATTAATTATACAGTGAGTGAGGCTGTTTTCAGCACCTCCTCCACCTCAATTATCATTGATTTTAAAGAAAGAACTGCCTATGTCTTAAGACAAGCAAGTGTAGAAAGAGAGGAGAAAAGGAGATTACAGTAAAGAAAAAGAGTAAAAAAAGAGTAAAGAAATGAAATAGACATTGGAAAGTAAGTGCCTTGAGCAGAATCAGGTTTGGAAGTGACCAGGTTTAGAGTTTCTCATGAACGTCCTTTCACCATTTTTTCCAGGACTCAGAGATTAAAAAGAAAAAGTTAAAGAAATAAAATTCTACAGAACTTCTCATTTCTGAGCAGTCATATACCCTTACAAAATGAAAAAGAACAGTACTTGTAGTAAAATAAAATTTTAAACATTCTTAAAATGAAAAGAAAATTGGATGGAAAAAAATGATAATTTCGGTGGTAATCATCAGTTTCTTCCATGCAAGACTATCTAGGCTTAACCATGTCTTAAAATAATATTTGCAATAGTTGAAGTAGAAGTAGATTAATTGAATGAAAAAAAGATCAAAACCCAGTGACCTTTCAGGGCTATCACATATGCTAAATGCTGACTATCTGCACAGTTGTTGTCAAGCCACTGTTTGATATCTGCCTTCAGGTCTATTCCAATATGTACTAAATATGAATTTCTGACAGAGTAATGGTCACCTAACAGAATTAATGTTACTTATTCAATTATTTAATAGAGAAAATCTCATTGACATATGAACTGTTCCACCTTCTGTTTAAACTCTGCCATCAGTTTTGTATCAATATTTTCCAGAGATAAATTATTTAAATCCACATTCCTAATATAGAACTAACTATTATAAACTTCTCTGCAGACAAAATTTCAAAGCTCTTGAAGTGTCATTCATAGGCAAAATTTTAATAAATTCCTGGTATAAACATTTTGAAAAAAATCTCAGTTAAAGAGGTCATGTTTCAAACATGAGTTACAGGTAGTCTGAAAGAGCAAACAGTCATTTTTCTAAAATGTAACACCAGACTGTACACAGTGTTAAATGAGATCTAATCAAACTTTCCTGTAATTACTTTTCTCTAATTTGTTAGCACAGATTTTAACCTGGCTTAGAGTTCAATGTGATCACAAACCATGGATTTACTTCCTTCCCTAAGTTTTAATAACTAGATACTTCAAAACATTAAACAAAATATTAAATATCAGTTTTGTACACATTGCTAGTATTACACCTGACATCAAAGGTTACATTATTGACATTGATTTAAGTGAATTTTATGCTTGAATGAAGGATGTTGTGATGAATTTTATATTATAGACTCTGTGAAGGACATGTTATCCCAGTATTTCATTTAGAAGTTGTTATTACAGTATTTATTTCATATAAAAGTAGAACAAATAAGGTGCAGATGCTCTCAACTCAAAGGAAATATGCATAATTTTAAAATAACTAGGTTCGGTGAAACTAGATTATCTCATCAACTCAGATGTAAAAGTACAGTAAAAGACAGGTGCAGTGTATATATTTAAGTAAATAAGTAAATCACAGATGTTAAAAAAGTTTCAAGTCAGAAGAATATTCCCCATCCATCCTTAAAACTTTGTAGCTTCAAACTACAGCCTGATATTGTGGATGAGTGCATACACTCTTCCACTCTGCAGTATAAGAAATTATTAAAACACTGAAAATGTCAGTCCAACTACCAGCGAGGTCTGTGTAGCAAATATTGAAATCAATTAGGCTATTCCTAATATGTACTATGGGTGTAATTGTTGTGAGGTGATGGATCTCTTAGAAGTAATGGGAATATGTGAAGGCCTGGTAAAACCACTATTCCTGCTTTGAATACTGAAAGTCCACCTCCACAGAGTAATTCCAATTACAAGAAAATATAAAGAAGCAGTAGTTTTGGTATGCCCTGAGGCATTATTACATTTGGTTTAATGGCTCAGCCATTAAAATCTTTTATCAAAGATCAGCGGAAAAGAGCGCCCATAACTACTTCTACTCTTTCAGAGCTTATGCAGTGCAGCATCATGAATTAATGGATTTTGATAATATGTATTCCATAAAATCTGGACTCTTCATTTCAACCTGGAGTACCAGAAGTGCTATTTCACTATATTATGATAATATTAATAGGTGCTTGCAACTGGAATTGATAAACACAAGAGTTCTATGACAATGGTTTTGAAATCCAAAATGGATTTCCCATGTACACCAGTCAGTGGCTTGTCTAAAGCAATAATACAAGAACATTAATATAACTTTTTTCATGCATTTCAATGACTACGTAGTTGAAAATTTGCTACTTTTCCACATAAAAAAATTCACAACTAAGTGTTAAAATCATTATGGTTGTGACTCTGGTTTTAACATTCAGCAATAATTCCAATTTATAACCATTTTGTTACCATTTAAACTCCACTATGTTATCCATAGTGATTATTTTAATTATTCCTAGTATTGAAGACATAATTTTCAGTTATATGTTTAATTTCTCTCAAAACTGTAGCGCTCAAAAGCTATGTTCCTGCTGGTGTGCTGTAGATGAGTTTGTCTTATATTTTGTGATCACAAAGCAGTGAGTTCCACATGCTATATTCTTCTCATACATATAAGTATTTGAAACATTAAGGACTTTGTTATCTCTTTTTTTGGAGAGTGTTGTGATTTAACCCTGGTAGGCAGCTAATCAACACACAGTTCTAGTTCATCCCCCACTATGGACAAAGAAGAGAATAACAAGGGTGAACGTGAAACACCCTATATGTAAAGCCATTTTAAGAGGTAAAGCTAAAGGTGCATATGACAACTAAGCAAAGTAAGGAATTCAATCACTACTCCCCATCAGCTGTCAAGTGTTTATCCATCTCCAGGAAAAGCAGAGCTTCATCATATGTAACAGGTACTCCTGAAGCCACATGTAACAAATTCCAAACGTCCTCTGCTTCCTCCTTCTTCCCCACTAGTTTTTACTACTGACTATGACATCATTCATTTAAGAGACGGACTTGACTGTCCTTTTGGCTTTCCAACTTAGAATATTGTGCGTGTGTGTGTGATTAAATGCAAATGATAACTCAGATATGGTGTAGATTTGGTTTTGACTGAACTGGGTCCACTGGGGTCACAAATGAGTGTTTTAGGTCTCAAAACATCATCATGAATGGTATTAGCAGGTTTCATATAAATTTGTGAAAGCATGAGCTACACCTTGTGTTCAGCTACAAGGTCCCCTCAATTGTTTACTACATTAATGAAGCATATAAAGAAAAAATCAGATTAGAATAAATTTTAAATTATTATTTTAGAGACTGGGGATGCAAAATGAAGTTCCAGAAGTTCCTGGTGTGGACAGTGTTCCTGATCTTGACATTATAGGGTGTCCTAAAGAGGAAACAGGGGGGTTGAACAATGACAATGTTAAGCAAGAACTTTTAAGCAATAACTAAAATATTAGTGTATCATTGACACTGTTTATATCCAGAACACAGTGCCATACATGTTACTATGAGGAAGACCACCACAGCCAAAACCCCTGATGCACCTCCATGACAAAAACATATTTGATACCCAAGCTGACTGCCTTGCATTAAGTAGATATTTTCAAGTAAAAAGAACAGGAAAAAGAATAGGTAACCAAGGATCACCTTTTAATTTTACACATTTTCACCACGATGTAAAATGGACATCACGTTTATGATGCTAGCTAAACAGGATTATTGCACGTACACCACCATGTTTACATATATTTTCCAGAACAGGTCAGTTATCATCTGCATTTGTAATGCATCTGCAATAATTGATAGCTCTTGACCTGTAGAGCAAGTGAAGCACAGCTGAGGAATTTTGCCTTTGGCTACTTCCTAGACATGGCATCTTCACAGGATGTCTGAGGTAGCCATCCTATAACCCCAAATGCAAATACATAGGTAAGTAAAGAATGTTTTAACAGGCAGATTCAGTGGTGAAAAATTTCACTTCTGATTTTTTTTCCTGTTTTTAATGTGAATCCCAGTTTTATATAGATCTATGGTTATTTCTCCCATGTTTGCACAACTACAGTATCTGAATTACCCATCCTGTTACAAGGGCAGATTAATAGCTTCTCATGTGCTACTAAAATGACAGGTTAACAACTACTTGTGTAGTCAACATGAATTCTGCACCAGGCCCGGCAAAACAACACAGAAGTGGAAAATTTTCTGGATATTAAGCTCAATTCTTCACTGCATCAACCTCAATTTTCTATGCTTCACTGACAAAATAGGGTCTTCCAGCTGGTAGCATAATGAGCTGGACTAGACTAATTTCACATCAAAATCGACAGTAAAATAAGATTTGAATTCTAAAGGTGCAAAGCGGGATTCTATATTTTTCTCTCTTTCTTTCTTTCTTTCTTTCTTTCTTTCTTTCTTGATATTTCATGCTATTGAAGGGTTCACACATCAGATAACATAGATGGAAAGAAAAAGTGTTAAATTCATTGGAACAGAGGCAAAGCTTGACCTATGTCTACCAAAATCCTGATTTGTTTTTTCAATTGTGTTGTCCCCTTGAGACACCATATTAAACTAAAGATGCTCCTGCCAAATTTGAACAGACAGTCAATATACATATAATAGGGTAAAATCATAGATGGACACTGTCTTTTGAAACAGTTACTGCTAAATATAAAACACTCCAAGAAACGAACAGCTTTTTTTCTCCCTCCCACACCTTATGCTATTGCAACCTCTCTCAAATTTATTCTGTAAAATAAAAAAAAGAGGTCAGGTGCTGAATGCTTTGCTTTTAAAACTATTGTCAGATGCACCATTTAAATATGTACAATATCAAGAAGGGGAATTGCAAAATGCAATCTTCATTGCACATTATTACAGAACAAATTACAATGATAACTGATTCACACGAGTTATAAAGTTAACCTTTCTTTTTAAATGTTTGACTCCACTGATGTTGTTTTTCATTAATAATTTTTGATGAATAACTCAGATCTAAAGGGATTGCTAAAAGCATAAGACAGTTAAGTTTTGATCAGTAAAAGAAACTTGTTTTATCTCCTTCCCTTGAATTGCACAGAATCTATTACCCTGGCAAATGAAGAGTTGTATCATGGCCCTTAGTGCAATATTTTAGTTGACATGGTGGTGTTCAAAGGTTGGATTCAATGATCTCAGAGGTCTTTACCAACCTTGATTCTATGATGTTGTGCTGTTACAGGATGCATTGCACCCTTTACTTATTCTATTAAAGTATCATAAGGATACTTAGCAAAGTCTTTGAACCTTTGGAGCTGCATAAATTAAGTATGATAAAAATGAAACAAAACAAAACAAAAGCATTATTTGAAGAGGAAATTTTTTATTTTTGTCTTCAGTTATAACTATTTGGTCAGTTCGAAAAGCATCCAGTTATAAACCTTATGCAAAGCACTGAAGATTTAGTTATTTTGGTATTTATTTTGTGACATTTTTAAGAGAATAATAGAAAAAATAGGAAACTAGCACCGCCTGAAATCTGATCTATGACTGAACAAAGTAATAATTAAAATATTAGTGCAATGACAAAAATGTATTTGCTAATGAGTTACAATTTCAATGAGAACAACCACATCATAGATATGTTTGTCCTTGTTCATTCTTATTAAACAAATTAATTCAGGTCAAATACATTTAAAAACTGCCCCAGATTCAAAAATGTTGAGGGTTCTTCTTATTTTGGAAAAACATGATGCAGCTTCAGAAATATTTTTGTTGTGTTCTTCTGAGAAAAAAAATTAAGCCCTGAGCATAGCTTCAGTTTTCCCCTGAAAATACATAAGGTTTGCTATAGGTCAGTGCCTGCTTCTTTATACAGTTAATGATAGCAGAGCAGCAGTAATTTGCAAAACATTCTGATTTCATGCTACATCTGTTATTGGTTGAGCCTTCAATTAATCTGTTCTTCTTGCAAGTCAGACTACTTCCACTGTTTCTCAGTTAGAGACTTAAGTAATCACAATGCGGCTTTCTTAAAAGAAAGATATGAAGGGCCAGATTCCCAGCTATTACATATTGTCAAAGCTCTGTTATTACCTGTCATGACCTACCAAACTGTACAGACAAAGGTCCTTGTCAATAGCTATACTTAGTATTCTGTTTCAGTGAGTTATACCTTAATTTTCACATAAAGTTTGTCAAGGAAAAAAAAATTATGAAGTCACATTTCCTTTATTAGAAAGTGTGACTTTGAGTTTAATGTGTTGATCACTACTGACATTCAAATACCCACACAGCTATTCTGTCAGCCCCTTTCCTGAGGATGAAGGGAAAACTGAAGGAAAGCAAAAGGACATGTGAAGCAAGATAAAGGAAATTGAACAGGTAAAGCAAGAGATGAAAGGTTTTATTCCCTGCTTCCTATAGTTTCCATACTAGGTTCTCACCCTACTTTCGCTGTGGCAGGCCCAACAGACAGTGTGCATGATACAGAGTATTCCCATCCTCTCACCACCTGGATAAATATGTTGAGTCAAGGTATAGGAGGCAATGGCAACAAACTCCTTCCTGGTGCAGCAGACACATCTCTGTGACTGCCCATCCTTCCCAGGCGCCTTGACATAACAGATATGAGGTTCTGCAAGCGGAGGCAGACAATGATGAATACAATCATTTATTGAGCTTGGAAGTGTCTCCAAGATTATCAGCCTATGCCCTGCATCAAAACTCCTTTCATAAAGCAAAAAGTTTTGTCACTCTCATAGGAGACCGTCTCCTGAGGGGAACAGGCCAAATATGAAGCCACTTCTTAGTGAAGTCTGCTGGCTGCCCAGGGCTTCTTGTATTGGAGAAGTAAAGAGAAAGCTTCCCACCTAGGTACAGCCCTCTGTCGTGGTTTTAGTTCGCTTATTCAGGTTTGTGGCTAAATGCCAGCACACTTACCTAAATTTACTTGATTGCTTGTTGTGAGATAAGGATTAGGAGTAGGCAAAGCAGGCTCAAACTTTATAAAGTACAAAGAAGTTTTATTAATATATCTAAGACAAAGGAAAAAGAAAAACTTTCAAGGAAAAAGCAAGAACAAACTCCCCAGACCACCCCCCCTTCCCCCACCTCTCCATTTCATTCTCCCTGACAACACACAAAAGACAACACTTCGACCTCCAGTCAGTTTACCACCTCAGAAACAGCTCTTGTTTCAGTTCATTTAGGGAGAGAAGTTTCTTTTGCTTACACCATGGATCTTCTGTAAGAAAAATACAGTTTTTATGGGTCTTCTGCCTCACCATTAACCGCCGCCCCGAGCAAAGTCCAGCTTAATGGTGGATCCCTCTCACACCAGTAGCCTTCCCACAGCCACTTGGGTGGGTTAGGAACAGTCCACAGGGTACCTGTTTTAAGGATGCCCAGTTCAATTGCAGCAACAAAGAAAATCCCTTCTTCTGTGCTTAGCAACACAGGTTCTTCTGACAACTCAGGTTCTCTAGCATTCTCCCCGGGACCAGGGCTCTGAGTCACAGCCTCTCCTCTCTCTTGGTTCTAGTTTCTCATCAGGCTGTACTTTTTCAACACTTACTTGTCTGTATTTAGGTATTTCAGTTCATTGGCTGCAATAAGAACCTCACATCCCCCTTTGGACTATATCTTCATATATTACAGAGAATTTATTAGCTCAGTCCCCAACCATGGTTCTCCAAAAGAGTTTTCAGCTTCACTCTTGAAGCAACTTCCCACGCACCTCATTGTAAGTATCAGTTCTGCTTTCCTCACTGACTGTAAAGTCTCTGCGCTGCACTATGTAGGTGTCCTCACTCGTTCCTCTCTCTGCGAGGAAGGATGGGTGTCTGTGAGTCTAGTCCAGGCATGGAGAGAGTTAATCTCTGTCTCTCTCTCTCCGGCAGTGTGAGGATCACGTGCTCTTTGCCGGGCTGCTTGAACAGGTCCGAGCTAGATGCCAGACGCTCTCAAGAGTCTCTGCCCGGCTCTGCGGAGCTGGCTCGGCCTGGTAGGGCCATCTGGGCCCAGGATGACAGGGCAGGGCCTGGCCCGAGCTGGATGGAGTCCGGCCCGGTCCTTGCCTGGCCCGGCTCTCCCTCTTGTGTAGCTGACACACCGGCTGAGCTGGATTTGCTGAAAATTCCAAACGTTTCCTCCCCCATGCCTGCCCGGCTGCAGCGGCACGGCTGCCGTAAAAACCTCCCTTCCCCCCCCCATCCCTCCTTTGGAAAGGCGGGGGGGGGGGGAGGGGGGGGAAGCGCTTGGGCCTCACCAGTGAGAGAAGCAGGAGCTGCTCCTCTCTACACAGCAGCAGCAGGTCCAAAGAGGAAGAGCGTCAGAGAGTCTCTGCTTATATATGGTTTTTTCCTTGAAGGCGGACCAACTTTTTAATTGGTTTACCTACCTATCAATTCTTAAAACTACCTGATTATTGGCTCTCTCTCTCGCAGGAAGGAAGTTGTATTTCTTCCTGCATTCCTGCAGCCCAGATCACTTCCTAGATTTTGACCCCTCTGGCCTAACCCAGGACATTCCACCTCTCGCCTTCAGGAAAAACCATATATAAGACTTATTATCAAAATTACATTAATTATACAATCTTTACTTAGAATAAGAAAAATTACTAAACTAAGCAGAAAGCTTCTTACACAAACCTCCACCTCTAGACTTTATATGACTACTACAATACACAGTTTCTACTACCATTTACTTTATCTTGTATTTTAATACATGCTTTGCCTATTATTTCTCCTAATCAATCCTTATCTCAAAACTCCCATCAATTTGCCCATTATTTGGTTCGATTTCCCGGCAATGCACCACTGAATGTTGTGGTTTTAGTTTGCTTATTCAGGTTTGTGGCTAAATGCCAGCACACTTACCTAAATTTACTTGATTGCTTGTTGTGAGATAAGGATTAGGAGTAGGCAAAGCAGGCTCAAACTTTATAAAGTACAAAGAAGTTTTATTAATATATCTAAGACAAAGGGAAAAAAGAAAAAAAAAACTCAGAAAAAAAAACCAGAACAAACTCCCCAGACCACCCCTCCTTCCCCACCTCTCTATTTCATTCTCCCTGACAACATACAAAAGACAACACTTTGACCTCTAGTCAGTTTACCACCTCAGAAACAGCTCTTGTTCCAGTTCATTTAGGGAGAGAAGTTTCTTTTGCTTACACCATGGATCTTCTGTAAGAAAAATACAGTTTTTATGGGTCTTCTGCCTCACCATTAACCGCCGCCCGGAGTAAAGTCCAGCTTAATGGTGGATCTCTCCCACACCAGTAGCCTTCCCACAGCCACTATGGTGGGTTATGAACAGTCCACAGGGTACCTGTTTTAAGGATGCCCAGTTCAATTGCAGCAACAAAGAAAATCTTTTCTTCTGTGCTTAGCAGCACAGGTTCTCCTTGACAACTCAGGTTCTCTAGCATTCTCCCCGGGACCAGGGCTCTGAGTCACAGCCTCTCTCTCTCTTGGTTCTAGTTTCTCATCAGGCTGTACTTTTTTAACACTTACTTGTCTGTACTTAGGTATTTCAGTTCATTGACTGCAATAAGAACCTCACATCCTCCTTTGGACTATATCTTCATATATTACAGAGAATTTATTAGCTCAGTCCCCAACCATGGTTCTTCAAGAGTTTTCAGCTTCATTTTTGAAGCAACTTCTCATGCACCTCCCTCTAGGTATCAGTTCTGCTTTCCTCACTGACTGTAAAGTCTCTGCGCTGCACTATGTAGATGTCCTCACTCGTTCCTCTCTCTGCGAGGAAGGATGGATGTCTGTGAGTTTTGTCCAGGCATGGAGAGAGTTAATCTCTGTCTCTCTCTCTCCGGCAGTGTGAGGATCACGTGCTCTTTGTGAGGATAACGTGCTCTTTGCCGGGCTGCTTGAACAGGTCTGAGCTGGATGTAGGCGCTCTCAGAGTCTCTGCCTGGCTCTGGAGCTGGCTCGGCCTATTGGAGGCCATCTAGACCCCAGGATGTGGGAGCAGGGCCTGGCCGAAACTAGACGAGTCCGGCCGGTCCTTGCCTGGCAGCTCTCCTTGTGTAGCGGCCACCCATTGGGCTAGTTGCAGAAATTCCAATCGTTTCCACTCCCAGCGCACCCTTGTAACAGGGATCATCTCCCTTCCCATCCCTCCTTTGAAGAGGCTTGGAGCCTCACCAGTAGGAAAAGCAAGGACTGCTCTCTCTACACAGCAACAACTGAGTCAAGAAGAAGCGTCAGAGAGTCTCTGCTTATATATGGTTTTCCTTGAAGCAGACCAACTTTTTAATTGGTTTACCTACCTATCAATTCTTAAAACTACCTGATTATTAGCTCTCTCTCTCGCAGGAAGGAAGTTGTATTTCTTCCTGCATTCCTGCAGCCCAGATCACTTCCTAGATTTTGACCCCTCTGGCCTAACCCAGGACACCAGGTTAGTTTCAAATGTTCTAAGGGGCTAGCTGTTAACCTAGTCAGGTGCCCCACCTGAGTTAGTCACTGCTGAGAAGCAGGGGACTAAAGCTTTTATGGGAATAGGTTGCACTTAGAGAAAGCAATGCTCAAGTCAATTAAGAGCACAAAATCATTGTTTTACTATTACACACAACTTCTCCCCTACTTTAGACATTAGCAGGAATATTGGCAACACCCGAGATTCAGCAAAACCCTTTAATAAGCTGAGACAAATGAAAGGCTCCTCTCAAAAAAAAAACAAACCTCCAAAGAAACAAACCACAAGAATCACTGGCTGCCTTAGAAGAGACACTTCAAGATGTGGAGATGTGCTGAGGTGGTCTCTGCATTGAGCCAGCAGCCCAGAGAAGAAAAGATATTAGCTGAATAAATTTGTGGCCACAGTAAATCTAACAATAGGGCACTAATTCCACATCAAAAATTTTTTGGCTATAGGATTTAAAGCACTGAGCTAGGATAATCTCACTCCAGCAATTTAAATGAGGTAAAAGTATTTGGATGTATTAATTTCATACTGCTGGGGTTTCTGCCAAATTATATACTGTCTGCCTCCTTCATTCAAACTTTTTGCTCTAAACTAGCTGCTGATCTCCCTCAGCCTAATATAACGTTTGCAAAAAATAAAGCTTGCATAAACTCTGTATAATGTAGCCAGGCTAATTCAACAGAAAAGCAGTCATGTACGTGTGCATAGAGATAGGACCTGCAGCACTCTTTGCTCCAGAGGGCAGAATGTCTGATTTGATGAGTGAAGAACCTTACACTTAGTGTAGGAAGTAAATGCAAGGAAAAGTTTCCCCTTGGCCAGGAACTAGCCTCATCACTGCTTACCTTGATCTAAGCTACATATAATATTAATTGCATAGGAATAGTCTGTTCCCATGGTTATGGGGAGTGGGGTCCTTTGCCTCTGCTGGGTTCTTATTCTCCCATTCACCTCTGGTAGTGTAGCTGTTGTCAATCCAGGCCTATGAAGTCTGCTCTTGTTATTGTCCTTGCTGTTAAATTAAGCTTTTAAACCCATGTGTGTATCAAGTGCACAATCTTTGTGTAGAAAGCCCAAAATAAAACTAGGAGAATGATAAAGATTTGGTCTGGTATTTATACCAAGGAAATAATTTTGGTTTCTTTTAACATAATTTTTTCTTTATGTTGAACGGAAAAGATTTTCCCTCTGCTTTACTTAAGGTGCTTTGGATAGAACAAGACATAGGAGAAGAAAGAAGAGCAATATAACCAAGTGCAGCAAGGAACTAGATCAAGGTAGATTGCGATATGCAACTCAAGATTTTTACAACACACATTTACTTCCTTTGTAACTTTTTTCTTTAAATTTTCTTAGTTAGCTATTTATACTTACGCATGCAAAACCCATCAAAGTTGTAGCTAGATAAGTGAATATTGTCAGCTTAGGCTTCACGTTTTAGGTTGGGCCACGTTTTAAATATTTCCTTCTGCATTCACATCGTATTTTTGGCACATAGTTCTGCTATTCCTTACCACAAAAATTGAGACCTTGGCTCTGAGTGCTTCAGGTCTTTCAGATGGGTGCTATTTGCCCAATAGCTTAATTACACTCTTTCATGGAGTGAATGCACAGCAGGCACTCTGCATTTATAATTTAACCCTTCTAAGACAAGAAATAGGAAATGACATGACAAACAGAGACAGTTTGCACAAAATCTTAAACCCAGTTATGCTGTCCCTATATAAATAAAAAATTCAAATCTGGCTACAGCAATAAACTCTATACAGATTTCATGCCTTAATTTTTTCATTAATTCCAGAAGGTTTTTTGACTCAGACCAGTCCTGAATCCCTTTTTCAACACAGCATTTTTGGGACCAGTAAGTCTCCATCCTAATCTCTCTGTTCTAAGTAAAGTTGCTCTGCATTAGCTGCTACCAGATTTTAAAAATCTTTCCCTATAACAAGGATATATTCCTTTTATCCTCTCACTTGGCATGGGCTTCCAGTCTTGCTACATGAGTTTCACACTCAACACTTGTGTTTCCTACACAAAAGTTTTATAGTGTATAATTCTTCCTCTCACGGAAAAATTGGATGGATTACATTCCTCACTTCAACCAGTTATTGTTACACTGAGTGTACATTTCAATATGAGATGACTGATATTAAAAATGCCATATTTTCCAAGATGGATGTATGATACAGGAGAGAGTGTATGGTAGATCCCACTTACACTGATATGTTTGATGATAGAGTAGTTTCACAGTAAAATTAGTATTCATAAGATGCAGACAGACAGATTTCCCATCGTGTCACAATTTTGCTCTACAATGCGAAGACTTGCTCGAGAGGCAATGCTCATGGGTTCTAATACATTTAACATTGCCTTGGTGATGAAGCTAAACATCAATTTGAATTAACAGTGTGAAGATGGTTAGGAAGAGGGGAAAGGGCTTATGTGGCTTGCCTGAAGTCATCAAGATAGAGTGCAAAAACGCTGTGGTAGAATTGTCTTCTGAGCCCCTTTCTTCTGTTTCAGCTACCATGCCTCACTTATCTGCTATTCCAGGAGCAGTTTAGCAAATTTGGGTCAGGCTGCTTCTTCAGTTAAACACAGCTCCCCAATAGTGGAATTAATACATCATTCCAGCTTGCATTTTAACAAGACTTCTGTTGGAAACATGGAGCTAGGTGAACTCAGTAAAGTTACCGCAGCAGTGGATGAGACTGGGTGATTTTTAAAATAATATCTTACAATTTGCTTTTTTATTTCAAGAAAGGCATAACAAAAAGAGCTGCTCATGTCTTATGCAAGATCAGGAAATATGCAGAAGGTATTTGGTTGTCAGATCGTACAAAAAACTGAAAAGCTAAAAATAAATAAATAGTTGAAAATAGTAGATGATGGACTTTTCAAAAAAATGACAGGAAGAAAATTGTACCAAAGTGAATACACAAAAACCTGCCCCTTAAAAATGACTCTGTCATTACAATTTACCTGTTGACTTGTTATGCAGGACCTGAAGGGCACTTGCTATATAATGTTTAATAGGTTTTCAAGTATGTTCTTTATTGTTTTACCAGAGGCTGTTCACAAAAATAAGGTGGTTTTGCTTAGAATTTTATTTCAGAACCTTCTAAAATAAGGAGGGGCATGTGAAACCACTGAAGAGTCAGATCTTTGATGATAGTTTAAAACTTTCACTTTAGCTGGTGATTACTTGCTTTTCAGCTCAGTTGGTTCTGTGGTGGAGTGTAAGAGCCATTTCTCCAGACAAAATGGAGCTCTCTCTAACATATTTATTTTTGCACCCGAGGTGATTCAGCACTCCTTGCTAATGTTCAACATAGAGCGGTGCTTAGTATCAGGTATTTCTTCTCACTAATTTCTTCATGAAATTATTGATATAATTTTACCAGAGATCAAACTCCATTGCTTTATGATCTTATTAGTAACATCTACAGTGCCTTTATCATCTACATAGGACAAAGGCTTGTAGCATGGCAGTGTGTTCAAATTCTGATAGAGTCTGCCCTCTCCTCCTTGCCCAGGTTCCCCAAAGCTTGAGTGTGATCTAGTGTGTGGGCAATTCTTACAGTCAGGAGAAGGAGGCCTTGGTGAGAAATACAGTGCCAACTAGTATTGACAGTACATTGGCTTTATAGGTATTTTTGGTTTTAACTCCATGGTGGCTTGGATGGTTGGAGACAGAGAATTCTCCATTTCCACTTAAGGCATTGTTAATTAAAATACTGGCATTTTGTTGGCAGATAGGGTTGACTATGAGCAATGCACTCATATTTCTTTCTGGCAAGCAAGTCCTTCTTTTAACTGTCTTGTCACTGCTACCATTCTTACCATCATCATTGGGCTTCTGCTTTTGAAATGATGCTTATACGGATTAATGGATCATTTATAACTAAATTATGGAAACCATGTCTGTCTGATGGCTCATTCAGTGACTTAAAATGTAGTGGAGTCTAATTATCTAATACTGACAGTATTCTACCTGTCAGTGTAGAGTAAGCTTCAGTATTACCAATGTTGTTATTATGCTGATGTCGCTGTTTTAACTGCAACCATTATTAAGGGTCAGTGTGAAGCACAGACAAACCCATGACCTCTGAGTAGATAATCCACACTGCATCTAAAAAAACTTTGCTTGACATAAATTTAAATCAAATTTCCACAGGAGCTTCACCTGCACATTTTTAAATGCCAAGAGGCTTAAAATATCTCAGTGCATAGAGTTTCACAGCATCCCAGTCAGAGAGCTCCTCCAAAACGGGTGACAGAAAATACCTACCTCTGTAAATGGCAACATTCCTGTTTTACAGAAAGACAAATCTGCATTCAAACAGTGACTCAGTCATATATGGTGACAGAAGATATCTGCAGCACAGGTACTAACATAAGTCAGATCTTCTGCATTCAGTTCTGTATTTTCTCTGTCTAAACATTTCCTCATTTCTGCAGAGGCAGCATTATGGAAATACTTACGATTGTTATTGTCCTGCTTAGATAACATAAAATACCATGACACTTGTTGGCAGTAGCTCCAGAATAGGTTTCATTCAGTACTTGTTATCAAGTAGAGAACAAACATGTTTACGTAGGGAAAGGAGAATGAAAATACTTGGTCTTGATGAATTTGGTGCTTGCTGCTCTTTCCCAGTTCTACAAATATATAGTCACACAGTAATAATAGTGGCAGTACTGCAGATGAGAAAATACACAGTTAGTGCTACCCTCAGTAGATAAGAGAGTTTGTAGTGATAACTTTTTTGTAGAAGATGACTGAGCACTGGGAATAACTTGTGTGCTGCTGTGATGCTGCAGTTGATAATAAGAACATTCAGAACATGCATGATGTGCTTGAAGCAAACATGTAATTACATGGCCTGTATCTCATTAAAATACGCTCACATGATGCAAATCCATAAAACAAATTATAGGGGACATTTTAAGGGACATATCCTGATGGGAAAAGCTAAAGATATTAATCTCTTTTAAAATAAATAAATAAGGTCTCTGACATGTTAGTGTTGCTTATTTAGCTCAGCAGTTCAGCTGGTTGTTTGCTATGTCATGCTGATCTAGGACTGTTCACTTATCAATTTTAAAGCTTTTGACATCCTGCCTTCAATATCACTTCGGATTAGTAGGAATTCCAGACCCTAAACTTTTGATTACTTGTGACATCTTTGTTCATTTGGTCCAAAAGCATGTACCAATGGATCATTTTATGTAAATTACAAAAATCACTACTTCTCCATAATCTTTAGATTTATTTTTCATCTCCCATCCCCATTCTAGAAAGGACACACGTAGCCAGTAGGACTTACAGACACACATCCACAGTAACACGATCGGATACCACAAACTGTAACAGGAGCAGAGCAGTAACACTCAGGTCCCTAAGTGGATGTGGCATTGTTTAAGCCTCAGGCATACAAATTAAAGCACCTACTAGCTGCCGTAATTTGCTTGGTCAAATATCAAGACAATTCTTCCACTAGCTCCATCCTAAGGAAAAGAAAATAGAAACTTAAAAACCTGCCTCTGCTTTCTTCTATTCTGTGTATCCTGGAACAGATTCGAATACTGTGGAATGCTTGCTGTTATTGGAAATAAGCTGGCACTGGGAAATAAAAATGTGCAGCACTAACAAGTCACGGAGACCATGGCAAAATTGAGGCAGAGGGCTTCTTCACTGCTCAAAAAAGAAGGTCCTTGGGGATAAAAAGGGGGAAAAAATTCCTGAGAAAACTTTGTCAAAAGTTACTGGTGTAAAAAATGCTGTAGGGCCTTTAAAGCAGCTTTCTTATTGCAGTACAATTAGATGACTAACATGGCAGTTGAAATTCAATGAGATTTGGTACTTAACTCCCTTAACTTGGCATTTCCTCAAGCGTCTGCTATTTCCACTACCCAGGAATTACAGTCTTTCTAATCACAAACCTAATTTATCTCAGCATGATTATTCTGGTTTCCCCTTATTCAGTTATTTTTTTGAACTGCAAAGCATGGTGCTGCTCCTAGCCAGAACCATCCATTGGTGTGATACAAATACTTACTTATGTTGGCTTACGTGTTTTCTACATGGCTACATTGCTTATTCTCTCAGCCGCACACAGAACTAGTGACTGGCAAATATCCCCTAGAAGAGGTGGATTAGTTAAAATGTAAGGATCCTGTCTTCATTAGATATTACCTCTAATTCCTGTCATCTCAATACTGTTAGTATTTGACCTCTCAGACAAGAGGAGTGAGATCAGTTGTGCAGCTGTGCTCCTCGTTCCAGCTGATATGAGCCCTCATGTACAGTCGGTGAAATCCATGGTAAGACCCTTCAAGCATCTCTTTGAAGTGTTGGGTAAGACATCTATTTTTCCTATCAGGTAAAGTTGGGAGGACACTCCAGCAAGACCTCAGTTTTATGATTAATTAGTTCTCAGGGAAGAAATGTAATAAAATAAAGGTGAGCTGAATCCTTAGTTGCTTACCAAGTTTCTCCTGTTTTCCCAGTTAAGTTGTGATTGAACTCCATAGCAGTTTTCTTTGTAAACACCCAAGGCCAGACTTTTAAATGCATTTGAACAAACAAAAACGAAATCAGACTACACATGTACAGAGTATAAATAATCTAGAAAAACTGGGGAAAAAGCTGCTGAAATGACTCATCAGTTGTGCTGTTATGGACAGGAATCTATTTTTGTTGTTTTGTGCATGTTGATAGTTTTGTTCTCAGGCGGTTTTTTTTCCCCCATTTGACCACAGCTGAGCAACTGAGAGACTTGGTAAAGTTTTCTTGTGCTTTTATTGCAATGTGTTTTCCATCAGAAGATGGGGAGACTGTTTCAAGAGGCTGTTCTGCTGCATTTGAAATTATAAAGTATATTCTAGAAAAATACAGGTGGTGTGGCAAGGGCTGAAACTAGGTGAGGGATTTTCTCAGCTCATTCAGCAGGTAAGGAGTGGAGGTAGGAATTGCATTCCTGGTCTCTGGCCCCATCCCTAAGCAAGCTCAGCATCCCATGCTATGCCATTACCTAGCACACAGGATTAGAAAGAAGGAGATGAAGGTTTCATGAGGAACCTGGGACACACAAGAGCAGTCAGTGGGAACTGTCTTCAATTTTCTAACTCTCAAAATCCAAGTCCCCTGTGTCTCCACATGTGGCTTCTGAGCATCCTGAGGGAAGGCCTGTTTCCCAGCTGTGCCACTTCTCCTTAGTACTGAAGCAATGTCATCTCAGCAATTCCAAGTTTTGTCCTGTCCCACACAGAAGTCAGCAAAGTGCCCCTCTGTGGGACACGCCCAAGTGTCCACTGGGAAACTGTGAAGAACTGAGTAAATTAATTTCAAATGTGCTGAACCAGGCTAACATGAATTCAGTCAACTTTCACCTCCAGTCTCCTCACAGATATATACCAAAATAAAACAGACAGTATGTGCAGCATCCTAAATTCTGTGATCTGACTGTAAAATTAACTAGAAAAAAATACATATGGCTCTGGTCTACTTAATTTGAGAGGCTCATCTTGAACTAATTTTTCAAAATTAATTTGAGAGACACCTATCACAGTTGTAAGCCAATGAGAGCAGCTTTTCAATGAAATTATGGCCTTCAGTTTGTGAAGAGGTGATCTGGAAACTCTGAGTCACAGAGGAGCCATCACCCTGCAAGTCAATGTTTCAAGCTTAGAAAAGACATCAGAAGTGTTGGTGGTGTAAGGTTGCTCTTTGTGAAAGTAAAGAAATTATGTTTAAAATGCTAATAAATTTCTAAAATAGGTACAGAAAAAACAAAAAAGAGAAATTACTGGAATACAGTAAAGAAAATGTTACATTTCTTGGAAACAGAGCATGATAAAATTCCAGCATCTGATTTTTCCTCCATTGTGTTACTGGTACTATTCCTCTGATATATAAACATAAGGGTCATAACCCAGAGCTCCCTATACTGTATGGAAATGATGGCCCAATATTCAAATAAGTTTGAAGTCCTGTCATCAAGTCCAGAACAGACTGAAATACATTGTTAAAATTTCACTGCACCACTTTGAGGTGTTAAGTAAACTGCTGCTATTTGTCATCCTATTCCTAAGTTATTTATCTTCTAAAAGGCAAACTGTGATATATGGGAGTACAGCCTGCCTTCTTTTGCTCCTCTTCATGTAGAGATTAGCACAATATACCCCTCATTCTTCAGGGATGTTTGGAAGTTGGAATTTTTGCTTATATAAAAGTTTTAATAAATATAATTTTTAATATTAACACATGGTGTATATTGATGATAACTCTTTTGAATTCTTCCTAAGCAGCAGTATTATGTGAAAGAATTCCAAGCAATCTATCCTAAAGCAGTTCACTTCCAGCTTCTCTTGAAATTCAGAAATATCTGAAACACATATTGGGGTCCAAATAATCTCTCTTCGCGACCAACTTGGGGTTAATTTTTTATCTTTTTTCTCTTTTCTAACCTTGACTGCTGGTTTATAAACATACAGTTGACATAACATTATGGATGGAAGATGCATTGGATAAATTAATCAATATTTAATCTATCTCTATTCTTTTGGGTTTATCTTCATTCAAGTAATATTTCTTTTTATTTGTGGTCAAGGAATTCTTTGATGAAAGCCTTTTTGATAAGGTAAGTTTTCCCAAACAAACCCCAGCTGAATTCACCTTTCTCCCTGAAAGCAGATTTTGCTCCTTGACATGAAATCCAAGACAGAAATGTTGATGAAGATTCCCAGGGAAATCTTCCAAACATTCTTCATAATATCATGTGTGATATAGTGACAAGCTATACGTTTCCCTGGCACTGAGATTGAAAATGGAAATGTTAAGTATAAATCTTTGTGGAAGTTTCAGTAATTTTTAATAATTTGTTCTTTTGTGGCATTCATATGTGAATGATATATTTGTCCTAGAGCAATGCGAATTCATTTCCCCACATCTATAATATCTGCAGTAAGCTAAATTAAAAATACATTTGTACTTGTACAGTTAAATGATCATATTTAATGAAATGTCGGAGATGAATCTCAGCAAATAGTCAGGAAATTATTTCAGAAAGAGCAGCATTTCATTACTGGCAGTCAGGGAAAAGCAAAGAGATTAAACAAATGGTTTACTACTCCAAGATATCGGAGGGGGTGAGGGTAGTTTTGTGCAGGGGGTGACTGTGAATACGAGACCTCAGCAGAGATTTTTACCTGTGAACGCAGAAGCATTTGCACAGCACGGGGCTGGCGGGGCTGATGCTGGGGCTGAGAAAGAGCTGTTGGTACCTGGGCCTGGCAAGGCTGCGGGTGTTGCACAGATGCTGCTTTTGTCTTCTGGGAAGCACACAGCCTGCACAGCATTCAGCATTTCCTGACAGCTGCTGCCATGGGTGCCACTCCAAGGGAGCCCGGAGGGCTCTGTGCCCAGTCCCTGAGAGATCCTGGGGATAAACCCCTGGGCTGGGTGTGCAGGGATAGGGAACTACGAGTTTAGTAGAGTTAAAGCAGGTCTGACAAGGTCAAGAGAAATGGGCAGTGGGAGAGGGACTGCTCAGGGGCAAAAGAAGACCAGGAAATTGGTTTTACTGTAAACATTATGGCACTCAGAAATAGTTGAAAGGTGGAGTTTGGGACCTGATTTGTAAAGCCATCTAACAACGTTCTTTCCATGAGACTTAGGACTGGGCTGAACCCTTGGAGTCATCAACATCTTTCACCAATCATGGAGCTTTAGAGGATTCCAGCTCATCAAGGGAACCTCTGTGGCTGAGAGCACAGTTGCCTTTGGCTGCCTGTTAATCCATGGGAAGACACTTGCAGCAGAGACTCCAATCTCAGGCAGGCTGACCTGGCTTTTGTGGGCTTTCTTTCTGTCTGTTGCCTGTAAGAAGCAGTCAGCAGTGAGGCACCTGGCTTAGCTATGCTTAGTCTGGTTGTGCTGTGAATCCAGCCCTCCGCCCCTCTACCTGTCTTTGGAAGCTGGAACACTTCCCATACTGCTCTCCCACCTTCCATTTCTCTTGATTATTTAAATTACAACATCTTCAGGCTACAGACCATCACAGGCCAAATCAAGTCTGCGTGAAGGATCTGGTCTAACAAATCTCTCTATGGTAACTGTAAAGTGACTGCTGCTAAATGCATGACAAAAAAATCAACATCTATCAATAGGAGCAACACTTTAACTAATTGATATTCTGAAGTTCTGAAATCCTGTGGGATGACTGAACTAATCTGAATATCAGAATTGAATTCTAAACCAAATATATGAATTTAAAGAGAGAGTATAGAAATGACAGAAAATACGCTGATTTTCTGGATTCCATAGACAATAGAGGTGAAAGAAGATGTAGGTATGAAAACTCTTTGTTGGCAAAAATTCTAACTAGAAGAAACATTCTTGGGAATATTATATAAATTAAATATCTGAACTGCATCATTTCATTATTTACAGATATTAATAAATGCACATACGCATATATATGTACATACAGAAGACAGTGGAAAGGTGATAAGGCTGTGAAGACATGGGCAATTTTGAGTCTCACCCATGCAAGAATTCGTACATTTAGGCCAACACTTCTTCCTTTCTGATTTCTACTCTATTTTGGACCCTTCAATCACTCCATTCCCCTTTCTTTTATTTTCCTTGCTTTTATATCAATAACATATTAAGAAGGCAGACAATATAAGTTATAGTTCAGCCTTACGTCTTCACTCATATTTAAAATACGCATCTGAGTGCAGCAGCTTGCATAGAGGAATTTACTTGAGGTTCTGATTTGCAAAGTGGAAAAAAAAGCTGGATTGGTTAAGTAATTAATCAGGTGTGCAAAGCCATATGAATTCTCTGAACAACACATTGTAGAAGAACTCAGATCATGCATACAAAATTGAATTATGGAAAAATGGTTGAGGCACATCAGGTCTGAATAAGGAGAGTGTCAATCACTTCTATTTGTCAAGGTTCTTTGAGATGTGAGTTATCAGCCTTAAGGAGAGACAAAGGATCCGTGTAGGGATCAGCATAATTCTTATGTCTGATCTGATTACCTTCAGGGACATACATATAGGCTTGCCACATATTTCTAAAAGACTGCTTACTTTTGGAATCATCTCTTTTCTCCTTTGGATTTCTCTTTGGTGTTTTCACTGTTGCTGGTCTTCACAGAACTAATTCTGGCAGCAAATGCTGTCCAGTAGTGTCTTGTGAAGTGCCCACAATACCACTGGGAAGGATGTGGGGAATGGGAGAAAAGGAATCGAAACAATTTCAAAACAGAGCTGCAAAATTTATTCCACCATAACTTGTCTCCGTTCTTCATTACAGAGCCGAAGGTCTGAGAGATTTTTGTGGCAGGAGACAAGAGAGGTTTTCTGTGCAGGAATGCTAATAATATTGTTTTTCTCCTTATGATGTGGAGCTGAGAACCTGCACAGTAAAATCTTCAACAAGCCTTTTATTCCTCCTAATTACTGCAAAATAGGTATTCACCTGCTAATCACTGCAATACAAGATGTTACTATTAAAACAGATACTATCAGATTGTCACCTTTCAATTCCATTGAATTTTGTTTGTATAAAATCCTTACTTAACCCTCTACTTTTTGCATATTCAATTTCCCTTAGCTTTTGTTTGTTTAGACTTCTTAATCAGGAAAACATAGAGACCCCTGAAGTAGCAGGAGCAGCATTCTACATCCTAAACAGCAGTTGCTGTGTAAATCTAGGGCAGGAACAAACCTTTCTCAAAGTGTGGTATAATAGGAGCACTGCAAGAAGCAATGAAGAATAGCTGCTCAGGACATGCAAATTCTGACTGGAAGACAGCAGCAACAGCAGCAGCCAGGGTTGTGCTTCCCTAGGAGAAAAATTGTACTTGTGCATTGGATAAAGCACAACAACATCCTAAGATTTCATCCCAGCTGCACTAGAACAGCAGGAACCAAAATACTTGCTAATGTTGTAATATGTTTGCTTTCAATCAGACAACAGAAGAATTCATTCCATTTGCCCAGTATTTTGCCCTCCTGAACTCCATCCCCACAACAGCTTTGCAAACACATCTGAGCAATTCCACAGTGGGTTTTACATCCGTGGTAAGTCATATCTGCTGGGCCTATATGCAGGATTTGTGTTTTACAGAGACTGCAATGAATGATTCTTCCCCAAATTTGATTCTGTAAAAAGCTACTTGACTGCTCCAAGTAATCTTTTTTATTCTTCATCTTAGTTTACTCTTAAGGGTTTTTCGTTTCATCTTTTTCTGCTGTCCTAATGTACACAAATCACTTTTAGAGATAGTGTCAGGTGTATGAAGGGAGCAATTTATCAACACAGACACCTCTTTGATGAAGGATGGTTTGTCTTTACAAGGCTGGACAGCCCCAACTGAATTTCAATTTGCTATGGCATGCAAGGGATTTAGGGATTAAGGTTGGCGAGAGGCTTTAAGCATCAACCACCTTATTATTGCTGAAGGAATATGTGATTTGAAAACCTTGCCTGTCTTGATTTTTCTTTCTTTAGTATGTGGGGGTGAGGTCGGGAGGGATGAGTAAGAAAAGCAATAACCTACTTGATGATTTAGCAGTTATTACTTTTCTTCTGCTTTTCAGTCACACACTGCCTATTTTTTAGTGGGACAGATAGAACTTAGAGGGTCAGATCCAGGTGACAGCACCTAAATATCTAGTTAATAGTGTTTTATGACTAATAGCAAATATAAAAGCTTGTAATAAAAATAAAGCTGTTGGGGAGAGAGAGATGGAGAGGGCAAGAAATGTGAGTCATAAGTATTTATATAAATGAAGAAGTCATAAACTGCTACAAATAAATATTGTTCTGACCATAGCATATTACCTGTTCCTTAATGCAAGCAAATTGATAATGAATAATATTTTCCAATGATGAAAACACGTAATAGATTTCATTCACCTGCTCTTTCTTGGAATGGAAGAGTGGGAGGAAAACCAAGGGAATCTACTGGCTTAAACTTTGTGCACTGTGATATTAATTAATTTCTGATAAATATAAAAATACTGTGAATCAAAAGCAAGCATTACTATTATTTGTCAATTTCTGATTATTTAAAGTAACTTAACCACTGCAGGACTGTTTTTATCTGTTATGCTAACAAAGGGCCATTGTGGTTGGTGTCACACTGCTGTGAAACTGAGTGCAAAGGAGAATTGCAGCTGTGAAATCTTTCCCAGGACAAAATTCCCAGTTCTGCCATGAGTTCACTTGTGAGGATCTGGTCTAGCTCCCAATAAAAGTTATCTCTTTCCTTCAGAAGGTTTTTAGATAGATCCATGCTTTGATAGAGAGAGAGAAAAAAAATTTGCATGAAGTACTTGTTCTCTTCCCCTTCCCTTCTTCTCTCAGATCCCATGCTTTCACAGGTGGAAATTAAACTCCTGCCTGCGTCATTACTGCCTGCATCCTCAGAGCAGAACAGCTCAGCAGAGAGGAGATGGATTGCATCTATCTATCTATCTATCTATCTATCTATCTATCTATCTATTTTTCTATCTATCTGTCTATTGCAATTACTTCAGTTTATTTTGAGAGTTTCCTGGAGAGCAGCTATCAGGTTTTTATCACACTCTCCTTGATGTGTTCTAATGAGCATTTAGAAGTTTCCCAAGTAGTGGAAGCACTTCATCAGGACATGAAACCTCCTTTGGATACTCAAAGGAATATTCTGAGCCCTTCCCAGGAGAGCTGAGATTTGAACTGAGATATTTTCTGGTCCAGTCATTATATGGTGCTCAGAAGCAGCAGAATAAAATTGAAGGAATCCCAGTTTTGTGAATCTACAACATCCTTCTCAGAGAGAATTGATACATGCTACTAGAATAAAATCTTCAAATGGAAACAAGATGTTTCCCCATCCTCTTGCAACGTTTTAAAACATATTGGAAATACATAATTTTCCAGTTTTTTGGCATTGATTAAATCACTGTCTATCCATATGATACTGTGTATATAGCTTTCTCCATGTCCCCTCGTTGTCATAATGCTCTCTCTATTCCATGGACCATAACAAAGGAGAATATTACAGAGTTCATGGCTGTGATGTAATATCTCTTAGACAAGGTTGCTAATGATGCCAAATATGTCATTAATCAGATATCTTCTGAGTTGTGCTTGATATTTGTCTCTGTGTTGTGCTAGGAATTTTGTGTCTGAAATTTTTTTCTGCATACCTCAGATTTTTGTTGTGGGTTTTTTTTTTTGTTCATTTTGTTTTCACTACAACCTCTTTAAGGCTTGGCATAACTTGGGTATGGAATTAGACATCTCCTAGAAATTCCAGCACACTGTGAGAGAAAGATGGTCTAGAATGAGGATGTAGGGCTGTGATGAGGGACTAGATAACTCGTGACAGCAAGATAGGTTATTCTGCATATAGACAGAAGAAAAGTCTTAATGAGAACAGGAAAATTTCAGAGGCATGCAAGACCCAAGTTTTCCTCCTTCATGAAAGGAATGCTCTTCTGCCTCTCTGCGCTATCCAGCCTCTCCCATCAATGCTTGCTTCCCCTGGAGAGGAAAGACATTGTACGCTGCACTGGTAATCCTCTGTTAAACCATTGCCAAGTTGCAGTCCTATTCACTGGAGTGGTTAATTGCAGAGTATACCACTGGCTGTAGCCTCCACATGGTGGTATCCTGCAATTTGCCACACTTTTACAGGGATGATGATGCATGCCTTGCTGTTTCATTACCTTATCTTGACTTTCATGTACACCTGCTAGATGGAAAAATAGACGTATTTTTCCAAAGCTGTCACTTGGTAAAACATCATCACAACATCCCATGATCAATACAGCAGCTTGGGGAAAATACATACGCTTACATATCTAGCAGCATAAACGAAATCTCTACCTTCCATTTCAGGCCAGGCAACAGGAGACAAATGGGAAAAAAAAGACAAGCAAGAAAAATCAGATTTTCTATAATTATATAAATTACAGCTAGAATGACTGTAATCACCTAAAATGCCTCTGGGGAGTTGGATTAGCAGAAGACAATTTCTCAGATTCACACTCCAGGGTTTAAACCTACGGCTGATATTTAGAATTAGAGTACCAAGCTGAAATAATTAACCCTTTGGAAGCTAAAAGATGTAACTCAAAGGTATACTATCTAACTGAAAGGTGTACTATCTAACTTAAAGGGAGGAATATACAATTCATGTTATTTCAAATTTCCTATGGTTCTTAGTATTTGACCAGACCAGTCAGATTGCAGACTTCAGGCCGAACTTTTCATATTTAAATGAAAATAATCTTTCCAGTCTCCCTCCTTTTAACATCCAATAAAAAAGCAACAACCATTCAAACAAATACCCCTTAAAACCAGCAGCAGACTTCCTTCAGTAACGTATGTCTATTGCAAAGTGGATGATGAGAATAAAGAAAAAAAAGATACAGGACTACAGCTGATTTGTAAGGAAAAAAGCTAAAATATTCTAAAGGAAATCCAAAAAATGCCTAGACATGTAAGCAACATGGTGGTTAGGATATTAAAGTAGATACAAAGATAGATAAATAAATAAGAATGCCCTCTTGTGCTTTATTTTCTTCAGATGAGTGAGACATTAAAGCTTCTTTTCTGGGATATGGAGAATATCCCTAGTGTAAGGAGTAAAATGGTCCAGGGAGGTTCCCTCCACACTTTCTAGTTTTGAGGTGAGATCATGGATGGGGCAGTGGAGGAAGGCAGAGTGAGCAGATCAGAGTTTACTGTTCCTCTACACGGATGTTTCCCTGGGTGTCAACAGTGTTCCTCTGTGCCTCAGCTTGGATATCATAGCAGCAAATGTCAAGGGATTGACCTTAAACAAAACAGTGAAGGCATGAAGTTGTATCAGTATTATCCAAATCTCCTGCCTCTCTGTGCTGCAAGTTTTGCCTGGAGTCTCACCTCGTGCTTTGAATCCATTATGCTGCCACAAATACCTAAAACTTGAAGCTGCTGAATCTGCTACTATTGGTGAATCCTAGACAAGATGAATCCTAGACAAAATGAAAACATCAATAATTCCCTTAATCACAGCAAAGTGTTTTTTCCATGTAGATATTGCTTTGAGAATAGAAGTTTGTGTGAACAACATCAATCAGGGAGCTCACACAAATGAATAACTTACAGCCCCACTGGCAGCCACTATTGAAGATTAATGCTGATAAACACAACATTCAACATAAGACATGATTTCTGAAAACAAACCAATTTATTGGATTCCCAGACATATGTATTTTGTAGTCAACCATGGATTACTGACTCAGCTGATTCTGCTGGTCATTCATCACATGTGCTTATATAAAAGCCTAGCTATTCTCTTTCAGGACTTCATCTAATATACAGCAAAATTACTTGTGAAGCAGTACTGTTCCAGTTAAAAGAAATTGCCTTCAAAAGCTGCATGTGAAAGTGGCTTCATTTGCATAGCACAAACATGACAGATACAGATATATTTTGTGGGGACAAGTATCACAGGTCCGAGAGGAACTGCTAGGTGTTGAACTGTACTGGAAGTTTTGTGTAGGATGCCAGGGATGACTCTGCACTGTTTGAAGAGGGTCTTGGTGTTTATGACTTTCACTTTTATTAATAAAACAATGACAAAAAATGTTAACAAACAAGAAGGGAAAGATCTGGTCTTCAATCCCTTACCACATAACTACAGCATACTTGCATTCTACACCTACACCTGGGGGTTGGTGTAAACATCATGTCTGTAAGAAAATTATTGCAAAAGAAAGGATGATAAATGGGTGACATATTTGGATGAGACTTGATTTTAGGAATGGCAGGATAACTTCCTAAACTGTTGCCAAGTCTTTCTTCATTTTGCTCAAACAGATAGGCTTTTGTAAGCATGTCCTGACTTTACAAAGGTACTTAAAGAGGTAAGGGGCTCTATAAGTTTCACACTTGGTGTTAGGCACACGCTTAAGACACAGATGATTTAAACACCATTCCTGTTACATAAGAAAGATTGGCTTGAGTATATACTTTTTTATTACAAGAGATAGGGAAATCTCAATTTCCATTATAAACTTTCTTCTCACATATAAATTCACGCTGCTTATGTGATAAGGCTTTCTTGGTTTTGCTGTTTTTAACAAAAAACCCCATTGTCTCTGTCTTTTTAAAAGTAATGGCTGCTTCTTAATGCAGTGAGATTTTTCTTGATAATCTTGATAACAACACATAATCCTGGAAGCCTGGGGGTAAAGTTTAACCATTTGAAAAAATGACCCTCTTTACTATTATGAGAACTAGAAGGCTTTGGTGCCCAAATTTTGTTCCTTCCATATAATAGAAAATAATTCAAAATTTTTTGCTCAGTGTGTTAGTTTTGTCTGGGGTGGGGTTAATTTTTTACAGTGACTAGCAGGGGACAGTGTTTTGATTTGTCTTGAAAACAGTGTTGATGATACAGGGAAGTTTTTCTTATTGCTCAGCAATGTTTGCACAGAATCAAGGCCTTTTCTGCTTCTTGTATTGTCACCCTGGTGAGGGAGCTGATGGTATGTCCTGTTTTCAGCTGGGATAAAGTTAATTTCTTCTCAGTAGCTGGTTCAGTGCTGTGTTTTGGATACAGAATGAGAATATACTGATGTTTTGGGTTTTTACTAAGATGTGCTTATCCTAAGTCTAGGACCTGTTTTTTTTTTTATCTTACGCTCTACCAGTGAGAAGGTACATAAAAGTAATGGGGAGGGAGCATAGCTGGGACACTTGTTTGGAGAATCCCTCGGGAAGCGGCTCTTAAAAACAAATGGGCTGTAGCTAGAATCATGGAAAACAGTTTTATCATCAGTACTTCTGTATTTCTGGGTGGAAGGTTGACTGTGCCATCTTTTTAATAATGTGGTAAAAACATGATGACAAGGATAAAAAGAATTTGGGCAATGAAATGTTCTTCAGGAGTTGGTACAGCTGAATATGATGGTTTAACTTCAGCAATTACAGTTTTACAGTGTTAGCAAAGATGAAGGAAATTTTCCTTTCTTATTTCTTATTTGGCAACTTGTTTATTATTGGGTAGATTTTTTTTGTCTTGATTACTTTATCGAATCCTGGAGATTCTTTGATTCTGTAACTGTTCTAGGTCTTCTTTAGGACAAATGTTAACAAAAATTAAGCAGAAGCAGCAGGTAATATAATTTTGTGCACAAACAAACTTTTTTTTTTGTGCTTTCTCTAACCCTCTTCTCTCATCTTCTTCTCACTCCAAGTTCTCAGGAGAAATATATCACTAGTTTGATATCCATCACTGGGGTTTCCTCCACAGAGGAAAACAGATCCACAGATGTTGCTCTTCTCTGGTGGAGTCAGTTGTGCTATCACCTTTACTGGTGAATACAAAATTTCCTGTGTCTGATTTGTGTCTGTTTTCAGATTCACCAACACTTGCTGATGATTGTATGCGCTTAACTTCATCTTTAATATACTTTAAATTCATTGTGCTAAGGCTCCTCCTCTCAACAGATGCTGTGTTCATAGGAAGTAAGATACAGCTGTCATGAAATATGGGTTTGCAAAACCTGCTACTCTGCAGGGAGAGACATGCACTGTGTGATGCAAATTCAATATAAACATTATTATCTTTCACACCAAGTGTCTCATGGCTGTTTATGAAAATGCCAGTACAATG
This sequence comes from Eopsaltria australis, assembly GCA_034509425.1. Taxonomy (NCBI): domain Eukaryota; kingdom Metazoa; phylum Chordata; class Aves; order Passeriformes; family Petroicidae; genus Eopsaltria; species Eopsaltria australis. The sequence continues at coordinate 2,019,130 of JAVTVJ010000032.1, read as the reverse complement.
AGCACGTTGAGTCTGCAGAGCAACTTCATTCCCATTGGCATTGGTAGAAGGAAAAATGCACTGAAAAAGAGGATTTCAGTTTTGCTTTGGAAGAAACTAAGTGATATAGCATTATAATACTGTATGATTAAAAGGAAAAAAAATCCTGTGAGTGCAATGCAAAGGAAGTCAAAGCCCAGCAACCAAGGAATTTTAACAAGGGACCAATTAAGCACCTTTGATCATTATGAATGTTCATGAAAGAGAATATAAAAAAAGTAGATTGAAAAACACAGTCATAAGTGCTTTTGTGATTGAGATAAATTTGTTTTAAAACCGTAAGTAAAAGCTGAAACTGATGGACAATAATTGCTAGTTTGTTTAGAGGCATCATGATAAGACAACATGATGTTCTGAGAACATGAAGAAAAGAAATACGTGCAACCTCTTTCTGGAAGTAGAAGGAAAGATTCTGCTTATGTTAACAGCTGCAAAACTGTTCTATAGGAAGCAGGACAAAGCACAAATTAAGAAAGAGAGAAATAAATAGATGAACATTGTGCAAAATAAATGGGATTTCATTCTGAAAAAGATAGTTCTGAGAACAGTAGAAATAATGACACCCACGTCCACTGGTAGTTAAGCCATTACAAAGAAGTGGAGAATGGGAAAATTATTTTGTTAAAGTCTTCTAGAATTCCCACAAGGAGTGTAGGATTCTTGGCAGGATGAAGAGCCTGTACAAGCCATAGTCCCTAAGCATAAAATCTGAGTCTATTGTGAGTCCAGTTATAATAACAGGACTGGTAGCATATTGCAGGCCGTCACTGCTTGCAATGAATTTTTTCTTTACAAGAGATTAATTAATCCAGTTAAAGTAATATTTGATTACGTATTAAAAGATACATAATCAATGAGTCATCAATAGATGATTCAAAGCCAGTAGGAGCTGCCAGTTTTGCCCTTGATTCCATATGGCCAGTGGTGCCCTAAGAACAAGTGCCATTATTTTGGCAACATCACAAGTATTAATGAAGTGCTCAATTCACTGTTGTGTTTCCATGTACAGTTGGTCATTTTAGTGCAGGGTGCAAGGAACTGGAATTTAGATTCCTACAAAATGACAATGTTGGTATCTTCCCAGAGTCAACACTAGTGTAATGTCTGCATGTGAAGGAAGCCATCATAAACTGAGCTGGAAATTTCTAATACCCAGGTGGTCTAAAATAGTGCATTAACTACAGTGATGATGTTATTCCATTTACAACAGCAGAGAACCTGTACAGTGATCTTTGGTTTAAAAGGTACATTCTTATCAGAGTATATGAGAAAATTTTCTATTCTATTTTACTCTATCCTTAGTAATTGTTTCTGTAATGTATAGTAAACCTTGTTATTTCTTTGGAAGTCTCTGCTTTCAGTGGTATTATGAAAAATTAATAATTGCTTCACTGAACTGCCATCATACTGTCATGACAATAACACAACTGCCATTGATTACTGACATTTTATACATAGTCTTACTCTCACTCCTCTGTGCAATCCAGGTTTCTGTTGATTTAAACTAAGCCAAATGCAGTACTGACATGGTCTTCAAAGACAGCTCCAGCAGTGTCCAACTATAACAACAATAACATCTTTAAATTAGACTGAAGTTTCGCTTTCTAAATGGCTTTTACAATGAAAGCATTTCTCTGTACTTCACTGCTTGTATGTTTATGACAATCTGTCTGTAAATGTGAGAGAAATAATTTAGGTTTAAAAGCTCTTAGTCCCAGATGTACATTTGAATTCTAGTCTTCATTACAGAAAACATGGCAGACTAAAGAAAAGCAGACAAGGTCGGAGCTGTCCAAGGAGCAGTGAGAGGAAAAGGTGATTATCCTGGACAAAAGCCCACAGGTACATTGCCTTGTTGAGCCATCTGATTGGGGAAAAGCTACATCTTTAAGGAATGCTGCTGTCCTTTTAGAGGTATTGTGTGGAGGCAAATGCCAGGGAGATTTATGTGCTTCATTCCCTGACCTGTGATAATGCATCATTAGAGCCCTCCGTGTTTTCCACCTTTGTGAACAAAGACTCATAACGGGGATGATTACGAAAAAAGAAGAGGAGAAGCTACAGCGGTGGCAGCAGGGGAAGCGTGGCTCAGGCATACAGAACTTCACTCAGAAGTTGAGCAGAGATATCTTTTTTTGCATTGCACCTTCATTTCACTTTATTCTAAGGACTACATCCCTCCCTGCTTATCTGTCCAAAGCTCAGACTCCTTGACAGAATTGGAACATAGCACAAAGCCAAAACCCACATCCCCCCACTCCCTCAGTTGTCCTCCTTATTTAACCCTTCACCTTCTCTGTGGACATTAAAATAAATTTAGAGGCATAAGAAACTTATAAGGAGAGCTGAGGTCACTTGTGATCCCCAGTGAGAGCTCTATTGGGTCCTCTGAAGTGCAATGATAACAGTGAAAACTGTTTCATGGCCCTGCGTACCTTTGCTTTTATCCTGACCCCAGGCAATCTTTTTATTTCGCTTGCTGAAATGCAGGGCTGCTGCTCTAGCTGACTGACTGGGGAATAAGTTTATATGTATTTAACCAAACCAGACTAGCATCCCCTCTTCTCTGGCCATGGATGGATATACATTCAAGCAGTTGTAATGCTTTTCTGAGAACATTACCAAGACATTTTAATCACGGCTTACTGCACTGGTAGATTAGTACCCAAATGCAATGACCTTCTTTTTGCTGTGGACACGAACATGCCAGAAAACCAAACTGTACTATTCTTTGTCTTGATCCGATAAATTAGGATTAAATAAACAAGAGAGACAAGTGCAATGTACTTTGAAAATCTGAGTGCACCTGTTTTGCAGTGGAAAATCGGATGTTCTTTTTTTGCCCCTCTCATAAAAATGCCGCTGCCTGTGTTTATCTCTTAGGGGATGACTCTATAACCAGAATTTATGCATGGCTTCCTACATATTTTGCATTTGGAGGTTATTAAGAAACAAAACAACAAAGAAAAATTGGTGTGCATTAGGAGGTATTAGAATACATTAGTCTGACTGTCTGTTCCTCTGCTGCGGTGAGGTCTGATTCCACAAATGTGCACAAGAAAGTGTGTTCTAGGGGGGCAGAAGCATGGAGGAAAGAGCTTCCTGAAAACCTTGTAATCATATTTATCCTGAAGTGCTATGATCAAATGCTATGTCCTCATGCATCGTTGTTTTGGCACTTCCATGGAGGAAAAGTAAACATCAGATAATTCCACATCAAACTACCTGTTATCTGTAAACATTTTGTATTAGCCTGTGTGGATACACAGAAAGGAAGGAGGGTCTGATCCTGTAATAGAATATCAACTTCTCAAGCCAAGAATAGCCAGCCCAGTCCTTTTCTCAATTTCACTTTCTTGTGGATACAGAATGAGATGTTTTACACTATGTTGGAGTTTATGGCTGCATATATCAACAGATATAAGAGTAAGTATGCCTCTGGGCATCTCTGCCTTATTCCATGTCTTGGAAATGGTCAGAGCAGCATCTTCCATCTTTGTGGAAAGGTGCAAGTGCATCAGTTATCCTTCTCTGCAGGGAAAAGGTGCTGACTTGGATATGTTTCGTCACATTCCACCTGTTAGTAGCTGGTTTCCATCAGCAGTACTGCATTAAAAATCAGGAACCTCTGTCTTTATTATCCAACATGGCAACATCTAGACCAGAGCTGCAACACAATGCTTACTTTCCATGTTGAGGGGAGTCTATTTCCACACGTGCAAGTAACCAGCTGGCACCAGAGGCAGTGCCATGTTCCGCACATATTCACAGTCAGAATTCAAATAGGGACCACTGTGATCCAAAAATAAATTCGCACGGTAAGCAAAGAAGGAAGCCTCTATCTCTTTGAGCTTTTCTGAGTGTTTGCTACTATAATCTCACCTGTTTACTCTTTGAGTGCTTGTGATGGTGTGGAAAATAAATATTTCAAAGCAAACAAGAAAAACAACCAAGCAAGATGAAAAGGTGAGGCACAACAGATGTTTTGCTTAAGCATGGTTGTATAATAATGGCATAAAAAAGAAAGCATTTTAATTCTTTTGTGCCCTGAAAGGCATGTAATAAAATTAATTTTATTACTACCTGGTGTATTCCTCAGGTGGTCAGGTAAAAAAGTAAATATATTTTTATAATGGTTATAAACTGTTTTACAATATCTTAGTCATGTATTATCAAAATCGGTATAGTACAGGTTTTTATGCACAAGACCAGTGCAAGGCAAAAAAAGACTGCAGTTTGTACAGTTTTGTTCCGTGTATTAAATTCCATGAAAGCAGCTCTGTAGGTAGAAAGCTGTAGCTGAGTCCAAAAGTATACATTTTATATGATTCATTTTATGAAATGGCAAATATAATTCCAGCACTTCACTTATTACATCCTTGACTCAGCTAAGTGCTTAAGCATCAGGCTAAGTTTAAGTCCCACTGAGATAACTTGCTGTGTAAAGTTAGTCATAGTTAAATCTGTGGCTCAGTTGAGGTCTGCTCCAGTGAATTCTCTAATACTCCTGCCATATGAGTGTCTGATAAAGCTCTGCCTACACAGCCAGATGCTCCTGTGGAGAGGGTGCCTCACCAGTCAGTGAGGTTTTAGGGAGTTGGCCAGGCAAAACTCTAATAATATTACATGCTATGGCACTAAATATACCAGGGCTCCCATTGCTTTTTATCTCCCACTGGTAGACCTGCTGTGCAGGTAGCAAGCAGGGAAAATGTCTTAGAAGGGATGCTAGGCAAGTATGCTGAATTATTGGGGTAGCAGAAGTATTCCAGTTATCTGAAGCACCTGATGTCCAGTGTTTCCAGTCAAGGTTCAAGATCATTTGAACCTTAGATGAATCTTCCTAACATGTCAAGTGGTTTGGAGTCTGTTCCCGTTTCTGTTGAGGACTTTGCAATTTCAAAAGCTTTGATAGATGGTTATTTTCTTTCTTTACCAAAATATCTGCCTGCAGACAATAAGCCATTTCAGCAGAAGATGGCAAAGAAAGAGGAAGTATTGCATTTCATTAAAAGTTAAATATGTAGTGACTTCTGGTGTCCTTGACCTTGACAATTAGTAACAATGATAATAATAAATGATAATTATTAATAAAGATGGATTATCAATAAATAATATAAAAATGCTTTCTTAAACCTCATTTCAGCTATATACCTAGCAGCTCTCTGGAGTGCAACATTCTTTCTCACTTCAAAAATGTGAAAGCCAAAGTGAGATTACAGCTTTGCAATAACATTTACTGATATGTTTCTAGATAGAATTACATTACATGAAGAAATCAAGAAAAGTCACTTATGACCAGGTCTCTTATGTAGGATATCATAGGAAAAAAAGTAAGAGATTTGGGAAAACAGAAGCCTGTCCTGAGTTTTACACTCAGTAGGTACATCCTCTTTTAGCAATGCCTTAGTTCCCTGTAAGTATTGCTGTGGTGCAAACAGCCAGAGATGTGTGGCTCACCTGCTATTTTTCTTAGCATAGCTCTTGGATGACTGAAGCTTCTGTGACAGATCTGTTTTTCACAAATGCTGTCTGTGCTTTCACTGCAGTCCTTGGTTTTGATCCGTTTCTTTAAATGTGCATTCTTTGAGTAAACACATATTTTTTATCTCATTTAAACTGCTTTGATTACTGCATTACCTCTATATGCTGCACAGGAAGAAAATGGTAGGAGCAAAATAATACAGAAAACAAGTGCAAGCACCACCATGTACTAATGATATAGGTGACAGGTGGGAAGGAGAAAGGAAGCTTTTCATCCAACAGTTTCAGTGGTATGCAACTGTTTTAGGAAGAAGGTTCATGAAATACATGGGAAAAGTAAGTGGAACATTACCTGCAGAAGAAAATTTGAATGTCACCAACTCAAAGGAAGTGAATATATTATTTCTGGGGAGAGATGGCATAGATGGAGACAAGCAGAGGACAGCAGATTAATGAGAAAAGTGACCACTGTGTGGGAAGGACAAAAGAGATACAGATGCAGAGGGCTTGCATCACACACTAATAAGCAGTTGCTGGTTCATTGTGTCAAACAAAAAATATTGCTGCTTGTTGGGAGTGGATGCTCGGGGTGAAATTTTATGTAAGGCAGCTTTAACATGTACAAAAATCTCAAACCACTCAGGATTCAGTATACCTGACTGGCCCTTTTAGTAACATTGGGAGGTGTGGGATACAGGGTCAGGAGTAAATTACACACACCCCTTAGAATCACAATTGTTGATCCTGTAAATAGTGCGTGTGTGGGTAAAACTGGATGCTCTTTCATACCCTGATGCTGATGGGTCCAGATTTCAGAACTTTTAAATGAGGAAAAAACTTGGAAAAACAAGAAAAAATCTTTACCAAATTACTTCTTTAAATAATAATGAAGTGTAGCTGACATTCCAAAAAATTGGTCATTAGGTTGCAAGATACCCTCCGTAAGTCATAACTACTCACTCCTCATGCACAGAGGTCAAATGAGTTTTCTAACATTGTACACTAAGATGATAGTGGGTCCAGGAATCTGCATTCACTGCTCCAATGAAAGTAAAACTTTGTCCTTGTGAGGTAGTAGAAAACCTTGCAAAAGAGGGATATTTAAACTCCTTAAAATGGTGTGAAATCCACCTCATTGTTCATGCAATTCTAGAATTTAAAAATCATATCCATGTAGTCAGACTTTAGAAAATAATGCTCCAAGAACTCCTCCTGTAAATCTTGACATTAAACCAGTCTTACCATTGTCTCGCCACTTGAATCATTTATTTAAGCGGTGATAATAAAAGGTGTCAGCAATTCAGTTGTAAGCTCTTGAAGATTTCTGTGCACATTGACCTTTAAGTGTTTGCATCTTGACAGGTGAGCTGTTCCTAACGTCTCCTATGAGATATGGTCAGGGCAAGGGGTCAGGCACGCTAATGATAAAATTACCATTTACCTTTTACCTCACCAGCCTCAGTGCCTGACATTATAAATGTAGGTAACCTTTCACCTGAAGGCCCTCTTTCTTCTGCAGTGCAAGGGATTATGGAGAAATGAATGTGCTCACAGCTGCAGAAGAGGCATCAGTCATGAAAAAAGAGGTGCATTTGGGGATTTCTTCCCTTTTTTTCTTCCCTTTTTAATTTTTTAAACCAAAATTATGGTTTTCGAAAAAGTATGAAGAGCTTTACTCTGTTTTATTTTAAGAGAAGGTTATCTGGCTATTTCTATCCTAGCATTCTTAATCTATTCAAGATTATTCTATTCTTTCTTATTAAGATGAAAGCACTAGTTATTAATTGATTAATGCAAATGAGATCACAGCATTCAATAAGGTTTCTTTCAGGGATAAGTGCCCACATTAATAAGACTGTATTGATGATCTTCATTGTTTGCCATAGCCCAAGAGAGTCAACTCCTTCACCTTTGTATCCTGATCCAGGTTTTCCTGAGCTTCCCCAGTTTTCTGACTTGAGTCAATATTCCTCTCCCAAAAGCAACACTATTCAATCAGTGGTAATGGGCACATGAGAACTTTAGAGGTATCAGTGTGACTCTGAAGACTCCAAGGACTGCTCATCTCCCACCCACCTATGATGTGCCTGACTGCTCACAAGAAAACACTTAGACATAGGAGGTACTGTGAAACTTAAAAAACAAGAGTGGGGTTACTTCTCCACATATAAAGTATTTCTGATTTGTAAAATCTATTCATGTTGTGCACAGGACAACTATCTAGCCTAGGAGAAATATTAAAAATGGGGGCTAGGGGCAGAGCCTGCATTTGGCTGATTCATGGGCAGGTGATTCTGATTTGAAATATGTGTTCTTGCCAGAGCTAAAAGCATATGAGGGGGGAAAACATATGAAGAGACAGACACAGAAAATGAGATTCAGTTCATTTCACTGATCAAGAGCCAAATGATCACAAGCTTTAGTAGAATTACCTCCCAGAAGAACAGCCCCTTTCTGATAAATGCCGCCATGCAATCGCCAGGGCATAAATCGTGCAAATTGAAGACTATAGTTCAAATATAAATCTTTATATTAAGTTTAGTGAAATTTGGTATTGTGTGAACATTATTCATATCTATGAATCTTCAGGCACAAATCTTGTTGCATTTTATTTGTGTTATAAGGATATACATTTTGCAAAAGTTTCATTCAGTGAATATCAACCTTAATGAAATTGTGCTCTGGGAAGTCTATAAAAATTGTTTCATCTCCTTCACATTGGAAAAACCTGAGCAGGCCTATTTCTAGTTTTATCTATTCTTGTACACACAGAGAGTTCAAGCATCTTATAAATGAAAGGTACAGCTACATTTGTGTGTTAAGCTGGCAGAGTAAGTAAAAGGCTTGGTTAGCACATATTGAAAGGACAGCCAGGTTGCGTGCTGAAAAAAAAAACAAAAAACAAACCACAGAAGAAATATTGTCCCTTCTGGAAAAGTGTATAGCTCTCCTTTCACATTAGCCTACACTGCTTTTGCCATCAGGGAGTTTGTGAAGTAGTGAAGCAGGACAGAAAGCACAGGAAAAGCCTTCCTCTGGGAAGCTTGTACTCAAATCAAATGTGTTGAAAGGACACAGGCAGGGATGTCATTTGGGCTGGATAGCCTGACAGAGCTATTTCCAGGCTTATCAGATCACGTTCCACTTGTCTGAATACTCTTGTTTTACTTCTGTGCATCAACACAAACTCAGCCCCCAGCACCAAAACCAGATTCATTTCCACAGTACAAAGGGCTTAACTGTGCTTTTCATCAGGTTTTCTTCCTACCCCTCTGCCCCTCCTGGAATGGATTGCTGCTCCTACATTCAAATTCTGCATTTGGGGTGGTGTAACTATTTCCTAGTTACAGCTTATGTAGGACACATGCAGTACCATACAGGTATGTAGGAACTTTCATAACAGCATGAAAAGTTGCAGAGACTCCACAGGTATAATAGAAGTTGATGGCAACATTTATAAATGGATTTTATGGGTTATTACGTAGTCCCATCCACTGATGCCTTTCTCTGGGACTGGGACTAGTATATCTTGCTTCTGCCAAGTTCCAGGCACATAATATTAAATCTGTTGAGGAGTAAAAAGAATCATGCCAGTAAAATATTTCTTTCCCCCTTCTCTACACGGCAGAACTTTGAAGGATCAGTAGAGGCCAGGCTCATGCAGTTGGACAGTTAGTTTCTCATTGTGAGTTAGGACACAGGAGTACTGTGACCACTTAAAGGGCAGATTCCTGCAATGACAGAAAACACACATTTAACCCTCACAAAACTTGCAGTGACTAACATGATCTTTGCAATATCATGCCAGTAAAATCCCTCAAATACTGGATTATGCTCTGTCTCATCTCCTTTGTGTTCATTGAATATATATGATGCTAGCTGGCTTGAAGGAATCTTTCTTTTGATTTCCCAGGGGATATCCACTGCAATACACTGAATACTCTGAGCATTTAAGGAAGCCAGAGGAATTTGAGAATGTAAAGCTATCTGCTGGCTGGAGACATGAAGATATGTGTTGCACTAGGTATATCATGTGCAATGTCATGCAAAATATTTCCAGGATGGCAAGAAAAAATAGGGGTACTTAAAAAAAAAATACACGGAGAAAATCGAAAAAGAAAAATACTTCCTGGAGAGCTGGAGGGAGAAGAAAATTGCACCAGATATGCCACATTCCTGAATCTGCAGAGAGGATCTGGTTTCACAGCAAGGACTCGGTCAGATCAGAAGATCTTCTATGCTATTGCTACCTGCACCACTCACACATACTAAGTCCAACACGAAACATATTTTGCAAATTGGCTGGAAAACAAAGATAATAGGACACATTTAAAATACAGATGTTTCTGTCTGAGCATATATTTATTGATACTTGGATCTTTCAAAGCCACATTAATCATGCAAAAAGGTGACATACCAGTTTAGGAATGAAAGAAAAGGGAAGTGACTTTTTCACAGAAAGGGCTGTGTCAACATATTTCTGAAAATCAATCAATAGTCAAATAAGTCTAGTGAAGAATTGAGCATTCCTTCAGAGACTACAGGATGTAATACATTCACAATTTATAGAAAATATACTTTGCTAATATAAAGAATAAGTGGATATGTCTTTGCTTATTTCAAAAAGGAATTCTGTTTTTCCAGTAAAAATAAAAGTGGTTGCTGTGCTGATAGGAAAACTTACTTATAATTTAGCAATACTTTCAAATATATTCAGTTTAAAAAACAAAGAAAGTTAAAGTAGTTCATCCCCAGTATTCAAAGCTTGTTCTATTCTGGGGAAAGACTGGAACTGGCTTCAGAGAATTACATTAAGGTGTTCTGGATCTAGCCCTTACACTTAAAGCTATTGCATGACCTTTTGCTATGCTTTATACACTACCAACCACATGGAAATTGTTTAAAATTAATATACAGAGTTTTGTTTTTATAAGGGTCTGTAGCAGAAAGGTTTTGTTTCAATGAAAAATGCATACTTCATGTGTTCACTTTCCAGATTCCTCATAATGGACAAGTTTTAATCAGGGGATGGGTTAAATTTCTTATTTGTGGTGTGGTATGTGGTACAAATATTTCCCCAATGCAAAATAACTGCGTGTGTATATGTGTGTACACACAAATACACAGATATACAAATAGGAATGCATGTATAGTGTACATATATGTGAGCATGTGGGAGTGCACATCCTTAACAGCAACACAAAGAACCAATGCATATTGCAATTAAATGCAGTATGTAATTTCCCTGTTAAGATCAAGACCTGGGCAAGAATCTCTGTGTGCAGGGCTAGCAATCCTCTGGGGAAAAAGCCAGGAGAGCTGATACTTAAAAGGTTCATTCACTGCTTCTTCCTGCTCTGAAAATGCTGAATGGGACACTCAGGTGCAGCATCTCCAAAAGCCTGCACCAAGAGAAGAATGTAGTGGGAAGAGACCTTCAGCTTTCATGCAGACCCTGCTCCTTCAACCAGCCTTCCTGCAACTGTTGGGAAGAGAGGTGTGGAGATCATGGGATGACTGTGATATCTGGGGGCAAAATCCTTTTACTAGCCAGGTGAAAATCCTTTTCTTCTAATGAGAAAACCCGTAGAACAGCTGAAATCCCACAGGTTTTTAGTCTTCATGGTTATCTTCTCATGTGTTTCCACTGAATAATGTGCAGTGGGGGCCGGAGCTATCTGTGAGGACATAGTGTTGCTACCTCTTATTAGACATTTCCATTTCTTCCCATACATTATTAGATTTATTAACGTGTGTTCATAATACTGCAGTTGTACTTTGATGATTTTAGGTTGTCTGAGACTGGAAAAGAATGGGATGACATTTCTAGTATAATTTGTTCTGCATGAAACCTGTTCCCATTAATACTCAAATTCATTCTCTATTTGTGAAGCTACTGGACCAAATCAGCTCATGCCAACAGGCATGCTCTGCTGACAGCTCAAGAAGCTTTGCCAGTTGACACCAGCTAAGAATTTGACTCCACAATTTGAGGGAGGGAGGGAGAGACAAAGTTTAAAGAAGTGCTAGTGTACGTGTCAGATTGTATTTCCACTTCCATCAGATCAAGTCTAGATTAAGTTCATTTACAGAAAGCGATTTTTTTCTATTTCCATCAATGTAACAGAAGAGAGTTTGTCCCTGAGAATTTATGTCTTCAAAAGTCGCAGTCAGGCAGAAAAAACCATTTTTTAGTCAGTCTCTGAGATGCTAATGAAACCCAGAGCAACCCACTGATTTGTAAAGTACCTCATTTAATGAATTTACACACACACATATGTGTATGTGTATATGTGTATGTATACACACAAACACAGTTTAACTGAAAAAAAAACCCTATGCAAAAGAAAAATCCTCAGGACTAGATACAGTACCCTTTAAGTACAGAGCTGTTTAAAATATCAATCTCCTTATTGTAATTTGATGTGTGAAATTCAGGCATGCATTTACAATTCAGATCCTATTCCTTAGGGATTCCCATTTAGGGCCTGTTCGTATGATTTATTTAGTGCCTTTCTTCACTTACTTACGCTTGAGATCGTTAGGTATAATGCACATATATGCACAGGGATAAAATGTTTATCATCATTACTTCAATGAAGTCATTTGCCATCCTTGACACCCTCTAATGTCCCAAGTGCTTCAACCCACTGGCTCATTTGCCCAGCTTTGCTCTCTCTTCAGTTTTTCATCTCAAATTCTCAATGTGTTCCCTTCATCAATCATGGATGTTTAGCGGGTAGCAGGAGAGAAGACAGCAGAATAATTATCCAAATATAACAAAAGAAGGTCCCCTTTGTGATTCAGGAGGGACATGGATAGGGGAGGGGGAGCAGAGGAATCAGGAGTGTGGATCTCATGCTTCTTTGAAAACATTAATGATATTTAATGGAAACCAAAGCACCTACTGGAAGTTATTGTGGTCTCAAATCTGTGTCCCACATAGCTAACCTGAGGACTTGGTCCCCCCCGAGTGTCCTCTTTCTGCTTAGCCTCTCATAGCCCCAGGTTGCCAGCATTTCGCCACCACTGATGGTTGCAGTCAGGAACCACTTTGAATGTACCCTTTTGGACCTATTTTTCAAAAAAACACAGGATCTAAATCACTGTGCCCTGACTACATTCAGCTAATTGGCCCTTGCTTTCGATGACATCCATGGTGTGGGGATGAACAAATTGAAGATGAAAGGGTGGGCTGGGGTGGGGGCAGGGGGAAGTTAGCATGGCCTGGGGCACAGTGTCGTGCACAACTGGGGAGAGGCGAGAGAGTGTGGGGTCCCCAGGTGGCTGTGTGCAAGGTGACTTTTTCACTTTGAAAGAAGACTGGTCTTTCACAATTCTCTGCCTCCCTGGTACAGGCACCAGCTGCAATGTGGTATTTCTCCATGATGTGAAGGCAGGAGTATAAGCCTTCCAGAGTCTGATGCTGGGGTGACAGATCCTAGAGATGTTCATGCCCAGGAAAACAAATGTTTTTAGGGGTGCTTCTGAGCGCAGTCAAGTAGTGGTTGCCAATGTGTGCTAGACTTGGGAAAAATTAAACCAGAAACTTCTCATGTAGACCACAAAACCAACACAGAGTAAAAAGCAATCCTTTTGAAACAGAATCAAACAATTCACGATGGAAATGAACAGCTATTTATCTGCTTATTTTTCTCAGTAAGTCCATGCTGGGCTTTGACCATTTACTCAAGAATTAATATTTGCCCCACTTTAAATCCAATCAGAGTGACAACTACCAGAAAGAAAAGTCAGGGTTTCTGAATGCTACCTGGCACTTTAAAGCACATCAATAAACAAATAGCTAGTCATAGCAAAAGCTTTATTTTTCTTTCAGTTTGTCTTTCTCCCTTTCCTTAAATATGAAGAACTTTGCCATACACTTAGTTGGTGGATCTAACATAATTATGGAAACACTTCACAGAGAGATTGCATGTGGTCTTCATAAGAAACACAGCCGCAGTGGTTGTCTCTGATTACGACAGAAAATTCTGCCCTTGAACATATCTACTGCATCAGCTGGTAGAGGCAAATGTTCTTCCAGGGGATTCCCAAGCCTTTTGTTCACAGCTATGGGGAAAGAAATGGAAGATGAACTGCCAGTACTGAAATAAAGGCTAAAATCTGTACCTCTACTGAAAACTAAATGTTCTTGACTTGCCTTTTTTTTAAGTGTCTATATATAACCTGGGATACTTATCATCAATTCCAGTTTAAAGTATGTGAGGTCATACCTGGTCACTAGAGACCCCGTGGACTTCCCCAGCCTTTTGTCTCCACAATATTTGATAGTAATAAGTTCTACTGTTTAACGGGGCAGAGTATGAAAAGAAAATCGTGGACTTTTCTGGATCTTTGATAGAGATTTGTCATTTTTGCTACCTGAAAATGAAAGAGTGCAGTTTTTCTTAGCCATTTTTCATGCCATATCTTAGCACGTCAAAACCAAAGTCGAAGAGCCAATCTTTCACAGCTCCTTCTCAGAATTATATGTTGGAACCTTTTTCTGCTTTTCAGAAATGGACTCTTCCAGTTTAACAAACATTCAACATTCACTCATTCGCTTTTCCTGCTAAGCGGTTTGGTCTATTTTTTTCTCCTTTCAGAGCCTTCAGGAGGAGATTAGAAAGACTGTGCTTGGAGATTATGAAAGAGATAACAGAGTTTATATCAGCTGCTTTGAACCTTGCAGAGTTTGAAACATAGTTTGGGCCACAACCTTAGCAAGTGATGGTTTTTTTAGTTTTTTCAGATCTGAAGTATAAAAACAGTGCACTGTGGAACAGAAATGCTTTATAAAGTTGTGGAGAAAAAGCAGAAAGTAAATTCCTCCAAAGGGAAAATGAATCAGCATTCTTCCCAGAGGAATTGAGAGAAATGTAAAATCATACAGGTGGAGTACTTATCTATGGCATTTTTTTTGTTAATACTTTTTAAAGGAATACTTGGAGTGATTTAAGCACTTATCTTTGTGTTTACGCTGAAATTTGCTATCCTGTATTACCCATCAGGACTGGTAAGCACCAAATAAATAAGGGCATTTCTTCAAAAACCATTGAGAATGCTACTCATGTCTTGGAAATAAAAGGAATTTATAAATGCTGGGGTTTTTTTGGTTTTTACCTAATGCAAAATACCCATCCTGCAGCATTTCTGTATTTTCAAGTTGGGCCTTACAATTCGTGGCAGCTGATCTGTATGTTTTACTCTCCTGAATGCTTTTCCAAAACAAGTAGCATGAGTCCAATGTACTGAAATCATACAAGACCATGACTCACATTTCCTCCATGTCAGATCCAGCTCTTCAGGATGAAATATGCTGTGCCAACAACTCTGGCATTCATTTATCCATCCAATTTATGTAACCAGGGCCAGCTTTAGACACAGGTACAACAAATGTTTGAGGAGGCTGAGAGAACATCAGGTGCAGGTTCCCCCTTGCAATGGTGGTTACTTGATAGAGCCAGAGCCTGGGCAATCCTGCTGTCTTGGGCTCCAACTGAGCCATGGGAGAGATGGCAGAGCACAGAGAAGTGCTGATGGAGGTGGTGGCATTGCTGGTGCCATCAATGTGTCTCTCCATAGAGCAGCAGGCAAGGCTTCCTTTGTGCCTGAGGTCCTGGCTGGGACATTGCTCCCTGGACCTTTCCTTCCCAGAGCAGAAATTTTATGCCCCAGACCCTTCCCTCTTGAAGAAAAGTCATTTATTTCCACCAATGCTGCTGGGGGCATCTTGAATTAGCTCTGCTAACTCCATTTCATACAAGATGCTCCACATCTCAAAAATTTTAACAGGAAGTTTTATAGAAACTCTATAGTTAATAAACATAGCAGTGTAGAACAGTTTTCCCTGTTCCACCTCATCATATCTTTGCACTGTCTTAACATCACATTAAAAAAGTGACAGGATATTTTCCATCCAAAAATGTCCCTCCTCTGTGGTCAGTGAAATCGGGCTCTGTGAAGCACGTTTCCCTGTTTCTTGTTATTTGGAAGTTAAAGCAATAAAACTCCTCTTTTCTGGCACACCAAAAGAGTAAGTGCAGCCTTGCAGAGCTCCTGGCTCAATCAGGATGTTAATGAGTAGGGGAACAGCAGTGAAGATGATGGCTAGCCAATCAATAATGACTGAATTACAGTTTAAAAACTGGATCTGTTAGATAGTTATTAACAGTGTAATTATTCATAAATGTGCCTAATTATTCATAATTATTCAGAAACCTTATTACTTCCCTGATTGTCATAAGTGATCTCCGAGGCCAATTATTATTTGATTATGGCCACAGGACTCTATGTTGGTATTACTCCTTTTGTCCTAGAAAAGTACAGAGAAAACTGGTGAAGTGAAGCTCATGAAGGCCTATCTGCACTGAGCAGTCCTTTAAGAACAAGAAGCCTGTGATTTGAAAGCCTCTGTTGTGTTTCCTCTTAGCTTTCTTCAGATTTCCTTGATTCCTTTATTACAGAAGCTGCTGCTACCTAATTAGGGTTTTCTTGTTGTAATTGGTGCATTTGATATCTTAATAGTGTTACAGTGAGTGTGAGGGAGGAAGGGGGAAAGGGGCAGAGGGACTATCAATGCACGTGTTTGTGGAGAAAACGAAAGCTCCCCAGGCTGCATGACTGAGCCAGAAAGGCCCAGGAGCCAAATCCCAGCTAGCTCAGGTATCTTGTAACTCAGCAGGGAGCTCTGTCAGATGCAGCTAGGGTAGTTTATAGCCCCTGACAATGAGAATGACCGTGCCTTTCCCTTTAAACAAACAGCTAGGCTTGATTTGTCATTTCCACCAAAACAGGTGAGAAAATCGTATTTTACATTTGCTTACATTACAGGAATGTGAGCTCAAACCTAACTGCAAGCTTGGTTAAGTGCTGAAGCAGATGTATCCAGGGTGTTGATGCAATCAGACCTCATCATCAGAAAATCTGGGATTTTTGTCAGAAGACACTTCACTAATCAAACAGGACCATCAGCTTCTTTCCACTCTCTTTCCTCCCCTGAAAACATTAGAGCCATTATATTGTGGGGTGGCATTAGTCATGTTAAATTAGCATATAGATGAGTTCTGGGGGTAGGAAGGAGGGGGAGATAGGTTATGATAACCTGATGCTGTAATGCAGAAATCTTTTGGCTTATATACCAGGCCCCACAGTGCCCTGGGCTTGTTGCACAGGGGAAATGCAGTTTCCCAATAGGGTTGCAACCAGCTTCTATTGTGTGATTTTACTGACAGTGTTTAATAAGGAAACACACACCCAAACACTGAAGAATCATAAACCAAGCTCCACAGAATCATTCAATTGTCTTAAAAATCATGAGATTCAAAACCCCATATGTTGGGGTTTTTTGTTATTTGTTTTTTTTTTTTTGTCATTTGTTTTTTATCTTTTCTTACCGATGAAGAAGGGCTGGAAATCTCTTTACACTGACAGCCAAGATTGTCCTTTTAATAACTTGAAGGGGTAATAAAGAAAAGCATTAGACACTGCAAGTGCTATCAGGTCCATTAGTGGCTCACAACCACAACGGTGTGAAAAGAAGGGCTGCCCAGCTGTGTGGTCATTTCAGCATCCTTGACCCAAAATGTACGTGTCATATCAGGGGGTTCAGTGGGAAGCATTATGGTTCCTCTAACTCTTCCCCATCCCATTATCACAAAGTCTGTGCCCAGGTACTGTCATGCAGGTGTATTTGAGTGCTGTCGTCACTTCAGGAGGCAAGGCCAGATTCTGGTTGTGGTTACAGCCCTGTACCCATGGAACTGTTTCACAGATGGCAGTAGAATCTGGGAATGAGATCTCTGTCCTCTGATGGCATTCTCACAGTTGAAGATATGACAGAAAATAGTTTCACACTGAGAGAGAGTGCTACCAAATGTAAGAAGTGTAATAGTTCAGCAGCAGCTGAAATATGTATATACATAGTTCTGGGTTTCTTAAAATCTGCTGAAAAGTTTAAGAGGGGCATTTCTTCCTTTCATCAGACTATGTGATAGAAGCAGCCAAATATTAGTAACCCCCTTGTTTTACAGCATTCTCTAGAATTTCTGTGATAGGGAATAAAGCCATTAAACAACTGGAACCATTTGGTCTTTTGTGAAGGCTTCAATACATGACAGTAGGTCTCAAATAGCACAAGTTGCTGTGCTCAACAGTGATATGAAAGGAATGTACTTGATTTTTCAAGGCATCTCTGTGTAGGAATAAGAGTTTTGTGAGATACTTACAGTCTGTGTTTTTGCAAAAAGTACAGAAC
The DNA here is from genome assembly GCA_034509425.1 of Eopsaltria australis. Classification (NCBI taxonomy): domain Eukaryota; kingdom Metazoa; phylum Chordata; class Aves; order Passeriformes; family Petroicidae; genus Eopsaltria; species Eopsaltria australis. Next base: position 2,001,351 of record JAVTVJ010000032.1, on the reverse strand, counting down.
AGAAGGTTTCTATTTTCTTTAGAATACATAACCAAAAAAAGGAAAATACTACTCTGTCAGACAAAGACTGAAGACAACTTCCTCCTTCTGAATTCTTTATTTCACCATAGAAGTGAAGTTTCTTTAGTCACACTTGCCTACCTTTGGTCTTTTCTCACAAAAATTGTGATGGAAATTTAGTTTCTACAAGTGCTGTGGGGAAACCTGTGCTCGATTTGCACACTGGGGATACTTCGAGGGCATTCCAGCACAACATGCCACAGGAGGATGGAGTACTTCACCAAATCTTTGACAAATTCTGTCAGAATGGAAGTCAGGAATCTTATTTTGCCACAGTTCAGGCTCTATCATATTGCAACATTGAAGTCTCAGTGAGCCTGATTAACAGGTAACTTCAGATTTTGCAAATAAGATTGTGTATCTAGTCATTTTGTAATATGGACATAAATCGATCTCTTCTTCTGTTCAATTTATATTGCTGCAGCTAAGGCCTGCTGCAGGTCTCCTTGAAATGACAACTCAGTCCAGGCCCAGAAATGCAAAGTTAAACTAGCTGCTAATACCACTAAGTATATGTGATCCAAGATTAAAAATGGAGTTCATATACATAAACAGTCTCTCTAAACTTTTTTGAGAACTGAGTATGTATTATTTATTTCTTATCAATGCAGAGAAGGGGAAGAAAGTGTGAAAAATGTTAAATTCAAATTTAATACTCCAGCATAATGGCTAAGGCAGGGCAGAATATCTCATGTATATCTTTTCTAACATGGCTACAGCCTTCTGACTTGTAACACAAGCTATAGCTACCACGCTGTCTTCTGCCTCCCTCATTCTCAGTGAAGTATATTTCACTGTCTGTTAAGCATAAAGCTTTGATTGTTGTTAACTCACATAGGATGACAGCTTAATTTTGCTAAATCTTGAGCCTGAAAAATTAAGATGCTTCCTTTCCATGAATCTGAAAACCCAAGGCTGCTTTGCCACAAAGCACAACTAACAGCCATGATGTATTCTATTAAGCAAAGTTAACCAAAGCTCTCAGCAAACCCTCACAGGCACTATGAGCTACAACCCTACTTCACAAAAAAATCAACCAAAGAACACAAGAGAGAATGGTTGCAAGTGTGTGTTATTTGTTCCCCCTCCCTTTGTGGCTTCAAAGGGTGAAAATGGAAGAATGTGACTGCAGAGCATAATGGGTCAACACTGCAGCTCTGATCGCTGGAGCATACACTCTAAATTTCACGCTACATTAGGTAGATTTTTAAACCTAATCTGCTGCTACGACTGTTTTATTGGTAATTCTATGAAGGTACAGATTTCTTGACAACAAGGGAAGTATAAGAGAGGTACTTGGTAATCCACAGCTTTGTGACACCCCAGTGACCCAGCAGTCCAGCACATTCTGTGCACCTTGGCTCAAGGGGGTGCATCATAACAAGCCTCCTTTCAGCTCTCATTCCCCTCTGTTATGACAGTGAAGGGCATTTATTTAACCAATTACAATTTTTCCCTTGGTGTCCGCATAACTGCAATGTATTGATCTAGTAAGGGTGTATTCTGCACCGAAAGCTTTACGTATTGGCACAGTTTTAAAACCAGCTCCTCTATTCAGCCAAACACTGTTTGAGAGATGGAGAAGGCTTTGGTTTGCTCTGCCTCAGAGCTGTTAAAATCCTGTGCAACAGTACCACTCACTGTTTTGTTTTTCCAATTTAAATTTCTCCAGTTTAAAATAAACCTTGGCCAGAGTGATGTAATTGCTGATCTAGAGAGCCACGGTTGCTCTTTCTGTGCCTGGCTCCACTGGCATTTCAGTATTCCACTAAAAGCAGAGCAGCAGCAACAAAAGCAACTGGAGCTGCAGGAAAGGCTTTAATATGAGCTGTGCATCTCTGCTACAATGGAAGCATTTCTGGGCACCTGTTGGTGGTGAGTAAGCTTTACTGCTGAAAACTACGGGACTGGAGATTTTGGGTGCCATAAGAGTCAGCTGGAAGTTTGGCACGTGGCTTCGGGGTCAAATGTAATATTAGGCATCTAAAGGGAGGAGAATAAAATATTCACTACTATCTCTTTAACTAAATCAAGGTTCAAACTTACCCACAGGATTTAATTTATCTTTGAGAAGTCAACCAGCAATCCTTTCTAATAGAACTGGGAATGACTGGATTGAACCCTCCTTCAGCAGACCTTCCAAGCAATCTTTAACACGTTTTGAAAACCTTCTCTTTCTGTTCTATGCTTATTGTAACCCCAGCTGTCCTATAACAGCATAATTCTTATGGACAAACTTTAATTTACAGTGCTTTTTCTTTCTCTTTTTTATTGTAATAATTGTTTTACAGCTGTATTACAAATAATCAGGGTCCTGTACAGTACAAACAATGGCACAAAGGACCAGATTGAATAGTCAGGTTGTAATTCAGTCTCAAGGCTGAGAGGTTTGTTACCATACCCAAACCCTTAAGCTATATTCTTCAGTGTGGGACATTAGCAGGATCCCTCAATTGAATTACAGCATTGTATTCCATCTGGGACTTGGTATTGTAGTGTACTTAACATTGTACTACATAGGGAGGCATGAGAGTAATGGAATTTTACAGTAATAAGATTTTTTTTTTATTAAATGAGAAGTAGGCATATAAGATCCCCAACTACGTAGTATTAGTGGAGTTAAAAATAAAGACCCTGTAAAACATACCTGAAAAACAAGCTTTTTTTGATTTTATAAATATTATAATGTGCTGTTAATATACAATAAACATCTTAGAACACTAAGGCTTTCTCAAAATATCAAACTTGCTATGCAGATTTAGGTGGGTTTTCATCACAATAATTACAATATACTGGTAACTGACTTTTGAAATGAAGTGCATGTCATCCCCCACAATTCAGTGAAGTATTTTGGCACAGCTTTCAATTCATCCTTATAAGCACTAAGCTCCTGTACATGTGCATGTTTCAGATACTTTACATCAGACATAAAGTAGATACAGTATATATGAAATATATATAAATATTTATTAGATACTGTAAAAGTTTTTCTGAAATCAGTGCTGAAAGTTATTTTTTATTTTTCATTCTGCTTAAAAAGTCCATATACCAGAATAGCATTGACAAGCAAGTAAAGCAAGTGCTAACATCAGTTCAAAATCTGCTGCTTCACTGCACTGACTTGGGTAATACCATATCAAGTAGTTAGTAAGAAGCAAACTAGAAAAGCTTTGATTTTTAAAGGAAGAAAAGAAGCCATAAAAACTAGGCAGACACAACAGAAATAACTCCCTATCATATATTTTTCTTTTAAATTAATATTTCATGATCAGTTAACCAGCAGTCTGTTATCTTCCTAATAAAGTAAAGGTATTATAACCAATAAAAAATATTTATTGCCACATTTTATGTTTTAATCAAGGGCAAACCCCTCAACATATTCTTTTTTAATTCCTTGACATGGTGAATGATTAAGTAGAAAAAAATAGCTTTTTATGTTAAAAAGAAAATGCTGTGCGCTGACTAGTTAATTAACACAACATCTTTTGGAAGTGAAATAAATCTGGGGAATCAGAAAGAAACAGAAGAATCTGCAAGATATAATGTGCTACTCAAATTCTGGATTCACTGTGCTAATATCAGTTTTGTCATTGGCTTTGAGGGCCAGAGTTCTCCCCTTAGTCCTCACTGCAGAGATAGGGATTGTTAGGGGAACTCAGAAATCCCTGGGGAAATGCTGGAAGTTGAGGTTTCCAGCAACACAAAATGGTGAATTTGCAAATGCAAGCAAAATGGGTAATACTGATTGAAATAAAATCTTAATGAGCCCCTCATATGCAGTGGGACAAATTTCCATGTACTGGTGGGTAACAATTAAGGAAAAAGAAGTAATCAGGCAACTCAGTCAGTTCAAACTTGAATTTGGATCCTTCTCTAAGCTAAAATAAGTCATGTTTCTTAAGTGGCTGTTATTTAATTTTCCCCCTTAATTGTTGTAAACTTTCTGGCTACTCTTCAGCCAACCAGTTATTAAGAGTTTCTCAAACATCAAAAATTTTAACCTTGAGGCATAGACAAGGTGCATTTATTTTACTACTGCTATGTTGCTATTGCTACTGCTGCTGCTACTGATACTACTCTTGTTGCTGCTGATCATTAAATGAATCCACGTTTCTAACAGCAATAAATCTACCTTGACTAAAGTTTTGGGAAAAGTATTTGCAATGTCTTTGTTCCTGTTTCACACAAATATGCTGGACATGGTTCCTGATCTTCTAGGAAGAATTTAATTGAGAAGGAATTAGACATTGCTCTCCGTTTACAGCTCTGCATGGGACTAAGATCTAAAATACCATGACAGCCTAAAGGATAAGACAAAGTTAAGTGTTAGGTTAAAAACGAGAATATGAGGGATGTGATATTAGAAACTTTCTATTTTCCTAGGAAGATGAGCAAAAAGAATTTGCAAATCTTGCTGTCTAAAAACGTTCTGCAGCCACAGACACAGGGCAGCAACTTCTGGAGAAAGGATGGCACATGTGGCAAAAAACAGCGATGTTGTACACTCCAATAACTACATTTATCAGCTAGACTGTCAGAGTCCCTGGGTAGAGCACAGTGAAGCCAACAGCCAGTTCATGTGGAAAGATTTTATCCACTTTTAGCTTGGAAAGGACAGAGTAGGTAATTTCAGCTGGTACAGAGAGGTATATCCACTTTGCTACTACTTTCTTAGAGTCTTTGCTCAGAATATATTTCCTTAAAAAAACCAAACACCCAAACACCCAAAAAACCACCTCAGGTTTGGTCTTATAAAAAATGGGCAGAAAATAATGCACCTGATCCTATATCAAAACTTTTGTATGATCCAGTTTCCCAGTGAGTGACACAGTGGGAAAATGACAAGATGTATTGCACCACAAATGTTTCATATAGCTGTCTGCATTTACAATATGCAAGTTTAATTACTTTAGAATTTTTATCAAATGTTAATCTCTCCTGTTGTTTCAGGGGCTTGTTGCTCTTCCACATTAAAAGTTTTAAATCTCATGGATTTTTATCTCATTTAATAGTTTCTAGAGTTAAAATAACAATGATAAAACGGAATGATTTATTGGAACCAACCCAAAGTTAAATTAAATTGACTTGTACTGCTGAGGAAGTGGAAGAATTTTCTTCCTTTTTTGGTCACACTTCATGTTATTCTTCCAGATATAAGAAGTGTAGAAAGAGTTACTAAACTATTTGCAGCTGTTTTAATAAATGGACTACAGCAGCCCAATACCACATAACCAACTACAATTGCACATACTGATATGCATCTATTGCATATACTGATATGCATCTATTGCATATTCTGATCATATCTGAAACGTGCTTAAACATCCATTAATTATTTATTAACCTTTATGCACCGCTTAACAGTGGAATGCTAATATTGAGTACAATCTTGTGGGAACCAGGGATAATTTTTCCCAGCAGATAAATGGTATTTTCAACCTGATCATGTGATAATATTGTATGTCACGAACAAAAGTATAGAGAGAATCCGTGTATTTTTGAACATTTCAGGGTAAAATTCCCAGTTTATTGCATGCCTTAGTCAAAGCTTCATTTAAGGATATAGCTCGGGGACAGTGGCCATTTTGTACTTAGATGAGCTGCTGTAGAATTCAAAATCTTACTCATATGAGTCCTTTTATAAAAACAATACTTCTTTTCCAACATGTTATCATGTTTCTAGGACTCTGAATATTCAAGACAAAGCTCCATTTTCTCTGAAAAAGCTGACATTGACAAAGGTTTTCCTTTTTATTTATTTCTCTGTCTGGGGATTTTTGAACTGCTATGCTCTGACATCTGAAGTACAGAGGTGTTAGCAGATACCACTATTTGTGAGCAAGTAGGAAGTGAACCTGTAGAAAACTGAATTTCATTAATTTTTTCTTAAAGATACATCTTGCTTTTTCATATTGCAGTAGCAGGCCTGAAAGTCAAAAGAGTTTTCCCAAAAGCTTCTCCTCTCCTCTCCTCTCCTCTCCTCTCCTCTCCTCTCCTCTCCTCTCCTCTCCTCTCCTCTCCTCTCCTCTCCTCTCCTCTCCTCTCCTCTCTCTCCTCTCTCTCCTCTTTCCTCTTTTCTCTCTCTCCTCTCCTCTCCTCTCTCTCTCCTCTCCTCTCCTCTCCTCTCCTCTCCGTTAAGGTGTCATCCATAACTGGTTTTTAAATACTACCTACAGTGAAATTAATTCAAGCAGAAACTCATTCTGAAGCAGAAAGAGCATGTATGATATACTCAGTACTTGCTTTTGCATTCAAGCCTGGTGCAGGTTATCTGTGCAGGACTGACAGCATCCTTGTTATCATCTAAAGGACAGTCCTCAGCAGTCAATCAAAAGCTCAAGGTTGAAAGAAGCTGACATAATGCCCATCAAAGCCTTCTCATTAAAACTGATTTCAGATTGTAAGTTGACTCTCCTTGACCAGAATGACTCTGTGGATGTTCATGTAGTGTGTAAGGCATTGCTCAGACTGTTGCCAGCCCCAGCAGCAAATTGTGCAACATTCTGTATGGCCGGGGGCTCAGATGAATTCTGGGATCTTCCTTGCACGTCTACTGAGGCCAAAGTGTTTGGTCTTCAGTTATTTTTGTTTTATTAATGAGGGTGATATTTAAGGGTCTTTAGATTTCAGGGCTAAGGATGACTTCTACAATATCTGACTGCCTCTCAGGTTATAAATTCTCACTGCTACAGCCTCTCCCACTACATATATTTTTCTTCTATCTTTTTTCCTGATGCTATTCTGACCTCTTTCAAAAATAATCCTACATCCTTGACATCAGGGTGTTTTGCCAGTGAGCCCTTTTCTAGACTGCACTACAGAGCAATGCAAAATAAATTTTTTTTAATACATCAGGTTTATTTCCATATTTCAGTACAAATGATCTGTCAGCTCTTTCTGGTTATGAATTTTTGATTCGCAATACAAGAAGCTTTGTGTTGGTATATTTTTTTTCTTCTCTTCTTATTTTGCAGAATTGCATTTCATGAGATTAAGTCAATTATTATTTTGAAAAATAAAGGAGCTTTGTTTTGGGATTTTTGGAGGGAGGAGACAATAATAGCAAAACTACAGTAATCCTGCAGTGTACAGGATGGACCTAAAGTACCCCGAGATTCTGAACATCAGTGTATTTCCTTTGCTGGTTGCACTGCTAGGCTGTGTTTACAAAGCTGCAGTCCATCCCTTGAAGTGACATTTTCCAATCTCAAAACCAGAGAATTTGCTTAAATTAGGCAACTTTTGTGCCACCTAGTGGCCCCTCCTCTCTGAGAAATACATCTGATGTTCCCTTGCCTAAAATTCTGCATGCCTCTAGTCTTTAAGTATGTAGAAAACCTTTAGTAGTAGTAAATTGTGAACTAAAGAGTCAAGACTTTTAAATGATGAAGATTATCCTTTATTATCTTTTCTTGCAGTTTTTATTTTGCCTGCCCCTATCTCTGCAGGCACTTATCCATGCCTGGCCTCTGCTATGCAGAGAGAATAATCACAAATGTGAATCTCTTTATTACTGGAGTTTATTTCTGAGATGAGGTTTTGTCATTTCCAGTCACTTTACACTTCCCTATTTTGATGCTTTCAACAGATGAGTCCTCAGTTCACCCTTACTCTTGGGGTGGTTGAAAATGGAACAAATTGCCATCACTTTGTCACTCAGTGGAGCTAAGTCAGTATAGAGCAGGAAAGGTGTTGAACCTTTGCAAATAACTATGCTGTTAGCTTTACTAGCCACAGTTTTTGAGCCTTGCTGCTTGACGTCACTCACCTCCAGCTATATTTGGGCAGTAAAACAACAACAGAGCTAACAAGCTCCCACAGGCTGCAAAGATGGACGGATTCCATTGGCTTCAGAAGGAATTTGAGACGTTGACAATGGCAGGCCATCCCACATCTGATCTCAAGATAACTGTTGTGAGGGTCCAAAGAATGCATCTTGTTCCTGTGGTTCCAGTGATGCACTTCAGACACTAAACCCCAGTGTTGAGCCTAGCCAGGCTGACTCCTAGTCTGGCAAACTCTTTAAGGGAGGGATGTTAAGTGTAGGCCTAAGGCTAAGTGCAGAGTGCTTTCACGGGCAGCAATGGGCAATGAACAGGGGCTGCCAAGCACTGAGAAAATCTACCTTGAGCTCTGTTTGAAAGGTTGTGCACTTCAGTTGCATCATCCGCTGATGACACTTAGGGTCATAATGATTTCACAGACCCACAGAGGACCAGCATATATGAGGGGTCTACTGCTGGACACGTGCAGTCTGACACACGCTTTTTTACACCACTAGTCAGATTTTTTCCTGCAGTCTTTGTCACAGTGCCATCTGGATACAACTCAAAAATTCAGCATCTAAACACCGATGTAGTCAGGAAGAATCAGGTTATGGGTGCTTTTTGGTAGCTGTCCTTCGGCATTCACCTGACAGAATCTGACAAGTGGCACTGCAATGTTTATTTGAATTAGAAGATCTAACCCCTTCTTCCCCAAGTCTTTACTGTATCCTGGGATATTCTATTTGGAAAAGGACTTAATTATGATGATAGTCATTTACAAAGACCACTGATTTGAGAAATGGCCCAAATAATAAGTGCTGTCAGAATAATTACGAGACTATGAGGCTAGCAGTAGTGATGTTTGCTCTGCTAATTGTACTTAATTTACTGTGAAGTTTTTCAGTGGCTCCTCTAGGTTTGAGTGCACTGAGTTGTGATGCTACTGTATATACTGAGGGAGAAGATTATCGGTGAGGTAGCCCAGTGAGAACCATTTCTGAAATGATCCCACGTGGCAGATTCTCTGGTGCTTTCATTACACACAGCCAATGCCCTGGGTGACATCTCCCTGGAGCTCTTGGGAATACAGTGGCTACTCACAAGGTGCAATGGGGAAGCCAGCAAGCTCCAATCTGACACTGGGTACACGTGGGAAGACGATTCTATTTCCTTCTTTGTTTGAGGCCTTGAACTGGCCTTTCTCATCATGGAAAATTCTGTATATGTTAGCCAGGGTCAGAACTAGATGTCTGTTTGCAGTGGATGCTGACAGACAGCAATGTTGGGACAGTCACATACCTGCAGACCACCACAAGGCCCTGCATACATTCTCTGTTTGTAACTGGGCCATATGATTACCTGTTACACCTCAGGGGACCTCCTGGGAGTTCTTCAAAAGGTAAGACTCTATCTTGAGGTAAAGGGAAAAAAAAGCATTTGGGAAATTAAAAAAAATAGAAAAAAGAAAAAAGAAGAGAGGGAAAAGAAAACTTAGAAAAAAATGGGCAACACACTTAACCACAACCCCGGCTTGCCAATGACTGATTTTCAGGCTACTTGACAAAGGACAACCTCATGGAATAATTAGAGAATTTCCCTCTTCTTGTGCAAGTGTATATATCTCTACCTCCTTGCTAAATTTTTAATCTTTTCACCAATATCTGCAGAATTTAATGGAACAGTAGATATCTCTGAGAGATTCAGCAATTTTTATGAGGGCAGGTTGAAGAAGAAAGATCCTACTGATATTTAAGTCCAGACAAAATGCTTAAATCAGAGCTTACACCTTCTCAGACAGCAAAGCTAAAATATACAAATTTGTAAACAATCAATTGTAATGCTCATGGCCTTATTTAAAAAAAAATAAAATTAAGAGCTATCCTTTTGTCTTTTAAAAGCAAGGTAGGACTATAGTGAATGTGGCCAGACTAACTTCCCTGAAATCACTATTTTGATTTAGATTAGGAGAGCTGACAGTGGCTGAACTCTGTTTACCTCCCTGCTTCTTCTCCCAATAGAATAATGGACCCAAGCTATGCAGGAGGTCAGCAATGTTAAAAGCTTTTAATGGATGGACTCATGACCATCAAGCTCATCTGACATCTGAGCGTGGGCTGGAAAAAATCCAGTGTTGTGACATATGTCAAGCTCCTCTCAAATCTCAAGGCAGGTGACAGGAGCTATTGCACAGTTTAAACCTTCTCCTTTTTGTCTCTTCTGCCTGTTACCTGTTTTGCATTAGTGAGGCTGACAAGACCCATAATAAGATCACCTGCCTGTTGCTTTTGCCACTCCTCCCCCCACTAGATAGAGATCAGCGCAGGCAAGGGGAAGAAAGAGGATTGATTTAGATGGACCTAAGAAAAGTTCATCTGAAACCAGGTGTTCCTAATGCCTGCCATAAGATTTATTGCAGTCTGCATCAGGCAGCCCACACTGAGCATTCCTGAGTAATTGGGATTTGGTATCCTACCATCTGATGGGTACTGACCTCTCCTTGCAATCTCTCTTAAGTGTCTGAGCCTCTTTATTCCATCTTCCATCCCCCAGCCGTCCTCTTCTGTCATATCCCAGCAGATACTTTATGACATGTTGCCATGCCAGGAAGCCGGCATGAACAATATTACTCCACACCCAGCCTGGGGCTACTGTGAGAAATGGTCAAGTATCTGAAGTTTAAGCTAAATAATATGATCTTAATGAGCTCATGTGGGCTACAGATCAAAAGCATAACCAAAAGGTAAAAAGTTCAATCAGCTTTTTTCTGTGTGCAATAAGAATGACCATAGTAACTTTGCACTGAGTCCTTTTGTAAGATTACTAGAGAAAAAGGGTCTCAAAGGGAATGGGTAGAAGGAAATATTTCTCTTGAGCAGTTTTGACCTCAAATTAATGCAGAGAAACTGTTATCCACTGCTATACAAAATGAACCTGACCCACCTGGTCAGGTACTGACTTTCCTTTCATCTGAACTGGGAGTCCAACATGGGCTCACTGTAGTTTAAATCAGGAAATTTACTTTTGTTTCAGATCTCTTTTTGGCAATTTTGAGCACTGATTGATTTTTCTAAGCTGCTGTTTCCAATGAAACTAAGTCCTCCACATGTTAAAAATATTTGTTACTGGCTTATGCCAATAACAGCATAACTCAGTTCAATTGGTCCTCTTGTGAAGAGTCTTAATGATCCCTGGCTCTCATTGATTATATTTTCAAGAATTTATTTCCTAGTCCTGCAGGTCAAAGAACCTTCCAGTAGCACTTGTGGACACACAAGATTGGTTTGACTCAATACGAAAATTGAAGGCACTCACCTGTGATGCTCCCTAGCTTTCAGGCTTTCACCATCATGGTAGACTTACACCTGCAGAGCCAAATAACCTGAAGAACCTTGTAGGAGTTTGCCACTGAGACAAAAAAGGGGAGTATACCACTCTGGAAGCTGCTGGCGCTGAAATCTAGGCTTAGCATAGCTAGAGCTCATGGTATCATCAATCACCATTTAAAGGCATAATCAAACAAAATATGTTTTGACATATTTATGCCATAGATTTACACTGGTCTTTCTCTCTCCAAGCCAGAAATGTACTTGGGCTTTATATCAGAAGTCAGATTTTGCTGAGTGGTGTACAAAAGATCTACCTACCCTACCAAAGATGTGATTTTGCTGAGAATCTTTACACAGGACAACTAGAGGAAAGAAGCAGCAGGAAGGCTGTAACCCAGGACAGCCTGCTACATAAATACATTTACACTAATCCTCCTACTCCCCTACTGTGTCACTTCCATAGTGCTACCATTGAGTCACACTTTCACAGAACTTCTACTTGTAGGCTAGGTTTGAATTGATCAAAAGTATTTGGTGATCTTTGGTATAAGTGAATACCAAAAGCAGGTAACTTTGAAGGTTAATAGATATTTGACACCCTATCCTGGTGAAGAGAGAGCACCTACCATGCTGATTTAGCTGTTACAACTGATTAACATTTTGATGTTCAGGAAGATACCAGAAGGCTAAACTCAATTAGCCAAAAGATATTGTACTAAAGCTGCTCTTTTGTTCATGGCAAACATCCTGCTGATGTTATTTAAAATCAACAAGTAAGATCAAACAACAACTGTGCAAATCGCTGGGTTCCCTGCACACAACTATTAAATATTGTCAAACTAAAGGCATCACTAGACACAGTGTGTGCAGACATTTAAATTTTTATACAAGTGGAGCTTGTTTCAGGATACTTCTAGTAATGTCTATGACATCCACTATCACAGTTTCTAAATGGATTTTCCTGGTTAAATGTGTTTACCTCCTTAAATGTATTGTGCAGAAAAAATGTTACAGCTTCATGAGATAGGCAGAGATTAATGCTTGATCACTATGTCCTGTACAGTCCTCACATGATACACAGTTTTCTCCAATATCTGTAACCCTAGTGATAACTCTGTTTTGGAAGTTAGTGTGCAAGTGTGAGGACAGAAACAGAGCATTCAAATTTCCCTTTATGGTACCAAGATCAGAAAGCAGTACTGAGCTGCCCATTTTACTGGCTGCTCCAGACAACAACAGAGTAGATATTTTGGTCATTTTACTAGAAACATAACTGTAGTGAAAGAGAGGGTGTTGGATCAATACAGTGAGAGCTTGTTGAGGCATCACTGCCTGGAGTGTGTTCTTAAAATCCTTCTATATTCTGGACAATTTGAAACCACAGCAATTTTTCTGCCATTTTATAGCTGTGCATCACTGTCCCTTTCCCCTCACATTTAAACACAATTAACAGGGAAAATGCAAATACCAAGGCATAAAGGTATCACAAAGCATCACAAAAGTTAAAAGCAGGATAACAAACCTGGCTTTCAGGAGAGCTGCCTTTGGACTCTTCAGGGATCTGCTTGAAAAAAATCCCATATGAAATGGCTCTGGAGAGAAGACAGGCCCAAGAAAGATGGTCGAATTTTAGGGATCACATTCTCCAAGCTCAAGAATGATTTATCTCAATGAACACGGAATGAAGCAAAGATGGCAAGAGGCCTGCACAGATGAGCAAGGAACTCCTGTCAAAGTTAAAATGTAGAAAGGAAGTGTATAGGAGGTGGAAGTGGGGGCAGGTGACCTAAGAGGAATATATAGACACTGTCTGGGTATGCAATGACCAGGTAAGAAAAAGCAAGGCCCATTGAATTGAATCTGGTGAGGGATGTGAGGGGCAACACATCTTCTGCTAAGATATCACCAACAAATGAAAGACTACAGTGAATATGCAAATATTCTGATAAATGGGACAACTGCTCTGGAATCAGAGAACAGCGGATAGGTCAAGGTAGTCAATGCCTTCTTCACCTTGGTCTTAAGGCATGACTGAGCTGAAGGAATCCCAGCTGCCTCAGACCAGTGAAAGTTTCAGAGCAAGATAGACCAACCCTCAGTAGAAGCGGGCTGGCGTAGGGATTATATAAATAAATGGACATACATGAGTGCCTGGGACTGATGGGCTAGTCTCACATAGTGAATTGAGGTCAGCTTCATCTTAGTCCTTGGGAAGGTCAAGTAGTGAATCCTTTGCAAACCATTTCTGAAAACATGGAGGAAGTGGAGAGTGCATTTACAAAGGGGAAATCACACTTCACCAACCTGATTACTTGGTGAATGAGAGGACACAAGGGGTCGTTGTTTCTATCACCTTTAGTGAGGCTTTTGACACTCTAACATCTTCACAGATGAATTGCTGAAGTATAAATTAGATAAATTAGATGGGTGGAATGTGATCCTGCCCCTCTGCTCAGTCCTGATCTGATTGCACACATTTGGAGTGTTGGATAGAGTTTGGGGCTCCTAAGTACAAGAAACATTGGAACAAGTGCAGCATAGGGCGACCGTGAGGATGAATAAGGGTGTAGAGCATTATATGAGAAGAGGCTAGGAGAGTTGGGACTGTTCCACCTCAAGAACAGAAGATGCAAGGGAATCTTATCCAGGGAGATTGGACTAGCCTATATCCAGAGGACCCTTCCATCCTCATTGCTTCTATGATTCTGTGAAAAGCTTCCATACAAATACTTCTGTTGCCATGTAGCAACAGTGAGAAAGGATTAAAACATTCTAGGGAAGGTCTAGACTATTTAGAGTAAAACTGTAAATGAAAAAATTCAAAAAGCTTTCTTTTTGTGGCCCATATTTAACATTTGATTTGATCATAACTGATTTTTGTAAGAAGAAAAGTACTGGCTTTTGTTTTACATTAAACATGTTGTTCACTGAAAACCATGTAGTTATTTACAGTAGGTCTGATAAAACAGAAGGCTCCCAACTCAAATTTTGGCTAGGAAAGGATTAGTGTGAAGACAGAGTGAAATTCGTCGTGCCATTTATCCTTTTAAATGATGACTGTTTGGGAATAAAACACAGATTTTATAACTCTGGCAATAAGATTCCTCTTCAGGAGAAACCTGCAGTGAACATTTGGCTACTCTTGTGTACGAGGATTTTGCTTTCTGCCAGAGAAGCACTTTTGTTCCATGGCCTTTATTAAAGTTTAAAAGAAGTGTTGACTTTTCCCTGTATTTCATGCTGTGGAGGAAAGAAACAAACTTCTCTCTGAGCTGACCTTTAGGAGATGTTGTGTTGCCTAAAGCCCTGTCATTAAACATAGCAGTGAGCACTAATGTTTATGATAGAATGCTAAAATAGCGTCTAGACAATAGGAACCCCTCTTTACTTCCCTGTTTCATTCTGCTGTCCAAAAAATACATGTATATTGTCCAGGGTCACTTAGTAATTTTCATGTAGGGATATATTTTATGCACATAAAAGAATAATATGAGTTATCTGTAAACATCTATGGATGTTCTAAAAATCAAAAGCATTTCTTCAGGACTGGTACTGAGCAGGAAAATGTGCCTGTGGTTTCAGTACTATCTTGCTGTTTGTTTATATCGGTAAAACTTCAGACCCTGGTTTCCCTTTTGCCCTCTAAGCATTACCATCAACAGAACAGGGTAAAATAACAATTGAAAAAAACCAACTTTCTTCTGCCAAATATCTGCTGCCTTCATAAGATCACATCTTCTGATTTTTTCTTAACTATTTTTTTTGGTGCATTTAGGGCCTGAAAGCAGTGACCTTGTTGCTTAGCAACTGAGATGCTTAGGCCTCAGCCCTGGTGGTTGAGATGAAAAAAGGTCAATTAATGTGGCAGGCCTGTCCTTATCAATATGCTACTGTGGCACCAACTTTTATTTCTTTACAGTAATATATCATAATAAGTTTTGTAGGTCTTTATACTGCAGATCTCCTTTTGAATAAAAGCATAACTAAGACTTGAGGGTATGTCTGATATAACAGAAAATGTAACCATAAAAAAAAGAAACCCAGAATAGAAATCATCTGACTGCTGACTATCCTGCTGTGCTGCCTGAGGCAGTTACACATTTCCATTGAGTTATTTTATGATCAGGCCAGTATGTTATTGAAATATTATCTCTTTAGCCTTTCTCATTCTGATAAGAAATGACAGGCTCTCAGAACACTAATACACATGGAGAACAAAATATGGAGCTGTGGAGAAAATTCAGTTGGGGCAAGGAACAGCAGCTCAAGTATATTCCTATTAAAACTTCCTCACCAATCTTGTGTTGGGTTTTAAATAACTGTCCCTATTTTTACTCCAAATTGAGCATCAGAAACCTTTACTCCTAGTACTAGTGCTAGTGCTATTGCTACTACTACTATCACTACCACAAAATTTTGTCAAACAATTTAGCAATATGAAATACTTGCTATATGGAAAGTCTCCCTAATTGGGAAGCATTTAGAAGGCAGTCAAATGCTCATTACTGGATTTTTAAAGCATTTTGAGGACCTAAAATCCACTGGCAGTTCCTGTTGTCCTCCTCTGCCCATTGATCAGGCTCCTGGCTGAGAACATCCCTTCCCTTCAGGAAACTATCAAAGGTGAACACCAACACAGGCTTCTATGGAGGACGTTGCTGGCAGTGGCTGTGGTCACTTTGGGATTATTGGGTGACAAAGGCAGCCACCTTCTTCTCTTCGAGGGTGTGTCGTGTCAGCAGGCTTCTTTTCCTTTCCCACATGCTCAGGGTGGGCTGGAAGAAGCAGTCTGGATGCCCCAGGAATTTGGAAGCACCCTCTGCACATTCAGGCACAGCCAGTAGGGTGAAGTGTGTGGTGTCATGCATTAGCTGCTACTGGGATGAGCAGTACCCAGACAAGCTACCATAAGGAGAAAATTATTTTCATGTGATGATTTGAAAACAAAAAAAATACTTTGTCTTCATTCCTGATCATTCTTCATGTCCAAACGCTATTAGGATGACAAGAAAACTTAGTTTCCCTTATTTTTGACAGTCTTCTCTGCTCAAATGATGCACTACCAAGAGTGGTGCTCAGTATTGTGTTGATGGACTGGGAGTGCCATTTTTTGCCTGCTTTTTGCTCTTCCTTCAAATTTATCCTATGATATTGGGCAGGAAAAAAAAACAAACAGTCTGAGCAAGGTCTGAGTACTTAATTATGTATTCATTACAGCAGTAATCAAGGATTGCATCCAAGTAATGATGGTGGTTTCCATGAGTGATCCTTTTTATGGGTAAGACAGCCTTAGAAGAAACTTGGGGCGAATCTTTCTAACACCTACTAGCATCCTGTTAAACTATCCTATTCTGCACAAAATAGGACTTAAAAGCCAGAAAGGCATCCTGCTCTTAATCCTGTAGCTACTGCAGAGAGAAATCCTCCAGAAGACCATTTTGTTGCTGTCAGATGAAAGAAATTCAAACTGTAACCTTTTGCATCTTATTTGCAGTCACTTCATGATTTCAGGTACATAAATGTTACTTGGTTAATTACTGTTTATAGAAAAGAATAAAACTAAAGGTCTCACTCCCTGTTCTGAAAGTATGACTATCCCTTCTCTTCCCCACATCTCCTATCCTAGTTAAATAACTTTCTTTCATGAAATTCCTCCTGACTTTACATTAATGTGAGACTAGACACAGGGCCTACAGTTGTCATTCTGCTCCAGAGAGTGGGATTTCATATTCCCTCAGTTCTTATACCCCACGTACAGTATGGCATAAACTGACCTCCAACTAACTCGGAGCGAAGGTTCTCAGCTGCTCAGCCCAGTTTCCTTGCAGTTACGATGCTCATGTGTGTTTTACTTCCTTGTTTTATAGCATTAATGGAGAAGCAGATGTTGCCTTCCTCCCTGCAAATGCTATATACAGTGAATCATCTTAGCCTCTCTGTAAAATTTCAACTTAATGGAGTCCTGGCATTTGTGATGAGCTGAGGAACTTAATTTTATAGAACAACCTATTGAACAAGCTGTTCTTGGACATTCCCATCTCAACTAAATGTTAAAAGTATTAAAATTCACATTAGCACAAAAGGAAATTTTGCATGGGTAATCCTTTAATACAGTGTTTTATGGCTCTATTAGCTGCACAGCAGCTGGTGACATGATGAATTTAATCCATTAAAAAATTCAGTAAGAGGTTTAAAAGTCAGATTTTAAAAACATAATCTTGCTGCAAGGAAAGAGAACTTCTCCTCAGGGCCAGAGACATAGTGAGTTCACAGTGTGGCAGGTATACGAAATACACCTGCATGACAGGCTTTTGTATGCTTATGGTTTCACTCCTAGTAGAGAGCTTATGGTGATGAAAAAGAACTCAGGAGCACACAGGAATTCTTAAAGGAGCCTGTTTAAGTAATGCATCTGTACAGATTTCTCTCCATCTCTCTCTCTATTTTTCTATTAAGGGATTTAATACTATAGAGTTAAAAGGTTTCCTCTCTGATTCTTATATATGTATTCCATGCAAAGACTATAGCACAGGAAATATTTACTTCTCTTTTGAAGATTTACTACCTGCCAAAGCCTGGTAGAAAATTTACTACATGAAGAAAAATTACAGATTTCCGAAAAGCCCCTTGTTTTTCTTTTTTTTTTTTTCCCATATGGAGATAGAGGTTAACATGTTTGTGTGTCACATGTGTTTTATAAATGTGTAGGATTATACATTCTTGTCAAGTTCTTATTTTACCATGGTATTTAGTAGCCTTCTTGAGCAAACTCCTACAGTCACACACACTTAATAAAAATCTGAGCTTCCATTCACTAGTTTTTCTTAGAAGTTTCTTTGCAGATGCAAAGAACCACATGAAAACATGAATTAAATTCCTACAGGCTTGTAACCTAAAAAGTTAATAAAAAGTACCTAAAAATTAATTATTATTATTATTTTAAGCGATGTTATTTTTAGGACATTTTAATTATTGTCAGAGCCTTCTTCCAACACTGCTGGCAGTGTTATTATCATATATCCTTGTTCCTTGCCAGCCTTCTGGAATCAGCCCTTTACAAAATTAGACTGACTAAAATGAATTTTTCTTGTCTGTGCAGTTTCAATCATGATTTCCCCATACAAATATTTCACCACTATTGACATTCTTCTGGATGACTTATTTTGGCAGGCACAAATACATTCTAGCTTCCCTTCCCAAACATTCACCTTTGCTAGGTTTCCCTGGGGAAACACTACATGGGCTTTAAATCAGGGTAAGCACATCTCTTTATGTAACCCCATTGGTAAGTTTTATTTATTGTGCATCTGATTATGATCTATGATGTACTGTTGCAGATCATAAAACAATAAAGGACACTTTAAATAAACAAGAAATTAGTTCTTTAGCCAATCTAATTATGCCAAGGAAGATTCTATAGTACTTTAGTAACATTGCCCTTTAAATCCTTTATCAAATTTAAGAAGAAGTCCAGTGGCATAAAATGCTTTTCTTTTGTGTATCCTACTTCTTTGTCCCTCTGCCTCTGGAAATGGTTGAAGAGTAGGTAAAAAAGAACTGTTCAGAGATAATGTGCTTAGATTTACCAAAAGCAAGAAAAGCACTTTTTTTTGTTCATTATATTTGAAACTATGGGACATAATTTTATTTAATTTTCCTCTAATTGACCTCGTGTTTCTTACTTTTCGTCTGGGTGCATATAAAAGTGTGCTTCGTTACAAAATGAAGTAAATAAGAAGGAACTCCTGAAGAGCTTGCAGTTAGTAAAAAACTCTACAAAACCCAAAACCTAACACTAATGTGTGTTCTAATTTCAGCTAGCCAAAAGTATATCTACATGCTCAGCTGCCTGATGTTGTGAAGTAGCTGTGCCCATACTCAAATCCATGACTTACAGTCTAGGAGTGTCCAGAGATGAATCGTTAACTGCTACATGTAGATATGCAGAGAAATTTATTCATAGAAATCCATCACAGTATTCAACATCCTTTTACCTTATTTATGGGGGGGATCTCTCATCGTGTACTTTCTGATCCCTTGGGGACTTGATTGCACTAAATAAAGCTCATGTAGGTGCTCTATTTTGCATCTGCTGCACTCATCCACTGTGCTAGGACAGGCACCATGACAGTGCAATTCTTGTCTTTTGGGAGAGCCTTTGGACATGAAGGTGTGTAGAATGTTGGATTGCAGTGTCCTACTTCCCTCCTGCTTTACGATGTCTAAACTGGAGGATGTGGAGTGTGTGTGCACGGGGAGATTATAGGTGTCTTAGAGTCCATCCTGGCTCTACCCTTGCTTTGCATGTACATTTATGGCCATGCCTGACATTATTTCTCCACTACCATTGACTCTCTCCTGACTTACTGTCACATCATTTGAACAGCCGCCCTCAGTGCAGTGAGTTGGGTGGGTCAGTATGGAAGAGTGTCTTTACAGATCTAACCTCCAGAGTGGGGGACTTTATCAGGGTGGTATATTTAATTATCACAAAACTTGTACTTGGTTGTCCTTAACAAAATCCTGAGATTTTGCAAAGGACAAAGATAATCTAAAAACAAAAAAAAAAAAAAAGAGAGAGAGAGAGATTAAAATAGCGAAGCAAAAACCAGTTTAGAAGCACACATGCTTCTAAAGATCTCTGCCACACTTTTCCTTAAAACCTTTTTCCTGATAAACTGATGTAAAGGTTACAACATTAGCTAAGAGAACACATCCTTTGTCCCCTAAAGTCCTCTGATTGTCTAAAATATATCAATTTGCATGGCTTTTTCAGTTTCTTGATTATAGTGGTGTACAATGCAATTAACATCTCCAAAAGCACAGAATGAACTTCCTCGAGATGAATGTAATTACCATTGAAGTAAAAATCTGAATTCAAACTATTTTAAATCACCACATACAGTGCAATTAGTAAAGAGAGAAATAACTTATTTGCCCATTTAGGGTCCTAAACCCCTAAATGTGTTCTAACACATCCTTAGCAATACCTTATACTTAAAATTAGATTTACCAGAGTAGCATTTACTGGCAAACTTGATTCCTTTTTTTGTTGTTACAGTGTGCATCACGGATGGCTGATGTATAGACATTCAAATAACAGACTGTATTTCACACTTTCAGTACCAATGACTTTTAAAATAAGATTTTAATGAAGGGAACAAAAACTGAAGAAAGATTTAGAACAGCAAGAATAATACATTCAAAGAATGATTTGCATATATATGTAATATATATATGCAGGCACACATAACATAAATGCTTTGCATTTTAGAACTGTGAAAACTTGATAAAACATCAATTAATAAATGTCCACATCACATCTCTGAAGTAGACATTGTTATTGCACTCACATAAATAACAGGGAAGAGCTTATCAAATGTAAATGGGTGGTTCTTAATGTTTTTATTATTGAGACACACAGTTTAAAGTGTTTACTGTGTAGCATAAAAGTATGTGCCTATAGGCAATTTCTGAAAGCAAGCATTCTACTTACAATAATGAAATACTGCATCTTCTATTTTGTTACTGGAAACTGCCTGATATGCAGAAGAGCATTTTAAAGACTTCTAATACCTCTTATTTGATAATGTCAGTTAACTTTCTTCTAAGTTTAGATTATACATTCTTTTGAATCTTTCATTTGAATCATGCTTGAATTTGGCAAGACAGACTTGTCTGTTTGACAACTCCGTTTTGTGTAAAAACTGCAAGAATATTGTGATATAAATTAACACTACAATTTCATTTATCATTTGTCTGTCATTTAGCCAGTTATTGAAAAACATTTCTAACCTTAAGAAGACATACTGTCCCTATAAAATTTATGTAAAAGCAAAGTAATGGATCTGATTTGACAGAAGTCATTGACTGAGCAATCTGTATGGACAGCATTAAAAGAAGAACTCTGAAAGATGAGACAAACATGACTATTCACTCTCCTTTGTGCTAGCAGCTTCTCAAGTGGACCAGGAGCAAACAAAAAAAATCAAACAAAATGACTAAAAAAATAAAAGAATGTAGTAAAAATCCCAAACTGTCTAGAAAAGACAATTTTATTAGTATGTTTTCCAAAGTAGTCTAGTCTTATAAAGGAAGACACCTCAGCAATGGGGTGCCTTTATTATCTGCTTCTAATTTGTGATGTCATTTTGATATCAAATTATTATAATCTATATTTTAACAAGTGAAGAAGTGCACAAAGTCACATATGGAAGGAGAAACAGGGCTTAATAGTTATTTAGATGACCATACTTCCCTTAATTCCATCATCTCAGATAAGTAGTTAAGTATGCACAGCCCTCATACGAAATTTGAACAGTACCTGCATATTTCCTTAGCTCTAATTGCATTCTTTACTGCAGATGTCCAAGCATGTGGGTAACAGGGTCAGAAATATGGCTTATTTCAACCTTCATGACCACTTGGAAGGCAGCAGAAATTCCTTGAAAGTTTTGGTCTTCTTCCCTAGGACCACCAACTTCAAAGACCACTGAGCAGCTACGAGGGACACACCCAGATGGTTCCTGCATTTATGAACTACCAGCTGGCAAGAATATGTTTCCATAATCTCTGTTTCCTTCTGTTTCACTTCCAGATGAGAGGTGAGGTGGTGATCAGTGATTAGAACAGCCTTTTTGTCCATGCCCCATCACAAATAACAGTACTGGGAGTCCTGCAGTCTAAGCTGGAGTGTGTGGGAGGTAGGTGCTAGTTCTGCCATCTGTAAAATTAGGATGTTAATATTGCACAATAATACCATTTTCTAACGATGAATCAGGCAGTTCCTGAAATGTTTTTAAAGGGTATAAAGAGGCTATAAAAGAATTCATTGCTGTTACTAAACAAGCACTCTGAGGTGAGCAACTTCCATATGCATTATGTCAAACACATTTAGCAGCAACTTATCTATGGCAACTGGAAGAATATAATTTGTAAAAAAAGTATGGAAATACTACAGCTAACTAAGAGAGACTCTGAAAAGCTGTTTTACTTTGTGAAGAGACACAAACTATCAGTGGCAAAGAGGATTTTTTAAGTCATCAAGTAAGGCCAGAAAGGTATTGCAAGGAATTAAGAACCATCCCAGAAATGGTTCAAAAAAGAAAATTTGGAATCTTCCACCTGTGAAGGGACAAACAAAACAAGCAGTGGAAAAATGAGAGCTGACATGTGTGTCATGTGTGAAGAAGACAGAGTGGATAACAGGAACTGACATGTGGGAAGATGTCTTTGTCAAATTGCCAGAAGTTCCAGAGTTGGTGACACCTTGCTGAAGGCAGATGAGGTTGGGACAGATGAATGCACCATGCCACCTTTCAAAGGTCAAGGCTTTGCAACGACATCAGTGAAACACTGCCACAGCTGCCACACAGTCTAGGTTGGGAAAGAAAGCTCTCATTCCTTCCTGCAATGCAAAAATTGAAGGGAAATCTAATAATTAGCCTATTACAGGATAGTCAATCATTTAACTACTGAAAATCAGGGGAGACATATTCTAATCTCATTTCACTTGAGAAATCCTGTTGCCTTTATTGGAGGAATTTGTGCCACTGATGGGAAATCTCTCATTCTGACTTCAAGAGCAGTTCTCTGGCGGCCTGATTCATTAAGTTAATGGGACACTTTCTCTTGAGTCCTCTGAGAATAAGATCTGTGCACTGATAAATCTCAGTAGTTTCAAAAGTTCATCTACTCAAAGGTGATCTGAATGTCTTCCATCCAATTACAGTGCCAAAGACAATCAGTTTCATAATACTTCCAGATGCTGCTCTTTCAGCTGGGCCCATCAAGCCAGGAAAACCGGTTCCTTGCAATTTACTGTACACCTATATCCTTGCCTATAGCTCCTGACAACCCAGAGAGAAACAGGGCAGGATGGGGGGAAGGGGAAGAGTGGAAGAGCCTCTGTTATGCCAGCACAGAGAAGTGTGGTTAAGAGTTTATGAAAGATTCAGAATCTGATGTCATTTTGTTTAAACCCCTACAATCATTCCTAGATTTTGGACCACAAAGTGCATAATCCCTTTCTGTGAAAATTCCATGTTTTCTTCTCTTCCATGGCATCTTTGTCCCAGACACTGGTCTGGTGCTTCCTTGTCACTCTTTCCTCTTATTTTTTATCTTCCTATCCTATCCTATCCTATCCTATCCTATCCTATCCTATCCTATCCTATCCTATCCTTCATGTCCGCTTATTTTTCCTGAATAACTAATATATGGAGCAATTTCTTCTGTTTGTTCATTTTCTTCCATTATCAGGGATGCTGTCTCTTATGTGCACTTACACTATCCCCAACTGCCAAATTTAGACAGTTACACCATGTCTGAGGCACCCTCTCCTGATTGCAAAAATTTCAAAGTGATCTTTGCTTCTAATACACAATAATTCATTGTCCTTACATTCCAAACTATGACCAAGACATGCAATAAAAGCAGTAATCCGCATTTCACCAATGGAAATTCAGTCAGGAAAACCCACCTGCTTTGTACTTCCCTAGCATGGTGATTAGATTCTATTATGTAATGGCAGTTTAGGGGAGAATAGGTTAGCTGAAACTGATATATAAACAGTCTCAGTGTTTGTAGGATCACCATGCAGACTTCATGGTTCCTTGTCACGCTGCTTTGGATTCCTTGTCTTTATCTGCAGCACTGGGCAGCTCTGATTTTCTCAAGAGGCACTGGCAGCTAGGCAGTGCAACTGGAAACTAGTGCTGTACAAAAGCAAAGGGAAGGTGCTTTGCTTGTCAAATTTGGCTGTTCTGATTGCAAAGTGCTGGTGGGGTTGAAGGCTATACAAAAGAAGGGACCAAAAGCCATCATACTGCAACTGGTCTCCTTCGGCACTGACTGACTGCTAGTCTTTCCCATTCCAAAGCACCTGATGGAGATGATAGATGGAACAGCTAAACTAGTCTCAGTTACAATGCATGATCTCACTGGGGTCATGTGCTTGGTCTGAGTAATTGTCTATATGTTAACAAGACCTACATTTAAAGGAAGAGAGAACAAAAGGGGTAAACTGCCAAAATTTATCTGCTTATACCATCCATTCTTACTAGGGACCAACTAGAGCAAATATTCCTGATTCCATCAAGGGCATTTCTTCCGTTTAATGAGCACATAGGAAAGAGAGGCATTGTTCAAGTACAAGGGTTCAGTTTGCAGCAAGCCACAAATCACATTTCATTTATCAGGCCTACAGATGACAGGATATCATCAAATCCCTGGAGAGTCATATTCATTAAAAAGAAATCTTAAGTAATTACAACAATTAATTGACTTGAAACAGTTTCGGGTGGAGAAGGTTTACATAATTCATTTGCCAGACAAAACAAGCCTTATGAAGTCAGGGCAACATATTATTTAGAAGCATCCTCCCCTTTCTGTCGTCTTGAAAAAGCACAGGATAACACCAAACATCTGGAGACAACGGAAATGGGCAAACAAATAAAAGACAGGAGAAGAGCCTGAACTTTTATAACTTTATCAAAGGGATAATA
The DNA here is from genome assembly GCA_034509425.1 of Eopsaltria australis. Lineage (NCBI taxonomy): Eukaryota > Metazoa > Chordata > Aves > Passeriformes > Petroicidae > Eopsaltria > Eopsaltria australis. The sequence goes on along the minus strand of JAVTVJ010000032.1, from coordinate 1,976,694 downwards.
TTTCACTAACCTTCTCTGATCATTACTTAGAAACCACTAAGGCCGGTCCCATTGGGAACATCAAGGTGCATCTCAGCACAGGCCGTGCCCTGGCAGATCCCGCGCTTTTGCCTGCCAGAACCTACTTTAAAACAGAAACTCTGCCCTATGCCCTTAAAATATCTCATCCTGGGAGTTTAAATACAGATACCCCTTGGAGGGGAGAAAAGGCTCAGTATTTGTGTGTCCCACTGATCCCCAGGCCTGGGATTGTGTCCCCGCTGTGACTCCCAGGGACACTCCCAAGGTGGACACTCACCTAAGGGGCTGCTACATTCCTCACAGCCCCCTGGGAGCCATCTCTCCCCTCAGGCACCTGCGGGAGCAGGCGTGTGGCTCAGGGAGATGTGACTGCACCTGGGATATTCCCTCTTGCCGGTTTATTTCCCCAAGGCAGCCTCAGCACCCATGGTACTGTGCTGCACAGCGTGCCTGGGCCGACCCGGTGGTGCTGCCACAGTTCTGAGGGGGCTGTGATGGAGACCGAGTCCTGCCTGCACTGGTGCCAAAAGCAGGGAAACACACTACTACACAAACCCTCCTGCCATCATATTTTTTGCCTTTTTTCGTTAAGAAAGGATTTAGCAGGGTGGGTATAAGCCCCAAACCCACAGATACTTTCACGTCTCGCCCTGTCCTTACTCCTCAGAGTCACCTCTTGCTGCTGCTGGTTCCCCTGCAGGCCTCCACCTCTGGTACTGACAGGATTCATGGCAGCAGCCAGCATTTAGGCTGGCTTAGGTGGTGGGACTGAGCTCTTCCTCACAGCCACCACCGTGCTCTGCCCTCACAAGTAGGTCTGGGAACCTGGGCAGTCTGCAGCCCTCTGATGGAGGGACCTTCTTCCTGCCACCTCGCAGCTCCCTTCATCACAGCCACATGCGCCTGTTCTAATACATTTCCTTGTGAACCTGAGAAAAAACTGTGAGTGTGGCTGTGAGGAAATAAATGGACATACTGTCCCTTTACTACATCTTAGTTTATTCAAATTTCTGTGGGACTTATTTCCCTCTCAAATTTCTCTCCAAAGCCCATGAGGTAGAAGGATCATTGTTAAAGAGCTATACTGATTTTTTATTTTGCACTTTGCTTTGTTTTACAGAATAAGGAGGCAGTGTCCTAACTGGTGTGATCCAACCTCTTCAGTCACACAGGTGCAGATCAAATGAAATCCAGAGCAGCAAAGGCCTTTGCTTTGTCTAATCTTGTTATTGCTGGGCGATGCTGCTGGTAAGTGTTTATCTACACTGTCTGTGAAAGGGATAAGGGAATTATGTTCATCGGGTACTGTTTGACCTCAGGAGATAGTCCCTCCCATAGCCTTCCCTACATCTTTTTCTTCTCAATTCTTTTAAGACATTCACAAATTAAAATGGTGGAAACCAGAACAGGGCTACTTTGGAGGCTTCAGTATTAAAACAGAACAAAAGAGAAAAAAGGCCTGGAACAGAAAATACCTTTATTTTTGCAGAGAAAACTCAAGGGCAGCAGCAATTTCAGAAGGTTTATGGAAAAACATAGCAATTCTAGACTGTGGGTTTAGAAGTAATTTAACTCTCATTGAAAGGATGTGGGACAAACTCCTCCCTTGTTGAGGAGACAAAGAGGTTTAAGAAATGTATGTAAGTCAAAGAACACAAAAAATCAAAGTAATACAAAAAGAGAAAAAAAGACTGTTTGGTGTAATTCACCTTTGCCAAGTATAAATAACCCTGACAGAAGGGGCAGCTTTACAAGTGGTGTAAATCATGGTCACTCTGTTGACCTCAGTAATGTTGCTCTGTCAGGGGATATGACCCTCTCTGTAGTTCTTCTCAAGGCACAACAATAACTAAAAATGCAGAAAATTATCTAGAGTTATTCACATTTTTAATATTGTGCTTCATAAATCCAAAATCCTTGGAAGTCAATAGGAGATTTTAATTTAATCTATTGGTTTTGGATTACCGTGTTCAAACTAGGCATGAGTCTACAGCCATGTTACAAACCCTAAAAAAATGGTGTTTGCAATGAAATTGCTGACAGATCCTTAACCATAGTGGTGCTAGGAAGTCAGTATAATATTGTAAATAAGGTGAATAGGCTCTTCTTATCTCATTTCACAGCTGAGCAGTGTATTGCCAGATAAATCAAATCAGGGTAAACGGTCTCATCTAATAAACTGGGTCAACATATAATGTATTTTTCAGGTTTGCACTTTCATTGATTCTCATTTGATTTAAGAAGAGATATTTCAGTTTGTGTTTACAACATTTTAAAATATCTCTTTTGCCCCTTCTCTAGAGAACAAGCAAGCAAGAGAGACACTATGCAAGCTGGTAGCATCAAAATAATGTCAAGTTTTCTGTTTTCTGTAAGTTCTACTTTCCATTTTTATGCATCTGGGAGAGAGTGGGGGTAGGGAATGAAGGAGTTACCATCTCATATCTGCATTTTCTCAATAATGTTTTAGTGATGTTTGCTAATGTATCATTCATTAACCATCAGCCACTATAAAAAACATAATCTATCTCACAAAGTGGACATTATTATCGCATTAAATCATTTCACAATATACCTGAACGGTTCCACATGAGGGGCCTGGCCTGACTGAGCTCAAATGCCTTGGGGGCAAACTCTTCAGTAGTAATGAGATACGAGGTCTGTCTGTGATGAATATGATATTACTCGTGTCAGTGGCTGTGGACTGCACCCAGAATATTTCTTCTTACAGGTTTTTTTTCCCTATTGCAAAGGAACTCAGGCAAAGCACTATTAACCCAGTAAATGAAGCTCTAAAGATCACAGAGTGTGCCCATTAGTCGACAAGATTGTGACTAATCCAATTTTTCTTGCAGGGAGCAATTCTAATGCTTCTGTAACATCTGGGGATGGCAGGGCCTGCATTACTGATGAAGCTGGATATTTTTTCTTCTACCTTTTTCTTCATCGAAGAACAATTATTGCACTTACATATTTCACTGCTTCTCCCCCCTCCCCCATGTTTTTCCCCTGACTACTTCTGCCCTGATGACCTCTTTGAAGATGGTTGAAAATAATATTCCAGGCTGACAGAAGAACCAGAAAGGGTGACTGCGAATAAGGCTAAAAAGGATACCCCTTGTGTTTATTGGAGTGTGGACATAAAATGTGATTGTTCAATGAAGAAAAGAAAAAAGAATTAGGTTCCCTCAAAGCAAGAAGAAAAAGGACCTAGAACACTTTGTTATCAGTCACCACTAATGGCATGCTCTCTTAAATGGTCCCAGAGTTGAAAGAGAATCTCATCTTGCTTCTACTTACTCTGGTAAAAGCATTGACTATTATTCTTTGTGTGTCAACATTACACATCAGGAACAGTAAAATCCTACTTTTCTGATTTATTTATTGCCAATTATGGAATTTTATTCTAATATAAAGTGCCACTGAGGACAGGCTGGAACAATTTTGTTTAGCTATAACTTCAAAAGTGTTTTACAATAGTAAAAAGCTATCAAATTCTGATGGCTAATGTATATTTTACAGGTTTATTTTTCTGTGTTCAGAAGCAAATCTTACATTAGCCTTTCAAAGATGCAAAATACCAAAAGAATCCCTATGGGTAAGGTACAATGAAATGAATTAGAGGAAGAATGGATTAAGGCCAGTTTACTGCAACTTGATTTGCAGAGTTGCACCATGGAAAGAAGTTCAGGGAGAGAAAATAAGTCAGGGAATTCGGTACCTAATTGCTTAGACCTTTGATTGAAGGAAGTTATTGTTCTTTCTATAAATCAGCTGCAAGCCTGTGAATTTTAATAGTGGCTATATTCAGGTGTTTCATGCTGAATATTTCTTGTGTATCTCCCCTGCAAAACTATTTTGTTGGATGCCACAGTGAGAATTAAAGTTTTCCCAACATTCAGAGCAGCTGAGCTAGAATTCTACCTCTCTCAACAGCTGCTATTCCATTTTTGCTGTTTTATTATGTATCTCACACTGTGGCTGTATCTCTGTGGGAACGTATCACAGGTAGTCCAGATTCTGGAAGCAGAAACACATTTTTCACAACATATTCCTTCTTCTAACTGAAACCAGAATCCAGAGTCGTACATGAACAAGGAAGAAAGAGATAAGGTTTCAGACTATGGCTTTTCTTCTCTTTTCTGGAGTCACAGGGTGTGATGAGGACTCTGCCAACTATCAGTAACAATTCTAAAGTGGCTCACAAGCTTATGGAATATCTGGAGAATATCACCAAGTGATTTGAGCAAGAGTCTTTGGAGAGCTGGTGCTAATCAACATGAGGAGAGTCATAAAGGAAGTGAGAGACTAAGACCAGAATTTGCTAAGCAGAATTTCTAGCAGTGTAAATGTAGCAAATAGAAAAGAAAAGGGTAGAAGATTTGAAGGTATGCTAACCACCTAGATATCTGAGCCATTAATTAGAAATACGTGTTATTTTAGAGAAATAGAATAAAGTTAGAGATGCAAAGAATCAGAGAGAAAGCCAAAGAATCAGATGTGGGAGTATTAATTACGTAGAACAGTCGAGACAAAGGAAAAGTTCAAGGCATGAAATATCTTTGATGCTATCAGTCCAGCTGAAATACTAAAATCTGCCAATTCAGACAGTGGCTTTCATCAACAGGAAATGGAGAGAAAAGCAACACAAAAAGGAAATGCCATTACTGCCTTTAGGAAGCTGTAGTTTTTTTTCACAGAGAACAATCACGTTTAATTTGAGGCACTATTTATCATTCAACAAGACAGCAAACCATGAAGTCTGCAATGTTTTGTTATGCAGTTAAGAAAGAATGAAGCACAAATATGCATTTTGTTACAAATCCCCCTGTCAGGGCTTAGCCTAAGTAAATTACTTACATTTTGAACTCTTCTTTAATTACCTGTGTAGTCTGGAAAATCTGTTTCTCTGGTCTGAGATTACAGAGAGGTCTAAGGTAGGTACTACTGAGATGCATGCATTATACATAATCAATACCAATAGCTGAAGTTAGAGAATGAAGCTCTCCAAGTCTACTCCAAGACAGCAACAAAACTGCTCTTGGAGCCATTGAGCCAAGATTTTATAGGTAGATTCTATTTTGCATTTGTCAATGTGTCCATCTAATTCTGTTGCTCTTGGACGTTCTCTGAAGCAACCAAAGGAGAACCCACCTGGTGATGTCAGGGGAGTATATTATCAATCAGGAAATTGCCATGCCACTTTCCAGAACAGATTAGGCAGGAATTTGGCCAAATGTGTCTTACATGCCTTTCCTGACAGATGCATGCATGTGCTATTGAAAAGGAGTCTGCAAGACAGAAAGCACTTGTGCTTGTGACTGAAGTGATTAAGTATGCAGGTGTTTGTTGGATTAGGCCTTTAAAGCGGATCTTGCCTAACGGCCGTAACTGTTATGGATGTAACTCATGAATCAAATGGAATTAGTTGATGTATGATAATGTTACAACACTGGCAGAAGAGAGTTACTTATTTTTGCCTTTGAAGCGATAAAAAACACCATAAATTTTAATGTCAACTTTAGCTATTATTATCTCAGCAATTTAATTTTATTTAATTTTTTTTGTTTGTTTGTTTTTGTTTTTGTTTGGTTATTTGTCTAAAGCCACCTTTGACTTTCTTTGGAATTGCCAAATCTGGTAAGCAGTCAGCTGGCTTGTGTGAGGCCACAGCAAAAAAAAATGTTGAGTTCAATGATATCAGGTTTTCACTTACAGCTTCCAGCATGGTTTGAGCTGACATGCAAATCCAAATTCAGCTATAAGATGACAGAAATAGGATTTTTTCAGCCTACAGATTGCTAAACTGCCCGAAGCGTGCTACTTTCCTACATACATGTCTGTAAAAACATTTTGAGAACCTTTGTTGCATCTGGGTAATTCCAGCTGTGATAGAATCAGAGAACAGTTCTTGCAGAAAGTGTTTATTACAATATATATAATTGAAAATCAAAGCCTTAAAAGCTGTTTTGGTGATGGGTCATCAAAACTTGACCAATGGTACAATTCATTAACTGTGAAGTTTATTTGTCCTCTGGTGTTTATCGTCATACTTGATAATTGATACCTGGTACACTTTTGCTGTATCAAAACCTATTGAGTTTCTTTCTTAAATTCCAAGAGAACTGTTGCAACTCACTTTAATATTGACTCCAAAGCATAATTTTACATTTCACATGTCCAAGTCTTGAAATACTTTCTTGATAGTTAAATTGGCAGCAAAATCCAGCCAGTGCTGAGGACTGAACAGAATCTAAGGTGTCACTTCACAACTAATTCTGCTTAGACATTAGCTAGTAGTTATTGAAGTGTACTGGTAGCAATTTTACCACTGCAGAATGTTATTTTAATGCTTCTGAAAAAGGCTTAAGTATTTGGGGATAAACTGTGCCCCAGCTAGCGAGGTACAAGAGCATTCCTAAAGATGGTTCTTAGGCAAACTTGGTAGCACAGAGATCGGAATAAAAGCCGGGCAGCACTAAGGCTAAATAGCTCCATCCGCCACCACGTATATCAAATAACATTTAACAGGTGACACTGCTAGGGCACTCAACCTAGAAATAAGGTGCTGCATGGGCAATTGGAGCTTTTCAAGCTTGTTTTGAATTGGCCTGGTAACAATATAGCTACACTTATTGCTACTGGTAACTGGACGTGCAGAATTGCTGCGCTTCAGCCTCAGCAGTGTTAAGTAATCTATTTCAGAAGCCACACTTAAGAAAAAGCACAAAACTAGGATATTTCCCACTTGACTTCAGTGGGAATCTTTTTATTTCTTCCCCTGAAAAGAAAGACACCTAATATTGAAAAAGGCCCTTGACTTCTGTTAGAGGCAATGGAAGCTGGAACCGGAGTCACAGGACAGCAGGCAAAAGGGAATATTTAGGAAAGGTGTTATCCAGAGTAATCGGCAAATGGCTTTTCAGATGTTATGGCCATCAGTGTAAAGCAGCAACCCATTTGAAAATGAACATAATGGAAGAGACAACAGGCATGTAAGAGGAAAGCGGTCAAACTTTCGGGATGCAGTTGTGCTAAACTAGTGGGAGCTTCATCCCTTTGTTCAGAAACAACTGCAGTTCTCTCAGAGTCATCTCAGAAAATGATTGAGTGAAGTTTGTGCCTGATTCTGACAGGGCTAATGGGAAAAGAGGCGAGCAACATATTTTTAAATGATAGTACAGTAAGCGGAAGTGGATTTGCTCGTGTAGTAATGCTCTATTAATTAAGATCATCAGGAGGCATTAGGAAGGAGAAGTGGAAGAGACGGAAATGTTTAAAAAAATTATTCAAGATATTATTTATGAGCTCTATTTCTAGGACTGCAGCTAGTGTGGTACCTCTCTCAAAAATAAATGATGGAGACTGATGCTGCATAATAGGACAATTTACAAATAGAAACGAAAGAAATGTTTATAATTTTGACCTTAGTGACTCCTGTAAGATCAGTCCTTTGCTGGTTTAATATTGTTTCACAGTTTGTGCTGTTAAATCAAAAGGTTATCTATAATACATCTGGCACTATTAATGCAAAGGATCAGGGGTATTCAACAGACATTTATTCATTATTAATATAGATAATAAAGGATCATTTATGAGGTTACAGATGAGATTTTTATCATCAAAAGCTTAAAAAGGGAAATGTATTTTTGCTCTAGGACAGAGATGAAAAGAGTCAGTAATGGGAAATGTAAGAGTCAACATGAAACTGTCAAATTCATTCTTTTCCTGAAGACAGCTAGGACTTGATGGCAATGAATGAAAAACAAAATAAAATTAAATGTTTTTGCTGTAAAACTGCTTTATTGACAGGGAGGGGCTTTCAGTATGTGTAGTTTGCTGTGTTTTTCTCATTGAGTAAGACAGTTGTGATGTTTTTCCCTCATACAACTGAGCTTTCCAATGTCTTTTAAGAAGACCTAGAGTGGGAAAACATGTCCATGTCTCAAGAACTCCTAGAAGCTGTTTGAAATTGAACTTGACAAGAGTGGAAGTCACAGCTCTAAGAACTCTTCATTGTTGGATGCAGACATCCCACTAGTATGTTTTGTGGTGTAGATATGTAAATCTGTGCCGTTAGGTGGTACGATTGCAGTTAGTAGTAGAAGGATATGCACATGTGAAACAGGAATAACGACAAGAGAAAAATATTGAATTTTTTATAGTCTTGTAGTTGCTGGTATTACAGATGTAGAACAAACCCCTAGTGCTACTGAGGAGGCTTATGAAGTGACAGAACTTGATTCATCGAGTCAGGGGATATTTCTTGATATCACAGGACCCATAACATTTGTGAAGACTGCCCCCTGCATTCCCAAGACTGCAGTTGCCTTGTGAAGTATTGCCTGAATGAATGGCGAATGCCGGGATATTCAGAGTTAAGGCTAAAATTCTTTCCTCGTCTCACCTATCAGGCTTATCTAGGGCAGTTGCTTGAATCAGCTTCTAGGGTTCTCAGAACATTCAATTATCTTGTTTCCCATATGATCTGCAATACCCAAGGGTGGATTTGGAATCTGATGAAGTTGTTTCTGATCTGAGGGTATGGACTGACCAGTCTGTTTGAGATGACCTCAAATCCTCACTAGGAGCAGCGGTAGAAGTAAAATAGAAATAGTTGCATTGGAAAATTAATTTCATTACTTAGATACTATTTTTGCATTGTCTAGAGTTTAGGTACAATTCTGAAAATCCTCATTTGCAATCCCTTTCCCCTTGTTTTCTTTGGCCTTTTTCATGCCAGAAAAAAAGAGTCCACACTCTCCTTGCTATTTGTGGGATCTTACAGAAATTGTGTAGCTTTTTCTCAATTAAGGAGAAAAATCTGGGCAGGAATTATAGAAATGAGCAAATTTGAGTTATGTGATCCGAAGTGTTTTGTTTGTTTGTTTTTAAGTTTCTGCCTTTTTGCTCATAATCTCATAGAAAAAAATTCCAAGGATGTGGAAAACCAGCCCTTTTTGAAACTTGATCCAATAGAGAAAAACCCACAGCATCATTATCTGGATGTGAAAACTGGATCCCCTTTCCTCCAAACTGAATAGACTTTGAATGTTTTAGTTTTGAAACTGTGAATAACACTCAAATATAAAATAAATATTTTATAAGAAAACAAATTAATTTTCCCTGAAGGTGGAGAAGTGAGAATAATCCCTGGATGGGCTTGAGAACTCAGATTCTTCATCGCTTGTCAGAATTTGTTGTGACATGATGTATCACAGGGGGTCAATGAGAAATGGAGCAGAGCACAATGGGAATTTCCTTGTCGAACTTTCTTTCTTTTAGTTGGCATTCCAGCCTCTAACTCAAGCATGATGACAGGTAAGCCCTGACTAATCTAGCAGAGCCTTACAAGTTGCCTCCCCAGCTTCCATTTCAGCCTTCTAAAGATATTACTGTTATCACAATGAGTTAGCAGGATTTAATTTGCTTGTGTCTCACTCAGCTGCCTTCCCGCAAAGTCCACTGAACTGAGTTACTGGTCTGAGTTACTGGAAAAGCAGCTGTAGGGTGACCATTCTTCAGGCTCTGGTGTGGGATTTTTAATCATTACACAACTTTTAAAATCTTGTCAGGTTGGACTTCCTTGAATATATGACACAGAACAAAAGGACTGTAAACAAACATTTGGCTGCAGGACATCCCTGGTATTGCAGATAAGTTTTAACTTTTGATTATCCATCCACTCAGACAGAAAATAGAGCATTTTGAATAAGTCAATTTAGACAGTTCATCAAGTTTTATAAGTTCCTTCTTTCTCACCTCTTGTCTCTAACAGGAATAGATTAATATATTACAGAAAGTCATTGTTAGTCCCATGTGCGGCATATTCTGCCAATGAACAGCTACATAACTAATTAAAGAAATCACCTTAGCAACATCTGTAGTCAGTCCTGGATGCTGATGGAGACCTGTGAACATGCAGTGATGACCTTCAAGCTGCAGAAGTCATAAGAGGGCATCAGAGAAACAAAGAAGCAAAGGAGCTGGCAAGTTTCAGAACAATGTGGGCTAAGGTTCTAGCTGGGCAGTGCCCTGTATTTCAGTCACAAAAGATTAAATCCCACATGACATGCCAATACAGATGCAAAGGTCTCCTCTATCAAAGAAGCTTCTTAAAATTAATGAGAAGCAATCAGAAAGACTTTATACTGTAGAAAGTGAGGAGAAAGTGATTGATACATCAGGCAAATACACACCTGCCCAAGTCATTAACACGAGGGAGGGAGAAAGGATACCATGGTTCACAGAGAAAAAGCAGTTTATAGAAACATCTCTGAAAGCATTCAGCTAATTAAAGGCCTGAAACAGGAAAGTATTACTCACATGAGTAGTCAAAATGGTAATCAAACCACCACTGTAAGGACAACTCGTGAGTAAAGGTTTGCTGTCAAGACCTGAATGAAGCAAATGCGTAGAAAGCCTGCACTGATGATTAAATCCTGTGCTTGTTAAAATGTAATAATTCCAGTGACAGGGAAGAGATTTGATTAGTGTGCTTGGACAGGAAGACATTATTATGGCAGAATGATTTATAGGGTAGAGAGGCACAAAATTTGCAGATTTTTTGCACATGTTCAAACACAATCTAAGGGTATTCTTTTTCACAAATAAGCAAAGTAAGGCCTTGTGCAATTAAAAGCATTCTTTGATTTTACTGAAGTGGATAGGTATTTCTACTGATTTCTAGTGAAAAAAATACCTTTCTAGTTTGTAAGTATTGGGTTGGTGGTTTGATCAATTTATTTTCCATATTAAACACAGTTCAAAAGGACTTTGCTCTTGAATAATTGAGACGCCATGCAGATAGGCAGCATAAGATCTGTGTCAGAGTTACTTCTTGTCCTGTAGGTTATGAGGAATAATAGTACCTGATAATTGAGTGCATATTTTGTGAAAAACCAAATATGGTCCACTTAAACCACTGTGAATCTTTCTGCTGGTGTGGTAGATTTCTCCAAGTCAGCAGACCTACTAGATCTTCAGAGAGTATTTTTCTCCTACATTTAAATGAAAATTAATAAGGATTTGCTCTGTTATAGGATCACTGAGAACATGAAACAGAGCTTCTGTGACTGGCTTGAGAGTGCTCCCAAAGCTTGGGCAGCACATTACCTTCTCAGCTATCATAAATTTGCATGCTTCCATAACCTTGCATGCAGCTGTGATGGTTAATATCAGATGAGGCTCAGGACCTGCTGTGCTCTTGGAAACTGGCCTCCAGTTACTTTTTCCAATGAGCCAGTAACTTTTCCCCAGTGCTCTCATTCCACGCCTGTTCACTAACAGCAAGTATAAAACCTTTGTCTGGGGGTCTGGGGGCCCTGGGACACTACTTGGAAGTAAAAATAATGAATGTGTCCCTATAATTACCCATGCGACTGCATCTTGAACACTGTGTCCAATTTTGGTCTTCCCACTATAAAAAGGACATTGTCATACCAACACAAGTCCAGTGGAGGGCCAACGAGATGGTTGGAGGTGGAAACATAGGCTATATGAGGAGTGGCTGAGGAATTCACCAGGTGATTTCACTTGGAAAGAGGCAGTTTTGGGTGAGATTTTATTGCTGTCTTCTACCCTCCAAGAAAGCATTAGGATGGTTCATACTTAAAGGGTGATGGGCAGTGGGCCCAAGCTGCAATAAGAAAAATTCTGTTTAGATATTAGGAAACAAATTTCCACGAAGAGAACAGTCAAATATTGGAACATGTTGCCAGAAAGGCTGCACACTTGCCATCTTTTGTGATGTTCCAAACTTGCCAGGCCAAGTCTCTGGGCACCTAGTTGGACCTGCTTTGTGATGGGCTTAAACCATTCTACCACATAGGTCCTTTCCAGCCTAAATTATTCTATGGTTCTGTGTAAATATTTTTAATCTCACAAACAGAGATTTGTTACAACTGAAATACCACTTCTTTATATTATCATGTATCAAAAAAACTGACTTATGGACATCTGATGGGCTTTAGCTTGGTTTGAGTTCTGTTTATGCAAAATGAAAGTTAAAACCATAGACAGGTTTGTCCACTTCATCCTCCAATACAACATCTATTGGGATATTAAAGGAATAGGAACATATTCAAAACAAAAGAGGGGTTTTTATAGCAATTTTTTCTGTACTATGGAAGCTTGAGATTTACACTGAGTCCAGGACTGAATAGGCTAATAGAGAAAAAATCTGGAGATGATTTTGTAAACAGAAACCGCCTCTGACTCCAGAAATCCCAGAGTTGCAAATTTTCAGAAAACTGAAGTATATTCAAGGCTACTATTGTTTCATACTTACTTTATTCTTATACATCTCCTTACGCATCTACTATTTATTGCCGTCAGAAAAAAGGTATTGGATTAGATGATCTTTTGATCTGACTTAATATAGCTGTTCTTTTGGTCTTTTCTCCTTTTCTGGTATGTTGAGATAATCTTTTTCTTCTCCCCTGGAGCTCTTGGCTAAAGAATGCCCAGCCCTCTGGGAGCAGTGCACGTGCACCCTGCTCATTGCATGGGGCTGCTTAATGCAGTCAGGCTCTTCAGAGATTTCAACTGTCAAAATCTTTCTAATTCTTGACAGCAGACTTCACAGAGGGTTTATAGAGATTTGAGATTTGATCAAATTTGTGCTAAAGGCATATATCTAGTATGTTCTTCCCACTTTCCAACTTTTGCACTAGAGCATAAAATGTGGGGCATATAATCAAAGAATAACTGCAAGATTCTTTTATTAGAACCAGAAAACCACATCTCCTCTCAAAAATATGTAGCCCTTTTTGCTTTAAAACTATTAGCAAGACACAGACTCTTGCCCTGAAAAATTATTTCACTACAATTACCTAATTAATTTAATGAAAAAAGGTGATAAGCAAATGAAAAATAAGGTCTTATACTGGGAGGTATTGGGCAGGTTTAATATCATGTGTTACATATACCAATACTTTGAGTTATGCTGGTTTATAAACCATACAGGTTAGTCTGGATTTCCAGGACTCACAGACTGTAGAGCTGTACACTTTAAATCCCATTTAGTTTAGCATACAAGATGCAGAACTACAGTGAAGAAGCTGCAGATGGAAAACAAAATAAAATAAGGAGAACAGGCTTATAAGCTTGTCCTGTTCATGACTATCCAGTACCTTGAATCATGTTCAGGCTCAGACTCATCAAATAGAGTTATAGAGAGGTACTCCCATGTTAGTTCTGCATAATAATTCCCTAGGGGCTGGGTAGAGGGAAGGAGAGGAGACTTCATGAACCCTCTGAAGCCATTTTTTGGGACTACATGCTTTTGAGAGGCTGGACATTTTGCAGGCTACCCAGAGCCAGCAAACACAAACCAACTTTGCCAGGCAGAATCCCTGGTCTGGCCAGCCAGCCCACAGCCCACAGGTTCACAGCCCGCCAGCCTGCTGCCCAGGCACCAGGAGGGGGAGCAACAGAGGGGAGATGCAGGTGTGACAGCCACACTGCATGACACGGTGCCATAGGAAACCGGGCCTTGTCACAGCTGCAGATTGTGAAACTTCTTCCTTCTCACACACCTCAGCAGAGTCCTGTAGTCTAGGGTTAAGTCCCCATCTCTTTGAGAGGGATTCTGCATTTATAGATACAAGAAGATCAGTAATAAATTTCTCCTAGTCCTTCTCTTTGTAGTGCCAGCCCAGCTTTTGGTGGGAACTATTTCTTAATGGGTATTAATATAGTGTAGGTTCCATTATGATTATGATTTCATAATTTCATTTCTTGTGAGGCCAGAAATGCAAGAAAACTAGTGACTACATGATGCAAGTAGTCTGGGTAGTTGAGGAGAAGGCAAATAAAATATCCAGATCTGATATCATTTATTCAAACATTTTTCACTGGGAAATGTCTCTTGATGTGCAGTCACTATGGACTAATCTAGCCTGTTTCTTGTGAAATGCTGTTAAAATAAATGATGATCCAATCAGGCTCATGTCGGTAAACAAGTGGCAGAACCTAGCACAGTTATAAGCTGTTTATAACAGAACAGAAAATCAGCTGAGTGGAGAAAAAAATCTTATTAATTTTTAAAAATTTTTTAATTCTGATAACAGGTAGAACTAGAACTTGTTTAGTAAAGTACAGTGGTGCCCTACTGAGGTATACACAAAATTAAAGGAAAACAAGTAATTCAGTTAATTCAATTCTCTATTCTTTCTATCTCTGGATTCCAGTTTCCAATTTCAAAGAAACTCATTTTTGTCCACAAACCAAATAGAATTTGGACATTATATCACATTGGAATAAGCCTTTGTGAAAAAGAGGTATTCAAAACTCAGTGAAGTGAGAAGCATATTAAAACTAGTATATCCAATATGTCCATATGCATTCCTGAGATATATATCTATATATTTTTTATTACTAATACTAATAAAGGCAGGGCACGGGTGCAGCAGACCTTAGTTTCTGTCTTTGGGGACTTTCATCTTTAATATAGTCTCTTAAAAATACATGCATTGCTACATTTTTCATTACCCTTAATTTTTTCATCAATCACGTTAATTTATACAGGGGGCACTTAATAATAGCTAATTAACACTTATGACTTTTTAAATTAAAAGACCTTTGGAGAGATTACTGCTGATTGCGAAAAGGTTTTTGTTCCTCCCATTAAAAAGAGAAAGAAAGAGAGACTGAAGATCTGGCTTGGGCATATGAGGGGAACTTCTCCTTGCTTCACTGATCACACAACAAATGAAAACAGCAAAGGCCTATGCAAAGGCAATACTGCTATTAGCCCACACTCCTGAAAGGTGCCTTTATTTTACTGATTATTAGGCAGCATATGTATTATTCAGAGTGACCTTTAAATAGCTGAAAATTAAATTATAATTTACTGGGGATATCTAGACCCATTTAGCTATTGTTAACAAAAAAAGCCCATGATGTCATACATTGTCCTGAAAATATATTTTTATTATTACCAAATGAAGTGAAGAGAGAAAAAACATTAAATTTTGACAGTGAGAAGGCTCTCATGGATTGAAATAATATTTTTAATAAGCCCCCTGTTATTACAGTGAGAAATAGACCATGCTTAATTTTTGACGGAAATCACTTTTGGATATATCAGGGAGCTGTTTGGATTCACGCCACTTTCCTTCTCTAGCAATGACAGTATGAGTCCTTTCTTTTAATAAACAAATTTGAGCATATGTGCTAAACACTTCCAGTGTTCTCTAAATCTCAATGACCTGGCCCAGAAAATTTTGTTTTAATGCATCAGTCAGGACTTTTTTTTTCTTTTTTGTGGTTGCTATTTTCATTGTTATAATTACTATTACTATAATAATAATAATAATGATATTTTACTATGATAATGATGAGGATGATGATGATGATTACATCCCACCAGTAGGTGTCTCTATTTCATGACAAAGCCCACAGTAATACGCAGCATCTGGAACATCTGTAAGATTCTACCTCAATCTGGTGACAACAGGAGGGAATCCAGTCTAGAAGGACAATATTCCATTCCTGAGGTAGCCTCTGTCCACCTCCCTTGCAATGGACTCCCTTCAGCTGCCCAGGGCCTGAGGGAAGGCTGTCTGACATGCCCAGTGCTTCCCCCCAGATTCACCCAAGGTCATGATGCTTCTGCTCTTTACAGGTGAGTATATCTGGCTGGCAGTAGCAAATACTGTTTTATGAATACCTTTTCTACATAAGATGAAAGCAGGCTCATATAGTGTAAAAAGACCAACATCATTCCAGTTTGGGAGCTGTTCGCTCTTTTTGTAGGCACTTACCAAAAGTTTGCTGCTGCACATGAGACTCAATAAAAATTGAAGCCAATTGAAATTACCTCAGTTTCTCCATGTAAGGCTTCCCCTCAAGGCCCCTCACCATCTTTGTTACCCTCCTTTGGATGTTTTCTAATGGCTTGATATCTTTCTTACATTGTGGCACCCAAAACTGCCCCCACCACTTGAGGTGAGGCTGCCCCAGCTCAGAGCAGAGCAGGACAATCATCTCCCTTGCCCAGCTGGTGATGCTGTGCTTGATGCCCCCCAGGACAGGGTTGGCCTTCCTGGCTGCCAGGGCACTGCTGACTCATGTTCAACTTGCCATCGACCAGGACCCCCAGGTCCCTTTCCATGGGGCTGCTCTTCAGCCTCTGTCTGTATATCCACAATTGTCCCATCCCAGGTGCAGAATCCATCACCTTCTCTTGCTGAATTTCATACAGCTGGTGATTGCCCAGTCCTCTAATTTGTTGAGTTGTCTTTGCAGGACCTCTCTGCCCTTGAGGAATTTGACAGCTCCTCCAATTTAGTGTTAGCTGCACACTTAGTATTTCTTCAGGTCCCACATCCAAGTCACTTACGAAGGCATCAAAGAGCACAGGGCTGAGGATGGAGCCCTACAGAACCCCCTAATGCTACACAAGGTGATGTCTCAGCTCTGTCACAGCTCCAAATTGGAGAAAGGAGCCAGCCAACAGGGGTGTCACTTTGGAACACTGCATGCCTATTGTCCCCTTTCAGTCAAGATTTTCTGCACTAAAGGAATACAGAGTCACCAAAAAAAAAGTGGAGAAAGTATTCTCAGATGCCAAGACAGTCTTAGAGCTGGGGCAGCACGAGTCAGCAGCAGTGCTATCAGAGGCAATGTGTACCATCCTAGCAAATGGGACTTGAAGTGCAGCAAGGGCATTTGCTCACTTCTAATCCAAGGAAGAAAGCCAGCCTGTATCAGGAATCAAAGCAGTGTAACAGAAGAAACTCCTCTGAGTGGGTAGCAAGGCAGTGCAGCATGGCTCTGAAATTGCTGAGCATCTTGATGAATTGGAGTAGGATTTACATATAAATGATGTCAAACAAACATATTCTCCATAATGCTTTGCCAGTAACCACCTCAGCATTATTCATTTTGATATCATTCCACGCTGTGAAAACATGCATGAACCAGAAGAGTTTTACTGTGTTCTACAGGGTAGAAAAAACAATTATAAATAAAACCAAAAAGCAAATAGCCATTATTATGTATTGGCAATTTACTTGATAATGGCCCACATAGTTACAACCAGCATCCCTTATGTCAGAATTTCATGCCACAACTACCCTCACACTTTAAAATAGAACTGCTGTGGTATACTCTGTTGAATTACCAAATAACTGAATAATAATAATTTAAAAGGAATTTGAAAAAAACTAAGCTTCAATTTACAATGATTTGCAATTGAACACTGAAATTTTTATACCTTTCAGTCTCTTTAATCCACATTTCCAGAAGGTTCCAGATTTTTTCTCTCCCTACAAACAGACTAACATTTTTGCATCATTCTCAGTAACAGCACCAGTGATTCATACTTACTCGACTCTCTCAGAAAGCCTCAAATGCTCTGCAGATTAAAGGGTATGTAATTCTGACCCTGCATATAACAACAGGCAGTGGAAACATCATCTGTAAAGATCAGGAAGAGGGACATATGTTTAATCTCTTGATTTCTGCTGAGATAAGGGTTATAGCAATACTTAAGACAACTTGAGACAACAGAAATGCAAGGGAAGATGGAATTCACGGTAATTGGTAGTTTGCTCTCAGAGAATGGATTTTTTCCCCGTACTATCTTTATAAATAAAGAACAAAATCACTTTACCAGCTAATTCATCTCTCTACTTATCTATTCAAGAATTTAAAATCATCATCTATTGTTTTTTATATGACAGCAATAGACATGGTGAAACCCCTGGTGGATTTCATTAAGTCTTTGGCAAGTCTTCCTTTTTTGGGATTAAATCTCTTCTTTGTCTGTTTTTGGGAAGTGGGTGGACATTTAAAGTTTATAGTGAGTAGACAGTTAAGCTTCAGGGGCTTAAACTATGTGTATGGCTCAAAGTGGAGTTTCTCAGAAGGTTTGGCTGTTTTCCCTGGAGATTTAACATCTGTTTGATCTCTACTGGAAGACTACGCACTGTGAGATCCCCTTAACTGAAGATGTCCCCAGCATTTATATGCTCCTTCTGGGACTTTGTGAACTGCCTTGTCCCCAGGAAGCACTGCTATCATGGCAGTGCATAAATCAGAACTGGAACTTTGATGTAAATGGGGCTGAATCCATTAATTGCTTTAAAAGTCTTTGTGATTTGCATTGTCCCAGAGGACATGCAGTTACAGTGATTCAAAGATCATACCATGCTTTGATGTTGCCAGGGCTGGATTCATTATTGCCTGAAATTGTAAGAACAAAGCTTTACATGGACACTGGAAATTAGCTGGGAGCCAGTGCAAGGATGGGATCCATGCTCTTTCCTTCTCCAGGCTTAATGAGCCTTGGAAGATCCCAGCACTTTCTTGGTACACAGGAGTTTAGTTTCTTTTCTAGATTGCTGTCAGCTTGGTTTGTGAAGTGTCAGGACAACAGTCTGTGCATGAGTCTGCCTTATTACACATATGAAGTAGCCTCTCTGAACATCTTTCAGCTGTAAAAGTCACCTTTCAGCTCTGTGCCTAGACTCTCCAAAACCTGTAAGTATATCTTTGCTCATGGATAGATCCTTGAACTCCAGAGCTGAAGTCCCATTGTTCAGAAATTGTACTCAGACTTTGGAGCCCAAAGTTGTCGTGTATGTGCAAATTTTAGTCTACCTCTGTGAACCAGAAAAACAAGTCTATTACTTTCCCAGGATGACATTAATTCATTATACTGTGTAGAAAGCTAACATACATGTAAGAAAGAAACCAGATTCATTTTGTAGCCTGCACAGAAATAACTTTAAAATACACACATGGAATGGAAAAATGGGCAACGAAATAACAGTAATGAAATCAATAATAATAATAAAAGTAATTAGCAATTCCTTTCCATTTTCCAGACCAGGCAAGGAAGAGTTAAAACAGTTTGTACCAATTATTGACTACAAGATCTGCAAATGATTGCATAAAATTTCCAAAATATGCCTGCAAGCTTCTATTATTGATGTTGTGCCCCAGGACACGCACATATGGATTTAATTGTCTAAAGTGTTTTATTAATTAAATTGCTATGATTTACCTCTCCCATGTTAGCATTTACAGTTTATGAAACAGCTCGTAATTAGGAAATGACTATACTGATGTTGCTTGTTTACTTTGCAAGCAATACATAATAGTGCCACATTCCTCTTTTTAAACCCACCCTCCCAGGCTACCTTTTTTTCTAGCCCGATTAATAGGCAACTGCTGCTGGTGCGTTAAATTGCTTTTTGGATATGTTTAGGGGCAAAGATAACTGCCAGGGCTACTGCTGCTGTTGGAGTGCACAGCAGCATTCTTCTTCCTAGACTGGAAGCTTCATCCAGAGCTCACTGTAGTTAACGGACCTCTTACATTGGTGTGTTTTGGATCTGTCCCAACAGGAAAAATTAGACATTTTTTTCCCCCTTAATACAGTATCGTGTTGATTGTGGAACGTCCAGAATACTCTAACCAGGCTCATACCACTTTATTCTTGGAGACAATTTATTCTCAGGTTTTGAGTTTTCTTTACTGACTCTCAGAAAGATTTTCTAAAGTACTTATGAATAAATGCCCTGAAGTTGCACAATTGAATTTATCCAAATGAAAGACAGGCTATAAGTTTAATGTGGAAGGATATTAGCAAATGAGTAGATTAAAGGTACATCAAAAGGTTACTTCACTGATGAAATGGATAATCCACCTCTGTCTGAAAGTTAATATCATTACATCTACAATTGAATTCTATAGTCTCAAATGTTGCACATTTTTTTGCTTATTTGGAGGATGCAGACACCATATAAATGACCCCTGCTTATATATAGAGAAAGAGAGGAAAGAATAGAGTGTTATTATAGCAGGCAGTTGGACTTGATGATTGTTGTGGATCCTTCCAAATGAAATTTCTATTCTATTCTATTCTAGTCTAGTTCCGTCTATGTGTTAAGACCAGAATGGAAGACAATGATTTCTTGAGTAAAATTTGCCACAAAATATCATTTGCTAGCTTATAGAAATATTCCTATTCTGTTTCCGTTCTCCTACTCTTCACATTGGAATAAGATCTTACACAGGCATGCCCTCCTGCACTCCTATAATTTCCAAAAGCCTTTTCAATCCTTGCTGATGCCAAACAAGTCTGTACTCTGGTCTCACCAGCCTTCTGCTGAGTTCAGGGAGAGTAGGGATGGGCACAATGCAATTGATGGCAGTAATTCAACTTAAATGTGTGCTGGTTCATTTGTGATGCAGACTAAAACCCATCTGCATCTTTGGTTGAAAGTTGCATTTTAAAACAGATATTTTGTAAAGGAAAAATGATATGAGGGATAAGAAATAGGACTTAAGATGTTCATATAAAAACTGGCACTTTCCTCTGAAAGGGAATTTGACTCTTTATATGAACCAAAATCTTGCCCTGCTTAAGACTTCATGTTATTAGTCTAGCAGTGCGGCAGCTATCTCAATAGTGTCACATCTTGGATTCCCCTGCCAATGCAGTGTTTAATAGAGGCCTTTCACCAGAGACCAGAGGATAAAGTGATCTTTCAGCTAGCTGCTGTCACTGTTCTCAGCAGCCTTTGAAAGTTTTAGTTATTTTGGTAAAACATGAGATTCTCTTAGAAATTATTGCTGCCTCCGTGGCTTATTGAGCCTTTGGTGTGTAGTGAGCTATATTCCAAAGTGGTAAATTAATAAAGGAGCTCTCTACATGTAAAAGTTCTTTTATAAGAGATCATTAAATGGGATTTACTGACACTGATGTCTAGACTTTGATTGTTTGATGAATGAGGTCATGTCCATCTTCAGTTGGGCTGATAGGTCAGTTTCTTCCTCTTTGTTTGCTACCTCTGTAATAGGAATGGAAAATTTTTGTGATCAAGCAATGCACTAGAAGAGAGTTCAAATCAGATAAAAAGGGAGTTTTCAGGTGGAGCCTTATTTAATGTCTCTCATTTAATGTCTCAAAATGTTCATCAAAGCCAGTTCTGCTAAGTCCTATGAAGCCTGCTAGGCAGGCATCACCTTTGAAAACCAGGCGCTCATTGTAGGTGCAAAAAACCTGAGAATGCTGACCAAAATACCACTGTTCCCTCAGAGGCAGACTCCCATGTGACACAAATATTCCTTATTCCTGGCCAAGGTTTTTAAGCATTAACAAATCAGTCTCATGCTGGTTTACTGTTATAAGTACACTAGTACTCTTACTGGTACATTCACAACTATGGAAATAAAGAATGACTTCATAGGAGTAAGGATAGATCCTCCTGCATAAAAGCAGTGGCAGAAAAATAAAAAAGTCTAATCTTTTTCTGCCATTTCCAAAGTTGCAGTTAACTAAGAATATGGAAATAGCCTAGACTTATCTATCCTTAAGAAATGTAACATGGTGGTTATTATCCTACACTTGCAGCAGTACCCAAGCCACACTGGTTCAGTGTTATCTGTTATTCCTCTTTGATTGATGAAGAGTGACAGGAAAGTGATTTGGAGGAGAAGCCCGATCTGGGTCTAGGTTATTGCTGTAGAGCCCAGGAAAACTCTCCTGTGTACTGAGCTGGGTACAGGCCATGTTCTGTGTCAGCTCTTCATTCCCTGTGAAAACCAGCCGTGCACATCAACTTGATGCTCTGGTTTTCCTAAGGGTAAAAACATGAATGAAAGCCAAAGAGTCCCATCATATTACCCATAGCCACTGTTGCCTCTTGGAGGAATCTCTCTTTTAACATCCATTGCTGAGAAAGCCTAGAAAGATACTCTGGAAAGCTCAGCTTCCTGCTCTTGAAGTGGCAAAGTTTGCTTTCCCCACAGCTGGGAAGCTTTGAGTGGACTGTGCCTAAAGCATGCCACAGGCTGTCCTCTTTGTGAACGCTAATACACAGCGCCACCTCCTTCACCATCACGTACCTGCTTCAGGCATCCCACACCTTCAAAAGGTGATTTCATTAGGATTCCAATTAAAAGCCTGCGAAGAAATATCTCTGTTGCTCTTTTCCCTGCAAATACTGTAACTTTGGTTTGCTACTGGAATTTCAAAGCCTGTATCCATGCAATTAAAGAACCAATTAACTGCTTTTCGGTTTCATTTTCTTGTTCACTTCTGGGTAAACTCCCTTACTATAGCTAATAATAATAAAAATGAACTAATCAGAAAAAAAGAAGAAATGCATGAAATCCTCAAAGATACAATCTAACCTTTATGGGGACTCAGAAAACCACTTAGTACCAGCACTTGTTATAATGTTTAGCTCCATGAGAGCAGCAGCGGTATACCTACTGCTGTAATGTTTTTGCCTCTTTAGAATATTAATTGATTGAATTTAAAATGGCAACATCAGTGTCAGCACGACATCTCGAAATCCCTGCCACGATTTTCAGTGTGTGTACAGAGCATTTCTGGCTGGAGCAGCATGTGGACAGCCTCTGGCTGGTGCAGAGCTCTGCTTGATCTCCGTGCTTGGCTGCTGGAAGCCCTGAAGTGTTTTCCCCTTATGGAACAACTCACCTTTGCTATAATGGACAATGTAGCAAGCAACAAGCACTGGATATGGGTAATGCTGCTATGCACTCCTGCACCCTGTTGAAGCTGTTTGCTTCTCAACTAAAAATGACAGAGGAAAATTAATCTAGTATGTTTTAACAGAAGGCTGTTTTTAAAGGCATACAGGCATGCATACATATCTTGCCACTAAACAATTTTTTTCAACAATCAAATGAAGAAATGTCATTCCCAACTGAGGGCTTGGTACAAAGCCCAAGAGAATCAAGGAGAGTGGTTTCTGCTTACTTCTTTAGGTTATGGATAAAGCCCTTCAAGCAAATCTTTTCTTTTTTCATCCGCAACTCATGTAAGTGACACGTATAATCCTTGATTCAGAAAAGTATTCCGTAAATTGTGCTTTGCAAGAAATAAGGAACAGAAGCTTTTCCTGTGCCTTGTCACATCTAAAATATACTCGGAGCTTTGAAGTACTGCATGTCACTGTGGCCACAAATGTAAAAAGATCTCATCTGTTTATATGCAGAATCAGATGTTCAGAAATGCTCATCTTGCACAGGAGGACCAAACTATGTAGCCGAGCCGTGAGACCAGTCCTCGGATGACGTCAGTTGTAGCAGCCCTCCAGTGGCCTTAGGGCAGGATATGATGGCTGTGGATCCATCCCACGGCTTCTAGTGGCCATCACCACATTAGTCCATATTGACTATGGTCTGTTTTCTAAGCCAGAGATAAAGGTTGTTATTTCAGGTGCCCAAAAACAGGAGTTAAACCCTTTTTTTTTGAGCCTTCACCTGAAAATTTAGCCTCATATATGCCTCTGCCAAGTAGCTGGGAATAAATGCTGTATTGACAGGGAGATTCAAGAACAAGTGGAAGCCACACTTGGCACCCAGGAAAAGATAAATCTATGCCATTTTCCTCTTCCATTTTATCTCTTGCGACAATATTCATCGGCCCCAAGTGACATATTTTATGATGGCCTTTTTTTATTAAGCACTAAGCAAAACCTATATTTCTCCAGAGCACTAAGGGGCCACCAGTGTGAATCTGTCATTAACATGCTAAAGAGTTCTGCTCCAAGAATAGTGTGACCTGTTCGTTTGTATGTTAATAGAGCTTGTGTCTAGAAAGATTGGAAGGCAGACTTCCACCAGGCATAGGCTGCTCCTGAGAACAATGGACAGGGCTCCTGTGAAGTAACAACAACAATAATAATATAATCAGTGCCTTTCCCCTTCTACAGCACCTTTCATTCAAACAACTCCAAGCACCCTGAAAATTAATTAGGTCTGACAGCAATTCTGCTACATTGCATTCCCAACAATCTGTTGTGGGATCTGAGAGTGTAGATGGGAAAAGAGTGAGATTTGCCCTAAACTCCAAGGGAAGTCAATGGGAGAGCTGTAAATAGAAACTGGAGTCCCAACTCATACTCCCCTGAAGTCAGACTGGAAGGCAACTTTGTTTATACAGTGCAAAGAACACAGTGAATTTAGAAGACGGAGAAAGAAATTTCTCAGAAATAAACTATTCATATCAGTTATTAATTTTCAGTCTGGATTCCTGAAATCAGCTTCTGTATAAACACATAAATAAAAGTGCCCTGCTTTTCAGTGACACTGAGCATAAACAGCTAGATCTGATCTCAGTAAGAATTTAAATATCTTGCTGAAAGCATTTGGGATTCAAACTGGTGGCAATTCAGCATCACAGGTAATGGAAACCAGATATTTTCTTGATGTACAATTGATTTTTCTGTTTGTGTTGTGGTTAAGGTGCAACATGTCTGTGTTAGAATAATAGAACCATCTCATAGGACCAGGTTAGGCAGCAAAGACATTCTGCTGACAGGCAGACACACAGACGAGAGCTCCAAGGTCCATGCAGCTTGAGTGGCATCACCTGTGTGCAGGAGTGACAAGTCTGTGGAAGCACTGGGAAGTTTTCCTCATATCCATCCAGGAACCCAAATCCATCTATAAGCACAAATTCATGCCCATTTTGCGTGGTCACATCACTCCTACACCTTAACCCCTATAGGATTTAAATTAATATATAACTGCACTCCTATCAGCAATATTAAATTCTTTTGAAATAAACTCAAAAGACTCACTGCAGAGAATGGAAAAGGTTGTCTCTGCTTCTTACCCCAAATTTGTCACGTAGATAGAATTAAGGGGAAGGATCAAATGAATTGCTCTTCCTCACTGCATCCAGATTTAAAAATACTCCTCCTCAGGAAAGTTGTGAATTGCACATTCCCAGCTCAGTGCTTGTTCTAGGCAGTTTTTCATATCACACAAACAGTGTAAATGGGCTGACTTAAATTTAGAAGGGCAGGGCAGGGCAGCGAAGTTCTAGTTTAGCTCTGTGCCCAGATTTGCATGTTTTGCAACTCATCTTTGATTTTCCTTGTGGGACATTCATGGGGACTGATAAACAGAACAAAGTAAGTGCTTTTGTACAGCACATAAAGTCAGTCTTTAATCAGAGGGAGATTATGTGGCTCAGCTCTGTACCTGTGCTCATTCTTGCACTTGCTGCTGTGCTGACGGTGGCTGCAGAGCAGACCATGACACCAACAGCATCTTTGCCCTGGAAAGCATTTAATCTGAGGGACAAGGAGAAGCAACAAGTCATACATATAATTACTTTGCCATAGGAATGAGGAAGCTTCATCTGGCTGATTACAAGGACGTGTATTTAAATGAAGAATTTAGGGGAAAAAAGTAATTGCTTTACTGAAATAATGACAGATACCTGGGAAGAGATGCATAAAAAAGACGAAAAATGGTTCATTAGGCAGGAATCAGAAGAGACCTCAAACACACACCAAGGATTTTTGTGCTGCATTCAGATGAAGCCAGAAGTTGGAACTGTGTAATTACTTTTTTTTTTTTTTAATTCAGGTGGAAAGTGTCTAAAACTGCTGCATAATCTGCACTTCTGGCTCTCATCCATGCAATGGTCTGTACACATTGTGTAGAATTTCTTCCTGTTTTTCTTCAAGGATTTCTTATTTTATGCTAAGGATTAATGTTGTCTGTCACTCAACAATGTATCAAATGACCTAATTTACCCAGCAAGGCAAATGTCAGACAATGACCAGAAATATTACTTATTAAAGTAACAGTAGAGTCTAATAACAGGGGTTTTATTAAAAAAAAAAAAAGGAACACTGGGTAATTTCCTCTTGATTCCCTGTAATGTTGGAATGGATTGAAGTTTACTTGAATTCAAGGAGGTAAAATCAACTAAAATCACACTCTGTCTGTGGGAATTGAAATCCATGGTGTCTAAAAATAAAGTTTTGAAAGCCCAGGAGATGTGAAAGGAAAAAAAAATAATAAGGATTTTAAAAAAAATACAACCAAAACCCAACAAAAACCTAAAAAAATCCACCAACCCCAGCAGAATGGAGGAGATCCAAAACAGGAAATCAGTGAGAGAACACAACATTTTGGACAGGGCCTTCTGTAAACGAATTTTTTGAGTGCATCTTTACTTCCATATATGATCATGTGTTGCAGAGTTCATTCAGGCTAATTGAACCTAGAGCATTTCTAAAGGTTATTTTGCTAATTACTATATTCAGAGCTCCCCATCAGCAATGAAAGGCTACACCACTTTAGGCCATTTGATGTGTCTCAGCCTACTGGTAAAACTAGCAATAAAATTTACTTAACTGATAGAGTCATATCAAAACCAGCAATATACTGCTAATTGCAACAATCCAATTTAGAAGTGACAAATCAGCTGAGGAGAAGTTAGCATCAGCCCATGACAGCATTTATGACCTTCTTCCGAAGGGCAATGACAGAGCATTTTGGTAAAAGAATTAATGTGAGGTAGATTAGGGTTACTAGTTGCTCTGGGAATTACCTGTCAGCTAGAAGTAGAAGAAATGATGTCTATCTTACTAAAGTCCAGAGATGTGAATTTTGTTGCAGGTTGTGTGAAACTGTTTCCATAGGTATTGTTTAACTTGAGAAACAAACATTTTTACATTTTTACAGATTTAAAAAGCATGTAATTATTAGCCAGGTTTCCAGGTTCACCTTTTTTAAGAGGGCAAAAAACCTCCAAAAGCCCCTGCATGTCATGAGCTCCATTCTCAAAGGGTGACATAGGAGCACAGTATGTGAGGGTGGGAAAAAAAAAGAAAAAACTGAGAATGTTTAACATTCAGAATTTGTCCGCAGCTGATAATTTATTGGAACTCATCTGTAACAAGGTCTGGCACTGATTTATAAGTTGATTTGAAAAATAAATAAAAGTGATAGAAACCTGCATTTGGTTTTAATGATAGACTGTTGCAGCATGAAAAGTAAGGATATGAAACACTGCAAGGAAATTAGATATTATGCCCTGAAGACAACTGCAGCTACCAGCCCATTAATTGTTAGATATTTATTATTAAAAATTTCTTTTCATGAGTGACTGCAGAATATTTGCACTCTTAAAGTTGTTGAGTTCTGACATGAATGAAGCATATGAAGCTCATTTTTTCTTTCCTCTCTGTGTGTCCCGTGTGCGTGTGTTTGTGTTTGTGGAGCTGACAAGGTAGCTGGCCCAAGAAGGTGATGAATCTCTCCTGCACAAACCAAACACACAAATGCTGCCTCTGAACTGAGACTGAACAGAACAATGAATACTGGGAAGTTTGCTACTGCTCTGAATTTCAATAGCAAGGGGCTTGGCAGTGCTTGGAAACAAGTCTCTCTGGAAGCAGAGAGGGCCCTACTCTCCTGATGAACAGCATCTCCCAGAAGCTCTAACAATAAGTACGGACAGTGTGTTCCCAGAGCCGAACCAATTATACACCAAGTGCTGCAGAAAGGGGGAGACAGGAAACGAGTGAAAACTAGCAGTGTGCATTTTAAAAATCAAAAAGGAGGCAAGTAAAATATCTTTTTAAAAAGTCCTCTAAAGCCCTTGGCAAACTGGGGCATTTTATCATGCCTTAAAAATACAGAGGAAATCCAATTAAATTAACTCTGAAACAAACCAAGTTCACAGAAAGGCAAGACTTTTCAGCACATCGTCCTGTTTCTCTTCTCCCACCTTAGAAAACAGCCAGCACTGATGGCCTTGTGACAAAGCAGTGTCTGAGGAAAAGAGTGTGCACAGGACTGCTGCCCATGAGGCACAGGGAGGTGTGTCAGTGTTGATTGCCACATGGACCTGCTGAGGGACTGTGGGTGCTGGCCTGCCTGTAGGAATATAGACATTAACACGCCCTTTCTTTTGAAAGCAGTTTGAGGGCAACTAAGGAAAATGGGAAAGGAACAGGGAGAGAAAAAACATAATGTTTTATTATTACATGGTTGCTAGATTGCATTAATATCTAGACTCGCGAAACACTGCCCAAATACATAAAGAGAAATGGTCCCTATTTCAATCTGCCTATGATTTACCTTTCTCAGAATTTGCTGTGAATTATTAATAGCAGTTATAATAATTAAGTATGATAATAATGTGACTACAGAGGCTTAAAGGGGGAAGATAGGATTTAAAATCTTTGCTACTTAGATTGTCTGAGGCAAACCATGATGAGCCTGTGGAGTGTTAGGATCATAAGATGCAACTATTGACTCTGTCACTAGGAAGCAATACATGCATCCTTGTTCCTCTTTCCCCTTCAAGGTTATTTAAAGAATTTATCCACATTTTTCCATCCTCACTTCACTTGGAAAACTCTCTCTACTCAACAAGATTTCCAAAAGCAGGGCTGTGTTCAGCTCACAGTAAAAGGTATCTGGTATTTCATCCTTGGGATGTGAACATTTCTTTCTCCATAATGAAATATAACTTACAGTCTACACTACTGTTCTTTCCTTGTTGTCTAAAGAAGATAAAATCAGGGAGGCCAATACTTCCTCTTCAGAACATGGGTTTAAAAACAGAGGAACATTTTATGCAGTGCACAAAAAGACAGGCAGCTATTAAAGAAGATTCACAGTTATAGGCAAATATATTAATAGTGAGGTTAGCTCTTGAAATGAGAATTTATAACATGCTTTAACCTAATCCCTCATTAAGATAATTTATTTCCACCCTCAAGGTCTCACATCACAGCCAGCAATAGGCAAATAATTAGCAACAAACAATTCATTTGATCAATTTCAACTCCTCTTTTAAAATTAATTGTCAGCCAGTGCAGTACAATTTTCTCAAATATATTTATAATTCAACATTATTTTCCATTTTTTGTGACGTATTTGTAGCCTGTTGTTTATCTAGGAAGAGTTGGGTGCTTGATGGTAGCTAGCCAAGGCATTTTGAATTTTACTTGCTGAACACTCACACTTTTAAGATTTGAATATTATTTCCCCTAAATAAAGTAGAGTACATGAACCTTTTAATCCAAAACTCACAGATGACAATGGGAGTTCTTTGCTCTGAGGTCACATTGCCCAGGAGACTCACAGCTCCTTCAGTAGTAGGGTGAGAAAGGGACCTATTTCTACCCTGCTGCTGTGAGAGAGCACCCTGGCATAGTGAAGGTTGCGAGCCTGTGTGCTAATTAAGGCAGCCTTAGGAAGTCTCTGCATCAGAAGCATTTCCTGATGAAACTCCATCAGGTATCCAAACACTTGCTGAAGTACTGACTATGCTTCTTGCTCATCTGCCCTTCTGCCTGCTGTGGAGAAACCTGTGGGAGTCTAGCTAGTAAATGTGGCATCCAGAGGACTGAAAGGCTGTGAAATGAATTGGGGTCTCTGACGCAGTCCTATCTGGGCCACCACAACAGCCCTGGAAGGTACTTTCAAACTACATTTTTTCATGCTGTATCAGTCAGAATGAGAGCAGTTATCAAGCTAATGAAATTCTCACATCTCTGTCAGCTGATGGGAATAAAGCCAGGCCCTACAGCTCCCTATAACAGCAGCATAAGGCCACTGACTAAGAGCAACCTATAAAACACAGGAAGAACAACACAGAGGTTATGCTACAAAGGCACAGGGCTGGGATCCAGCAGGTTCACATTAGAGTCACTCTCTCTTACTCAGGAATGGGGAGAAATAACTTGTCATTTTCCATGTGTGGCTGACTGCCTTCTGGTTTGGTTTGCTTCCCATGACAAAGGTGACTTTGCACCACAAGGCTGTTTGCAAGGCAGAGCTGGGTATATGTTACCACAACACAAACAGCCAAAGCTACGTGGTTCAAATAATCTCCCTAAGACAAGTACTGTAAATCCAGAAAATTCAATTGAAGTTACACTTATGAAACTGTGGAGAACAAAGCAGAGGACGTAACTAAAGCCCTCAGCCTCACCTCAGCCTGCAAAGACATGAAGCTGTAACTATTCAGTGACAGACAGGCATTTTAGATCTTCAAATTAAGGACTTTTAAAACAATGATGTACATTTTTCCTTCAGTGTTTTATCCTTTGCATGCCTGGATACAAAGCAGGGAAAAGGTGTGGAGTGTTTGGGATAGGAGGGTACGTAGGTGGGTAAACTGACAAACTGGGCTGTTCTGGTCGGGGATAGTTAAAACTTCCACACAAAATTTATATTCTGTGCATTTACATTATCAAAAGATGAACTTAAATTTAATTTAGCTCAAGACTTTCCTCAGGAGAAACTATTAAAAACCTGTTACATTAATGCCAATTAAGAAACTCTACTAAGTACTAGCACTCAATAAACCCAATGAAGGCACCATTAAAAAATAAAAACCCCTGTACACTCTTGCAGATCTTTACTCCAAAATAAAAAAAAAACCAAAAAAATCCAAACCTTGAGCAAAATCAAAGAAAAACAGGTATGCATTTTGACAATTTTCCACCCATTTACTTGCTGTTTTAGAGAACTTTCAGAGTGGCAAGATCTTGAAAGGACGGGTAAAACAAAACCACAGTATTTTTCCACATTGAGAATGCACTCTTGAGCCCCTCCTAAACTGCCATCCCAGCCTCATTTTAGAGGACTAACAGAAATGTGAAGAACAGATTCCCAGGTGTTGATGCTCCAACTACAATGTGCGTGAAATACAAAGAATAAAGCTGAAAAGAATAACTTGTGCTGATTATATTTTGTCCTGTAAATCTGGTAAGATACAATGCACCTTTAATATAAAACCTACATAAATACCTAATTCTTTCACTTCTCTCCTAGCTGCAAAACTGCCCAAGTAAATTATACTTCGCAATGTGGTGGGAAAGTGCCCATCTTTCATCCTTTTATTTAAACCTCCTCTCTGAACTTCGTATCATTACAGCCTTCTCAAGAAGAGGGACTGAAAGAAACTCCAGGAGCCAAGATGAGTGGTCTGGTAAGTCGATCACTGGATAAAAGTCTATTCCAGCACTTAACTAGAAAGGTAACATCTTGTCTTAGATCAAACATTATTTTCCAGTAAATCTGAACTGTTCTTCCTTGGCTTTTGCCTTCTTGCCTTTTCTACCACTTCTTCCTGCACTTTCCCTAAGGATGAAATTCATCATCAGCCCAAGCCAAATCATACACACGATTACACCGGTCTGGCTGTTGAGTTTGAAGGAGTTTAAATCGCTGAAACTCAGCCCCAGGGAGGAGCTGGTTGATCTCCTTTTGTGGAAATCTGTATGCTTCTGCTTTTCCAGAATTTCTCCAAGTCTCAATTTGTATTCATGGTTTCTTTAAAAATCATTAATTGTTGTTCATTATTCTGCAAAAACCCACTGATTTTCACGCATATTAAACATACAAATTCATAGAAGTGTGCCATCCTCCATTTACAAGGCAAGGTCTCAAATACTTCCTTTTTCTTCAGGAAAGACGTTCTTTCTTGGCAGAACAGAAGAACTAACTCCTCTGTTTCAAGAGGAGATCCAAAATATATGAGATTCTGTTCTCTTCTGAAATGTAAGTAGCAGTTACAGTCTTCTTGGAGTGAAATAACAATAGATCTGCAGTCCATGCAGCTCATACATGTCAAGAGGCTTTATGGTACACTGTGAAATACACTATATTCAACAAAATTTGGGCAAATTTGTAGTTAATGCACTTCTTGCAAACTAACAATACAGATTTTCACAGATAACTGTGGAGAAAAAGGGAGTTGTGTCTGAAGAGAACTTTATTAATACATTGTTTAAAAAATAATGTGCAGTAGTGCCAGACACAGACTTCTGAGCAACAAATACAAGTAAATCACTTGGCTTGCTTTTGTATACCAGAATTCCAGAGGCAAAGAGATGAAATTAAGTTAGACTCATAAGTGTCAGTTATTTCACTGTCAAAACAAATCAGCAATTGACTATACAGGAGTTAAAGGAGTCAGGATGTAGCTCACACTAACAGAAATGAAATTACATCTGATAGAAAAATCTGTTGGTTTTATTTATCAGTAGGATGATATAACAGGTATAAATTCAGACTCAATATTAGCTGGTTTAGCAGAGAGGGGCCATGTTCATCCCTACAGCAGTGGGCAACTCTCAGACTACTGGCACTGCTGTTTTGATAGTTGGACATTAATGGACTGCAAGCAATGGGGCTTTGCTGTGATTTTTCACCATTTTTTCTGCTAAAGAAACATCTGAGGTTATGAGGCTACACACGTATTCAAGGAAGTATTGGCTGCATCCCTCTGTTCACTCCCAGATTTTCTCCAGCTTTTTGCAAAATATAACTGAGTCCAGATCAAAGATACATGAAAGCTGCTGCAAGGTATGGAAGAACCTGATCTTATACTGTCAGCTATTCCACAGTAACATCCTATATTCTCAATACATATGAGACCATTTATGGGTTTTTCCAGTGAGAAGTGTGCACACATGGGCAGCTCCTACTGTGTGGAATTTTTCCGAGTCTCAAATCACAGGAATTTGTGGACACAAACTCTTTGCTGTCTATCATCCATTTGAAGGAGCAAAATATTTACATATTTTTGGAGATCTGGTCCTTATTTTTAATAATTTAAGACCTTTGCATAAAGAAATAGTCCACGTATCTTTTGCTCAAAAGGAGAACAAAATGAACACTCAATAAAGTCATAGCTGTCATGGTGAAAGGAATACAAAACGATTTAAAAAATCTTGCACAGTACAAAATTAGTAACTAGGATGCCAGGTTTTTAAATGTACTCTCCAGTTACAAGAAAATGAAAAGGGTAAGGGCAGAGGAGCAAACATGGGGATAAAGCCACAAGCAATCCAGTGTGGGTTGCACTTCTGACTAAAATAAAACAATGTTCTCCCAAAGGCTCATGTCCCCATGTAGCTACCTCAGCTCTTCTGTTGCTGCCTTACAACATC
The DNA here is from genome assembly GCA_034509425.1 of Eopsaltria australis. Taxonomy (NCBI): domain Eukaryota; kingdom Metazoa; phylum Chordata; class Aves; order Passeriformes; family Petroicidae; genus Eopsaltria; species Eopsaltria australis. The sequence goes on along the minus strand of JAVTVJ010000032.1, from coordinate 1,943,965 downwards.
AAAGTACAGAAAAATTAAGCTTTTTGAGAGAAATAACAGAGGTAATGGATGTACTGCCAGGCCTCCCTGCTGTGGCAGTTTGGAAAGGATGATGTGCTATGCACCATCTTATTTGCTGTTGTGATGACTTTCAGACATGTACCATTATTTACTACATGATGCTGAGAAAATAATGCAGGTTACCAGCTCTCTTGAAGAGAGATTGCAATAATACAAATGAACACGGACAAGAAGAGATGCAGATAGTTTTTACTGGGAGTGTCAATAAATGAACTAAACAGAGGTTAAGAGCCTAATATTGAAAATTACTTTTGAATAATCCCCTGTACCATAAAATGCTAATTAGGAAAAATAAAATGAATTACAAAGAATCAATCTGAACTCCCTAAACTGTGCAAAACACAAGTACCTGCATTTTCAAAAAAATACATTTTAACACTGTAAGTCATTAGCAGGAAGAGAACAGTTAATCTGATCAAACAACCACAGCTCCAGAAGAAATCTAGCATATTGAAGAAATTGCACACTAAATCATATATAGCTCCCTTCAGCCACATGTGTACCTACCAAACATGGTTCAGTCATTTTCAGTTTGGCACACATATTCTCGGATTTGAAGGACCTGCAGTGAAGATGACTGACAGAAGCCATCCTTTTTCCAACCACAAAGTCTCAGCATACCTACATCAAGCAGGATAGACATTTAAGATTAATCTGTCTTCATAGTGGATCTCCACAGACAGGAAGAGAAGCTTTGCACAGAGAGGGGCAGTCTAATGTTCTTCTGCAGTGGTTTAAATTTAGTATTTTCAGAACAGTAAAGTAGTAAAGGCTCAACAGAATTTAGATTGTCTTAAATTCCTTTGAAAAATCCCTGTCCTGAGCCTTAGTTTGATTACTGAAACCTGCTTTGTATCTGTTGCATCTAATATTCTGCAACGTAAAAGTAGGATGGCCAAGAATTAATGCTATTGCTCTCCAACACATCTTGATTTTCACTCCTTTCCTTATCCTACCAGAGTGCAGAAATATAATCTGGAAAAGATATCACACTGTACCTCTCTGATACACAGCTACACCTGCTCTCCAGACAAATTTAGCTCTCAGTAGGAAGAAAGCTAGCTCTCTGCACTAGTGACATTTTTACTGAGAAGCCAAACTACGTATCTTGTACACAGCCTGTGCTTCAACTTCTTGGCAAAACCCCCAAGCTCTTATCTATCAAAGAATAGGTTCTATTGAAGCTGTGTTTCGATGCAAAATATACCAAGTGTAAGATGGTCGATTCAAGCAGCCTTTACCTGCGTGCCTGGGGATCCGAAACCTTCAGGCGATAAGTGGTCTCATACCTGGCAAGCATGAAAGCATGATAGCTTAATCTCAGGCTTCTTTAATCCCAGAAAGATGAAGTCTGCAAGCCAAGTTTGTACAGCCAGGCATTGGGCCATTCATTAAGAATAAGGAGTCCAGGGAAATCAGGTGTGACTCATAGTAAGGATTAGCTACCTTTAGATCAGTTCTTATCTACGAAGTTACACAGAATTTGTTTTCCTTTATATATTTCCTAACAGCAAGAATACAATTTTCATTTGAAGAGCCCAAGCACTCAGTTTTTTCCATTAGCTGCACTGCACAGGATAGTGTAATCTAGGGATACACTACCAGCCGTTGCCTTGAACTGCTTATTAAGGGCAATTTTTAGTGTATTTCTCCCTAAAAAGATTTTCCAGTACCAAAATTTGGATAGTACATAAAATAAAAAATCCTAACTTAAGGCTAAATCAACAAAAGATTAAAGACATGTTAAAGCCTAAAGAGCTTAAATTCTGCTTGTCACTGCCTGAAGCCTATATGAACTCTTCTTTATGCATTAAAGCCTTGCAGGGGCTTCAAATCCTCTTTGAGAACACAGAATAGTTTGGTTTAGAAGGGACTTTTAAAGGTCACCTGGTCTAACCCTCTGCAACATGCAGGAACACCTTCAGTTAGATCAGGTGGCTCAGTCCTGCCCAACATAATCCTGAATGTTTCCAGGCATGGGGCATCTACCACCTCTCTGAGCAACCTGTTCCAGTGTTTTGCCACTCTCACTGTAAACAGTTTCTTCCTTATACTCAATCTAAATCTACCCTCTTTTAGTTTGAAACCATTACCCCATCACAACAGCCCCTGATAAACAGTCTATCCATGTTTCTTGTAGACCGTTATGCACTGGACGTTTGCAAAGATCTGCTCACATTAATGTCTGTTACTACAGAATTGTATTTAAGTGGAGTTTCTACTCAGGTTCTGAACAAGTGAGAGGGCATCTACCACAGCTGTTCATGCTCATGCAAAATGCTGTCAAGAAGGCAGCAAGCAGTGTAGCAACACTTCCAGCATATCTGAGGATCAGGTGCTGCACTTGAGCAGCAAACAGCATTGCAAGATCTAAATGCAGAAAATAAAAAGCAATTTTGAACTCACTCTGTATTGACAGTATCAATTGCATCCACAGGTGTCTTGCATTTGCTCTCAGTCACCTACTCTTGTTTTGCACTGGGCAGTAGTTACCAAATGAAGATGCCTCTCTCCCTAGGGGATTGTGCTTTGAAGGTACTCCCCGTACAGCCAGAGCCACACTATCAGGTGTGTTCAGCATGGCTTTGCCAGCTCCAGCAGTTACTGTAGCCAACTCAGAGATACTCCTTTTAAATGTATTTATTAACAATTTGTAAACAGAAGTGAAAGACAAAGATCTAAGATTACAGGGTGACAGAGATTGGAAGGTGCCTCTGGAGGTCATATGGTCTAACCCAATCCATGCTCGAAAGCAAAGCCACCCGCAGCCCCCTGCCCAGGACCATATCCAGACAATTTTTGAATATATCCAGTGATGGAGACTTATCAGCCTCTCTGGGCAATCCGTGCTAGTGTTCAACCACCTTGACAGTAATAAAGTATTTCCTCTATTCAGACGGAAACCACCTGTGTTTCAGTGTGTGCCCACTGCCCCAGCACTGTTACTGGGCTTTGCTGAAAAGAGCCTGGCTCCCCTGTCGCCTCCTTTCAGTGTTTATACACATCGGTGAAATTCCCCCCAGACTTCTCTTCTCCAGGATGAAAAATCCCAGCTCCCTCAGCCTTTCCTCACAGGAGAGATAGTTGAGTCCATCATCTGCATGTCACTTTGCTGGACTCTCTCCTCTAGCCCCATTTCTCTCCTGTGCTGGAAAGCCCAGAACTGGACACAGCACTACAGGTGTAATGAAAATTACGAAGTCAAACTTTATACTTAAAAAGGGAAAAAAAGAAGAGGAAGTGTAAAACTGAGAAATCTAACAAAGAGAACATTTAAATAACCAGAAGTAGAGAGAAGGAACACATTACTAACGCACCTCAAAAAGCCAGCACAACAGCACAATCCAGGTGTAGAGAAGTGTGAAGTCAGCATTGTATTCTAGACTGACTATTTGTGCACGAATGTTCTTTATTGCATTAGTCTTTGCTTCTCTACAAGCAAATTGCAGTGATACAGACCCGACAAGGTATCATTCTGCTTAATTCTTCATGTGATGACAATTCCTCACAGTTTTCCCATGGCAGCAGCTTTTGACTAGTAGCAAGGTGAGCCAGTCACCTTAAAGAGAAGGATATTATGCTTCTCCTAAAACTGCTGTCTCTGTGTTGCTTCCACAGCAGCGCTCACAGAAAACAGAACAAATCAACAAGAAAATAACAATGCAAAAAAGCTTCAAATAAAATGCAGAAAAGCTATTTTACGGCTGTCTTATTTTCCCTTTAAATTATATTTGTACAGAACAAGGAACAGAAACAATTTAATACCTCTGATATTGGGGGTAAAAGAAAACTGGGCTTGCATTGGTACCATTGAAAGTACAGATGGGCTCTGCTGGACTTAGGGCACAGAACTATTGATGGTATTAACATCTATTCCTTGCTCAGCACAGACTTACCAAGGCAACTTAGGGCAAGATACCATTTACACTACACCTCTGAAATGGAGATAGGGCTTTTCTGCCTCACAGGCAAGACTGAAATTAATCTCTATAAACTGTCTGAACAGTCAGGAGTTTATATTAAATATTAAAATTAATATAAAGACTTTAAAAAAGGTAAAATGTAAAAGAAAACCCCTTCCTAACTAACAAATTCTGATCTATTAACTAAACCATATATAAAATCCCTCCAGAAAAAAGTATTAATCCATTTAATTACTTCCTTAACTTGTGAAGTTTACTTATTATTTCCTGCCCTCCAGAGTATACATGCAATTTTATACCTCTTCTCAGAACAGTAAACAACTCAGAAAGTTTCCATGATTGAACAAGCAGCAGTCAAACATGAGAAGGGGCTTGTTTGTGCCTGGAAGCATGGGAGGCAGAAAGAAAAGAAACAATTAAGACACACCAGGTTAGTGAGGAAGGCACTTCTTAAAGAAAAAATAAAAGAGCACTTGCAATAATTTATTTCCTCTTCCTTTAGTTCTCACAGGCAGGTAAGGGAGAAGATTTTCTTGGAAGATGGAATGAAGTCAAGGACTTAACTCATACGTGCACTCATCAAGACCTTTCCGAGAATAATGAAAAGTGTGATTTTTTCATGGAGAAAAAAGGATTTAAAAGAATCAACCAGTTGGTTGTAAATGATATGAAACAGAAAATCTGGAATATGACCAACCCGCAATAGTGTGACGTAAGCTCTTAAATGCAGGAATACAAACGTGAAACAATCCACAGTGCACAAACAGAGCACGTTGAATAAGGAGTTCACATCCAATACCAAGAAAGACAAGTAAGGAGGTAAAAAAGACAAGTAGGAATGACATAAAAGTCCAAGCTTTAGCCTAAAGTGTTTGGTAAGTTCAAAGCACAGGAGTGGTAAAATAAGATTAAGAAAAACAGTTTAATGCAGTATGAGGAAACACCGTAGGTTTGGAGGGCAGGGCATTAGTTCTTCCACACTTGTATTCACACACAGGTACCTGCGTAATCAGCAGTTCTGATGAAGCTGACGCACTGAATACTGAAGAAATCCACTGTACAGTCAATTACTTCATTACTGAAGTGTGCCAGACAAATGCAAAACTGTCACATGAAAGTTGCAAATGCACGCTGATTTAGGAAAACAGAGCTCCCTCAGCTTTCCAATGGAGGCAGAAGCAGGTGTCACAGAGGTAGGATGCTGACATCAATGGAGAGCCTGGTCAGACTTAAATTTTACTGAGAATTTCAATGCTGTTATAACTAATTTCTACATCACAGACTTTTTTATGGAGAGGAAAAACTTGTGTATCACAAGAACAAGAAGCAATTAATTCACATTATATTCAGGTAACAAATTTTCTGGTGAGAGAATTGAATGTTTTTTCTACAGTTTCACCATGCCTACTGTGGAGTCCAGGAGACAGTAAGTATAAACTGCAATAGTTACTATGACCAGCCTTCAACATTGGGAACGGTTAACCAACATCCCAATGTAAGTGCTCTTACACAAAAAATAAATAATTTACAGTTACTTCGTGGACAAGCCCTTATTCATATTTCATAGGCAACACAAAACCAACATACATAAACGGTACAGAAGACTCAACCCCAAAATTTTGTAGTAAGAACACCTGCAGGTTTGTAAGGTTTTCTAACTTGCATGCACTATGAAGCTTGTAAAAAAAACCCCACAACCCCAAAAACAGCAATTCACTGAAATGAAGGTTTTCTTAATGAAGGCACAAAACTGCACAGACCATGATAGGTAGCAAATTATGGAACTACTCTCACTTGTGTGTGCATTTTCTTTAATACAGTTATATATCATTGATTGGCAAGTACTAGACTCACACCTATGAAAATAAAGACCGGACTCTTAAATTTATGCTATTAACAGTAAACCTACAATATCCATTTGTATATAAAAATAATTTTAAAGTATACCTGTAAAATGAAACATACACTTCTACAGTTAAGAAAATTATTAAAAAAATAAATCAAAACTTCCCGTAATGATAGCTCATTAACTCAGTCCTGTATAGAACAGAGAATAAATTAAAAGGTGAATTATTGTGACTACTATTCTCTCTAAAGAGAGACAATAGAGACAAAACTGGATTATATAAAGTTCAGAAACATACATACTACATTTGAATTCTAGTCAGAAACTTTGTGACTTCTCATATATTTAAATAAAACAGATGCCAAACGAATTATACTTACTATGATTTTCTGCATGTATTGTAGTTTTTACGTAATTTGTTTTCCTGAAGTTTAATAGTTTGGCAACAGGCAGAATTTACAGATGGCAGAACTGAGACTGCAAAATTATCTTAACCTTGCTGGAAAGACCACCTTCATTTAGTGAAAAGAATGCAAGGGAATGTTAGAGTTGATAAATATTATGGGGAAAGAAGCATATCAATCCCCTTGACTTGGTCAAATGCACTCTTACACCAAATTTGAAACTGGAATGCTTTATCATACCTTACCATAAAACTTTGGCCACAACATGAAAATGGACAGCCGTGGCAGGCCATCTGTCTCATTCAAGGTGTATCTGTTCATCAAATTCTCAGCCCTCTACCTCATCCAAGACACAACCAATCATGCAGCAGCTGGAAATTGAAAAACCAAAACTGTCCCATGCAATAAATTCTCCTGACTTCGCAGCAGTCGGTTTGTATGTGTTGAGAGGCTCTGCTGACACCCCAGAGAAGTGTCAGTGCTGGGAACAGGCATTTATGCCAGCACAGCTCTCCTCTAGCTCATCCCATTGTGCTCAGACGGCTGTTATTCTGTGCTCTAGTCCATAACATACTTAATATGGCAGACGCAAGCTACCAACTTAATAAGAAAAATTTAAGGCACATTTTGTGTCTGTGCTTTCATTACAAGCTCCTTTGAACAGTAATTGTTCCTAAGAGTCTGAAAAACATTTTGTACATCTTGAATACTTTCATCAACTACTATTTTTGACAGAAGGCCATCCTGTGAGATATTTAATTTCTTTGTACATTCTTTCTGACTATATATTTCTATTATCCAATTAATTTTTGTCTAAGTTGAAAGAACACACACCAAGATACAGCTAAGGGACACAACAACAAAAAAACCATGACAATGTAACAATAATGATTTGTACGGTGATTAGTATTTTTAAAGTGCTGCTGTTAAATATATAAAATGAAAGAGATGGCAAGCGATTCAAAAGCAAGTTGACTATGAAAGAGAGATAAATGGACTTAGTCTTCCTAAAGTCATGATGAAAAAGACAGATTGGCAGCACATTGTCTCCTCCTGTGATTGAAGAAAGAAAATTGTAATCTGTACCCTAATCCTCTTAACTTCATCAGAAGACCACACAGACTGACACAATACACATTCCAATCACATTAGCTGATGCTGTTATTATTTACTCCAATATTGAAATTGAAGAATTTTGATTTGATGACATCAATTTAAGGAGAACTTTCATGTCTCTTTATACTACTATGATAGAGAGGGCCATAGGCCACTAAAAATTCTGTATTTCACCACAGATTAAGCAAATACCAGTTTTTTACACCACTGTTTCAATCTCACCCTGTTCAGGCCTAAAAGCCCCCCTTGCAAAAGCGTGAGTGTTGACTGCACAAACACAACCTCAGTTTTGTTACTTGCAAGCAATAGTCAAAAAGAGTAACACTAGGATTTCCATAAAAATTTCAATTATTACAATAAATATCAAGTTCTGTGATGATCTAAACAATAACTTAAAAAAACCCCAACATTTTTATTTAAAATGTAAAAGAGTGACAACATACTGTATTCTAAACCTTCCACCTTTAAATTCACAATTTGGTCAACCAGTTGGTGATTAATACAGTATTACATTTAAATTACCCCACCTAGACAATTAACAAAGAACCACTAATCTCAGATCAGCCACATGGCCAGTATTATTAAAATGCCCAAACCAGTCTTCTACTGTGTCCCACTTGAATGCAGCTTCTCAGCAGTCTGCCAGGAGCTGCTGTCCTTCATCGCTGATAAAACCGTCTGACAATGGCCTACAACACCGTTTATGATGAATTCAAGTGCTCTGAAGAAAGGGCTTACAAGAGTGTGCATTTATAGCAATCTGCAAGCAGATAATATGCCTTCAGCTCCTTTGGTTTTAATAACATTCCCTTTGGAAAGTGAATCAGTTGAAGACTGTTCCAATAAAATAGTAAGTCAAAGTCTAGACAAGGCATAAACCACTGTCTATACAGTTTGTGACAACGTCCTTGATTTTCTTTCTTCCACACTTTTTTTCCAAAGACCAAGCAGTGAAGGCAGTTTGATTTTGTCCATATTCTTACTGTAAACATTAAGAAATATACCAAGGACAACCAGTAAGCCTGACCACACGTACCTAAATGGGAGGCAGAGGAGGGGAAAAAAGTTACCATTAGCACTTTATCTGTAGCAATTACAAACCGATAGTTGTGGATTAAATAAACCTTACATGAAGAAGAAAAGAGTTGAAGGGAAAAAAACCCACAAATCAATGGGCTCGGAGATACAATTTCCCTGAATCTTTATTATTACTTTCCTTCCACCCTTCTTTTTTCATGTCCTGGCTGGAGAGCTTATTAAAGTGCATTTATAAGTTAAATAATAACTAAACAATACCTGTTTTTTCTCACATGAATAAAATAATCCTGAGGGATTTTAGTATGTTTTTCCTTCCTATGGTCATAGGAGAGAGAGCTACATAGAGAGAGCTACACTCTCTATTACTGGTTCAAAATGTTTTCTCACTCAGTGCCTTATATCCATACTTCCCAATGTAGGCACATTTTTGTTTCAGCTCTCCATTCTTTTAAGCCTTGATAGTTTTTGCTGGGGTAAATTTCATTTGGGATTTGGATGCAATCTTTGCTCTTAAATGATTTGTACATAGAAATAAAATGTAATTTTATGTTGTTTCAAACCTGAAGCAATTAAAATCAAAGTAGCAACTTAGGTACATTTTTCAATGTAAGCTCTTTCTTAAAATTTAAAAATTGGGACTAAACTCAAGCTCAAACATTTGGCAATTTAATGTATCAAGATAATAAAAGCTTTCAGTCTTTAAAAGGGCTAGCTAAAAATTCAAATCTGAGCTAATAAAAGCAGGAACAATACCATAATGGAGAAAATCCCTTGCTTTGGCCAAATCTTCCATCATAGAGTAAGTACCTAAACAATTTATTAGGTATCATAAGCAATAGATATTAGGTAAGGTTTTTCTTAAGTTTTCTTTGTTGTCTTCCAGACCTTTAGAAAAATGTAAATTCTTTTCTCTAGCATGATTAGCATCAACAAGCCAGTCAATATTTACAGTAGACTGCCAACATTTGTACAAGATACAAAATGACAATCATTAAACCCTGAATATGATTAGTGTAGTTATATTTCCATTATGAAGAATATGATTTATTTATAAAATACTTTGTAAAACACTAAAAACTATAAATACTTACTGTAATGTGAATGGCTTTGCAAAGAACAAAAAAGAAAGCACAATGGTCATTGCTTTTCTTCCTGTTGTTACTGCAGAGGAAAACAAATATGAACCTCTTTAGGAATTCAGTTACAACAAAAGAACATAACAAAGGCTTAGCAGGTAACCTCATAAAATAATTAAGTGTCTCATTAAAGTGATGGCCACACGCCTGGTGCAAACACAGACTGTTTGAAAACAAGTGCACTGTGTCAGTAGTACCATCTCCAGTCACACTATCTGCAGCAAGGAAATTTCTAGAACAAGACTTGCAATTTAGTAACTTCATGCTAATCAATCCACAGTCTCTGAGAACAACAAAAAACCCTTGCAAATAACTGATCGTATAAACTCATCTGTTGAAGCTCGGATGTAGTCCAAAGGTCAAGTATCTTGCCATTTCCACCTCATGCTGTTACAATTCTGAGGTGTTTGGGCTCTATTTTTGCGTGGAATGGGATTATCCTCTCATCATTCTTTTGAAATTACTAAAAATTTCTGTAACAGTGCAGGGAATCAAAATTTTGGTTAGAAGCCTAAGAGACCAAGGATGTCTGACTTCAATGACTGCATTAGGAAGTTTTCCTCAAAACCACTAAGGGACATTCTTCTACATGTGATCTGTTCACCAAAAGGAATCAAGGTAGTAAGAAGAGTGGAGAACACAATCCTGTTTCCAAAATGCAAATAAACACTTTGGTTGTTCTGAAATTAACTATAGCTCCAACTATTATTTGAACTATTTCAATGCTATCTGCAATGAACAAGGATAAAGCATTACTAGCAAATTGTGTACCAGGAAACCTATGTAGTTTGTTACTGAAACAAAATCAATAAATGAGTGAAAGTTGTAGAAAATGTTTAAAAACAAAGTAAGCCAAGCACACAAATTTAGCTAGGGAGGCTAAGGGCCTGAGAAAGTGTTATTCTATATGATGGCACAGGCCCCACACACTTGAGAAAGACCCCAGTACAGGATGCAGTAGGTCTGTGCCTAAAGAATGTATTTCTTTATTAATAGAAAATATTTTGCTTACCATGAAGTAGCCTGTACTATACCATACTGGAAAGTCTGCAAATTAGTCTTACTGCAACACTCTGGCAGAAGGATCCAATGACCACTGATGTATTTTGATATATTTTCATAGTGCTTTGGCTAGAAAATCAAGTTTCATTCTTCCCAACTCTACCCCCACAAACAAATAGTCACTTAAGAGTGTTTTGTAGTAGAAAAACCAGCTGTCACTACTGCTTCATCTGCCCCAGCCTCAACTTTTTAGTAATAATTTTCTTTTTACATTTTAAGAAATTTATGTGCATCAAATAAAATGATTTTCTATTACATGAAAAATTAAAGGAGAATGAAAAAGAAAATTGAGTTTTAATTAGAAAACAGTTTACAGATGAATAATTTAAAAAATGGTTAAATTACTTCAGTTTTTCTAATTACAATTATTTCTGTTCTTTCAAATCAGTTATTAATTAAAATATTTATGTAACCATTTCCTTCTAAATTAAGTGCCTTTTCTTCTTTTTCCCAATTAAGTCTGATAATTTCTCATTCTGCTAATAGAAATACAATTTTCATTAAACTCTTTCACCCCACTCCCCTCAAGAAGGGGGAGAGTGGATGGAGGAGGTGGGAGGGACAGTAATGAATGTGGTGTTCTTCCAAGGCACAATAAACATTTTCATATTGCTGCAGGCAATACAAAAAGGGTTGTAGTGTTAGAATTGTCAAGGTCAGGGATAAGAAAACCTGGGAAACGTTTACTATTTCACAGCATTTTTGAACTTCCTTTTTAGTACGGTGAGACTTTTTTTTAAGAGAGGTATTACAACCCTCTCCTCTGGGTCAATTTCCATTCAGGAGAGCTACTGAACTTGGTTAAAAGCAAATATGAAATAGATATGCTGCATAGGAGATAACTGGCAGGAAATCAGAGCATGCAATCCTCAGGTCAGAGAACAATGATGCATTTTCTGCTCCACTACTGTGAATGAAGTAGAGCGTCACCTGACAGAAACCAGGGCTGTCTTTTAGGGGAAGAAGAAAGGAAAATAGCTACATAACATCTTGCTACACCTTACCCCCTATCAGGCCCTTGTGACTAATCAATGTCACTGCCTACTATGCCTTTCTAGAACATCCTTACTTTTCCTTTTACATTTTAAATGATACACATCTTTTCCTTTCTGTATTTTCCTACTAAGACAGGCTGAGAGACTTGGGATTGTTCAGCCTGGAGGAGAGAAGGCTCTGGGGAGACCCTATAGCACCTCACAGTACCTTAAGGGGGCCTGCATGACAGCTGGAGAGGGACTCTTTAGAAGGCCATGTAGTGACAGGACAAGGGGGACAGGCTTTAAACTGAAAGAGGGCTGTTTTAGATTAGTATTAGGAAGAAACTCTATACTGTCAGAGTAGTGAGACACAGGATGCCGAGAGAAGCTGTGTCTGCCTTATCCCTTGAAGCGTTCAAGGCCAGGTTGGATGAGGCTTTTGAGTAAACTGATGGAGTGGAAAGTCCCCCTGTCCACAGCAGGGGAGTTGGAACTAGATGGCATTTGGAGTTCTTCCAAACCCAATGATTCTGTAATTCTGTTTCAACTCCTCCATTTAGAACAGTGTTTGTTTCTGCACTAAAACATAGCACAGACTATATGCACAAGTTTACTTAACAGGCTCTTCACGGTTGAAACTGTGGCCCAAAAAGAATCAGGAAGCTCTCAAACACATTCTACCATGTGAAGATCCATGCTACACAAATCAGTCAGCACAAAGAACAGAAAAAAAAGCCAGAGTAAGAACAATTCTCAAAAGCTGTGTCCTAAATAATAGGATTACTTTGTTTTTATACAAAGGCAGTAAAAATATCATTTGTTCATACCTGTTACAGCAAGAAGGGCACCAAAGATTTTAATCAAAGCAAGAACAAAGGATATGCCAAAATACCCAGTCAGGGAGAAAAGGAATGCATAACCATAAGTCTGAACTGGATGCTACAACAATAAAAAAAGCCAGTTAGGAAAATGTAAAACAAACCCTGAGGTATTGCAAAATGACATAAAACTACAGACTTTAATCAACTGCTTGAGCAATAATAAGCTGTTCAACAATGCATTCATGCAAAAATCCTTATTTAATTTTAGTTAAATAATGAAAAAATAATAATGAAATTATAAGCTCATAAGTCTGGTCCTGTGATTTTGCTGTTTTTTAAAACATCGCCCTATCTTATACATAAAAGACTGGAAAAACTTGCTTCCTGGATGAATGATACAAGTTAACCTGTTTACATGATGAAAATAGAACTTTAGAAAGAGAAGTGGTGAGATTTTCTAAGTCATACAGAGCAAAGTTTTCCAATGAGATTCTTCACAGAAAAAGGGAAATCTTTACACCTACCTTTGAGCAAAATGTTACTGCAGGGCTTAATCCAGTAGTGCATGTTAATCCAAATAAAATATACACAAAACCTATTGAATAGGAATACAAAACCTAGAACAGTGCAAGAGAAAATAATTACTAGGTGATACTATACAAAAGGACAAAATTAAATGCTTTCAGATGCTCAGCTTTATATGCCCAGCTTCTCAGAGCTGAATTTGCAGCGTTTGATGGTATTTTTACTAGCATTTATATAATAGCTGATGTACAGTGAAAAGTCAACAATGAGTGCTAGACACATTCTTCCTACCTACAACAACATAAAAGAAGTTTGGAAAGTGAGACAGTTAATAATATCCTGACGTCAGTGTCAAGTGCGGTAAATCCTTCAAGTTCAGCATTTCACAGCCGAAATAAAACTTCCCACAACTATGCAATTTAATTTAATAGTCTGAAGAACACGTTACACATATTTCGTTTTCTGCTACTTATCCAGCACAGTAAAGATCCATATTACATTAAACGTGCAAAGGGTAGCACAGAATCACCAGAAGTGTTCTGAAAGTTTCATCTGTGTCACTTCAGTTCACATGCGTGGCACAGATGCACTATGGTTATAGCACATAGGATTTTCAAATACGACCAGCTCTGGCCTAGTTGAGTGCTCAGAACACTCAGGAAACAGGTAAGCTTTGTATTTTGTCTGCACCTGTATTCAATTCATAGCTGTGTTGAGCAACAAAACAATCTTCATCTATCCTTTCCCACACTGAGCCAACAGAAGTAGAAACTGGCACAGTCTATCCATCCATCCATCCATCCATCCAGCCAGCCAGCCAGCCAGCAGGAGGCATTCAGCTGTTTAGTCTTTTCTTGTGAAACAGGGAATGAGTCAACAGAACTATTCTATACAACACTGGCTAGAACATGCTGATCTATGATGATTTCTAAACTCAGTGTCTTCTTGTACTCTATTACAGGGAAAAATTTATTAAAAATTGATAGCAATTCCATGAGAAAACAGACCACTTATCACTGCTCTATAATAAAGAAGGATGAATACAAGTTTAAAGAGCACACCTGCTTTCAAACAGTTAAAAACCATTGACCTGATGCTCAAGAGTTTTTACTTGACACTCTTTATACACACAGAAGTCAGTCTCTAGTTCTTCACTTGCCTCTGCATCCAGCTTGTCTCCCAAAGTACCCACAGACCTCACTTTTCACAGCCAGGAATAAACACCACATTGTTATTTCCTTGTTAGGCAGTGCAATATAAGTCACTGCCATAGAATGACACATAAGGCAAAAATCAGGTATAACCTCCCAAAACAGCAGTTACTATTTCAGCCACAAGACATCTTTTCCCTTTTCACAGTGCCTTAAATCCAGGGCAATTTCCAGATTTGACAGAGTAAGAGAGATCCTGTGGATGACAGGTTCCTTTAATATTCGATTTTATTTCCAGATCACTGTCCATTAAACATGATCTCCAAATCAGATTCAATTTTTACCCACAGTCTCAAGTATAGAAAATTATTTCCAAAATTCTGCTTGCACTTCTGCACCGAATTCTTGAACAAAACCCTGAAGTGAAATGTCTAAACCACAAACAAGACCTTTATATCCTAAACCATTACACTCATCCTCTACAAGCAGTATGAGTATACAGTAGGAAGACCAGCATTTGTCAGACTAATGCAGAATTAAAACAAAGTCCTGGAGACAGTAGGAACTTTGTAGGTAAGGCAGCAACAACTGCCAAATGCAAAGCGGGCAAGAAAACAGCTACAGATTGCGCTTTGGTTTGGATTTTGGAAACGACAGCTACAGAAGGCTGCACTAGGTCACGTAGCTAAATCTCTGCCCCCAGCGGAAGTCAACAGCGAACACTAAGAAAAAGTACAAGAATAACAAGAATACAGTGACACTTTTAGGTATATATTTTTCCACTTTCCAGAAAATTGTAGCTCAAACTTCTTGAGCCATCCTAAATCACTTCTAGCCTTAAATAAAGAGTCCTTCTAACTTTTTCTCCATTTATGTAGCTATTCCCATGGGAAACTAAATTTTTCAAGTTAACTGTCAAATACACGCCACATATAGAAAATAAACTTCAGTAATTTTCTACGTGTGGCATATTCATATCATGCCTTTTGTAGTAAAAGATTTACTTGTATTTACTCAACTTCAGAGAAAAATACGCCAAATTCAAACAAGTTTTGTCTAAACAGAAAAATAACCCCAGACCATATGAACAGACAACCCACACTTCAAGTTAGTATATAAAAAGATATTGAGCAAAACATTTTCAAAATTATGTATTTCACCGAATCAGGAACAAAAAGATTCACCCAAAGTTTTACAGATTTCAAAAGATTAAAAAAACCTGCCTCCCAGGTGCTAGCATACTCTAGAATATGAAGCATAGCAAGTAAGAAAAGCAATGTGTTCCATATAACACATGCTCGACTATACCAGAAGAACAGTGTGTATTTTTCACAGATTAAGCATGTGATCATACAAAAAACACTACATTGAACTCAGGCCTGCAGGGCAGACAAAGGAATTGTTGCTAGAAATGAATGTTTCTGCAGCTGCAAAATACATTTGAAGTTGCATACAGAAAGCGGCACCCTTGAAAGGTTAAAAAATGAAACAGAAAAATCAGCAGAAGTCCTCAGACAAATAGAAAACCCCAAGAACAGCACACCAAGAGCTTTTCCTTTGATAAGCAAGAGAAAAGCACATTAAGTTCCAAGTTTTGTCAATGTAGGCCTTCCCTATGATTAAACACGTTCCTTTCAAATTGCAAATGTGGTATTTACCATTTCTGAATTAGAACCATTGTGCAACTTCATAGCTTTTTCCTGTACATTTCCTATAACCGCATCTGCACAGAGGGCAAGGGATATTAGGACCACACCTATTAAAAGAAAGAAACAAACAAAAACCTCTTCAAAATATTCACCAGCAAAACAGTGGCAAAAAAATCCCAGAAACAGAAAAATAATACCCCCCCCCCCCCATAATACATTCTAAATGTCAGCAAAAATATTTTATTACACCAGTTCAAAGCAGTGCCTACTTCCACTCTCCCTCCACCAATTAACCCCTGAGGACTGCATGTCTCTAAGCTTGATGGGAACATCTGGACATTGCTAAAAAGAAGCCAGTTGTAGTTTTTGTAGTAACAAGAGTGACAGAATATCAGTTGCAGTTAGTTTAAGAAGATAAATAACCAGAGAAAATACTCTTTTTGAGTAGTTAATCCCATATTAATTTTTCCCTGACAAAGGCAAATAGAAATGTTAGATCTAATGATAAAACAAATGCAAGAGGACTGACAGTGGAAATCTTTCATTACTGAAACATTAATTCAAAAAAGCCTCCTCTTCAGGTACAAACCCCATGGTTTTAAGTTACCATTTCTACTCACAACGAAGTCACTACACAGTCACTACTGTAATCAGCTTTCCAATAACAAAAAACTAGTAACTCTAGTCATGTCAGTCACAGTTCATTTCCCAACCCACAAACTTCTGTGACTGTTGTATTTAATGATTAATACAGGTTGAAATACTACTTTTCCTAAGTATATAATATCAAATACTAATCATCAAAATGCAAATCAAAATCTGCTCTAGTCTTAAAAGATTGTGTCAGGGAAGAAACTAGAAGACTAGAAACAAGCAGTGTTTTATTATCTTAATCCTATGTTCTTACAGTCAGAGGAGGAAGATTCAACATTTTTAAGCCTCATAAAGTTTAAGGTTGTATTTTCTTGGCAAGCTCCTGAATGTATAGGAACTTCTAAACCCTGTTTTCAGTTTGGGAACCATTTCCTTTCCATGGCTAGACTTTTGTCATCATTCAAAGTTATGAGGCACTGGAAAAGGTATAAATCAATGGAAAAGAAATGGTAACATGAATAATATTGGTAATGCTAAAAATATAGATATCTCATCTGCATGGATTCAGCTGTGGTCCAAAGATATAATAAAATCTCCAGCTCAGCAATTTCACTCTGTAAAGTGATGGATGCATGTCTCCATGGGCATTCTCCATCATGACTGTTCCAGTTGTGCTTAATGGCCCAGGCACACCACTGGACAAATGAACGGTTAAGCACTGGACTGAGATGGAAAGGATACCTGGAATCTGAAGCACCAGTACACATGGAGAGGAGAGATGTGGGGACAAGACAAATGTTAATCTTATGCCCAATACCAGTTTGGAGTGTGAGGAGAATTGTTCCACTCATTGTGACAGCGCTGAGCAGAAGCAGCAGCAGCAAAGCCATGAATGAGACCAGCAATGTTGCATGCAAAGCATGAATAAAAACAATTGGAAAAACTGGTCCCAAATTAGTTCTGAAAGAAATCTGCATTGAAACAGTTCTACACAAATCATTGGAATGAACTCAGGGATTCAATTATCCTTTGTCATTAGAGAAAGAAATTCAACTAAGTTTTTAAATCCAAGCAGGTTGAAATCCTTGCTTTGCTTCTGATTTTAGACAGTATTGAAAGGTTAAAATGTGAGAACTCCACCTAAAAACTACAGCAAATTTGACTCAGATCATCAGTTAATATAAAGTAAATGGTTCTGAAATTGAAAAAGACTTAAAAATTTAACTAGAAAAGACAGCTAATATTTTTCAGTTTTAAAACATATCAACTGAATTTTATCGTATTTCTTTTAATATATATATACTGGGGTAAGTCTTGAGAATACACAAGACATTTCAACCACAAGGGTGCGGTTTCCAGAAATTTTAGGAACCTAAGAACTTACACTTTGAATAAAGGTCTCTTCTGCCACAAAGTTCTGCTAATGCAAAGCTACAACAAAACTTGCATTTTCAGTAGGATACCTGAAGGCACTCCAACAAGAACTCCAAACTTCTATGGAATGCTTACTGTAGGAAAAACCAAACATTTTCTTAAACCCTAAAATATAATATGTCTTTACCTGTCAAGTTGAAGTTTGGTGCAACTGTGCTATCAGCTAAAGTAAACCATATTAATCCAAGGCTCATACATAGTGCAGCAGACACATCTACAATATTGTAACGTTTTCCTACAAAATACAAACAGCAAGAATGGACTGTTAGCACTCTCTAGAAGGCAAAGGAAACATTGTTCCAAAGTCATTCTTCTAAACAGAAGACAATGTTCACGTCTTTCACAACTGGACTTAGTTTCTTCTACCACAGAAGTTCCTACAATGGGGGAGGACCGTAATGGGAAATATCTGATTCTTGTGGTCAGTTTTGATTTTGAGTCCTATTGACACAAAGCACATCCTCCCTAGCAAAGCATTCTCTTAGCAACTTCAGGACAGCTTAGATATTTCTTAATACTTTTCCCTCATACAAGAAATTTTGACTGTCTTCACTGATCAGAAAAAAGTCAATTCCAAACACTAAAACAGCTTTGATACTCTGAGAACCCTACACTATCTTATAATTTGGGAGAGACAGGTTGTGGAGGCGAATGGAAACAGAAAGTAAGGACATGAAAAAGCAGGATTTGGTCTATCTTGTCTGAAATAACATATCCCTTGCTCAGAAGCTGAACTTTGAACATAAGCTTTCAAGGGAACTTTGTTGAACTGCATTTTTTCAACAATAGCATTAAATAAGAATAGCTTCTGAGACTACAACATTAGTATAACACAATAAAAAGTTTCACAAATCTTCAGGCAAATACCAGTCATTTTGCATTAAAATGATAAAAAGTTACTCCTAATAAAAGGTAAATACTGTGTAAGTATGTGCATAAGTAAAGTTGTAATCTCCTCTGAAAATTCAGCTGTTTTTCAACCAGAAGGCCAGAATTACCTACAGAAACAGAAATACAGCATTCTAGATTTTGTTCCATAATACTTGTCCATGTGCAGCTTAACTGCCTAAATTTTTGTGTACTTTTTTGTACACTTAAGTCTTCTAAATCCAGAAATACTAAAGTATATTTATTCACACAACTATAACCTTTATCTGGTTTTCTCCAGATTCCATTTTCTCTTCTTGGAATATGAACTATGACTTTAGGATGAGCCCAAGACATGCAAAATCAGGTGTATTTCTGATTAAACATTCAGTCAAAAATTAGGAATTTAGGAATTAATCTTTTCAAACAAGAGCAGGGATTTTCTTCACAGATCATGGTTGGGTTTTTTTTTCCATTTCAAGTTTTCCATTTCAATATTGAAATTGCTTCATTTATGAAGCGATTTAGTTTAGAAAACAAACTTACACTTCTTAAAAATTAAGAAAGCTTGTTTAAAAATGAAGCTTTGCAAGTGACCTGTAGATGCTTCAGAAATTCTCATTTTTCCTCCTATAGGAAAAACTCTACAAGTGGAAATTTAAAAAGTACAGGATTCCATCTACAACTGACTCCCAAAGAAACAATTGTAAAATATAATCTAATAACAATCTAACACTTACCTTGTATAAAAACCCCACCTATCATAACTGGAATCAGCTTGCAGCACTTGAAGATGACTTGAGTAGGGTAGTTCAGATATCCTAAAGAGGTATTTGACAAACCCATAGTTCCCACTGTCAAAAATGCTATTATCATGTAGGTTTTGCCAGGAATTCTACAAAACACAAACATACAAATTTTGGCATTACAGACTCATCTAGAGAAGATTTAGATTAGAAAATTTAGGTAAAGAAATATGTTTGTAATACAACTTCCACATTTTTCTCACTGAATTTCACTCCGCAGAAATTTAAAAATGCACATAAATATCTGATTTCATATTTCACTTCTTTCAATTACTGTGAATAAACAGCACAAATACAAGAGAATAAAAATCTTATGGCTCATGAAGTATTCAAGCAGTAATTCTGTAACCTCCTTCTGAGAAGGTATGTTATTTACACAAGAATCAAGACAATGGTTTCAGGTTATTTGTCAAAGGAAACATGGAAGATTGGTATACCAAGATATGCTGGATCTTAGCTCTGTCACAGGTCACTGTGACAACTTCTTTGGTGAAGTTTTCACACGAACCTTGACATTTTTAAAATGAAGAAAGTTGGAAAAAGTACCATTCTTTTATGAAACTCAACAAAATTAATAGAGCAGTGATTTGCACACTATGAACAGAGGCCTTGTTGAACATTATCAGATGTTTTGTTCACAATTTGATGAAATCATCACCTGACAAGATGATCCAACAGTAATTTTTTTGCTCACTTTGGGATTTTTTTTCAGTTATTGCTGTGCATATGTTCAGCTATTTTTCATGCATAGTCAGAACCACGCTAAGAACACAAGGAGCTGTGTTGCGGTAATCCTGTCGTGTCCATAACTCATTATGTGATGTACACATACTCTGAGGCATACAAAGAAAAATTTAAAATTTAAGAAAAACAGATGTCTGCATGTCTGCAAGAAGATGCCTAGGTTATAGAAAATAAAATGTAAAATATATTTCAGATCTACATTTCCAACACAACTTACTTGAAGGGTCATGCTTTGTAAGCATTACCAGCTGCTAATAAAACCCTCTAAATACTAGCAACAGAACATCCAAAAGTTAACTGTGCAATATTATCTGATGCATCTCAAAAAGTCAGAACTTGAAATATAAGCTGTCAGTGTTTAAAATAAAAGGAATAATTTATCAAAGTTATGTCATTTGGCTAAAAAAAAAATTTATAATCTAAAACCAGTACATGCAAAATCATCCAAGGGTGACTGCAGAAAAGGAAAACAAGTTATGCTCAACTAGAATGTAAGGCAATTTTGAAATTTATGTACACCATGACAGCCTGGATTCAAGTTCCCAGAGTGCCTCAATATCATTTTGCAGAGGCTATAGATGGGCAGGAAGCTGCAGAATGGCAACACTGAGTCAGAAAATATTTCATTTCCATAGGATTCAAGACATCAAAAATCTCCTTGGTCAACTGGAGTGAAAACACAGAAGAGTTTTGTTGCAGAGTGTTATGAGTGCTGTCTTAAATGAAAACCACAAAACTTCAGCACATCCTTTGAAGTAAACCCACTCAGCCACATGGCAAGCAGAGAGCAGACCTCTGACACTCTCCAAGATGCACAGCATGTTGGAGGAATCTCTTGGTGAGGATGTGTCAATATTTGAGGAAAATATATTCACTGACAGATGGCTTCAAGGGCTGTGAAGTGCATTGCATCTGTTCTAGATGTGGTAATTCTCAGAACATACATGAGTCAGTCTCTGTCAGCCACCTTAAGGATACAATATGCTCTGTAAGTGGGACAGAGTGACAGCAGAGTCAACAAAACTATTTACAGGTCTGAAATCTAAGTGGGTACTTTGAAAACATTCTCTAACATCACCCAGCAAATTCACTTCCTTTTATCTACAGAACTGCTAGCAATGCCTCATAGGACTCACATTCAGAAAACAGAAGTTAAATTTACCATAAGTATCACATACTTCTAATTTCATGGACAGTGGGTAAAATGCTTGGAAAAACACATACCTTCTTCTTTTGTCCTGAATCAACTGCAATTCTATTAGTCCAAAAATGGAATAAAATCCAAATTGCACTAAAGTGAGGTACCAACCAAAAGGTTTAAAACCTTCCACTGAAAATATCAATTCCTATAAAAACAAAAACCCACCAAGGTCATGTACATACACCAAAATATTAAATGGACAAAAAAATCAACAGACCTTTTTCCTTCATGCAAATCTAGCCTTTGAAGATGCTGGTTATTAACTAGAATTTATCTGACATACGTAACTTGCAAAGTATTGAAAAGGAAAAGAGAATTTAGGTTGTCCAAAATGAAAGAACGTTTACTCCTGTAAACACATTGAAATTAATGGATCAATTCATCAGGGGAATACATTTGATCCATTAGTAATTATCTCAAATTAGAGATGGCATCCTGTCTGCTTCTTTGCAGCTTTTCAGTTCATTTGCTTCAGAAGACGGTTTTTATTCAGATTTTATAAATATCTCAGGATAAATTTATTACAAATATTCTCTAACAAACACCCTTACTGATAATTTTCAGCTCTTAGGAATGCACACCTAATATTTTGAGTGCCTACATTAAACAGCACTTGTGAGTTCAAAAATTTGAAGGCTGTAGGAACATTTTAAATCAGAGCAATTTGTTATGGAAAAATACATCCACTGCATAAAGATTCATGTAGGTACATCAGTTATGAAACAAAAGGCTACCTAATATCTTCTGCTTTGAGATTCTGCTTTTAATTACTGATAATGTTGTCTAACTCCTTTGAAGTAACTTTATGTTAGCAAACTTCTCAGCTACTTTTGAAAACTGCACTGGAAACATGATTTTTAATTATCACATTTTTAAATCACTGCTTTATTGAGAATACTCAATGAACTTCAACTAAAAAGGAACAGAAATGTAGCTGCTCAAGATAAAAAAGATTAGCAGAATGGTAAATGTTTAACTAAAATGGCATAAACATTATGCTTCTATTTACCAAATTACCACAGTATGTGTTTCAGCTCTGTCCTGAGAGCAGAGAGAAAAGTAAGACAACTAACTGTACAGCACTCATAGAACTTAGGGAGATCTAAAGGTTTCAACATCAATGAAGATTTTGGTGTATCTTGCACACAGAAGTAAAAGTTCAAGTTATGAAAGTCCAAGTGATCTAAACTTTGCAGGCACATGAACTACACATTGGAAACTTGGATTATATATTACTTTCTGTTCTTGAACACTGAAAGGCTGACTTTGCAGTAAATATCTAGTTTAAACATCTATACATAATAAAATACACACTACATTATTATGTAATTGAAAAAGAAAAGGGGTAGGTGGAATTGGCCTAAGACACAAGTTCACAGCATTTACCTGTAAATATCCATAGATCAGATAAAACATAAAAACTCCAGAAACACAGATGAAAAACTGAGAAGGTTTGCTAAATTTGCTGAGATTCATGCCAAGAACTACAACATCATCTACTGATTTGATATGGGGAGACATGGCTTGAGATTTGGAAGGTACACTGATGGAAATGTATTTTCTTGATGAAGTGAATTTCAGATCCATGGTTCCTGATTCGCTGCATTCGGGGCTATTGTTGTCTTCTCTCTGCTTTTCTCCTTCTGTGTGTTTTCTGTCTGAAAGCTGAAAAAAATGCTAAAGTTAGACAGGACATAGCACACAGCCTTCCAACAACAACAACAACAGTAAATGAATGTGATATTTATAGGGAAAATATAAAGGTTTCAGAGTTTTGTTGAATTGTTTTTATTCACAAATTTTACTTATCTTTTCTGATGTCCAAAGTTGAGTTAACATTGTTAACACCAAAGATAATACCAGAGACCATCAACACTTTATGAAAGCAGTATTGCTCATTCCTACACTCAACAAAGCAAACAAACCAACCAATCAACCCCAAAACACCAGCAACAGAAAACCAACTTGAGTTTTTCAACAGTTCTAACTGGTCCCTTCATGTACTCACAGGAGTGACTGTTTGGGAGAGAAGTGACCTCCATGAACAACTCACAATGAAAGAACTGGTATTGAAGCACTGTGGTTCTGCCTACTTTGCTTCATCTTCTCAGCAAAACACATCAGACTAGTCCACAACATGGGAAGCCTTACTAAAAACTACAGATTTTAGGCTATGACCAGTTACAAGTGTTGAAGGGGAAGAAGTTATCCACTCATCCTCACATTTATTCACGATTTCTTGCACACTTTTGCAGAAAAGAACATGGACATGGAAATAAGCAGACTGAGAAGCCAGTCTCAAAAATCAGACTCTTTAATCTGATGAGGTGTATGATATGGCAATCCCTTCACAATACTTATCACATGCACCTATTTCCACATATAACAGAAAACAAAACTGGATGACTAAAGCCTAGAGAAGGAATTCAGCAGCTTAGTAGACTGAGATGCAAATAATTCCGCTCTCCAGCTCAGCAGACAGTAAATATGATGTTTGAGGAGGGTTTTTTTGAGATAAAACAAACTGGTCAGCCAATTGCCCCAAGACTTTTAAGTGTAGGTCAACATCAAGTTGAGTGAGCAGTCAGTAATTAAACTGTGTTTGTCCCAACTGTTCAGTGGTTTGTTTTTCCCAGCTCAAGAATAATTCTCCTCATCACACACGTATAAAAAATGCTTTCCCCGCTGTTTTTAAATGGAAAACATTCTAGTATATTAATACTAGATCATGCAATAAATGTAGTCTGCAAGAACACTGGCAATTTTTTATACAATATATCATACTAGAAGTTATAAGTTTAGCTGAAAAATGAAGTATTAGTATCAAGTTTGCAATGTGCTTATGTTTCCTTTTTTCATACGATCTACTATCAGGTTGGAACAAGACTCCTACTAGAGTTCTGAAAGAACATTTTGGGGAGCTAAATGGGAATTGGGGAACCTTAATAATTATCTGTGCTTAAATTCACAGCTCTACAGCTGAAGATCAAATGTGAGAGGTAGAAAGTTTACCCCTGTGGATTTTTAGCTAATCCCAACATGAAGTGACCATAAAAAAAGGAAAAAAAAGTTTAAGACTATTTTTAGTAAAACCAGAAAAGCACTAATGTCAGACAATGAGGCATGAGTGAGCCTTCACATACAGTATCATAAAGTTCTGATCACCCTCAGAGGAAGACTGAAAGAAAAATGGCAAAAAAGGGGTATCAGGATGGTGGAACAGGTTGCCCATCTTCCAAACTGACATAATATGATAGCATAAGTTCTCTAGCCTAACAAAACCCCAATGAAAAGAAAATAGATCTGCTTTCAACATAAGTGTGGAGTACCACTAAGGAGAAAAAATAGTTCTAATTTTAAGGACAGAAGAATGAGAGCAAGTGGGTATGAAGTGATCATGAATGAATTTACCCTTTCCATCTCTAGACTACCTGTATTCTAGAGCAGCCTAAAAATGAAAGATGGAACAACTGAACTGGTTTTTTTAACATAAAGCTTATCAAAGCCATTGTGTACAGCTGTTGAGATTGGGCATGATAAAGAGCAGTCCCTTTTAATCCCATGATTATAGCATCCCATCACTGAGTTGCCTGCAAAAATGCCTGGTGATCCTACTTGATTCAGGATATGAATTACTACTCTCCCCAAAAGAACTGCACGCAAAGTCAGGACTTCCAAGTTCAAGGCCCAAGATCAAATCCCCATGAAGGAAAATCAATGTAGTTTGGAATTGATCCCTTGGTGACACCTCAGATGAACTTGTATTTTTGTTGATGACTGTTCAGATCTTTCCTGTCCAGCGAACACCTCTGAAAAGGTACCCAGCATTTATTAATGACACAATTTCTCAGTGGAACAAGTGCTGCAGGTGCAACCTGAGACACACTTTTCAACTAAATGGAAACTGAGTGTGACATGGCCATGTACAGTCACAGGTGCTTCAAGAGCCCCAAAACTGACAGTTTTAGTGATTGCTAGGAAAGCTGCACAGCATCAAGGCCTTTTCTCTTTCTCCCTCTGCCCACCCCTGCAGTGAACAGCCTGGAGTGTGGGTAGCACGCTGGAAGGGGGCACAACCCGATAGATGACCTGAACCAACCAGAGATATTCTAAAAAGCATTGGACAGCAACAAAAAGTAAGAGTGGGCATTCAGGGAGGTTACCCAGCTTTTGCTCAGGAACTGGCTCAACACTGATCTACCTGTGGAAGAAGTGATCATCTTTACATCCCCTGTTTTGTTCCACTTATCTTTTCCCATTTTTTTATCCACTTCTTAAAAAATATTTATCTCAACCCATAATTTTTTTTCAGTCTTCCTCTCCTCTCACCCTGCCCCTCTGGGGGTAGTGAGGAAAGTGAGCAAGTGCCTGTGTACTGCTGAGCTGCCTACTGGCATTAAACCACACAATTAACATAATCTTCAATGTTCAACTATTTCTATTCAAAATATTTCCTCAGGAACACCATCAGCTTTTACAGTCTCTCCACTTAATTTCTAGCAGATTACCAAATCTGTCACGAAAGAAGGAAGAAAGAATACTGACCACTCCAGACACACCCATGGCCATCCATAAACCTGAGATACATGGTAATTGTTCTTATCTATATTCTTCAAGTGACAGCATATAACAGCTGAAGGAACTGTAAATGTATGTATGCATTTGAAACAGTCTCCCCAAGTAAGTTCAATAGGAACAGTGATAGAAATCTTCTGAAATTCACTGTGACTTCTCAAACTGCAATTTTTCTAAGTATGAAAACTCAGTCCTCCTCCTCCTCTCATCAAAATCCCTCAAGCAACTAATTCACCTCTTGAACAAACATACAGCAAAAATCTGCTTCATTAAGAGTTAAGAGCTGTCCTGATTTGTGCAAAATACCAATTTCCCCTCTTTTCTTTTTCCTCCTGTGTGTAAAAGTGTAAACACATTCTTTAGATCAAAGACTTCCTGTTTCTTCCCCTTTAAAATAAAGTCCCTTGCAGATCAACACTTTAACCTACCAAAAAAAACCCAGTGATTATTACACGAAGGAAGAAACAAATGAACAAGTGAGTAGAAAAGCAAAATTTCTTTGGTCTCCAAAAAATTAACGACTTGTACTAAGCATGGAAAAAACATCATGAGGGAGCTTGAGCCTTGGTCGGCCAAGGTTTTTTAACACTGAAGAACGTCTGCTAAACCCGTAATTTTGGCAGAAACCGGCATCTTAGTAGGCTCAGAAAAACTGCTCGCCTGAGACACGCAAGGCAAGCTCCACGTCGGCCTTGGCCATGATCCTCCGGAGGCTATGCCAGACGTGCTTGGTGGCAGGACAGCAGCTGGCACCACCGCAGGGATGCGCCAGGTGACGGGGACGCCAAAATCCGTCTGCGGGACACCTGAGCAGATACTCTGCTTGATGGCACCTGCGTCCTGCTCCGGAGGCAAAAGAGGGAAGGGGCTAGGCTCCAGCACGATCCCTGAGGCTTGCTTCCTGCCCAGGTGTGTCCCTTCCCGAGCACCTGGGAGCTGTCCCGGGCAGCGCTGGCACGGAGGCTTTCCCTGCAGCCGCCACAGGCCGCCATTCCCCGCCCTTCCCCGGGACAAGGAACGCCTCGCTGCCCGCGGGCCCCGCGGGACGCCGCCTCCTCGGGCCGGCCGAGCCCCTCCCGACGCCCAGTGCCGGCCTCCCCCCGCTCCAGCTCCAGCTCCTGCCCCCGGCGCCCCTCACCGTCGCGCCCATGGCCCCCGATGCCGGGCGACGCTTCCCAGGAAGCGACCCCGCCTCCTTCCCGTTCGCCCCCCGTCCCTGAGGGAGGGAGGGAGGAATGGAAGGGGGAGCGGCCCCGCCCCGTACCTGTGCGGAGGGCGAGGAGGGGCCCGGCGGCTCCGTGCGGCCGCCCCCCGCCAGCGCGTCCCTCCCTCCCGCCCGCCGGGCTCGCTCCCGCCCCGGCCCCGCCGCAGGAAGTGCCGGCCGGGCCGCGCCAGGGCTCCGCGCGAGCGCCGAGTGCATCGGCACAGCGCCGCCCGCTCGCTCCCTCGCTCGGCGAGCCGCTACCCGGCCTGAGGCGGGAGGGGACGGCGCCCTCCAGCTCACGCGCGTTGTGGGCGGGGCCTCGGCGCCACGGACCGCCCACCGCGCCTGAGGGGCGGGGCGGGGCCGGGCCCGGCTCAGTATTCCCGGCTCAGTATTCCAAGCTCCCGGCTCAGTGTTCCAAGCTCCCGGCTCAGCATTCCCGGGTCCCGGTACCAGCTGCCGAGGGGCTTCCCCGCCTGTCTCTGGGGGACACCGGCGAGATCTCAGAATCACAGAATCGTTAGGGTTGGAAGGGACCTCTGGAGATCCAGTTCAATCCCCCCCCCCCCCCCCCTCGCCATGTCAAGGCGTGTGACCTAGAGCAGGTGGCGCAGGAACACATCCAGGAGGGGTTTAAATGTCTTCAGAGAGAAGACAGAGAGACTCCACAACCTCCCTGGGCAGCCTGTTCCAGTGCTCTGCCACCCTCAATGTGAAGTTCTTACTCATGTTTAAGTAAAATTTCTCGTGTTTCAGTTTATGGCCTTTGTTCCTCGTCCTCTGGGCACCACTGTCTGGCACCATCCTCATCGCACCTGCCTTTGAGATATTTATATACATTAATGAGATCCCCTCTCAGTCTTCTCCAAACTAAACAGGCCCAGCTCCCGCAGTCTCTCCTCAGAGATGCTCCAGACCTCAAATCACGTGTCCCTTTGTGTGCCTCTCCTGATCCCTCTCCAGGAGCTCCTTGTCTTTCCTGCACTGAGGAGCCCAGAACTGGACCCAGCACTCCAGATGTGGCCTCAGCAGGGCCAAGCAGAGGGGGAGAATCACCTCCCTCCCTGTTGGACACACTCTTCCCATGCAGTCCAGGGTACCATTGGTCCTGCTGGCCAATAACTCCCGTGCCCTGCCCGCCGGAGAGCAACCGGGACGTGGGGAAGGAGCCCAGGGTGGCAGGAGCACCGGGAGGGGCTGAGGAGCTCCTCGCCTGCCCGGGTTCCCTGCAGCTGCCAGGGGGAGTGAGAGGGACACGTGTGGGGGTGTCACCTCCCCGCCCAGGTGTGCTTTGGTAGGTGCTGCTGTAGGTCCGCAGCGACTGGGATTGCCTTAATACTCTGGAAGAGCCTCCTGGAGAAGGCGATCGTATTTCACACCACATCAAGACTATTTGGAATCCTGAAAAAGTTTTGATCCGAGGTTTGTTTGATGCTCTGCTGTTCTGATGTGAGCAACGAATCACCCACCTAAAGTTGCTGCTTTCATAATTTAAAAAAAAGACAAAAATGCGTTTAGAGAGAGGTGTTATTGTGTTCATTCCACGTGAGACTGCAGGTAGAAAATCATAAAAGTATTTAACAATGACAAGTGAAAAGGTAAATGACAGCAATAACAGCAGAATGCATAGAGCATAATGGCCAAAGGAATCAGGTAGAGGAAAGGTAGCTAAAGGCATTTTGGGGAAAATGTGCAAATTTGATGTAGCTTGAAAATACATAAAATCCAGTTATTATTCATATCAATCTATAAAATGGTGGTGCTGTGTTTTCTGGTGCTGTGCAGAGGTATTTAGCATTATACATAATGACTACAGGACAATAGATATATATTTAGGAAATTCAAGCTTTTATGCTTACACTGTTTTAAAAGTTTTCTTTACCCTATCCAATGTTAGTGTAGTAAGTCAGTGTGTATTCTAGATAGCAGCAACAAGTGCTCCAGCATTTAAAATCATATTTTTTAAGGGTAAGTGACAAACACCAAAAAGAAAATGTGCACTACAGGGTTACTTAAAAACAAATAAATAAACAAAAATTTGAACCCCCTAAAACCTTTTAGCAACTAGCTGTTTCTGAAAAATGGTGATTATTGAGAAAAACACTTGCAGCCATCTTCTTGTGGAGTTCCACTGCTTCTTGGTTTCAGTTTCCCAGATTGAGGGATTTCATGTTTAGCAAACAACTGTGCTTTTTTTGCAACAATGCAAGTGGTGCTTTTCACTGTCTCTGTGATAGCAGCAGCTACCCCAGAAACTCAAGAAAATATATTCAAGCTTGCGTATGATCAGCTGAGATTTTCTAGGTTCCTGCAAATAAATTCTCTAAATATGCCAGCTGTAATAAACTTTACTATTACAGATGTAAGTGGAGTGGTTGTGCAGGAAGTTCCACCTGAACATGAGGTAGAAGTTTTTTCTGTGTGCGTGACTGAGCACTGTAACAGATTGCCCGGAGAGGCTATGGATTCTCCCACGCTGGAGATATTCAGGATTCTCCTTCACTGGAGATATTCAAAAGCCATCGGGACACAATCCTGAGTAATGTGCTCTAGGGGACCCTGCTGGAACAGAGTGGTTGGACTAGATGACTTCCAGTGGTCCCTTCTAACCTTTCCCATTCTTTGCTTCTCTGAGTGTACCTTACTGACTCAGTGGAAGCAGGCAGATAGCAGGAAAAATCAAACTGCACCGCTAAATCAGATTGACTAAACAACCTGTAACTGCGTGGAAGGAACCTGGGTATATGAGGCTCTTGATTGGGAAGACTGTTGAGGAGAAACACACTGGCACATGTGATCTGATATTCCCTGATATCTGAGACTTGTTGATGTCTTCCTGTATTCTTTTTCAAATTCAGAAATGCAGAAATTAGTCTGCTTGATTTTGGGAGGTCTGCTGCCTGTTGTTAAAGAGCATTTTGCTGTTTGCAATGTATTTTCTATTTCTATTATCCAGATTTCCATAATTCCAACTGGAAAGTGGCATGTATGCTGGAGAATGTTCTCTTTAAATAAACCAGGATGTTTATTATTGATCTCACAGATGCTTTTGCAGTCTGCAGTATGAACACGTATGGATTACTGGTAAAGCTAGAAAGCAAATTACATTTTCTTTTATCGTTTGTAAAAACGAAGTTAGTGCTTATGAAAGGTACTGGATACAGGCTCTGGGGAACGAACTTCTCTGTTTATCCAGGAAATAGATGTTGTACATCACAAGCAGAGGCAGTGGAAGTATTAAAGATCTCAAAGTTCTCACACTCCCTGTCTGTTCTTCTCCTTCTTGACCTACTCAAGGTACCAATAGGAAAGCTTAGTCTGTGCACAAACTTAATCCCATTTTTTTTTTCTTCTGGAAGGTACACAATAATGCTGTTGGCTGTAGTTTTATTAACAAGAGTTCACTACAGTCTAATTTAGAAATGCCAGCTGCTTGTTCTCTAGCCCAGATTGTGTTCACGCTCTTTCAATATGAGCATTTCTAATTTTTCAAATGGTACCCCTGTGCCCATGTCCCATACAACAGGTTGGGAATTAACAAGAACAAAGGTGTTAAGCACTCCTTATTTGTGAAGGAAACACAAATATAGAATATTTATAATAGGTGTGCATCTTGCATTTTGCCAATGGGCTTTGGACAGTAATATCTTTGTGGCATAGTGTGTGTTCCTATTAAGAATTTAAAGGAGTAAAAAATATTTCCTATGTGTGGCAAAATTACCCAATACAAGTACGTTTCCCCATGAAACGTGCATAGGTATACCATGAGTGACACAAGTATCCACAAACATTTTCACCCAGGTGATAAATAAAATGAAGCTAATGAAGCAGAGCAATGAGGGAGGTTTGTTATATTTTAGCATGAAAGGCAAATGAATGCCACTTTCAAATGCTTGAACTCAGCTCTCAGAGATGTGTGTTATTTCTAGAAATATTTTTAGGATCTTCTATGTTGACTAAATCAGGGCATAAGCAAACGAGGATGCAGTTTGTGAGTCTTGATACAACTAAAGCCAATGTTGGGGAATTACATGTAAAGTGACCAAATTTTCTGTGAATTTTGTTTTAAGCTTTACATTTTGAGACAATTAAGTATTACACAGAAGTAAGTATTTTGGTTAGATGAAAATGCATTTTGGTTGTTTTAGCTGGTCATCTGCTGAGTTAGGTGGAGTTAGGTAAACCTAGAAGCTTGATTGACAAAAAGAAGAGCAGCTGTTTACCTCTGTAGCATGGGGAAAAAAGGGTGAAGCAATAGTTCTCGTCTCCTGTTGACAGATATAATGATATTCCTGGTAATTTAATACAGTAGAATTTTTCTGCCAGCTTTGTACAGGTTTTGATTGCTGTTATTCTGAGATACAGTAGAACAAGAACAAAATAAATAAGACACACACGGAAGAAAGACTCGATGGGGTTTTTGCTAGGAAGATTTTTAAAATTAGAAATCAGTGCCCATGAAAACTGAGGATGGCTAGTTAAGTATCACAGTATCGATGCAACTAAAAATCTATATGTTTTAATATACGTGTTATTAAAATGTGTATGTTGTTTAGGCTTTTGTAATAAGTGCTTTCTGAATACTTTCCTATAATTTTCCCTACTTAAATTCCAACTGCAATGATTTTTCTTAGCCTAATTTTAAAACCCGTTTCTAATGTATTCCTTGTACTCTACTGCATTTTACT
This sequence comes from Eopsaltria australis, assembly GCA_034509425.1. Taxonomy (NCBI): domain Eukaryota; kingdom Metazoa; phylum Chordata; class Aves; order Passeriformes; family Petroicidae; genus Eopsaltria; species Eopsaltria australis. The sequence goes on along the minus strand of JAVTVJ010000032.1, from coordinate 1,912,144 downwards.
GCCTCAGAACCTAAATTGTGGCTTTAACAGTAACAAAAAGCTCTATGATTATAGAATACAGAGTTTGAAATGTGTGATACATCACTTCATATTCAAGGGAAAGCTATTGTATCTAGAATTATAAAGTTAAATTAAGGTTCTGCCTTCTGACATTACAAAGTACTGTAATACTGATTTTTAAATTTTTAAATTGCACTTAAAACATGGAACGTAGGGCCAGACAGATAATCTATCAAGTGTTGATAACAGTCTAGATACAACTTCATTATTTCTGTCTCGTCACTGGTGCATATAAATGCTAGTATTTAGAAATGCAAACAGTAAGTAATTTGCTCCGAGAGAGTGGGTGTCCAGATGTATATTCTACAACTTATTTGGAATAACAACATAGGGAATTTTGCAGTAGTAACTGGCCGACATCAGAAAAATTGTGCTTAAGCCAGGATACATTCAAATTGTTTTGTACTTTGTGATTGGAGGTGGTTAAAGTAACTTTACCAGTCAGTTTAGGTCACAAGAGGCCGTCTTTGGAATAACTTCTTTTTATTCATACACAGTTGTGGACAGGCTTATGACTTGGTACTGACAGCATTACACTGATGACACTCCAGAGCATGGGAGTAAAAGTGGTCTCACTTGTGCCTGCAGGTCTTGTGTTACACTGGGGACAACAACAGAATAAGTACTAGCGAAGCAGTTTGATTGAGAGAATGTTTTCTATAAAAAAATTTCTCACCGTCCTATTGCATTATTTTTGAAATAATTTAGGGCCTTCTAGACTGTAAATAATGGTATGTGTTGTGGCTGTGCAAAGTTTGAATTCAGGCCCTGCTTCTGAGAAGTGAAGGTGTGATGTATGATTTTTCTTCAAGTGTAAGATTTGGATGATTTGCTGAGTAAAGAGGAAGCTGTTTCTATGTCCTGGAGATATACAATGTGTGTTTTGATAAGTGTTGAGGGATATCTGGGTGTGACAAGTAACCTAAGAACAGTTATTAGGTCAGATCAAAGGTCTGTTTAGTCATTCTCTGTGATGGAGTCTAGGGAGCTGAGGATGTGTTAAGCAGTGCCTCTCTTAGCATAGACCCCTGGCACATTTCCTCCTACACTTTGTCTATCTTGCTTTGTAGCCAATTAAGTTTTTGGCCTCTGTAATGTTCAGTTAGGGAGCTTTAACGGATTATCAGTCTGGATGAATCCAGGACTGAACAGTACTGTGAAGGTCATGGAATTGATAAGTGAAGTTATCACAGAATGGTTTGGGTTGGAAGACACCTTAGAGAATATCTAGTTCCAATCACCCTGCCATGTCAGGGACACCCTTCCACTTGACCAGGTTGCTGAAAGCCCCATCCAATTTGGCCTTGAACACTTACAGGGATGGGGCATCCACAACTTCTCTAGGCAATGTGTTCCAGTGCCTCATCATAATCGCACTAAAGATTTTCTTCCTAATATCTGGTCTAAACTACCCTCCTTCAGTTTAAAGCCATTCCTCCTTGTCCTGCCACTACATGCCCTTGTAAAAGTCCCTCTCCAGTTCTCCTGTAGGCCCCCTTTAGGTACTGGAAGGCTGCCTTAAGGCCTCTCCTGAGCCTTCTCTTCTCCAGGCTGAACAACCCCAGCTCTCTCTGCCTGTCTTCATAGGAGAGGTGCTCCAGCCCTCTGATAGTCTTCATGACCCTCCTCTAGACTTGCTTCAACAGTTCCATGTCCTGCTTATGTTGTGTATCCCAGAGCTGGACACAGCATTCCAGGTGGGGTTATACATGACTAGAGTAGAGGGGCAGAATCACCTCTCTTAGCCTGCTGGCCAAACTTCTTTTGATGTAGCCCAGGTTATGGTTGGCTTTCTGGCCTACTTGCTGAGGGTGTACTCAATCCCACTGCCATTGTCACTGACGAAAATGTTAAACAGTGACAGTCCCAACACTGATCCTTCAGGAAAGCCCCTCGTCACTGGGCTCCGCTTGGACCTTGAGCCATTGATTGCAATAGTTTGAGTGCAACCATCCATCCAATTCCTTATCCATTGAGCAGTCCACCCATCAAATCCATCTCTTTCCAGTTTAGAGAAAATAGCGTAGTGTGGGATAGCATCAAATGCTTTGCACAAGCCCAGGTAGATGGTTTCAGTTGTTTTTCCTTCATTTACCACCACTGTAACCACATTATAGAAGGCCACCAGATTTTTCAGGCATGATTTGCCTGTATTGAAGCCATGTTGTCTTTCACGAGTCATCTCCTTCTTTTCCTTGTGGCTTAGCATAGTTTCCAGGAGGATCTGCTCCATGATCTTGCTGGGCACAAAGGTGAGACTGGCAGGCCTGTATGTATTTTTTTTCCCCTTTTTGAAAATGGGGGTTATATTCCCCCCTTTTCCAGTAAGGGGGAACATCATCATACTGCCATGACTCCTTAAATTTAAATAATTTAATATTTATTTTTATATATATATATATATAAAAATTAAATATTAAATAAACTTAAGCATAGGGGCTTTGTCACTTCCTCCATCATTATACATATGCATTATATGGTATTTTGAGGTACATAAACTTGGAAGTTGATGTTTAGCGAGCAGAGTATGTTCCTGGAAAACAAAGCAGACAGGTTTTTTGGTGTCAAGTGGATACTGGAAAGATTGATATTTCTCAGAAGAAGAAAAGGAGAGTATGGAGGTCTGTTTTGTACTTCTGATTGGTAACTTTAGGGAGAGAATAAGTTTGGGAAGGCTTGGCTGGAGAATGACACTTGTAGATATGCATCAAAATATTTTATATTTAATTAAAATTAAATTTAATTTGAAACAAAACTCCCAAGTTTCTAAAGTTCATTCTTCATTACCTCTTAATTCCTCTTAAAAGAGGAATGAAGTGATTTTTACACTACATTGATTTCTTCTTCTGAATTAGTTTATAAGTTAATAATTGGTGTCAAGTCTGTGTATTTTTCTGATGTGCTAGAAAATAAAATCAACTGGGAATTAGTCACAATTGAAGTTAAAAGCAATATACTGTATTTATTACTAAAGATGTGGTGTAATAAATAATGGATTTTTTATATATTCTCCAATTTTCTGAAGGCAAGATTGTGAAAACCCTCTGTAGCATAATGTAATCTAAAGTAAACTAACGTGTTATGCATGGGGAGGTATTGAAATGAATTTTCACATCACTTGTTTTGTACTCATGGGTGTTTTTATGATATTTTATAGTGTTTTAGTAGTATCTTTCAAAACTAAAGCAGCATTCCTCTGTTGTTTTGTCACTGCTTTGTTGGCATCAGAACTGGTGTGCTACAAGATACGATGATATGCTCACATTTATATGGACTCCACTGTCTATGGTGAGAAGGGAAAGCAGATCTCCCTCTTGTGTTAACTCTTCCTGGTATTTTGCAGGGGTTGGAAACTTGTCCTCTGTGTGCTGAACTATTTTAATGGCAAATTCTCTTAAGGTATCCTAATCTCTCCTCCACAGTTATCTGAGAATGGATCCGTATGACACACTACAGCAAAGAATGACCAGTGAAACTGTTTGTCATTGAGCCTATTTCTCCCTGTCCCAAATCGACATAAAATTGTATCTTCCATGTGTGAAAAGACTACAGAGAATTACCAGAGGAGTCACAGAGCTGATGACAAAGATGTTGTCTTCTTGTCATTGGATATATTCTCTTTTGAACTGACGTGTGCCAGGTACAGCTTCCTCTGGTCCTTTTGGTGAGAAATGTTGTTCAATTTCTGCAGCATTCAAGTGATCAAAGCTGTCAAAGCCAGACACTTCTGTAAGTGCCAGCTTCACCCTCTGGCACTTTCTTTGCTAAAAAGGTCCGTTCTGGGTTGTTTTGTAGCATTTGGTGTCATCGGGAATGTTTTCTGTTACAGATGTCCTAGAAGACCTCTAAGTATTTTATTTCCATAGTATTTTACTTTTAGAGCAATTTTTTATAATTTTTACATAATAAGTATCTTCTTTGCCTTTAGTAGTAATGTCTCCTAATTATGCTTGAAGTTTTTATTTCTACAATAACATCTAGATTCTTACAGCAAGCCAGGGCAAGCTTGAGTTGTGGTCAAATTTGCATACACTTACAGCAAATAAGCCTCTCTAATCAGGGGAGTGTATAATTTGGAATAAGTTAGAAAAAATATAGAAATGAGTACTAATTCATATGATACAGATTGCATTTGGTGTAGTGCAGCCTCTGCATGGTCACTTTTTATTTGGGCATCTCCTGCTGTGCATGGAGAGAATGCAAGGATAGCTGGAGCTCCATTGTCTTTTCAAAGCTTGAAGTTTATCTGCATTATTGGTGTTATGTTGATTTCTTTTTATTAGGATCAAACATATTGGTAAATTTTCTTTTTGCCTTTTAGAGCATTGGCTTTTCAAAATAGGGTAAGATACGATGTATCCAAAGTCTATGTAAAAAATTTGAACGGAATAATATTTTGTGGCATAATAAATGCAGCTGACAAGGATAAATTGATATCTAGAGAGTTATACGCAATGCTCTGAGAGTTGTCGTGTATCCTATGTGACTTCATTGCCTTCACAGAAAATCCTCATGGATGCATCCAACATCTAACTACACAGGAATTGTGCTCAAATCTGGGCTCAACTCATTACGCAAACATTCAGGAGAGGACAGTGTAAAAAGTGTTTTAAGTTCTAGATGATAGCAAGAAATTGGAAAAAAACATAGTAGAATCCAAAATATTTTGGATAGAAATTTTTATTAAATTTTGAATTTTATTGAATTTTATTTGCATGATTTTTATAGCAACTGAGTTACTCCTGTAGGCATTAAGTAATTATAAAAGCACTAAATTTCTTTGAGTTCTTACTGAGTTATCATAGCTTCTTCATTTTTATTTCATTTTTATTAACAATTCATGCACTAAATAGAAGGGAAAAGTTTACTGATTTTGCATGAAATTGCTAATTCCACAGTCTGTGAGTACCCATTACACCATGAAGCAAAGAATATAATTTTTTTCCCAATCTTCTACAAAATAGAATACATTATATTTTTTTTGGAAAAACATCACTATTTTTTCACCTCTTTTTTTTCTGGAAATAGTAATTGCAATAAAATGGCATACCATCTCCAAATACGCTGAAATGTCAGACTATTTACTGCTGTAATAGAGATATAAAAATAAACTAGTTTTGCTTTACTGAGTAAACAACCAAAAATATGTTGATTATGAATATGTAAGTGTCATTTATATGTGGGGTGGCTGTCTTTTTCCCATCTGTCAAATCTACACAGATTAAGAGTATGATGTAAATGTCAATATGAATCCAAGTATGACAGCTCTATTTATTTCTAAACATGATGTACACTGTGGTGCCTGTTTCTGTAACCTAGTGTGCCTGAAAATTAAGTGTGTCATAAGCATTCATTTAAAGAAACAGCCTACAGTCTGCTAAAGACATCATATAAAGAAAAATATCCGTTTCAAGAAGGAAATTTGTTACTTGACTATTTTAATGTGAATTGTTTCTTCTTTGCAGCATGTCTACTATGTCTTTGGTAGCCAACCTGATTACCCCATATCATAAAAATTTAGTACCTTTCTACTGCAGTCGTTACTGGGTTATTGTTCATTTTGAAGGTATAATCAAGTCCATAAATTGCTAACTCTGCTGCTGAACTTAGGCCAATAATCTAAAGTCTTTTTTTCCCTATGGTCCATCTTGCAAGCTTTTTTCCTTTGCTAAGCAGTTTAAACTGATATTTACAAATAAGTGAAGCAGCATTATAACAAGCATGTTATTCTCAGTTTATTACAATTGTATTCTGATTGCTTGGATATGTTGAAGGTAGTGTATTTCTGTATTTTTTTTCTTTTCCTGAACCTACACAGCATTATTATTTGGGGTAATCTGGCCAATTCTGCCAAGGCCTTTATAGACCCAAATCACATTGCAACATGGCTAGGTTGCAGTATTCTTGGGCTCCATTAATTATATTGTTTAGTGATACCTGGAGCAGTAGCATTATTAATGGTGTGTGAGAAAGATGAAAATTACTTGGGGCACAAAAGCTGGTGGCAGAAAATCCTTCTACGAGCAAGAATCAGTGGGGTTCACTGTAAAGGAGTAAAGGTAGTGTTAAAAAATTTTTGTTTAGATAGAAACTAGTGGCCTTTAGTTGCTGTGTACCCACTGCATTTAATTTTGAAGATTAATAAATTCTTTTAAAGAAAGAGAAAAATAAATTTTGTAGGTTCATGAACATAAAAAAATGTTCTTTTAATGGTAATGGCTGTGGCAAATACTTTGACTGGTAAAATTGGTTAGAATTATTCTATTTGTTTGTGTGAGCAACAATCTTAATTGGCCATTCTGAAAACCTGCTATGTTTCAGTTGTATTGGAAGAGCTCCTGTTTGTATAGAAAAATGCTTTGCTTGTAAGATATTACACTTCAGCTATCTAAAGGCTATTTCTTATGGGAAGTATCTAGAACTGTGCTAGTTTGCAATCTTACTGTTTGGAACCCCCCTCTTAGGAACTCTTTGATTGTTCACGCACCAGAACAATTTTTCGGGGCTCCCTAATCAGGATCATTGTTTTTGGCTGAGCTATCCGGACATCTTTCAGTGACTCTTCCAAAACCAACAGATCTATATTTTTTCAGATTGGAGCAAAGTTCCTTTGTGTAATTTTCCATGGGATTCTTTAGTCTCTTAATGTTCAGTGTTTTACATGGTGGAGTGTCCATGTAGGTGTTTAAGTGGCTTGACTACAAAACTGAACATCTACTGAGCTCTGTTCAAAGTGAGTGTAGTGGTGGGCATGACCTTAAGCGGTGAACGCTGATGTTTTGTGACTCACACCATCCATTTTTTGCATTTTCTATTACGAAAGAATGAAAACCATTTTATTGGCTCATTTCCTGAAGTGAAAAGTCATCTGCATAGAAATGTGGCCTTTCAGTCAAACCTTTTATCTGTAATAATTTAATCTAGTACATCTGATAATTTCTGAAGCTGATGTAAACTCTCACACGTAGTTTTACAACACCATGCTGTTTTAATTCTAGCTCCTGTTTATAGGTGAGAAAATGAAGAAGTGAGTGAAACATTTATAACACAGTGGGCAGTAGTACTTGTGCTGTTAGAGCTCATTAATTCCTTTCACAGCCCAGTGATCATTGTCCCAGAATGCTCCAGCTTTAAGGAGAATTTGACTTTACTTTTCCATTTAAATGTAGGTTGATTCTTATAATATTATTTTTTTAATTTGTTGTTGAAGACAGCCATATTTGTCATTGTTCTCAAAATTTTGCTGGCTCAGTGCATTTGTCATATTTTTTTTTTAAATTTACTCATATATGCATGCTTCTGTCCTGTGAATTTTTTTTTAGAAATATTTGTGCATGTAGTATAGTCATGGAAAAAGTTTAATTCAACCTGATTTTAGTTGGATGACATTCAAGAGTTAGTCTGGATCAGTAAGGCTCCTCTGATCATGAATGTGCATAGTACTGTTGTATAAGTAAATTTTCCTCCTGATAGTTTGTGCCCATTTCATTACTGGAAGATGAAGCCTGTGGATTAAGTAATGAATTTTAAGGAACAAAAATGCAGCTGTACTGCTAAACAAGCTTTTCATACACCTTCCATTTCTGTAGTGTTTGTAGAGGAGTAAAGTGTCTGTTATCCACCAATCTGGAAGAGTCTGAAACACTGATCTTAGGTCTTGCTGCTTTTGTGGCCATATGCTCAAACACTGTTAGGCTCAGCAAATGTTGCCTGAATTTAATATTCTTTGGCAAAAATATTTTTCATTTCAAGCCATTGCATTATCAGCTTGAGATTACTAAAAATGATGAGGTGTTTTCACCTACTACTGAACTGAAAGTCTGGTAGAAGGACGCAGTTTTCCCTGCTGCACACAATACTTGGCAGTCTGTGCCTGGACTTCTGCTTGATTTAATTTTGCTGTGCTTGAGCCTTGCTTGGTGCTCCCTGCTGCTCTGCAGACCTGGAGAAAGACTTTTTCACTCATCTGTTTTGTTGCAAAGACTGTTGTTTGGGTTTTCTTTAAAGGGAAAGTGCTTTTTAATCTGCTCAGAGAGACACAGTGTGATTCCATATTTTTCTTGGGCAATGGATTTGGGTGCATTATTTGTTGTTCTTCAGAGTGGGAAATGACTAAACCTAATTTCAGCTGTGAATGTATTCTTCAGTATTTTTCGCTCATTTAGTTGCTTTGGATATTTGACTGCTTGAACAGAAGGGAAAGGGAGATTAGGGATGCACTTTTCCATGCCCTGAAGAGATGAGCCTAGAGGCAGCTTTTGTATGGTTTTTGGTGATAAGTGGATGTAATACTGACAGACAACAAGGTATTTTGCTGTATGTTTGTCATGAATGTATAAGAGTGTGGACAATCTTGATGGAGAAGAGAAGAATAACTCAATGGTTATATTCATAATGTAAGCTGTTATTTAAGCATGTCCAAAGCCTTCCAAACTCATTCAAGTCCTGCTGTTGTAGACCTGCTGAAGATAATTTGAGGAAGGTAATGCATTCACAATGAGTGGAAAATACTTTGTTTATTATTATTATTATTATTATTATTATTATTTTATATCCCTTATTAATGTTAATAAATCCTCTGCATAGATAAAAACACAGTTCCACAAAACTTGGCTAAGAAGTGCTATTTGCAGAAATGTCAGTTGCAATCTTTGTTTTCTCAATTTCTCAGGAAACGAGAGCCTGCACTAGTATTTACTCTAGACTTACTGAAATTTAAATACAACAGTAGTCATTAATAAACTACCTTGGTTAAACTAAAACTGTGTTCAGATACTGAGAGTCAGAAGTGCTAGGAAGCACTGGGGAGACTGGGGAGATTTGCAATCAGAGAACAACCACCGGCAGTAACACCCCAGGTGACTGAACACAAACTATTAAGGGCGATGGTTTACACCACAAGTCCTGTGCCTTTCCTCCCATGGCAATGGCTGACTAGGAAACATAATCTTTTTGGAAAATTCTGTTGGCAGCAACAAGGAGACTTCACATTCTTGCATTTCTCAACTCGATTTTTATTGCTAAATGGACTACAGTATGCAGGAATGGAGGATAACTAAAATTTCCTCACAAACAAAGAATCCTTGGAAAACCACCATATATATTAAAATCCTTGTTAACTTGCGTATTGATTTTGTAATTCTGCCTATTTCTAATAGTCAGAATAAAAATTTGGGAGACCTTCCCCAGGGGATATTTTTCTAGTGCTTGCTTTATATAGTGATGCTGCAACTAGATGTTCTTAGATCTCACTGCACAGTTATAGGTTCTGCTTTGAGGTAACGGTGAACAATTCTTTTATGAGGAAGGCAGCCTTAAGAACAGAAGGATACTTTTAAACATGTAATACATCAGGTGTGAGCCCACTCTTCATGTCCTTTATCTAGGGTTATGTGTCATTATAGATTTTTGTCCATGCAAGATTTTTCTTATAGTAGGCTTCGCTGGTGTCACATCTGATTGTGAGTTTTGTATATGCTAGAGGTTTGGGCTGAGTAGACATCATCTACTTCCAGACTCTGTCCATTATTTCCATAATGAGTGGCTCAAGGAAAATTTTGGTCTTGTGTAAGAAGAAAAAATTTTCCATGCTCCTACAAAGCAGAAGTATACTGTATGACTTCACTCTTGCTTGACTAGCTTGTTACTAAAGACATTTAGGTCAAAGCAGCCTTGTTAAACTTGGTATGGATTATTTCCTCCTTGGTGGAGTCCTCCCATATGGTTGCATCAATTCCAAAAGTGCAAATTTCTGTGGCTTGTTATTTACTAGAAATGCCAGCACAGCTTCATAGGGAATTGACACCAGGGAAACCAGATTAAACTGTATGGTGTGATACAGACATATGTATAAATGTAATATGGTATATAAGTCTTTCATGCCTTTTTGAGTATTAATTGCCCCAGAAGACTGTCCATGTTCTATCACAAGGGTAGAAACAGAAAACATTTTAGAAATTAATGCCGTGTAGTTAGCCAGCACCAGGACCCTAAGAACTTTGAAAGTATGAATAAATGTATTCCAATTACTGACTAATGCAGGTAATGGGTTTATGGTACTTAGAGGGCTGGATCTGTTCCCTGACAGCCTGCAGACATTAGGGGCCCCTCATGACCAGCCTGCAATGTAGGCATTATGGAGTGATTTTTACTTTACTGCCTTTTCCATCAGATCATCCCCTTTCTTTCACACACAAGGTTAATTCACTTCTTGATCACATTATTTCCTCGCTGCTCTTTGACAATATAAAAATTCTGAGTGGACAGCTCAATCCCTCTTCCATCTCAGATTTGATTGTTATGGTATTGCCTGGCGTCCCTCAGAGGCCTCCAGCAGCCTTTGCTGCACTTTATGACACTTAAATGGCTGGGCTACAATTTCTCCATCTATTCACGAAATGCTGTTAATAACTCATTTTCAAAGAGGCCCTTCTTTATGTCTTGGCATTAAAGGATTTTTTATTAGGTGCCAGGATAGGTGACACACAGCCCCAGTAACCAAAGAGTTAATTAATCTGTTGAAATTTATTGCCTTTTATACTGCACTCAGTGTGACAGTCCCTAAGAGAAACAGATACTATATTTACAACCGAGCTGAAATATTCAGTAATATAGTCTGCATACTGACCCACTCCATCAGTGTATGCCTTTTGCGGGAGTACCCATTAATCAACTAAGATGGATTTGTGTAATCTGTCTTCTTTCTTATTCTGAGATTCCAATAAATATTGAAATTATAATTTATTGATTACTCTGCAATATAAATGTGTAGTAAAGCCACCCAAGATATTTGCATACTGATGCATTTCAAAGCTCTGTAGATATGAGGAAGAGAGAGACTAACAGGGGTTAGGATGGAATTCCTCTGGAATGTAGAACACTAAATTCTGTGTTAGCAGGATGTAGTGGTCCTCTAAGGTAATTTTTGAGATTTTATGCTGAGGGAAAACCTAACTTGTATTACTGGCCTTTCATTTGGGTGACAATAAACACAGGAGTGTTTGTTTTGTTTTGCAAACAAAAACATTTCAATTCTTTTCAAATGAGGTGTTTGTCAGAAGATTCTGGCTTTGTTCTTTCTAAAAATAAGTCTGGGCTGCCCACTATATTGAAGTCCTGCTGTAAAGGATGTGTGTGTCTGTAATATGCATGACTCAGTGCAGCAGATTATTTGATGCAACTCTCCTGAGAATTGAAATAAGGAAGGTTCTGTCAAGGGAGGGATTATGACAGCTTCTGGCATAAATTAGAAAATGTATGTGCAGTGCTGTAATTCATTGCAGCCTTTCTTTAGCAGTGGGATGCAATATACCATGTATCTGCTGTAACACTGAGATCCAAGGTTTTCACACACCTAACCCTGCTCTTTACTAGGGCCTGGCATGGACTATAGGGCAGTTTTGTTTACTCTGTGCTGCCTTCCTATGGTAATTTCTCCCTACCTCCTTGTGATTTACTCATTTGTCTTTTTTATCACATTAGTAGAGGTTAATCCAAGCAGCTCTGCTTAACTACTGAAATATAATGTCCAAGTAGAACAGTCTGCATTCATTTGCAGAACAAATCTCTTTGTTTATGACCTTGTATGGTACATAGTACTAAATAGGATTCAAACTATGGTACATTTTAATTCTGTTTTTGAAAAGAACTACTGCATCAAAAAGTTAAGGCTGGACAATCTACTTGGAATATCACCTGATGAATATTGAATGACTTGTGAGGTAGTAATAATGTACCTCTTTATGCTTTGTCTTCTCTTCATTTCTTTATGACTGTGACAGCTGGAAGCTGCCTTACAGTAGACAGTGAGACTCTGGTATTTTTGCCAGAGAAAGCTGCAAGAGAAAAGCTGAGTAAGGTTTTTGGATCTCTTGGAGATTCATTATTTTATCAACTTCAATTAGAATGTTTGCCTTTACTTCATAAAGGCTTCTCCCTTTGTCAACAATGGAGAAATGATAAGGAAACATTTTGCTGGCTGCAAGTTAGGAAAAGCAGACCATTATCCTTTCTTTGAGAATGCCTACAAGTAAAAAAGCCTGCTCTGGCAAATCTTTCTCCCTAAGGAATTACGAGAACCAGCCAGTATGCCTGATGACTTGCACTTCACTTTCTAGCATGGCCTGAATTTGTTTTAAAGTTTCAGTTGCCTGTTTAGGAGACTCTACTGTCTCAAACACTGAGAAAGATCAATTTTCAAGAATTAAAACAGAAATACATCCCTCTAGTAAAGCAGCTTTCTTATTAAGAGATTACTTATGATCATCAGCATGAATGTCATGTGGTGTATGAGATGTTTAGTTCTGCTTAGCTCTTATGCTATAAATTCAAGAGTTTTCTCTCTTGTGTATATGGATAACCACTGTGTCAGAATTTCAATGTAACTGTTGATCTGTAGGATAAACATATCCATTTTGCCCTGAAGATTCAAATGCAAAATTGAATTGCTGCTTATCTTTTCTAAATTCCAAATGAGTTACCGAGACAGGAATGGTTTTAACCTGCTTCTGGGTGCTCTGCTTTCTCAGTACTTTGGTACCAACCAGTACTATCTATTTGTCTAGTATGGAACATAGCATATTCTCACTCATGAAAACCATGATCATGAGTGGAGTTTTGGGGGATAATCTTTTTCCTTTAATAGTTCAGGAGCTCTTAGTTCAATTCAATCACAAGTGGTTTATGCAGCACATTTCAAGTCTCCATAACAATTTTTCATAGTTTTGGGTAACTGGTTCTGATCAGAATAACTGAAGTATAGATAAATTTGTATCGCACAGGATTTGTTTTCTAGTGTCTTGCTGATAAGGTTAACCAGATGGTGAAGTATAATCATCTAGGCAGTACCATAGATCATCACACACACACACACAAATAGACAAAAATGGAGGATGATAAATTTTCTGCTAGTTTTATTTGTACATGAATCAAAAAAGACTCAAAACCTACAGAAAGCCAACCTTCTGAAACTAAAGAAAACCAATGCCACTAGTTTCTATATTTCTGTCTATAGTACAACGTTCTAAGGAAGTCTAAACCTCTTGGTTGCCCTTTTCTTTCTTTAATCAAATGTCACCTATTGTGAATTTTATAACAGTTTTCAGGAATACACGTTCTCTTTCATAATTCATGGCAATAAGTATCTTAATAGCAAAAACAAGGGGTTAAAAATAAACTACTTAATACGGGATTTTTTTATGCCGTGTTGCTTTAAGTGATCTGAAGTCAGCTATGGGAGGAAGGTCATGGAATTAAGCTGCTTTGTTCCACGATTTTGCTGTTAACTCAAAATTGGGTTATCAGTAATAATAATAATAATAACAATAATAATGTTATAAATATAATTTTTTTTTAAATTTTTTTTCTCTTTTTTTCCCCCTATTTGATCCCTGTTCTCAGGAACAGCAACTTCAGTGACACAAATTCCAGCACTAGCAAAAATACCAGCATGGTCTTAGGGTATCTGGTGAGACTGTGCATTTTGAATATTAAGTTATCAGTTGTTTCTTTAGTCAATAGCATTCCCCAGGGTGGTTTGGTGATTACACGGGCTTGATATAAAAATGATTGCAGCACACGGCATTGCAAGATGAACATCACTCCGTAACTGTGCTTCTTCAGCTACAAATTAAGTTGTATTGAGCTTGACTGCACTGATTGGATATGAAAGACTTTGGGTGCCATGAGATATGTTGCTGTTTCTGCTCAGTGTAGAGGGAATTTTGGTTAATTGAAACCCTTTTTGGAACGCAAGATCAGGTCTGGTATCACACATATGTAATTATGTCAAATATTGTGGAACTGGACTTTGCAAGCTTTTCAGAGGTGTACAAATTTGGGTTTTGTGGTGAGTCTGTGCGTGAATTATAACACAGTGACTGCTGTTTCAGTGCAAATGATGAACAAAATGAATGGAAATAAATTACAGCAAAGTATTGCTTGTGGGAGAAGTGACAAGAGTTGGCTGTTTGGAATGTGCTAGGATTTGACTGGAAAAGAGGAGTCAGAAAGAGGACTGCTGTAGGGGCAGATGTGAAAATCATGTGGCAATTTATTATCATCCACTGGAAGCATTGATTGATACACTATTGCTCCATGGTGGTTTCTGGGAGAAGACCAACTATTTCAATTTCACAGGTGCTTGTATTTCTGGAAATACTTCTTGTATTTTATGCAGAACTTTTTTCCTTGTTGTTCGTACTCAGATTAAAAATATTATCCTTTATAAGTACAGAAGTTTATACATCTATTATTTTCAGCTATTGCTATCTGTTGCTTAACTTGGGTGTGAAGAACCATATTAAAACCAACTATTTTTGAAGAAAATTTACTGTTTCTTTTTCCAGATGTGTCTCTATATGGGACATTTTTATTTTTATTTACTTTTAGAGAAATTACAGCATAGTAAGAATTTTTGTGGGTGAGTGAACATTTAGGCACTGAAACAGCATATATGTTTTAAAGTGAGAATACTCAGGAAAAAGCCATTCAATGGCTTAAAGGTGATTTCTGCTTCACTCTGCTTCTAAAGATTTCATAATAAACCTGAAAAATGATGTTTATATTTATGTTTGTCTTTACTGTTATGCCTGTGATTAACACATATTGTGATGATATTTCTATAATTGAAAATGGTATTTCTTTAAATTGAAAGTCACTTGGGACCATGTACAGCTGTGGTGCAAGGGAAGTGTTACACCATCCAAAGTCAATGGCAGTTGTGCCCTTATATGCCAGGCCTGCCTGTAGCCTCTGTCTCTTTAGCCATACTGTATTAATATCATTTGGATGTTCCCAGAGGTTATTTTTTGTTACAAACTACGTATTATGGTTGGCAACTTGTGACAGGTGAGTTCTGGTTCCCATATGTCGTATACAAGACTGCAGGAAAATATATCCATGTTCTTCACATCAAAATGCCAGAATGTCAGCAGTCACCTCTCAGCATAAAGACCCTCAGAAATACATAATAAAGTGCTTGGCATCATCCTTTGTAAGTGCAAGCCTGTCTGGAAGGCTGTCTGTAGAGACAGATCTGTCAGTCGCTGTGGAGTCTCGTGTATGAGGGAACATGACACAACACTGTCACAGCTTGAGCACTGCGCTTTCCTCCCATGGAGAGATGCATCTGCCACCAAGGCCAGCTGACCACAAAAATTAATGACACTCAAGGTGACTCTGTCACTGGCTGTTGGCTTTTATTAAGCCACTTTCTAAAGGAGTAAAATTAAAGCTGGGCAATTTGTAGCGAACCACAGAACCATTGAAAATTCTGATTTGGAAGAGACCCACAAAGTTTGTGGAGTCCAACTCTTAAATTTCCCCACAGATCTTCACCTTGCTTAGGTTTGCCTCTTTAAAATTTTTAAAGCTTTGGTGTATGCAGCTGAACTGTTTTTTCTGGTTTTTATTCAAGACAAAGCCTGGTAAGTTTGTGTTATGTAGAGTTATATTAGATCTCTTTTGGAAAAAAACACCTAGGCTGTGTGATAGTTGATCTCTTTATCTTCCCCAACTCTGAGTTTCTTTTTTTGTTATGTTTCTCCATGGTTGGTACTAATTAAGAGTACTTTATATAGCATGAAGTTTAGAAAGCCAAACTGAAAAGCAATATGATAATATGTGTAATATTTAAGTCTGATTTGAAAGAAATTAAACTAGTGGAAACAAGTTACAGTCTATGTTCATACCATCAAGAATTAAAAATTGAATTATACAAACTAACATCCATAAACTTGAAAGAAAAAAGAACTTCTGTCATTTAAAAATCAGAGCAAAAACTCAGTGTTATCTGTAGATCTGATTTTTAGGAATTCTTTTCTTTTGTTCTTGTTGATTTTTTTTTGTTGGTTTTGTTCTTGTTGTTGCTCTTTTTGTTTTTTTAATACATAATTCTTTTTTTCCTGAAAATGATGAGAAACTGACATACGGTACATGCATTTTGAGCCTTCTGTTGAGATTTACTTCAAACAACGACAAAAATTGTCATACTGAAAACTGGCATTTACTTTGTTGCCAAAAAAATTAAAAGAATAGAAACATTACCTGATGATGGCATGTGAAAATTTCAAATTGCATGTGTGAACTTTTATGTTTTGAATTTGTTGCTCTTATTTTAGTTATATTAAAAAAAGTCCCATGCTTATTTGTGCAAATGACAGTATCAATTTTAATACATTATGGTTGACTATCTTTCCTCCACTGAGAAACTCCTAGAAACTAGGTACAGAAGGGTATAAAAACCTAATGCTTTATATAATGTTCCTTGTAGATTTAGAAATTCAGGATTTAGTTTGCCTATACTTACTCTTGATATCTATCACTTTCTTGACTGTATTTTTTTGTCAAGTAAATTCTTAATTTAATGCTTATCATGCTGAAGATGAAAAAACTTTATTTAATTCCTCTTTGTTCAGCTGGGCTTCATGTGTGGGGAAAGATTGTATGTCATCTACTAATGTTAGCATTGCTAATGTGAGTGTTGGGGGAGTTAAGATTCAGTAAGCAAATCATCTGAGACAAAAGAAATTTACAAAAAGCTTGTTTTAATATTCAAAACATTCTGTTTCTCTGTGCTCTATAAAAACTTTCTCTGTCATTCTCTTATACAACAATAACAAGTGATGATGTCAAGCTTGCAGAAAATGTAAACTAGCATTTTATTTATGGAGTTTTTCTAAAAAGTTGTATTTTGAAGGGCTTGCAATTGTAAGAAAATTTTGGGGCTGTATCAAAGCATATGTTTAAAGAAAACCTTTTAATATCAGGTCATTCTACCATTAAAGTTCATTGTAATTCAACACAAAAGAAACATAAAAGTAAGGGCAATTTAACCCTCATAAATTTCACTGGCAAAAATTTTTTTTCTAATGTTTCTTCATATTTCACAACTTTTTCAATGAAAATAATTTTTATTTTTTTAAATTAGTGATTGGCTTCAACTTCCAGGACAATATTTTTAGAGGAAGCCAAGACCAAGAGTTTTTTTTTTTTTTCTCCTGACTTTATTTTCCTCCAGGGGAAAAAAAATAATAGTGTATAAGTCATTGTTCATATTGAGGGACATGGTACTTTACTATTCTAGAACCAGCTCTAATAAAACTAACTTTTAAATAATTTGCTGGTATAAACCTGTTTTTATTTGCCAACAAATTGGAAGAAATCCTGTTCTCTTGACCTTGAATGTGTAACCATACTCTTAGGCTTTAAGTTCCTCCAAGGTTCAGCATGGATAAGGCTGTGTAACAACTTAGACTCCAGAGAAAATCTGAGTTGTAAGGAAGTACCTAAACTACAACTGCACAAGACAGGAAAAGTAAAATGGCAGAAGGAGGTAAGATAGATGAACTGAGTTTAGGTGAAAGTTGCCAGGGATTCAAGAGGAAAACTGGTAACATGGAAAAATAGAAAAAAAAATACATGGCAGATAGGAGATCAAAACCATCAAAGCCTAACAGGGACCAACCTTTCCCCACCAGGCTGATGCCTGCCTAGCTGGAAAATACTCATTATTACTGAGGTGTATTATTAAGAATGGTGACAATATTAATGCTTGGTGTAGTGTCTCATTTATCCTTGCTGTCTTTTTGTGTGTGTTAGCCAATAAATGTATTTTACACTCCTGAGGTGCATGTAGAATATGCCTGAGCAAAGTGTTGCAGAGAAGGGAGAAATAAAAAGGCAAATTAGTAATATCTGTCCTTAAAATGAAATTTATTCTTACCCCTTCCTTGCCTGCCTTCTCCCAGAATAGGATGCCTTTATCCATGTTATACATTGAGAACAAACCCTATGCTGTGTTGCACCGCAGATGGAGTCTGAGAATGGTCTTGGAGATTGCTTCTTGGCATGGTACAAAGTCATAGTGGACAACATGCAGCAGCTACACGTTAATAGATGGTTATAGGTTAGTATTCAATCCTATGCCTTGGCTCTATTTGCTGCTGTGGATGCAGCTCTTCATTCTAAATGAGACTTGGGCTGGGTTTTTTAATCATAGGTTTTCATGGAACTGTTTCAGTGACAACTTAATTTTTTCATGTTGTGTGCACACAAGGTTGCACCTTATTCCAAATCTTCCTTTTCTCTGGCCTTGTTCTTCCTGGTTCTCTGTGCGATGCTGCAGAGCCAAAATTGTAGGTTCTGTTTGCTTTCACCTGTGTTGGTTTTGTTGCTGTTTTAACACTAAGCTACAATTTACTTGCTATGATTTTCCCTGAACAAAAAGAGGTAGGATACAAACCAGAGGGAATAGTTTCAGTGCCTGAATAATAAAAGAAGCAAGGCAAGTTTAGGAAAAATGAGAGTTATTAAGAGGATTCAGAATTATGTGGCCACTTCAGCTTGGTGGAGGGAGAAAGGGTCCTTTTATGAAGAAATTCCTACCAAAATCTAACAGAGCAGAAGTACAAGAAAAGAGAATAAATATTTTTAATGTCCTCCCCTGTTTGTTATCATTAACCAGGTAACTCCTTTGGCTTGAGTGACATGTGCTGCACAGTGAAACCTCTCTGTTGTTTATTTTTTAGCAGATAGGGCTAATAGGATTTACAGTGAATGAGAATCTGAAAGTCTCCTAGGACAGGCAATATAATGTCCCAGAAAAGCATCAGTTGGGAAAGCACATTGTTTCGGCTCCAAAACTTAATGTTGGCTTTTGTCAGGAATATATTACAGTAATTGGGACTGTGAAAAGAAATTTGATTTCATGGAATTTCTCCAGGGTGCAATTCAAAACGAGGCAAGAACATGGGAGAAATGGTGCCCAGAAACATGTGGATGGTGATCAAAGTAGGCAAATGCTTGAACTTAGTCTGCTTCCAACAAACTAACATGGAGCAGCAAATATACTGTTCTATGCCAATCCTTACCTCCGTGTGCATTTCAGTAGAAGAATCTCTCTGTTTGCATCATCCCCAAGTTCTGCATTATTTTTTAGAATCAGAATAAAACTTTGGGCCCTATGGAAGTCCTGTCCTTTCCATGTTCCCTTCTTTTCATAGGAGTTAACTAGGAAGCTTTTTTTGCTATTTTTCTTGTTTCTTTGTCTACTCTTTAGTTAGACTTTTGTAGAACTTTTGTCTCATGGATGAGGTAAAAAATAGCTTCTGAACATATGAGACTGGACAATAATACATTGTACCCTGAAATTATGTTATCAATGGCAGTAATTTTTACTGATTGCCCACGGAGTTGCTCTTTCAGTTCAATATAGTATTGCCTGACTTCTTGGTATAAATTCTTTTGTTTTTTAAATCTACTTGGTGAAAAAAACATAATATATGCTCTTGAATGAGCACTGGCACTGTTAGTGGTGTAGTTTGGTTATTGGGTGCAAAATGTAGAAAGGAGATATTCTGGTTTGGGCCTTTCTTTAAAAAAAGTATCCCTTTTAAGCTTGCATTGCCCTAAATACCAACAGGTATTTGAATTGCAGCATTGTTGGAAATTAAAAGGTTAGCCAGGGCCAAATGAGGAATGATTTTAAAAAAAAATATATAATATTAAATTAGCTTTCAATTTAGCTTTAACTGTTTTGGTGAGGATTGTTTTACAGTTTCTTTCTTTTCTAGAATGTGTATTCATTATGTGACTAATGAGTTGGATGCAAGTTTCTGAGATCTGTGCTAATATTGGGTTATCAGTAAGATAATTTGTACATGGAGTTCCAGAGAACAGATACCTAAAGTGTTTTCTGAAAATTTGTCTTATCTCATGACTAATTTCTGAAAATATATTAAAAAGATATTTAGAAGAATTTGTTGCAAACTAAAATTAGACTGATATTTAAATTTTAAATTCTACAAATTATGTGGTTTCAGTTAAAAAAATAAAATCAGAGTTTATTTTCCTCCCGCTTTGGCCAGAAGAGGGAACCATCTCACTGCATCAGCCACTTCTGTGACTGCACTTAAAAACTTTTTTTGCTTTTGTTTCATTCCTGCATTGCAACTAAATGCAAATCTAAGACTGCTGAACCATCTCAGGACTCCTTCAGAATCATAAAGATATTTCTTTACCGTAGGATTTATTAACACTTTAGAAACACAGTGAGCATATTATGTTCTGCATTTACAGCTAGGAGAGGAAAAGAGAGGAAAAGTTGCTTGATGCGGACTTGTTAGCTGGATTGCTTTGCCTGTTAAGAGCTTACACCTACATTGTTTACGCACCATTAAAATAATCTCATTTTCAGTTATAGTGTCTTTGAAATGTACAGTGCATTGAAAAGAAAAACAAGGTGAATATGAGGATTTGAGTAATCCAGGAGGTGTATTACTGCAGTTTTTGTTGCAAAACTAGTCCACACATCCAGAGGATTTCTAGATTGCAGAGAATGTACAGTACTCAGGAATGACTGATAGAGTTAGGGGCTTTAAGCCTGGGAATGTTGCTGCCAAAAAACAAGTAATTCCTCCTCACTTCATAGAAACCTTCCTGTAGGTAATTGCAGACACTGGGTTTCATTGGTTGGAAAGGGGCAAGAATTGTATTTTCCCTCAGCACACAAACATTATTTTAAAAATATATTGGATTCTCATTTTCTTTGCTTGCGTTTTGGCGCTGGGGACCTCTGTCCAGTTCCTGCAGTTGTTATGAGTTTGGCAGGCAGAACAACACCAGGTATAATTCTCAGGCATCCTTCAGCTGCCTGACACTGTTACAGCTCCTTTTCTGCAAGTAGACGAGTGGAGGGAAAATGAATTCACAGTTTTTCCTGAGCTGGGGAAGGATGTAACTTGCAGGTAGGCAGAGGGATAAAATATTGTTTCCTTACTCTTTTTCCCAATAGCCCAAGACTCTGTGCAAAATGGTTTTGGCACCTGGAAAGCAAAACATGCCATGGTATTTTGCAAGCTTTCTAGCCTTAATCCGCAACATAAGTAATGCTAGTGCCTAAATACCAAGGTAACTCTGTTAAAAAAATTATCAGTCAGCTTTGAACTGGTCTTTACTTGTTGAGTTTCACTGTGTTGCTGAGATTACTCACTTGTCAGGATGCCACTTTGGTCTGAGATGAGTTGCAGAAGCCCTTGTATATTGTGCCCTCAGGACAGCAAGGATTTGCGTATTGGATGACACAGGAATGCATTAATGTGTTATCTCAAGGTGTCTTTTGCTTTTAGTTTTGTTTCTGGGCTTCTGTTTACTGGTATGGCTCAACTAATTTAAAATTACTGGTAATGATAAGTGGTGATCAACACTCAAATACATAACTTCACTGATCTTTTGTTTCTTAGGGTCAATGGCTCTGAACTGAAAGCAAATAGAGCGGATTGTTGGCTGATAAAATTTTACCATTGCATTCATTGCGTCCAAAGATCTCAAATTCTGTGAATAAGTAGTCTTTGCACTGAGGTTCTGTCATTCAACTTCAGATATTGTTCATAGTATGCCAAAATTATCAAACTTATTTTTAGAGAAATTTAATTTTCAGTTTGTAGTGACTAGATCTCCCATGTATATTTACTAAAGTCAACTGGAGCTATAATGCCTTGTATTCAAGGGAATAAAATGACTCTGAGGTTCTTAAACATGAGTGTAGAAGTATTGCTTCAAGCACCTAGTCGTAAAGATGTAAAACATACTGATAGACATAACATTAAACTGTGACATAGAAATGCTCTTAGGAGGGCCATCCACTTTAAGAAAATGGAGTCAAGAAAAGGTTATGACCAATTGAAAATGCTGTACTGAGCATAAGTGGGAGAAAATTTAATTGTCCAAGATGTACATTTCCTAGGGCACACGATTAATTGTAGTGGAAATGTTCAATTGCTAGTAATTTTGCAGAAAATTCCCTCCTGGGCTCTGAAACTTTACATCCTTAGTCATAGCCTAACGGAGCATTTTCTTAGAAAGTTCAGCTAATTGTTTTCAGTTATATGTATGGGAATAAAAACAATTTTGGGGGACTTAGCTAAAAATGGTTCAAGCTGACAATAAAGACTTTACATTTACATGAAACTAGTAGAGATCAAAACTAGGTTTATTTTTTGGGTTTTTTTTTGTTTTTTATTAATTTTGGTTTAGAGAAATGGATGTGTTTTGATTTAATTTTGAGTAGAAAGAAACACAATACATAGATCTGCGTAAAGAAACACATAATATGTGCTGCAATAGTTTGTAGCTCCAGTGACTTACCACATCATTAATATGTTCAACTGTGCACTGGAATATGTACTCACTGTCTCACAGAACAACTTAAAATATTTAGAATATCCTTATTGAAACAGTATAAACTTGTAGGATTCACAAAATATTCCTTACTTTAAGAAAATCTTGGGAAGTTGTGCTTAAATAAAGTTCCTGGCTAGACCAGCACACCTTGTGTGCAATAGGTACATTGTTGGAATGTTCGAACAATGATATTTGTTTATGAGAGTACCCTGATGGTGACCTTGCATTGAAATATGGTCTCTGTCTGTCCCTTCACTGTCCTATGCTCCATTTTCAGTTTATATCACACTGGAATTAAAGTTGTGGTTATTTCATGATCAATCTTATTTTGTTGTTATTTTCTTTTGCCGGAAATCTGCATATTTAACAAACATTCCTTTCTAGAATTTCTTTGTCTCAGAACTACTCAATCTTCTGAGAAGTATTAAGATTATGTGAGTGATTTTGAGAAAACTGATCAAGATGAGATGTACGTTAGAATGTTATATTTGGATTTTGCAGAATATTTTCAGCAGCTAAATTGAAATGTTTCTCATCTTTTGATGCTATGTTTAATTAATATTTTCACTCTTCTACTACATTTATAACACTTGGCAATATTTTGTGTTGTGAATTGAAGTAGAGTTTTAAATAAGTTGAGTACTTTTAATGGTGAACTAATCTTTTCTAAGCAGGATATTATGAAACTGGAGAGCATGATCGTATGTAGAAGTCCCTCTATTTGTGGTGTATTATATCAGAGTTTATTATTTAGTATTATATAATCCTTCCTCAGAGAGTATGCCCATATGGAATAATTTTTATTATCTACTTTGGAAGTTTTCACAGTAATTTTGCTACAACTTAGTTAAAAATGACCTTGGATGAAGCTAGTTTTTCTTCTTTGGTCCTCCTGTGGTTACCTAAGGCAAGTTTCATCGTGTATCCTCCATCAAATCTTGGTGGCAAATCTCTAGTTAATGGAAGAGAGAATTTTGCTCTAAATGCCTGTAATTGTAGTTGTTAAATACACATAAGATAATATAGAGCTAGTTTTGTATTTCTCCTTCATGGTTGTAGAACTCTATTTGCAATACTTTTATTGGGCATTTTTGCAAGTTTAGGTAATGGAGGATTTAGAATCAGAATTGTCAGTATTTGCTGACAGAGTCAAAAGTGGCTGGATTAGCAGAGTTTAGGGGTAGAGAGAGTAACTGCATTCTGGTGGGGGTTGTTTTACCTCTCTTTTCAAGTTGTTTTTTTCCCCAGTGGGGAGCTGTGGAATAAATTTTGAGTCGATGAGATGTTGTGATTCATGAAGCCTCTATAGCCATCAACTCCCTTCACCATGTCGTTTGTGCCTCTGCAGCAAATTTAGCCGTAAATACTCAGTACCACACTGGCTAGAAATAATATTTGCTTAGGTTCTGAAAATGCAGAAAATATTCTTCACCTGCGGCTAGCATTCGTAGAAGTAAAATACTATATAGTTCGGATTAATTTTTTTCTAAACTTTACAAAAGTGGTTTTGCTGGTTAAAAAGAAGACTCAACATCTAGATGTATATAAAGCTGTCTACACTCTACTTCATCTGGTTTTAAATGGCTATTAAAAATGTCATTAGCACAAAACAAACTTCTTCCCTCGTAGAATGCTTGTTATATGCTAACCACTGCTAAGAATGGAATAAATACAGAAGAAAAGAAAGGGCTAGGTATTTATGGGTGTGTGAGTTTTGATTTTCTGTTTAAAATAAGAAACAGTGACTAATAATGGAATTGGAAGGTAACATGCGTAAGTAGTTTTGCAATATGCAGATGTATGATTTACATGCTCAAGCATAGTATTTGCTTCCTTTTCTGTGCTGTTAATTAATGTTAGAGTGGCTAACTTTTTTTTACTATTATTACAAGCCAATAATTCAGCAAAACATGTTCAGAAAGGCCCACTATTTCATGTACTCTGCTTCTTGTGTGCCTGCTTTGAAAGGTCTTCAGTGTGATTTTTCGCCGGTGAATGATCTCAGCTGCTGTTCAGCTCAGAGTTGTGGGTACTGATTACCTTTCAAAGTTATGCTTTGGGAGTCCCAAAATGAGAATCCAGATACTGAATTACTCAAATTTAGCAAATGGTTTTAAATGCATAGACTGTGATATCTGTCTTTCAGTTCCTTCATTTACAAGGAGGCAGAACAGCAATTCCCCTGTCTCATTAGGGTGTTAAAAGGTTTAGTTGAAAGTCTCTAGGATACTTTGAAAATGTAGAACATCGTCAAAGAACAATTTAATATAAGCCAGAATCAATTGTAACCTGCTTGCTGGTGACAGAGAAACAAGAGTCTTCTTCCTCTTCTGTGTAAGGGGTAGCAGTTTTGCACACTCTGAGGAGAATGGGAATGTGTAATGGGAATGTGTAATATTGTACCTCAATCCGGATGCCCAGTGTAGCCACTGAATCTCTGCAATGAGTTCTGGATTGCTTCCCCTCTTCCCTGGAGAGACTGTTACCTCCAATTATTCTGTATAACAAAGTCATCATATGGCTTCTATATTCTCCATTAATTTACATTAGGATTGAGTGAAAGAAAGTACTGACCACAGTCTAAACTTCCTTAAGACCTTTGGGAGAAATTAATCTTGTCTTTAGAATACAGAGTAGAATGCTGAACCTGATCCTGTAGTGTCTGGTCTTAGTCAATGTAAAGAAATGGGCATCTAGATATCATTAATTTTGACCACCTTAGATAAGCAATAGGTTAAAAGTAGAACTACCTCTGCCAGGGTCATGAGCAGGCATTTGCCTTCTGAATGTTTGAAGCTAGAAAAGACGCTTCCTGTCACTGGTTTCTGGATATCCCCTGAGGCTGAGCACTGGAGAGCTGCCACACGCCTCAGCTGCGCTCAGGTACAACATGAATGTTGCCTTGCTCAGACTGACCCATCCATCTGCAAGAAGAGAAGTACACTAGTCCAGGGAACTTCAAAACCAAACCAGGATGGTTTACTGGGTTTGGCTAGTTAACTGGTTGAGTGGGAAGTTATTTCAGCTTAAGTGTTTTTACCAGAGCACAGCACCGTTGTTCTGTCTGGTTTCTGTGCTAGCTGCCTACAACTTGCACTGACTTTAGACCACTTTGCTTTCCCTTCATGTTTATAAGCCAGTAGTTGCATATCAAAACCAAGAGTCACTTGGAAACTTTCAACAACTTTGAGCATGGGCTGTGAGCTCTCTCATGGCTTGAGACTATCAAAGAGGAACAGGATTCAGTCTATGGCAATCTCGGTAAGAGATACACTAAAAAAATGCATTAATATTTTGTCTACAAAATAAAATTGTCTATTAAGTGTATTTGAACTCCATTTAATCTTTTTTTTTTTTTTTTGATTGACTTAAGAAAACCCACTCACTTGAACAACTGAAAAATCAGCAGAAGAAAATAAAAACAAAAAAGAGAAAACTATAGGAAGAATTGTTCATTGTGAGATTCTAATTTGAGTTTCTTTCCAAGGATAGGCACCTATTCAAACTTTCTGTGAAAATACCCTTATATTGTGAAAGTTGCCTGAAAGGGCCTTTAATTAAAAAGCCTTTTGTTTAGTGCTGAATTAAAAAAAACCCAGTCAAACAAATTGTGAACTCTTCTAAGAAAAATATACATGAACATGTAGGCTCCCTGGGTGCTGCTCCAGCATATATTTAAGAGGATGTTTGTCATTGAACTCATGGTACAAGTTCTTAAATACGTGATGCTAAGGTTTGGTTTTTCACATTGTCTTTTACAAGGAGTCCAGCTAATATCAGTCAATACTGTGAGTAACTCAGCAATATTGCATCCTGCTTGTCTACTTAAGGGCTAGATCCTGCTGCCTTTGTATGCCGTGCCATGAATGCGCAGCTGATGGAAGCTGCTGCTCACGACAGGTCATGGTGGTATTTTCTACCCCAACAGAAATCTGTTCCTATAAGAGGCATCAAAAATCCCTTTTATTTTAATGCAAACATCTTTGAATATGTTGTCATTTTGTGTCACAGAGAAAGAGAGAATCTGGCACCCTTGAAGGGTGAAATAAAAGTAATTTTGATAAATCAGATGAGAGTTGATGACAGTGAGCTGTGAAATGTAAAGATAACAGTTAAATGTTTAAATTAAATCAAAAGAGAGGAGTAAAAAGTTTGAAATCATAAAGAATTTTTTTTCACTCCTCTGATACCTTATGTTGAATAGCCAGATCATTTTATTATTGAAAATACTGTGGCAGTAATCTTTTATTGGTTGCAGTATAGGCCTACAGCATTAAGTTAGTATAAAATTACATATAGTTTAATATATCTGTACAACACCTTTAAACAAGCTTCTCTAGGCAGGAAGGTTATCCGTCTTATAAATCTATTATTTCATTGTACATCTTGATAGCCTAGCATTGCTTCTAGCCATGTTTAAGCATTAAATAGTGCATTATTATTTCACATAAATCAACCAGAGATGTGTGAATTCATAAATTTTGCATTTGCACAGACAGTATTTTAAACGTTTTATGGCTTCGTGGGAACTTGGTATAAAAGCCTGTACACAAATCAGTGCCAAGAAATTTAAGTAAAATTTAATATTACAATTACTGCTTTTCAAAGTCATTGCTTGCATATTTTAGAAATGTTTTAACAGGGTCTAAAAATAAAAAAAACCCTGGAAACAAGGTGTTCAGTCAGATTTTGCTGGATAGTTCCTTTGCTGCAGTGGAGTGGGTGATTTCTTTTTCTGTTCTGTTATCATTTGTGTTGTTTTTTCTGATTTATTTGTACTTTGTTTAATGCTGCAACTTTTTGCTGCTTCTTGTCTTTTATCTCAATTCTTCTAGACCTCTCAACTGTAAAGAATCATGCACATGCCTGATGTTTTAAAGAAACTTCACTGATGGAAGCTCTAAATATATATGGGAGTTTCTCAGGTTTGGGTTATTTTGAATAAAACCTTGAAAAAAACCTTCTCAAGAGATTTTATTTTCAGAGAATATGTAAATATTCTTCTGCTAAAAAGTACAATATCAAGAAAGGAAAAGACAGGAAAAACTGTTTATCAGGTATTGCATGATAAGGTAGCTTTATGTTTTACAGAGAATAAACAAGCATACGGGGGCACGATGTCCATGAAAAAGCTGAATTATTGTTGCTTCTGGAGTCTAATATGTTTCCTATGTCAAGTTTTCAAAATTTGGCCTTTGCTTTATTTATCTGTAGGTAAACTGTGAATTCTAAACTGCTGTACAATTGTGAAGTAATTCAGTACCCCTTTCCTTTACAGCTGGGAAGCGGAGTCAGGGAAGTTAGAAGCTGTGTGTTCCCTTGTCCATTCTGCCACAGGAATTACCTTTACTTCTTTTTGAACCACTCAAAGAGCACCAGGAACTGCTTCATAGGGAATGAAGCCCTGCTATGTTGGATTTCCAGATGAATGGAGATGGGAGGAACATGGGAAATCACTCACAGATCTGTTGCACTTTGTGGACAAATATGGATCTCTGTTTCTTCTGCCATTCAGCCTCTTTCTCCTCACCATTACATGTGCATTAAGAGACCTCAATTCCAGATAGCAAAACGGTGAGCTGAATGAGGCTCTGAGTATTTTGCTTGCAGGTAACTTGCAGGTTGCACAGATAATTTGTTGCAGGGACAGCAATGGAATCTGCATTTAGAAGGACTGAATTTTGTTGTCTCTTTCTTCCTTAACACTCTTCTGTATCAAGTGAATGGGAATTTTGCCTTAAAATTTAATGGTGATAGAATAAGATCCCACTATTATCTTTTGTGTCTATGCAGAAATTATCTGTAATTATTTAATTAAAAAGCTTGAACAGTTTTGACTTTTTGTGGTTTTTCTTTTGCACTTTGCTCTTCCTTATGAATTGGAATTTTTTGTGTTCTTTCCGAACTGTTGCAATTTGGAAAGTGGAAGTTTGGAAATTTGGAAAGTGGAAATTTGGAGTGGAAATGCCTATGCATATTTAAATCATACTCTCATGCACTTAGTTTAAACATTCTCAGCTTCAATCATTTTAGCAGTAGTTAAAAATCTGGGTAGATTTTTTTCTTACCAATTTGGAATGCTTTTTATTTTGCCTTCCCACAGATGTGTCTGAAGGGAATTTAATCAAATGTTAAAATATTTCTACATTGGGTGAAGACTTAGGATGGAAACCTTTACCCCCCCCAAAATAGATGATTAGAAAGCATGTTTTTTGGCTTTCATTAAGGCACCTATAACTGAATAACTGGTAGAATATTGGCTTGTTTTGGAGCTACACATACAATACAGAATTAGCTTTTTACAGGATGAAGATCATGGAGCAAATTTGGTACAAGTTCTGCTCTTGGATAACTCTGGGCAACTCTTCTATGTTTTACTGAGTAAATGGATAATAAGAGTGGCAAAGAGAAGACCTTGCTCCAAGATTTTATCTGGTTTGCATAATCTGGGAAGCAGTACTTTTTATTTGAGATATTGGCAAAAAAAGTCAGGTGTGACTTGTATAAATACTTTCTCTTAAGCATGTTGCTCTTTTCTTTTCACTTTTTCCCAGGAGGTGTGTGGTTGCTGGTGAGAAGGAAAAAATCATCTGCATACATTTGAATAGGATTCACTTTACTCATAAGAAAAAGAATGTAATATGTGTGAGGGTAGCACACTATGAGATCTTACCTAAATGTGAAAGGGTGGATCTAACAAGGAAGTTATATAGGGAAAGTTACATTGGTTGGGAAGAGGGATTGTGAAAGGTGTTCTGATATTGAGAGGTGAAAATGGTAATACTTCCTGCAAACATAAGTTTTAAAAGTTTTGTTTGCTGACATTAAAGTTTCATTATTTTAATAACTTTTTTTTCTTTTAATTTTGTGTCTTATTGAATGTACTGAAGAGGATCTGTGCCTATCTGACATACATATTATTAAATCCAGTTCTACAATGCTTGGAACTCTACGGAGTCAAGATACGCTGAATAGAAGAAGAACACAGTTAATAGTTTTGTTATGCACAACTTAAATATATTAACATTGTTTCACCAGCAGTTCTGAGGAAGAGCGCTACAGTAACTCATAGGAAAAGCTTGAATTGTAAGCTATCTAGCTGGCTTTTATCTGAATGAATAGTCCCCTGCTACTGGTGGGTTAACTGGGGTAAAACAGTATACTGGAGAACTGGATTTCCCAGTGAATTTGGTATTAATGAAGATATTCCATATGAAAGAAAAAGGGAAAAAATTTGAAAATTAAACTTCTCAATTTTTAGTGTGTTTAGATTTCTGTTAAGATTATTTTTTTCCTGGAAGATGCAGATAAAAATTACTTGTCAATGTTTCTGGAACAAGCAATATTTTTTCTTATTTCTAACACATTATTTTAATGCTGGGGAAATGAAAGTGTATAAGTGACAAGTTTCATAGAGAGGTGAGTTCTGGAGTTTTTATTGAGGGGGAAACACAGGAACAGCTGAATATTTGAGTAGTGATTCTAAAAAAAACTTATTACCCCTTGCCACAGAAAGATTCTCTCTCTGTAATACAAAGAAGAGGAACATGTTTGTGCTAAAGTGCTGGACTGCAGAGCCATCTGTGTCATGGAGTGCATGTGAAACCCTGGCACTCAGTTTTCTACTCTGGCAGCAGCTATAATTATATTAACAAAAACAAATTTGGCTTGGTACAAAAATGGGGCAGTGATGCAGAGAATAAGAATGTCTCACCTAGGTTGCCATCTTACAGTGATATCGTGCTGCAGTGAAAAATTATTCCAAGTGCAGAGTCCCAACAAATCAGGTCCCTGTTGTTTTTGAAGGCAAGACATTTTTTGTGTTACTGTTCATTACTGGGCAAGAACAACAAAGAAGTTCAAGACTAAGATTAATGATATCAGCAGATCATTGTCTAAAGATTAATCTTTTTAAAATGATGAGAAAGGGATAGACACAGTGAGCCTCTAGCTGCCTACAGCTACAAAGAGTAATAATAAACATTACTATGGCAGGGCTGGCTCTGGAATACTAACAGAAGCATATCTAGTTATAATCAGTAAACACTAATGGTAGGTTCGTGTTGTTTTTTGGCTACTGATGACTGTTGAAAATGGTGTGGCTTTTCCCCTCTCCTTCCTAAAGCAACAATTGTGTACTTTCTTTTGATTCCTAGCTATTTAATATTCATTTGGGATCAATTCTTTCTTTTCTGGAGTTGTCAGTGTACTACTTTCTCTTACAAAAGCTTCTACCTTATTGCTTGGGTCTAAGACTATGAGAAATTTTTTAAAAAAAGGTTCATTATAGACATTACATTTGCCCTGTAAACCCAGGAGGCATTGTCTTTCTGTTAGCTCCCCTATAACTAATCCTTAGTGCATGTATATTTTTGTGCATGCCTGCTGTTTTTGTATTTAGTAGAGTATCTATTTATACCACACAGGAGGTCTATGTAGCAATTGCATAAATCTGTTTATTTTTCAAAGGCTACATGTCAGCAACTGATGGTGTAGGAATGGTCTATGTAAGCTAAAATATACTAATATTATTTCTTTTTAATCTCATCACTATTTTTGCATCTCTTGCCAACATTACAAACTTTGTGGTTTGAATGGTCTTTTGTTTGAATGGAAGCTTGTGTGCAGAATGGTCTGAGCTGAGAAGTCTGCAAATTTTGAAATTCGTTTATGCCAAGCAGTTCTTTTTTCTCATATACTTAAAAAGACAATGATAGAAGCAGCCAATTTTCATATCCAACAACAGCACTGGCAGTGATGATCTAAACGTCCATGAGAATCAGATTCTGCCAGTCTCACCATCAGACAGAGCAGGATATTACAGCAGGAGCAGCTCCACTTCAATCAAGCTCTTGAGGTAGTAAAATGTTTGTATGACTTGATGATGTCTGCACTTGGAATCTTTATAATGCTGTGACTTGACCATAGAGGTTGTTTTGATAATTTTTTCCATGAAAGAAGGCTTCTGTCTTGCATTGAGACACAGTTTTGATTCAGGTTTAGAATGAGATGTTTATGTATTGTGAAGTTTGATTTTACCTAAGTTATGTCCTGAGTGCTCACTACCTTTCAGATTTAGGCATAACGTTAGACTACATGAAGTTTTATCATGGTGATCAACTTCAAGCCAAGTATGGGAATAAGTGAATGGGCATGGTCAGGGGGAAGTAATTAGTGTGGTCTTTGAAAAGACTCCTAAAATCATGGAGTCTACTCATTACCCCAGGACTGCCATGTGCACTGCTGAACCGTGTTCTGAAGCGCCACATTCAAACTTGTTTTGAATGCTTCTAGGGATGGTGATTCCACCACTTCATTTATCAGGTGCTTGACAACCCCTCCAGTGAAAAAAAATTCTTAATATTTAATCTAAACCTCCCCTGGCACAACTTGAGGCTATTTCCTCTCATCCTGCCACCTGCTACCTGGGGGACTGATCTTCATCTTACTACAACCTCCTTTGAGTTGTAGAGTGATAAGGTCTCCTGAGGACCTTTTGCTCCAGGCTAAACAACCTCAGGTCCCTCAGCTGCTCCTCATCAGATTTGTGTTCTCATCCTGTCACCAGCTCCATTGCCCTTCTTTGGACAGACTCCAGCACCGCAATGTGTTTCTTGTAGTGAGGGGTCCCTGTATCGTGGTCATTGATCAGAGCTTGCAGTTTCCCAAACATGGGAGTACTGCTGATAAGGATGACAAAGTAGGAAAATTTAAATGTTTGGTTTTACAACACTTTTCCTCTGAACTATTTCCTTTCTTCAGGGCTGGACGAGGGCTGTTTCTCCCTTTGAAATAACCTGAAGGCTAATTACTCTATCTTGAACAAGGAAAGCTTAAATTTGAATTGCCGCAGCATGGTGAATGCTTAGTAATGCTTGAATAAGTAGAAGGAGTACTATATGAAAGTTTATTTCATTTTAGAAGTCTGTAAACTTACTTATGATGGAGTTTATGCAATGCATTTCTCTTGTGGTTAAAATTTGATTCAGCATTTCATTGCTGGTATGTGTGACTGTGAATTCAGTATAGGAAATTGCTTCAATAAGGAACGAATAAAATTGACTTGGGGGTCTTATCTAACTTTATTGCAGGTAGTCTTAAAACTGAAATCCATGAAGAATTTTGTTGTCATTGATGCAGAGTTAGGCAAATTAGGTATGCAGCTTATGTTCTGTGGTCTAGATTTGTTTTAAAAGTCATCATGGTGGAGATATTAGCTGGAATAAAAGTAATATTGGGAAGGTTTATCCAGATCATTCCAAAGGTACTGTAGTGGTCCCTTTGATTAGCTGGTCTATAACTTACGCTCTTTCAATGATTTCAGTAGTTTCATGATACAAAAAAAAATGGAGTGATGCAGTGCTTGGACAAGTCTTTTGTCTAAGAAGTGTTTTCTATGTAGAAGAAAAAGAAAAAAAAATTTGCCAGAAGCACACAAAAGTGCTTGTAGAGCTCTTATCAGTTTTGCTTGCCTTCTGTCACACTTGGTTTATAACCACTGACTTGGTTACCCTGGTTCAAATTCCTGTATGCCACTATAGCTCAATGAAGAGCTGTGTTAAATATATAATTGCCTTAATGGCAACAGTGTAACATTTCCATAATCTTTGTCCTGTGATGAGAATTGGACAGATTGAGTTGAACAATCTTAAATTGTCAAACAATGTCGTTGTGGTAAAACTTTGTCAAAATGTGGGATTAGGAGTGAGTCTTTGGGTTAGAGGTTTACAGTAGATGGTACACCATCAACTGTAAAAGTCACTTCAGTGTGTAAGTGTGCATCGCCTGAGACATTGAACATCACTTTTAAAAAATACCAAGCATTTATATTTGGAAAAATATCCCTAATTGTATATATTGTTCTGGGTCATTATTTTCTCATTGTTTAAATTGCAGCTCATTTATTTAAAAGAATACTTGTCAAAGGAAAGCTTTAAGTACTGATTTAAGAAAGCAGTGTTAAATAATTGAAATGACTGTGATAAAATTGCCTTAGTTTGAACAGCCCAGTTTTATCAGTCTGTTTAATGAATT
Organism: Eopsaltria australis; assembly: GCA_034509425.1. Lineage (NCBI taxonomy): Eukaryota > Metazoa > Chordata > Aves > Passeriformes > Petroicidae > Eopsaltria > Eopsaltria australis. The sequence continues at coordinate 1,878,871 of JAVTVJ010000032.1, read as the reverse complement.
GTGCTTTTATAGGGTGAGATAAATCTAATGTGAATTCAAGTGGTTGCACTAGAAATACAGCTCTAGGTGTGATCTCTGGTGGGTTTATCTAGCAGAATTAGAGGAAAAAAATGGCAGCTGCATTTCCTTTCAAAAGCACTTCATGTGAAATAAGCAATGCTGATATCTTATAGAGCTTTCTAATATCTATGCACCTGTAATATCTGTGTATTTACACATGGATTGTGTATTGGTGACAGAGTGTCTTGGTCATTACTGGAAAATATTTATGCCTCTTGATGTAGAAATAAACTCAGAGTTTCCTCCAGTCCTGGAATCATTAATTTTCACATACTGGAATAGTTAGTGACACAATCAATTTCTTTGTTGACTGAGGGGACTTGGCAGGCAGGTCTTGCTACTTACTGATAGTTTAGAAGGACATTCCTTGCACAAAAACCATCGTATCTGCTTTGGAACCAGGCTGAAGACAGCCATTGGTCGCAGGCTGACACAGGAGAATCCTGGGATACTTTGGATTCTGTTGTTTATGCTTCTGTATATTGTGAGAACACGTCTTGCACACAAGAAGAGAAATAATCATTAAAAATATGTAGTAAGTCCTTTAGTGCATCATCAGGTCTTCTCTCCACTAATCCATTCAAATAACCTACATCAGGATTGGTGCCTAATTTGGGGGGATAAATAAGGGTTTCCTGTAGGACACAGCCACTTTGCACTTAAAGGGAAGTCTTTGTATGCCTTCCCATACTGGACTAGCATGCGTGGTGCCGAGTTTCCATAGGAGTTCTAGGAAGGTGGCATACAATGTGTGAGACCATGTCACATTCTGGCCCCAAAATGATGGTGAAATTCTTCTCTAGTAAGACAAGGAATTCGCGGTTGGTGTTGCATAACTCAAAGGAGATCACTGAACCAGTTACTAGCAGTTTTTACAGCTGTACTTATCTACAGTAAGTGTTTCTTAAATGCTGTTAAGCTGACTTGGGGCACAGTTTGCCCTGTCTCCAATGAGTGTGGATCTAAGGGTATCTCAGGATACAAGGCAATGCTCCCTTCAACAACTTCCAGTCCTTGCTAGTTTGTCTAATGAAAGAAATACAAATTTGCAGTGTGAGCAGAATTTGTCAGACAGTATGTGACTGACTTCCAAGGAAATTTTACTCCAGCTGCAGCTGAATCCATTCAGGTATTTTTTATTGTCAACAAGACCTTCCTCACTAGTCTTGTGTAACCAGTCTACACTGCAAACTCTGCAACTTCACTTGCAACACTGGAAATTATGATTACTTTGAGGAAAAAAAGAAAAAAAAAGGAGTTGGAGTATCACTGTTTTATAAAAACCAGTTTCCAGGGGGAGAACATGTTACAAGACACTTGTATATTATGTCATTTTGCTTCAATCAAACATACATGTAGATTTCAAAACAATGCCTTATATTTTTAGTTTATTGTCCTTAGGTTAGCCATTCTTACTCAGTCTGTTTTCTGCAACATTGCTGTCTACTGACTGATACCAGGGTGTTGACAAAAGCCCCAGTTCACCTAAAAGAAGTTATTGAAATTTCAGTTGTTTTGCTGTTCTGAAAGGTGAGAGGAAATGCTCTTTATTGCAGAAGTTGTGAAACAGGATATTTCATAATTTGAGCTGGCTATTGTTCCTCCTCTTCTTCCTCCCCAAAACAACCTGTCTCCAAGGTGTGTGCTTTCTTGTTCTGTGTCTGTTACTGGCAGAAACTGGTCTTGCAGTTTTTATTAGAGACTATCTACTTGTCCATCTGTGGAAAAAGAGGCAGGATTTTTGTGTCACTTAGCAGCTGTTGAGGGAATTCAGCCTAAGTTTTAAGGTTGTTGAAATCAAGCTGCTTTGAAAAACAGCTTGATTCTGATGGATTCAAATAAGGTGAAAACCAGGTCTACATAGCTGTCTTTCATACTGGTTTTATGATATGAGAGTGAATCACAAAACAAGAAAAAGTGAGTCTATAAAATGGGGGAGCCATTTGAAGTACAAGAGGTTAATATTTTTACTGTTCAGAAAGTACTTATACTTTTATTAGACAGTAGACTTTTCTGTCTTTGTTTTCTAGCCATTTCATCTTTCTACTACAAAACTTTAAGTAGCGGAAGGATATATTAAATACCAAGGAAAATTATTTTAAAAAGCTATTTAAAAAATTAATTTAAATGTAGACAGACATAGTATTATGGCATTAAAACACCCCAGGGTCTTTTTTATTGGTCCATTAATACTTGCCTCGAGTGGTAGAACACACCTGAGGCAAGATTTAATGAACCAATAAAACATGCCCTAGAGTGTCCTAATGCTATATTGCTAACCATTCCTATTACATAAATGCACTGTTTGCATACTTCCTTCATGAATTTCAGAAGAATCTGCAATTAAGTGAAGACCATATGACAATTCTTATCCAGAGTTTCCTTCAACATATTTTAAAGTGATTAAAATGATTATATGAGATATTCTAAATCAACCAATGCAATATATTGTGCCCAGAACTTTATAGACAATCTAGATAGTAAATCCTTTAAGTGTGGTTATGTGCTAAGTTAGTGTGTTTCCTTTCAGTTACTGAGAATTTCCTAGAGTCTTCCTAAAGCGTTTGAATGTAATGCTGTTTTATTTCTGTTTTTATCTTCAAACTACCCCACTTGTTTGTCTAGAATCCACCCCAAAGCAGAAATCTGGCAGAGGAACTGGCCATAACTCCAGTCCCATTAAAATCCTCAAGGATGTTACTAAAATGATGTTGTCTGAAACCTTTGACATTGTTTAGACTGAGTCATTTCAGTCCTTCTTAAGGAGGGAGATTTTTATTGTTGTAAATCAACTTTAATGGAGTTAAGCTGATTTACATCAGCTGATAGTCCAGCTCTTTGCTTTCCAGCACGTTCAGTAGGATTAGAAATGTTGTACTCGCATTAAATCAGACAGCTGAGATGGAAGAAAGTATGAAGGATGCTTATTGTATTTTGCAATTGTTAATTTAAAGCCTTTGACTGAAGTTAGCTTTTGCCCTAATGATTTGGAATGTTCATAACCATGAGCAAAAATTGATAAACGTACCTAAGTGTATCTGTACTTAGTAATACGAAAAAGAAGGAGAAGATTGGTTTTGAATGTCATTGCATGCACGAAGAATAATAACCCTTCATCAGCAGAGAATGAGAGTGAGGTTTGTGCATTATTAGTTTTGCTTTCCAGCATTGTTTTGAGGCAGGATGATATTATGTTAAAGAAAAAAGACTGAGGTTTATATATATAGATTGTAAAAATGGCTTATGACTTTTACATAATTGAGAATCTAACATGAAATAATTTTCGAGTTAATGTGACTTCATAGTAGTCAGAGCCAAATTAGATATGACTGAAGATGATTCTGCACTTAGCAGAATCCTTACTTGAAGGCTTAGGAGGGGAGAAAGAGAGTCCCACGTTGTTAAACTGATACATAAAAATTGAAGAAATTACCACTTAGGTGTTTTTTGGGGGTGGGGAAGCTTTGTAGGCCAGGCTTGATCTTTGCAAGGGTATTTGACAAGTTGAGCATACATGAGGATATGAGCCACTCATACTTGTTAGGGCAAAAGTAACTTCACTTTTAAGTGTAGGTCCTCAGTTATTGTGAGCTGGCATAGTTCCATGTACGGCAATGAAATTATACCAGCTTGTACCAGAGGATGAACTGGCCCCTAATCTTTCAAGTAACATGCTCATTAAATGCTTAGGGCCAAATGCTTTCCTGGCATGACTCCATAGCACTTAATGGAATTAAGCCAGGAGAGCATTTGGCCATTATTTAAAACAGATAATAGTCTAAGGGGAACCAGGTTTCTGTCTTTGTTTTTCTTTTGATATGTAGCATTAGCAAACTGTATGTAATTTTTATAAGACATAATATCTTAAATACTGGCTACAAGAGTCTGCACAGAGATCTTACAGGTACACCCCCAGATTTTCTTAATGTGCTACCTTCTTTGGAACAAATAATATTGACTTGATCACAGGTTTAAACGTTTTGCTCTCTTCTGGAAATGTACTGTCCAGACTGTCATCTCTTGTTCCTATTTCTTCTTTTCTCATCATTTCGCTGTACAGTCATCTCAGAAATTTAAGCAGGGTTAAGCTTTTGTGGAAGTTAAGACCACCTGACAAAATATACTGTTGTAATTCCAGGACCAAATAACTGATGCATGTTTTCCAGAGCATATTACTAGCATAGTTTTTTTCCTTTCAAAAGCAATGTAGCACATTCTGTTTAAGATTTTGCTGCATCCTCTAGCAGCTAAAAGGCTCAAATGGGTAAGTATAGCATTGCTGTTATCATAAATAGTTTCCTAGAGATGATTTAATTGTTTTAAAGCTTGAGGTATTTGTCTTTTACCTTCATGTCTTTTCTGCAGTCTTGTGACGGTTAGTTAGGCCTTGTTATTTTGGCTCAGTGTGTAGATGACCTGAGCTTGTTAATGGTTGACATGAAATGTGGCTGAGAATCAGTCATGAACACTCAAACATAGTTGTTTTGTTTTTTTCCCCTTTTCTTCTCCCTCCCCCCCCCCACCCCCCCCCCAGCTCAAACAAAACTTGTTTTTTTGCCTTCTTTACTATTGTGATTTTTTTTTTTTTGAGTTGCTCTGAGATGTTATGTACTACTCTCAATAGCAGTTAGGTCTAGACCTTTGGGGGAAAAAAGCTCTTTGCTTTATTTTTGAAGGACAATTTTGGAAAGGTGCATGTTTCTGCCCACCCTAATCCCTAATTGGTATTTGTTAAAGAAAACCATTTTTGAAATAAATATTTACCACAGAAGGACTTGAGGCCTTGATACAGTGCTTTGCAGCTGAGTACAGGCATAGCAGAAATCGTTTCTCAAGGAAGATGAACTTCCCATATAAAGGTTATAAATCCAGTTCAGTGGTTGTTTTGTGACCTGCATGCAGTTTTATGGAAACATGAGTAACCCAAACACTAAAATCCAAAACAGAATCACCAGCCCTTTCTACAGCATTCTTATTAAAGCTGGGCCAAGAGAGATCACTGCAAACTATTTGCAGTTGTGAGTGATGTAACACAGCTCAAGGGCATTCGGTACCTGGCAAGCAGAACTGTCTTTGAATGGACTTAGATAAAGGACCACCACGAAAACACAGAATGAAAAACAGTGGAAGGGAAATCCATTGCCAATTAGTACCCAAAACATTCAGATGAACAAGAAGAGCTTCTTAAGCAAACCAAGTTGGGGGATGAAGTGTCTGGAAACCAGGTGCTGGGATGAAATGACTCATTTGAAGTTATGCATGAAAACATAATCGAATGTCAAGGAGTCAGTAAAACTTCTGGTTTACATAAGCAGGGCTAATGTTTTCACATATCTTTCAGGTTTTGGACTTGACCTAGGGCATGTAAAAGAAGCAGGTATCCTTGCATGGAAGGGGAAGGGTGCTATTACTGTTACAAATAATGTCTTAACAGCCCTCTTTAATGGAAGCCCCTGCCTTCTCTCTCTGCTCATCATTCCAGTTTGGATTACTCTAAATGAAAATCTAGCCAAATCATTTATGACAAGTAAATGTGATAGAGGGACAAGGAGCTGTGTGACTGTTCTGATAATGCCAGCCTGCAGAGTTGTTTGCTTGTAGAAATGAGGATTTCCCAAATCTCTGATGAAGTGATAGAGTGGAAGCAACAGAGCACAATAGCACCAGGAGTCCTTGTTGGGGCTGGTGAGTGGCTTAATGGCACAGTCTGAATCTGTTTATTTGATTTTTCTTTTGTTTCAAAGAGGGCATCTGCACATAATCATGTTTTCAGTTCTACTGAGCAGCAGAGTTGTAATCTTGCAATAACAGTTAATGCATGTGCAGGGCTGTGTTTTTGCAGTGAATATATATTTTTTCCTAGAAAACCAAGTATAGAGATGTATACCAAGTTTAAATTAATGGCTGTGCTTTAACACTGGCTTTTTACCCCCCTCATTGCATACTTGAGTTAATGGTTACTTTTTCTATTCCTAAACATAACTTATGGGAAAAATATTTGTGTGAGATCGCCCAAGTAATTAGCCAGTTTACTCATGCAAATAAATATTTTTTTATTCATCTTGGAACATCTTTTTGGCAGCATTGCCTTTAATTACAGAAACATTTAAAGGATGACAAGGATGTAGTGCATACTAAAAATGTTCTGTGCAAATAGTGAGAGGATTTAGGTGAGAAGCAGAAGCTCTGTAATTACCTTGCAGCCAGAAAGACCCTCACGTTGTTCAAAGGCTGTTAAAAATAAGGAAAGAAATAATTTTCTTCTCATGGGAAAGGAATTAATTAGCAGTGTGCTGAGGGCCTTGGGATTGGTTCTCATCCAAAGTAGATAAATAAACCAAGTATTATTTCAGACTACTCCAAATGAGCAAATGACACACTGGGAGAGCACCTTTGTAGGGTTGAACAGCAAATCTGGCCCATGAGGGGAATGGCTAAGGGAATTTTAAAGCACTTTTGCACCTTTCCTGCATGGCTTATTCCAGAGGTCACTGAGACTCTTTACTAAGTAGAGGCACCCTGAAGGCCAAAGTAACTCCATCCCTTTGGCTGACCTGCCAACTGACCTGCTCTTCTTTTTTAATCTGTGTACTGGCAGTTTGGGCTTGCACTCAGGTCTGCAGAAGGCAGCTTCAAAAATAAGTTTGTGAGACATCTGCACTGAAGGAGACGATCCTTAACCACATCATTAGATCTGGAGTTTGATAGTGTTCCAGTGTTTTCAGCTGACCTCAGTGGTCCAGATCTTAGGATCATAGACCTACCCCTAAATACCAGTATAAGTAAGTCTTTGTAAATGATCTGATATTTATTAATGAAAGGAAACAGAAAACCTTTGCCTACTAGAGTTTAGCATGGCTTCAGAAGGAAATAAGACTTATCCCTGCAAACATCTATTCTCCAGAGTTAAAGTTTTTAACTATTTGCCTGATTTCAACCATGCAATTTGACAAAAACCTAGAGGGGTCAAAGATGATAATTTTGTGGACATTTCTTGCAAAGAATCTGCATAGGAAAAAAAAACATTTATTAATGCCTCTGCAGGAAAGAACTGGTGTTGGAAGCATGTTTATTACCAAAAGTGAATCTGTGCAGGAGGGAGAAATTATAAATGCCCTTACTGTTAGAAGAACTGCAGTTGGAAGTCACATCTTGTTAGGCACTAGAAAATTCCAGTCATAAAACATAGGCTCCTGTGAGACCAGGCACTCTTGGTTCGTCTGCTCACAGAACTTAAATTTTTATATATATTTATATATAAGTTTTTCCACTTTCCATATACTGGAGCCTTACCTTTAGGCCTGCTTGCCTCTGTTAAAGTAAAGGATATTAATAAGTATCTACTTATGTTTTTTTTCTAGCAAGTTGCTTTATCTGGTATTAGAATTCTCAGGGGATCAGAGCACTGATAAAATTTCACACATAATGAGAGACACACATAATGGTGTCCCCCTAAAATTTGCAGTGTTTTCTATGTATTATCATTGTCTGTTATTCAATTCTGATATTGTAATAGCTGCTGATAGAGATAATTAAAGTCCCACGATCCTAAATCCTGTGTAAACACAACACAGGAGTGTCAGATGTTCTGTCTTTAAGCCTGTAACTGATCTCACAGGTTTATTTTTGTTAACTAACCTCTGTGTTATAATTTACTAGCAAATATCCAACACTCTCTTTCAGCACTAGGATTACTAAAGGGGGTATTTGGGTAAAGCCTTGTACTTGTAGCTCTTCAGCTATCAAGTTAAGAATCTGAAAAAATTCTTATTTCTACAAAAACAAAAAGGGAAAGCTGTTGACAAGATTTTGGATTTACAAGAGAGAAGTGTCAAAGACTATTAGTTTTAAAGGGAGAGCCAATTTACAAAACTGCTTTTGATTATTTGGTTTTCTTTTCAGTAGTGATTGCATTTTTGGAAACTTTTATGCAGCTCTGTGCTGCTTTCTTTGCTGTCTAATTTGTGTAAATTGAGTTCACTTCATATTTTGTTTAGTGCAAGAGAAGCAACCTCCATGTGTAAAAGATACAGGGAAATAGTTTTCATTACCAGTTCATAGAAGAGGAACATCAGGAATTCTCAAAAAGACAGTATGAAATATTAATGAAATATTAGTGCTAAGATACTGATCTACTGATGCCTTGCTCCTTCTCAATACTGAGTCTCTATAATGTGTATTTCTCGAGAATTTTTACTACTAGAACAAGAATTTGCTATTTCTGCTATGAAATATGCTTAAAATACTTTGCAAAATGAATGATTAACTTTGCTTATTAATAATTTTCTCCTATGTTTATTTAAATTTCTTGTATGTGGAAATTTGAGTATCTGATGTCTATGTCTAGTCAAGATTGAAGCTTACATTTTATTTGAGAAAATACCAAGACAAAATTGAAATAATATTTTGAGGATAACTTGCCTTCTTTTTGTTGAGAAACAATATGATTATTTCATAATTTTGAAAAAATGGAAAAAATCTATTTCTGCATGGATATATGAAAATTTAAAGATATTAAGTATGGAGAAGAGATTAAAAAGTTCAATAGACTTGTTAGCAGAAGGTGAGATATGCATAAATGCATTATGGTGGATTTTTAAAGATTTTTCAGCCATTAGGGCAATTTAGGTGTTGAGTGGTAAGGACAAGAAGCTTACTTAATTCATTGTAAAATACACAAACAAAAGTACAGGAATGAGTTACATAGCCCAAGAGGGCTTGATTTTGGTGACAAAAGATGTCTCTGTCATTCATTTATTCCTAATAAATTCTGTAAAACAAACAATATTTTAAGCAGTATTTTTGTGAAATAGGTGATTGCAAATATTTGTCCAATGTTTTTTACTGGGTTAACACTTGTTATAACAATTTTCAGATACTTTGATTCCTGTGAAGCTGCTTAGCGTCTTAAGAGTTTAGGGTGGAATATACTCCAAATGTCCTAGTTATTTTGATGGGGCCAGGTTTTTCAATATGATTTTTTCAAGATTTCTTTTTTCATGTACTATTCTCTCAATCTTTTAAAATAAAAACTATTTTTATTTTTTCACATGAGCATGAACACATTTAATTTTTGGACAGGATCAAACAAAATAAATGCTCTTTTTTTGCTCTCTTAGCAGGGGAAGGATTAAATTCAGGTAAAAGAGACATCTCTCTTGTCTGATCTTGTACTGTCCTGTTCTTCTCTTTGTTCATATATATTCCTGCTGTTATAAACTAAATGCTTGTTTGAAACAAAAATTCGAGGCCCCTCTTACTAACTTGCATTGTTTATTGTACCTTCAGGCTACAACTAGTGTGTACACCAGAATTGATGCAGAACTATGAATCCAGAAGATCTATCACAGAGATATGATTTTGGAAGCATCTTTGCACCAAATTACTAGGTATACATTTTCAGGGGCACTGAAACCTATTATTCTCTCAGACTTCAACTTAATGGTTAAAGCTTCAACACATAAAAATAAAAGATGTTTGCTGTATGGGTGTGCATATGTAAATACCTAAGTCTGGCTTCATTGAAGGCAAGGGTGTTTTACCACTGACTGCAGTGGGACCAAGCTTTTCTTCATATACTTATCCTGTGTGATAGCAAAAAATACACTCAGATAAATGTCTCTAAATATATAAATAGATAATGTCTTTCAGTTATTAATTACATTCACCATATTAAACAACTGCAAATCCATATGGCCATGAACATATATTTTCTATAACTGTGACTGTGTGGCATGTACTATAATTACTAAGTCTTTGCAATCTCCCTTTCTTTGTCTAAATGGAAAAGCAGGAACCTGTTAAATATTTTAAAATTGTTTCTCCAATTGATATTAGTAACATCTTGCATTTTTAAGGCTTTTGTTTTTCCAGGACTTAAATTTTTAACACAATATTGCTTACAGCATTTTCTTTGCTTTGGAGATGACATTAAAAATGGTTTTTCCTTGTCTCTGCTTTCCTAAGATGCACACAGTATCTAATTTCACTGAAAACTAATTTTTTAACCTTAAGTTAAAAAGTGATTGGACAATGGCTGGGGGGCTTCAGCAATAATACACAGTTCCTTTTGCCACTGAGATGATTCCAGGCTGAGGAATGTAGCATTTATTAGTAGCAGGAATTGTGATGAGATTAGATGGACAAGGCAGGCGCAGGTAACTGTCTTGTGGAAGACATTGACACACCTTAAAATGACCATATTTTGTGCAGCCCAGCTAAAGGCAGAATTCTCCCTGGTTTACAAAAATGGGAAGGAACATCCCTTGTCTCCATGTTGCAGACTGCTGAGCCCAATCCTTTTTTTATACTTCAAATGAGATCTAACATTTCTGTACTGTCAGCCTATTGTTATAGGAGTATTTGCCCTCTGTGCTTTTCAAAGTGCATTCTTACCAGTGGTGGGCATTTGGAGGGGATGTATGTGTCTTCTGGAAGAACAGTGAAAACAGTTTCAGAATTTCTTCCAAGCCCTCTGGAGCCTCTTGGCTTTCATATTGAGAGGAAGTGTTCTCTTCTTTCTTCTTTGGTGAGGGTAGTTTTCAGTCTAGTGCATGTGTTGTTTGTGTGCAGGTCTACTGAGAGAGAATGGTCCCTGCCACTCAGAGGAATCTGCACTGACATGAACAGTGAACTTACACTTTAGAATGACAGATCTGCATTTGAGATACTGGAAATGCCAGTGGTGATAAACTGAATTGGATCTCCCATTGTTTAGGGAGTGAAAGGAAAATGAGAGCAAAAGGACCCCTTAAAAAGATATTGTTTGGATTGGAAAATTAATATGGAAAATTTGTTTATATTTCCTGAATTTGGGTACATTAAATACATCTGTAAATCAGATCCCTGTCTCTTCTGTGGGATATAGTAACTAAATTACTAGGAGTTTCACCTGGAAAATCTCATATCTAAAGCCACCTAGGATTTATCAATTTAATTCTTCTCTCTTTTTCGAGTTAGTGTCTTGCACAGCACCATCTCTAAACGTGGCTCACAATGTGATTTCATTTCTTGTTGTTGATTCTTTCCAGGACTGACTTACAATCAGGAATTTATGAACTTGCATTGTTTTTTCTGGAATCTACTTTGACATCCTTTTAAAGACAGAGCTCCCGTAATCCCTTCAGGGTTTAACCATCTCCTTTTACTTTCAAGGCTTCCTCTTCTGGCATTCAGGCTCAGGCTCTCTCTTTCCTCCAATCCAAGGAAAAAGTTTCCTGTATTATTTTTTCTCTCTGGTCTTTCTGGGTAGTCTTTTCTGCAGATGGAGATGGACATGTTAATTCAGTGCAAGGTGTACTCTTTTTCCCAAGAGAGAGTTACCTGATTCTTGCTGTAGTTCTGGCTCTCCACTTCTCCTGGGGCAGGTGCTGAATAGCTCCAGGACAGGCCTCTCCATGCTGTGGCTGAGCCAGAAGATGTGGCTGATGACAGGGCAAGCACTATATGGTGATGCAGTTCCACAGCATGCAGTGCAGAGTGCACAGGTGGAAGCTGATGGCAAGTGGGATCATCTAACAGTGCACTGATTGTCAGACACATCCTGGTGATGTCCACTTAAGCAGAACTGGAGCTGAACAAACTGCTCCTTGAATCAAAGCAATGCACTGAAAAACAAACCACATTTGGATCTCTGCCTGCCAGGGTCCAGAGGGGACTCACAACCCACCCCCAAGGGCTTTGGTTGCTTCTGATTAAGGTCTGCCTCAGTGTGATATAGTCTTACAGCTTTGTGTCAGACCTGTGAGGAGCCTCCTTGGAATCCCCCACCCTGAGGCTTGAGAGCCTTGTGCCTTGCTGTCCCAACCTGCTGGCTTGATTTCCCAGCGCAGCTTCAGCCCCAGATCTTCTTAAGTGTTGGGTCTGCTAACGTGCAGCCAGCACTTAACTTTATGTAATGCAAAGTTTAATTCTAAGATTACCCAAGATGTGAATGATTCACTGTTCTTGCTTCATTGCTGAAGTTTGCAGTACCTAAGCCTTGGTTTGTGTCATAGTTTTACTTTAGATGGCCACACGATTGAGACCCAGTGAAAGTTAAGTTTTGTATCAAATCATCAGAAAGTCTAGCCAGAGCTTTAGGAGTGAGAGCTGTGCCATTTGCTTGTCTCTGTCACAGTCCTGGAGAGCTAAGATATTTGTATATACCCGAATAGATTGCCAGAATCAATCCACTTTCCAGAGATGAACGTGGACATGTCCTCTTTTCCACGGTAATGTGAATACTCAAATCTTTCCACATAAGAAACTCAAATATATGAGTTTCACAGCACTCCCTAATAAGGTTTTATAGCCATTAGTGTCAGTGCCATATATCACTGAGGCATTGAAAAAGTGAAGTTTCTTTCCCAAACCACCTTTCTAAGCATCCAAGATGAAGTGATTTTATAGCTTACACTTCCACAGATCTTTCAAATCCCACAGCACAACTTGTTTCACCTGAGCCTCAAAGATTTTTGTAAATGATTTCCCAGAAGCTCTTGAGGGGTTTTTTTCTCTCTTTCTTTATTTAAATTTATGCCTAAAATATGATTAGATTCTGTTCAACACAAAATTGTTCCAGAGTACATTGCAAGAAATGTGTGTACAAAAGGTAATCTACACTATCTAATAAATAAAATCGTGTAACAGTTTGAAATTTCAAATGTGTTCATTTGCTTTAATATTGCGAAGTGTTTGTTAAACCTTTAAGCTTGTGACATTTTTCCACACTGACAGCTAAATAATGAATTAATGGCTTTAAAGTCCATGGCAGCCTGAGGGTTTCAAATACATGTTTAGTCAAAATAATTGGTGCTTTAATCATTCGTTATGAACCAAAATTGTTCCTTAGTTATACAGGAGCAGTGCGAAAGCAAATATCTATGCTGTGAATGTTCTTTTGTATTTCTAAAATTATCTACTAAGTTGGAAAATGGTGTCTGGATATATTTTCTTCTCTGGAGTTTGAGGGGGTTTTTTTACTCTTTTAATGACCACCGACATAGCTACAGGCTGTGCTGTCCCTTCCCTGACAGTGAACATCTTAATGTTCATTTTGTATATGTGTACAGAGACAAGCAAGTTTTGAGAGCAGATTGGAGGGTATATGGGGTGGTGGGGGGAATCTTCAGCCCCTGGACTGTCAGATACAGTGTGTAGGACATAGGTAACCAATTAAATTAGGGGATCTGTTTGCAGCAAACTAAATCTCACCCAAACGTCAACACAGTTGAAAGCCTCATCCAGAATATCTTTTGGTAATAATGGGAATAAAAATCTTAGGTAAAACAAGGGAAGGAAGTCTGTCCTAATTTTATGATTGGCACCATATCAATAGACTACTGTGCCTGCATGGTGTTCTGTTGAGATGCTTGTTTTCACTTCAGTGCTGCATCTGTGCCATATGAGGAGGAGATGCTAACCCAGTTAAGATAGATCAGAATTTGCCACAAGTCCAAAAGGGGTCTAAGAAGCTTTCTGTGCCTGGTATATTTGTGACTTAGATAGGACCTCTTTTATAGCATGAAGGCAATTCAACTTCTGGCTCAGGGAAGCTTGTAAAACCACAGATCACTACAATATGTAAGGTATACTAGAAAAAATGCTAGTTTAGGTTTGCCAATTCTTTCACAGAACAGCCATGGGTGATGTGTGTTTGACCAGGTACAGGCTCAGATGAACTGTAGATGTGACCTAGTTCCTGTGGTACATGATTAACTTGTAGAAAACATTGTTCATCAAGTAACTAAAATTATTTATTGGAACTTTTTCGGTTCTTTTTTAATAATACTAGTGGGGGCAGATCACAAATAGAAATTAATTCTCTTCAGGACATGCCTCAGTATCTATTTAGAACAAACTTATAGTGTGTTCTTTGAGAATTCCTGCCACCTTATATCGTTTTGAAGACAATGTGTTTTAGGAATAGCTTTCTGAATATCACAAACACTTCTGGTTCTTCAATCTGTGTCTACAACCAGTGAATTCCCACAACACGTTGTCTTCTGTTGTCACTGCTCAATGTGGGTTTGAAACAGCCTTTCTCCAACAGCCATGTTGGACTTTTTCTCTGAACTCCTCATGAGGATCTGTAGCAGCCTAAGCACAAAGCACTTTGATAGAGGAATGAAGTGCTGGCTGCTCCCATCTTCTCCCCAGTGCTTGTTAGGATTGAACTGGTGTACTGTAGTTGGAGTGCAATTTTTTTAGACAAATCTCCAACCTGGCAAAAACCCAAAACCAATAGTGTGAATGGCTGCAAAATCAATTATTGTTCTCTGACTGTTAATGCAGGAGGAAAATGGCTAATTTATAGCAAATTTCTTCCTATTTGGATAGTGTGACTGTATCTGATTAAAATGAAACAACCTACAGAAGTTTTATTTCCTGAATTTTAGCTCAGTCTAAGCTGGTACATCAGCTTGTTTCCTTTCTGCATGTAAAAGAGGAAGCGTGGCCATGATGTTGGGGGTAAATCTGTCAGTGTTGAGGGGTAAAGTGTCTTGGAAGGGGAGAAAAATATCCTAGCAAGATACAGCTGGCACTTGTAAATGTTAGATATTTTTGACAGACTGCCAAAATGTTTCTGCATTTCTTTGAAACTTTTCTTTAGTTTAGTCTGTGGCAATTAAAGTGTAGAATTTCATCTGCACTTACTTTCTGTCCTGATATATCCTTGTTAAGGCAAACCCTGTATTTCCCCTTGTTTGATTCCCCCCTCCATTCTTTTCACAGCTTCAAAATGGTACAATAAAGATTTTCCTACCTATATAAATTACCTATTGACATAAATTATAGCCAATTATATTGGCATAATTAAAACAGTGAGTAGTGCTCTCTACTGTGAGAATAGCCACTTCAAAATTGGAGGGCTGCATCTGTAGATGTAACTATGTTGTAGTAACAACTTTTTTGACATATGGGCCTGAGATATTGGATAAATTCTAGGTCTTAGTTTGTTGCAACAGCAACAAGTAAATGCTTCTATCAGGGTATGCAGATGGCTTCCCTAAATCCAGTGTTTGGATTTAGAGTTGGAGTAGAACACAATTACAAACAAGGACAGTATAAAAAATACACCAAAAGAGAGGGTGAAAACTGGTTCTTTGAGGAGTAGGAAGTTATTGTGGCCAAACGAAGCACAGAAAATTAAGAATGGCATTGCAGGATTCTTGCTAAAAGAAGGAAACATGCATTCTCAACTATTAAGTTTGCAAATGGATGTCACTTTTCAGGTGCCTTTCCAAATATACATTGAGCCTTCATTCATTCTCCAGAATTGGCTGTTTTCCCATCTTTTGCTCTTAGAAGTTAACAAAACACATGTTCTTCCACAAGAACTCCTAGAAAAATTTAAGCTTCTTAAGCATTTCAGCCTTGAGTCAGTCATGACCAAAAGCTATATAAGCTGTTAAAAGCTGCTATTGTTGCATAACTAGGTGTGCCAGTTATTTTTTGAATAAACAACCATGAAAATGTGAACTAGGGAAAAACTAATGAACTTGCTCCATTTCCTGAGAAGACAGTGCTGCAGTTTACTACGTTAATTTCAAAACTTACAAATAAATGCCTTAATTTCTACCATAGTTAAATCTTTCACTATCTTAACTAATGACTTAAAACAATTTATTTTATTAATTAGTCATGATTGTGCATGAGTTCTTCTGATATCATGATGTATTTTCTTTCTTTGCTATTTGACTGTTAACTGTCTCTTTTGATCCTGTGTGTTTAAATATAGTTAAACAATCTCATTATAGTTACTTTACTGCTGTATCTGCTACTTAATTTCATTTTTTTCCAAATTACCATTAGTATTGATGAAACTATTAACAAGTTACCAGTAGTCCCCTGAAACTATTTACATCTTGATTTTTTAAAATTTATTTTTGAGCTGAGAACATAACCATCTAAGCATATTCTCCACAATTTCATCAACAGAATTTGAGTGAATATCTGTGGCTGTGATTTTTTTCTCTAATTGGAATCTGCTTCTAATGCAATCTATACATTACAGCTGCTGAAACCCTAAAAAAAACCCCTGTATTTTCATACATGAGATAAATCCGAGACTTAGGAAAACTGAACCCTCCATTTTTTGTCTGGAAATATGCTGAAGTTTGAGTCCACTTTGATAGTAGGCATGAGAAATACATGAATATTACAACTTGTCATTGAAAGCACATAAAACTCATAAAAATGCTGTCTGTTTTGATTGTGTCTTCAGCTTCAATATTTGAAGTCTACTTAAACATAAAACTCACAGTGGAGCATAACTAAAAAGGTGACATGTGGATTGAAATGAGAGAAAATATTTATACAGAAACCTCTTAAGCTTCACCATTGTGTATTCCTTTAAAAAAAATAAAAGCTTATTGCATCTTTTGAGAACATTACTGCAACTGTCCTAATGGAATCTGACTCCTTTGTCTTAATCTCTTCATCTAATAATTCCTGTGTAGCATTTTTCCTCCTTATCATTCACTGTGTGTTAATTTACATTTTGATTTCTGTGTCCTTGACCCAAAACTGTCAGGCCAGCATGATACCATCATATACAACAGATTGCAAACTATTAATTCTCTCTTCCTCTGTGTGCCATATGCAGATGGGGCTCCTCCCTAGAACTTGTGCTTTCTGGTCTTCAAGGGTCCTCGAGTGTGGCACAGATGTTCTAGTCTGAAACAGGATCTCAGAATAGGGTGGGTTTGTCTGCAGCCTTGGTCTCAGGAACATAAGGTGTCCCCGTGCTGTGTCTCACCCATGAAATGTCTGGCCTTGTATCTCCCTTTCAACAGTGACCACTGCTACACATTACAGAGGAAAATGAAAGCAGCTTTCAGTGGCTCCTTGGAAATAATCTATCCATGGAGGAATTTTCTTTTTAGTCGCCATAATTTGCCAGGCTATTTATTTGCAGAATAACACATATTTTCTAGGGGTGTATTCATGTCTGGATTTGTATATAATTGTTTATGTGTATATTTTGTGCCCATGACTGCGTGTATATATGAAGTAATTTACAGTCTGAATGACAGAAACTCAAATATGTGGGTGGAGGAAAGGAAGAAGTTTAATCTGGAATTTCAGTAGAAACCTAGTTCTGATTTATAAATCCAGGGATTATTCCATCTCCCTCAGCAATTAAAATATTTTTGAAAGAGCAGATTAAAACACAATAACACTGAACAGGAATACAAGATGGTGTAAAAGAGCAGACAGGTCAGAAAAATACCTTTGCATGGGGTCTGTACATGCTCCTTGAGTTGTCTTTACTGTGATATCTACCCACTCACTGAGCTGAGGCTACATCAGTTTCTGGAAAATGTTGGGGGATTCTGAAGGGAGAATTGAAGTGAGCATGTAGGTATGACATGGACATTGGTAGCTGTGTAGCTGGACAGGCTTGCCGTCTTTCCCATTCACTTTTACTAGTGCCATCCGTGGGGCTGTCAGCATTGTCCTAGTTCCTATAATGCTGCTTTAACTCACTTGCCAAGTCTCTTTCTCCTGCAGCAGTTCCACAAAGTTGCTTCATTAAGTAGCTCTGAGTAATATGTACCATCTCACCTTTTGAAAATGGCTTATTCAAATTTCTCACCATTGTGGCCTCAAGAGGATCTGCTTCAGCAACGCCACCTATCATTTGATAATGTAACCCAGAAAGTATTATTGTGTAGCCCTGCTGCTTGAAAACATGCATTATTAATAGCAAATGCCAGATAGATTAACTGGTCACACTGTTGTACAATGGCGTGAGTCCTCCTTCTCTTTTTTACAGTTAAAGGGTAAGATAATTAAGTAGAGAGCAAAGATAAGTTAAGTGGTGCCATTAGAGATTGTTGCTGCCTTCCAAGTAACTGCATTTCTACTAATCTGTTAGAAGAGAAACTACTCACCTAAAATTCAGTATTGAGAGCACTGTTTTTTTATGGGATGGAAAACCACCCGGATTCACCGTCATTTCCAGGTAGCTGCTTTCTCTTGCGTGATTTCAGCTCTCTTGTTGCTGAAGTTCTAAAATGAAATGGTTATTTTCATGCTGTGTGTATCAGTGGTTTCTGTACAACACATGCTGTATTTATTGATAGGTGGTGATCAAAACTATTGTCAGAGTCTGGATCCTAACACAATTTAGGAACCCAATTTCTTCACAGCATCATAATTTCTGGAACCTTTTTAATATCCTGATGATGATCCTGAATGAGGAGATGATAGAAACTCTGACCAGTTGTAGTTAACCATTTCTGGTGAAGTATTTTTCTCACTGAACCTGTGAATGCTCAGTTTCCGACTGACTGGAAGTTTGTGTTGCCTGTAACTATTCAGGGTGGCAAATGTTTCGACTGAGATTGCAGATAATGGATTTTCCCTACACTTCTATAATATGGTGGCCATGACAGAGATAACGCAAGAGCATCAACAGCTTCTGGAAACAAAATTGACCCTATCTGTCATGAGAGTGCAGCCTTCCTGCTATTTGAGAAAATCACATTCCCCTAACCCATAAGATATTCAGTGATACTGATGATCTCTTGAATAAGAAAACATAGCAAATATAGATTTTTATGGCTATAGAAAAGAAACCAGCATCCCTTTTATATTATAATGTATGTATTATTTCCTGTGTCCTGTTTATGTAAAAATGGAAACACTTGTGTTGCTGACCTGTGAATCAGAAAAGGATCACTGGTCACATTAATTTATTGTTGGGAACTCATTTTTTAAAGGAAAAATAGAAGGAGCCACTAAACTTGCTGATAGCTTTTCACAGGTTACCTTAGAGTTTAAATATGTATATAGAAGTAGTTTTGTATGGGGTTTGTGAAATCAGCTATATTATTTCTTAACTTCCATGCTTCAGTGATAAAATTCAGCTTTACTAGAAGAAAGTCTTATAATCATCTTCACATTTGCTATGCATTACTCTCTTCTTCTCTCCCCCTCTTTCCTTTTCTTAAATAAATAGTACTTTGCAACGAATTGATTTTGCTAGATAGTGCATTGATCATGCACCTTGCCTGGGGACAGAATATAGCTTCAAAAACAATAATAACTAAGACAATCATCTAATTTTACTGAAATAAAACTGAAAATGTACACCCAATGAAATAATCTCTGAGACTACTTTAGGTGCATTTGTGCTTGTACTTTATCCTCAGTGACACAGTAATCTACTAAAGTTCTTCTCTCGATTTTTCTCTTTGCAATCTGGAAGAACAGATTCACCAGTGATTGTGCTCATTTATAAAAGCATCCAAAACAAAATTGAACCCCAAGGCTGATAAACTATAAAGATGCTGATCAGATCTGAGCAGAATGGACGGGATGCTTTGGGGCTTGCTCAGCTAAAGACGGCTCTGCAAGACTGATGGCTTTATATACACAATTACAAACACCATAGCTTTGTCGAATGAATGAGAAATCATAAAATATGTTGCTTGCCCTTTATTAAGTAAAGGATGGTATTTTGTAAAATACTTGCAAAGATTTACCAAATTTCTGTAATTTAATTCCTGCTGCTGTATTTTCTTTTCTTTGTAGAAAACTTAAACATTTATTTGGAAAGGACAATCCGATAGACTAAACCTCCTAGTCCTGAAAAGCAAGGGGCTAATTGATTTTGCTTACCAATACATATCGAGTGGGTGCAGTGCCTGCCTCATATAAAACTCATTCATTTTTATTAGTTGTGTCATAATCAAAAATGGTTTAAAATTTCATTCATTCTCACAAAAATTCTTCTCTAAAGGAGACACTGAATGTAAGAGTCCTCTACAAATTAGGTATTTATTGGAAATCATAAAAAGACAAATGCAACATGACAACGATTAAAAACTTCTGAGGTTCTTCTGATATTTTCTGTTACCATATGAAAGCTTTGGTTTTGTGATGACATGAAATAAAACTATGATGTAGTTAGTCATATAGGATCTGTAGTGAGTTTTGAAATAAAATCATGTAAGATAGAATAGCTTTAACATTTTGGCAATAGTAAGAAATAGTCTTTCAAAGCTTGTTGATTTCCTACAGACTGTTACGTTTTCTTGCATTTTACCATTCAATGGATATTTGAGCCTCTTGATAGTCTGTCATTTAGGGAAGAACTACATGTGTAGAAATATTTATGGCAGGATGGAGGGGTGGGGGGCAGAGAGAAATAAAACAAAATAGGAAGAAGTTATTTAAAGTTATGCATGTAGACTTTAAAAGGGAAGAGCACCTCCCAGATGCATAGACATGGTAAAGTTAGAAATATGTATCAGTGCAAGGGCCTACCTGTTAGACCAACTCAAAATTCCTTTTCAAGTTGGAATGAATATTGTGTTGCCCTTGACATTTAATGTTTCTAATTACTTGTGGTTTTAAAATTAAAATGTATAATGTGTCAGACACACAAGTCTCTTAGCTTGTGAAATGCAGTTTGAATGAAGAAGAACAAGGTACTTTTTATTTTTTAACAGGTATTCCTAAGATCATATTGATTTGCTATAAACTCTAGATTGTCTATACCCATCTTATAGTCAAGATATCACAGAATCACAGGATGAGTCTGGTTGAAAGGGACCACAGTGAGACATCTGGTCCACAACTTCCCTGCTCAAGCAGTGTCATCCTAGACCACATGGGAAAGGATTACATTCACATTGTTCTTGAATATCTCCAGGCAAGGAAACTCTGCATCCTTTCTGGGCAATCTGCTCTAGTGTGCAATTACCCACACAGTAAAGAAGTTCTTCCTCACATTCTGGGGGAATTTTCTATGCATCAGTTTCAGCCCATTGCCTCTTGTCCTATTGTTTCCCACCATGGAGAAGAGCCTGGCTCCATCCTCTTGGCACCTTCCCTTCAGATACTCATAAACATTGATAAGGTCTCCTCTCAGTTGCCTTGTCTTGAGGCTGAACAGAATCAGCTCCCTGAGCCTTTCATCATAAGAGAGATTCTCCAGACTCCTGACCAATTTACTTGCCCTCCACTGGACCCACTCCAGGAACTCCATATCTCCCTTGAACTGAGGAGACCAGAACTGGGCACAGCAGTCCAGAGGTGGCCTCACCAGGGCAAAGCAGAGGGGCAGGATCACCTCCCTCGACCTGCTGGCAATGCTTTTCCAAAGGTACCACAGGATTCTGTTTGCCCTCTTGGCCACAAGGACACACTGCTGGCTCATGGACAGCTTGTTGTCCACCAGGATGCTCAGGTCCTTCTCTGCAGAGCTGCTTTCCAGCAGGTTGACCTCCAGCTTGATGCATGGGGTTGTTCCTCCCCAAGTGCAGGAACCTTCATTTGCCTTTGTTGAATTTCAGAAGGTTCTTCTCTGCTTGTCTCTCTAACCTGCTGAGGTCCCTCTGAAGCGCTGCACAGTCCTGAGATATCGGCCATTCCTCACAGCTTTGTATCATCAGTGAAGTTTTTGAGGAGGCACTTGCCCTCTCATTCAAGTCACTGATGAGCAAGTTAAACATATCCTGTGTCAGGTTTAGGCAATACAGAAAGTAAAGCCCTCAGGTGATTCAGAGCAACGAGACTGGTCAGATTTTTCTCCTGGGGGAGTTCAGCATTTTCCATCTTGTATGCAGGGAGATTTGCCTTATAATTTGTGCACTGGAACTAGATTTTATGAATCTTCCTCTCTTTCATCTCCATGTTTTGGATAAACTTGCAAATTGTGCTTTGCATCTTTTGGCAAAAGACTTTTGACAGTCAAGAACCTATTGTTGTTTGTGAAATTCAACTAGCAAATCTATCACAGGAGTGTTTTTCTGTGTGTGTGCGCGTGTGTTTTTGTGGAACTACTGCCTGGTGGGATTAAAAAAGGATCTTTTTAGGTAGGTTTCACTTAGACTTTGTTTATAAAATGCTTTTCTCTTTATTTTCTTCCATTAAACACTGCTTTAATTGCACTCTTAATGATTTCTCATAGGGTGAGACATCTGAAAATTTTGGCCCATAAGCTAAAAACAGTATCTATAGTATGTACATAAGGTAAAAATGGAGTTTATGAGCTTTTTTTTTCAACACCAGACACAATTTTGTCCTTCAGATTGGTTTGAATCTTTCTTGCATAATGACAATACACCGAGTAAAAGGAATAATAGACTAGCCAAGAGTATAATTACTGCAGTGAAGCTGATTATTTGGCTCTGATTTTTTCCACCTTTTCCAGGCCTGTGATATCTTGTTTAAGGGTAGCAACATACTTGCTACCCAAAGCTAGATTTTTCATTAAAGTAGTAAATAGTGGTATTTTTTTTATTGTCTGCTATGAAATTCTGTTGATCTAAATCTGAAATGCCTATATTTTTAAAAACACGAGCTAAAAAAAGCAGGTATTCATTGCTGATTTTTCTCAAATATTTTTTTCAGAATCTGATAAGAGCAATCCATTCCCTTCTGCTCAATTTTTTAAACGAAGAGAACTAGTTTTAAATGGTATGAGCTAAAGAATATCTTTATAATGTGTTTGTAATTTTTTTTTACTGTTCTAGCTTTAATTCATAATTACAAGCTTATTCCAATCTCTGCATTATGGAACCACATTTTAGACCAACAGCTGTTATCTACTTTCACTTGTAGCCTTGGGGTATGCATATTTTAATATTCATTTACTATGTGCCGATAAACTAAATACTTCCTACTGGAAGTCTATGAAATTAATCACAGTATCTTAGTTGCTGTTCTGTCTTCCATGTAGCTCATATTTTTTAAACTTACTATGTTATATAAATTCCTTCTCCTCCCCTGAATAAAAGGGGAAGAGGAAAGGTTATTACAAAAGATACAAACAGAACAAGTTGATTAAATCTGTGATAATTAAAAAATAGAAAGGAATACAGTGTAGTCATTCAAATGACACAACCTTCTCTCCTGTTCCTGTATCTTGCATAAAACTAGTATAAAACCTTGCCACGTTGCCTCCAGCAATATTTTAATAGCTGGCTTTGTATTTGAAGGTTGTGGTTTTAACTGTTATTTAAATAGTATTAGGTCCTCATATGCATATGATATAGCCTAAAGACAGATATTTTCCAATCTTCCAGGCACAATCACAGTTCTGTGTCATTGTGTTAAAAATATAAAATATGTGGCAACTTTGGAGACGAAATGCAATGAACAGGGAGGAAATAAAAGTCATGCAGCCCATTAAAGTTTAAGGCTATTTGTTGGGCAGCAATGGACAAAGGATTGTTGAAAAGCTGTAAGATTGTAGAAAAGCATGAAAATAGATTATTTGAAGGATGGGTTTGGTGATAGAAAGTAATAATGTCAAGGCTGGAAATGTTTGGATGGATTTCTCATATGTTTATATTTCTGGAGCAATGTCCTCTTCACACAAATTACAGCTCAGTGGCAGCACTTAGAGACAATAACAGACAATAGGTACCTGCTTCTGCTCACAGTACAATGGAGAATTTTGCTACAGAATTTGGTGGGAGCAGTGTTATCCAAAATCCCTGCAGGACATAAAATTCACTACTGCTTTGTGAATAATTGAACTCGGGCTATGGTATTGCCCACCCTTGTACCTGAATATTCCCTAAGAGTGACCACAAGCTAGGCTAGATTCAGGCTAGATTCAGTAATCAAGCTTAGGAGCATGAATAAGACATAGACATCTGAAATCATAAACTGTGCTCCAGAAAGTCCCTGTTCCACTCTTGGTTAGGATTGCAGATGTCAACTTCATGAGGGAACCTCCCCACAACTGTTCTGGAGTGCCAAGTGCACTACTAATTACCTTCCACGCTTGAGAACTAGGGACATTTTGATGTTGTCAGTGTATATCTCTTAAAAGTTCATTTGGGATGCAGAAACTGGTTCTTCCTTCACTTAAGTCCCTGGAAGAAAAATTCCAATAGCCATATTACAAGCTGGCTGGATGCACTGGCACTTTGCATTGAGAGAATTCCTAGAATTCAGGTCTTCTCACCCTCAGTTAGCTCCTCTTGCCAGTTAATCTCTCTGATCCAATGGATCTGGGTTTCTACCACTCCAGTTTCACAGCCTCAAAGGGAAAGAGGGAGAAAATTCGTTATTCTGGAACAGGATGTATTTTGGTGTGGAGAGTGCTCTCTGGAGATGGGGGTTTGAACTCTCTAAAGCTGAGGAAGGTGCTCTTATTATGGGCTTTTCCATTTCCCAAAGGAATCCACTAGTCACAAGGTTGCTAATCAAAAAGTGGATGACAGCCCTTGTCTTCACCAAGAGGAGTGGTAGGTTCCTGTCTTCAGGATACCCATGCTGGGAGAGCCAGATGGACAGAGGTACCTCTGATTTGAAAAGCAGTGGAAGAAGAATTCAGATACACACTCATTATCAGTATATCTTAAGCACTATCCAGTTCCTTACTGAGTGTGGAAGTTCTCTTCAGTTTAATTCTTAATTACCTTAGCAGGAATTTATTATTATGGTTCTGGTCCTTGAAACCTCCTGAGATATAGGGATGGCTTCATTTAGTTTTTTGTGATCAGACAAATCAAAGTGAATGGAAAAATGTGCTATATTATGGTGATATTAAATATCTTGAGGAGGAGCAGATAATTTTATTTGTAATCATATTAAGATATAAAATTATATCTAATCTGAAATTTGTATCTCTTTAATTGATATCATAAAATGTATAATGGCCTACAAACTGCAGTTCACCTTCACAAGCTCACTGATACCCTTCATACTTCTTATGAAATGCCTAGTGCACTTCTGAAAACTAAAAAACAGCAAAGAAAATGGAATATCAGTTTCATCTTTTTTTTTTTTTTGGTAGTGGAAAAAATTTTCCTGGGTCTTTAAAACACACACACACACACACACACACATATGCACACACAGACACACACAGCCCTAAATATAAATAGAAAGCAATGAATAAAAAAGTAAACTAAGTCACAACCTGTATCAAACTTTACTCAAGCTTCAGAAAATTGAACTGATAGCAGGTAGATGAAGCTTTGTCTCAGCAAAATCATGAGGAAAGCACAAACACAAATCACATATTAATTGAAAGTTATTTTTTTTTTCACTTGTGCAAATCTATACAAGGCACTCTTTTGGGCTGAAATATATCAAAACGATCTTTTTAGGCCCAGGCGGAGTTAAACAGTGGAACACCAGTCCTGTGTGACATTACATTTTGTTTAGAAGTGGTACTGAAGTAGCAAAATACTTGTAAGTGGAAAGGTGCACATTTTGCTTCAGTGATACACTGCACCTGCCCAGAATGCTGTGCTGCCGCATAAGAGGTGACACGTGGCTGCTGTGTCCTGTATTTCTTTTGCCCATCAGTGCTGTTGGGTTTCCCACAATGGTTCATGGTGTGTGATCAAAGCACAGGCCACTCTCTGATGGGAAATGTAGTGGTGAGCAGGGGCAGCAGCCTGTGTGTTAAACTGTGGGCTACTGCAGGAGCAGAATGATAACTAACTAAAGCAAAATGTTTTGGTTTGCAGTAAGACTAAGTTGAAACACAGTGCTTTGCTTTGCTTTCAGGAGTGAAAATATCTGTGATAGAATTAAGATGCTTCTAGAGCAAAGAGCAACCTGTTAAGAAAACCCTTGTAGTGAACAAATGTCTGGTACAAGCAAGGAACTTTGCTTTGTATAATTGCTTACTGAAATTCTGTGAAACTTAGGGACTACTGAAGTGATTATTGGCATGGTTCTTACATGACTTAAGACAGAAATCAGGTCAATAATTAAGTGAAATTTGCATCAGACTCTGATGTCATTGTCATCTGTGTAACATTATATAGTCCTCAAAGAGGAGACTTTCATCTGCTTTAAGTAATACTGATATTGCTGCACGGTTGCTTTTGAAGTTCCTTGATTTTTAGATCTCTAAACATTTCCAAGTGAATGCCCAAACCCTTTTGTAACTAATTTATTATGGATGCTAAGCCCCTGTCATGGTCACCTTAGAACTTGCCTATGGATCATGTGTAAAAACTATTGAATTGAACTGTTTTGCTTCCATTAATGGAAAAAAAAATCGGTGGACTTTTTAGGAGAAACTGTAGCGGAATATAAGAAACACATTACCTATTTTTTGCTTTTATATAGGTTCCTTTTAAAAGAACTGTCACTTAGATTGTTTGGTCAAAGAAAGCAAGCATGCAATAAAAAAATTCAGGTAACTATAGAAGCTTAGAAAAGAAACATGGAATAGAGCTATGAATGAACCAAAACACATCACTAAAAATACCCACTGCTGCCAAAAAAATTCACATCATCTGTATTAAATGTTCATAATTGTGAAATTTTGTTGGGTTTCATATTTACTTCCAGACATTAGGTTTTAGCCTGCTGCAGTAACTGAAAGAAGAGTGAAAGAGTGGCACCCATTACAGCTGTTGCATTACACCTTTCAAGGACAGGTAAAGCCTTTGTGTGTCAGCATGTAGAGGATGCTTTCTTACAGTAGCAGAGTAATGTCCTCATGCTCTAAGTACCTTAATTTCTTTTCATTGTAAGAGAAATAAATATGTTTATATTATAATAATAAAAATAATTTTAAATTATATATCTTAAATATTTTTATATATCCTATACCTGATAATGTGTCAGATTGCTGCCTCACTTTCTTACTCTTTCACTCAGTGGTTCATGAATGCTGTTTCAACTCTACCAATTTTCCAGTGATTTCCATTGTTTTTACAGTATTTCACCCTTTTCCACTCTACCAAAGCCCTTTTCAAAAAATATATGAAACATCTTTTCTAGTTAAATCAAAAAGGCTTTTTTCCCTCCCCAACTGGCACCCTGCTTTTCTGTTTTTCAGCATCTTAACCTTCAACTCCATGCCAGAGAGGCTAGATAATTCTGAAAGTCAATGTTATATTATTCTAAGATTGATGTTTAAGTGAACTCTATAATTTATTTAGGTAATTATTTGTGTCATCAAACCTTAACCATATCGATTGCTTGACAAATTGAATTTGTCATTTGGTTTTTGTGATTTTTCTCAGGAGCTGGTTCCTCAGTTACAGTCTGTTTTGATTTTTTTGGGTTGATGATAGTTATACAAAAGACCTTTTTTTAACCTTTGCAAGCTTTTAAAAATATAGTTGTTCATCTCCTCCAGTGTATTATATTATTATTGTTATTATCATTAAATAATATAATTGTATAATTAAACAAAAGCAGCAACAACAATATTAATAATAATTTGGGCAAGCCTTTGCTATTCTTTAGCTTTCTGGAAACATTTGTGGCAATGAAAAGCTGGTCAGCTGAATTAGTCTAACTGAAAAAATGACAACAATAAAAGCAAATAAACAGACCAGAAAGCTTTTTTTTATGGGGTTGTTTGCTATTTTGAGGTTTGTAATAGGATAATTTTTGTGTTCATAATCTGCATCTTTCTGATTTTCAACTTTTTTTTTTTCCTGACTCCCCCCCACTCCCCTCCCTTTCTGGTTTGGGGATGAAAAGAAGGAAGGCAAAGAAAACACAGGAGAAGGAATAAATTTCCCTCAATGAAATCTATTACATTTGAGGTTATATTTCAGGATAATGTGGAGGGACATGAGGAATGATGTTTTCCAGTTTCACAAAGATGAAGCATCCTTATTACATGTTAACCATATCCAGTTCTCATTTCTGATGAAGGACAAAGGAATTTAGGAGCCCAATCTTTCAAATAACAGGGATCTGCAGGAAGACTAGGGAAATTCACACATCTGTGTTCTCTCTGCAAAGTGATGGTTTCAGGGAGTAAAATGAACAGTAGTCTTTGTCTGAAAGTTGTGAATTCTAGCACTTCTTGAACTTGGCAGCTAGAGATCCTAGTCTTAATTCTCTGGTACATGTACTTTTTTATGAGACTTAGCTTGTTTCAACTGAAATGCATTCCTGCAGATAAGCAGCATGAATGGCATATTATTGAAAAAAAATTATAGAGTCTTGTCTATCTGAAGCCATGTGGTTCTGAACTTTGTCTAGATTTCATTAGCACTGTAGTGTAAAGATCCAGAAAAGTATGTGCAGAAAATTAAAAAATAATTGTATTTACAAAGAATTATCATTGAAATGGAAAATCAGAGACAAAAAATGTATGCAAAATAACACAAATGAAATAATCACATCAAGTGGGGTTTAAGAGATCACACAGATTACTTTCACATTACCATCGATTATTAAAAAGAAAAAAGAGTTGATCAATAAGCATTTAAAATCACTTTTATTGTTATTGCAGATATGGCCACAACAGATTCCAGCAACATTCATAGGAAGCACAGATGAAAAGAGGAGGCAGAAAAAATAAAATAATGTAAAAGCCCAGTTCTCTTCCAGAAGGTCAGAACAGGACTGTAGTTCAAGTGCTGTGTGAATTGTCTTGAGTCTCTAGAAAGTGCCTTCTGAAGGAATCTCCTGGCTTTCAGGTATATAGGAAACATGAGAAGATAAACTTTTAACATGGGTGCTAAGACTATCTCCTTACTCTCGTTCTTACACCTAATATTTATTTCAAAGGAACAGGACTCTTGACTCTGGGATGCTCATTTCTATTCATATTTAAATTCTTAAATCTGCCCAGTTAGCATAGATCTATTTTTATTTTCGGACTAAATACAGTAAGAGGTAGTACAGTAAGCTAATAGTCAGAAAACTTCCATGCACCCAATGTGTTCCTCATACACACAAGGACTTTTCAACAGCTTGAAATTGCAAATATACTCAAGCATCCTTCTGATTCTAAATTCAACATTAGCGAATTTTTCACAGCAAGCTTCTTTATTTTTTGTTAATTTTCAGTTTTGGATGTTTGTGCTTTCCTAGGTTAGAATATTGTTTTTTCCACAAAGGCATAAATTTCTATTTGTGATGTGGCTATAATTTCCATGGCAACAAATCATAGTATTAGGAAGGTAAGAAAAATCCAGCCACAGAAAGCTGCCAGTGGTGTGGATGAAAGCTTGGGGAAAAATTATAGGCAAAGTAAAGTGTTTAGTTTAAATGCTCTCTATGTTTGCTCAAGGATAGAAATGTTTTTAAGAGGGGTGCTCCAGAGTTGTCTGAATTGACTTGCACAGATTTGGACCGGCTCCTGACAGAATGCTGGTTACACTAACTCCTTCATATCTCTGGAAGGTTCTGAATACCTTTTTCAGGCAACATTTTTACGGAATTCTCTGGGAGTTTTACAATTATACAGATCCCTATATCATAGGTTAGTATAGTTAGAGACGTTTAAACTATAATTTAAGTGTATAACTTGTACAAATATACCAAATGCCTGCTTAAGATTTCCACAAGGTTTCATCAAGCATATCTTATACCCATGCTTGGTGTTCATGATCTTGGTGGTGATGCTTTAAAAAAGTTTTGCAATAGTGGTTTTAGGTATTTTAATGAAGTGTTTCATCTGTACAATGAGACCTTATACAAATTAGATTCAACAGAAACAAATGTTTTTATGGTATTTTAAAGATTATTATACCTGCATTAAGTACTGCAGCAGTTTGTGTTCTTCCTTATTGATTTTTAATTATGCTGATTCTGTACATTATTTAAGAGAGAGAAGAGGAAGTTAAATCCTAATCTTATTAGTCCCGGTATAAAATGCATCAAGTTCAATGGCATTTCAGCTTGTCCTGGGTCTGATGTGACTGAGAACAGATGTGAACCCTCTTGGATTAGTTTTTTGTTCCTATGACATAGTCATTTAGTTCTGGATTAGATTTTTCATTCATATGACATGGATTTGGCACATGTTGAATTGATCAAAGAGTAGACAAGGCCAAGCCTATCTGATTATATAATTGTTTCATCTGTTGTACTGTAGTTGCACAGGGCCAAAACCTGAGATCTCCAGTCATTTTGAATCAGTCCCTTTTAAAAACAGGCCTCAGCCATTTTCTGGGTTTGTTAATGCAATGGCACTGAAAACTGCAAATTTGCCTAATAAATAAGAGTGGTTTAAATAGAGAAGTGTAAATCTGTTAGTTCCTTTTAGCTGGTAGATTTGTACCCAGGTAATTAAAACCAGAGGCTGACCATGACTAGAAGAGGGAGGTTTCAGCTGTTTGGCTCAACCTTCAGCTTTTCCAAGCATTTCTGTGCAAACTTAGTCAAGGTATGTTGTTACTTTGTGCCAATTTTCCACATAAATGTCTTCTTTAGTTTCCAACTTTGCTGTAGCCTTTTGAAAATCAAAACCCAAAAAAACCTGAAATGCGTTTTACTCCCATTAGGAAGTGCTCAATAGAACAGGAACACAGTCTCAGAGGATACTATGGGATTTGACCTCAGTTCAACTGCAATAGCCTAATAGTTGTGTACGGCAGGTGTTTTCAGTGTATGTATGGATGTACAGGTAATTTCGGGGAAAAAGTCATACTGTAGCTTCTACACCTGCATTCCAGTAATGGAATGTAATCAGGTTGCCTTGTACATGAGGCTTTTGTGACCTTTAGATGGTACAAAAGTGTCTGTTAAAGTCAGAAGTCTACTTGTATTAAAAGTGAAATGTTTGGCTCAGTTGCCAAATTTCTAAGACTTTCTGAAATTGTTCTTGTGGACTATCTCCTTTCTTATTGGTACATAAAATAACTACAGTCACCACAGATGCTATTGTGCATATTGCTTGAGAAAATCTCTTTAATTCTCCATTTGTTCTGAAGAAAGAAGCAACATTAGAGAAGCCTCATCCCTGTCTGTAATAATCACATCGTTTCACTCACTCGTAGCTGGTGACTTTTCTAAATATTTTTGATCAATAGAAAGAAATGTAAAAAATCAGTAGATTGCAGCTTGTAGCTGGAATTGATAGATAGTTTAGGTGGCAGGCTTTGAACTCCCTTGGCAATCAGTAGTTGAAAGAAATTACCTTACTTCCATAGCTAGGATCTTCTGCCAAATTTACCCTGTTCACGTCTAAATCTCTTACATATTTTAAAGGATTAAAGTTAAAGATGAGATTAAAAACTTTCCTCTTGGCTTCAAAAAGAGAACAGAATTCTCTATACGAGCATTACAGACAGCCTCCCACGAGAAAAATAAGTAAAACACTAAAGATGTTTCCCCACCTCCTTAACCATTTATTTTCCCATTCTTTTTAAACTAGATATCTCACTGAGCTGCCTCTTTAAAATATGATGTTGCTAGACCTTATGCAAAGCTTATACTTTATGATTTGACATACAGTATTTTTCTTCCTTTGAAATTTTCTTTGAATCCTTAATTCTTAACAGTGTAGTTAATTCTGCATGTTGTGGCAGAATTAATTGTGTTGCCATAACATCACTTTCCCCTAATAAATTTTCCACTGTGGGGATTTCAGCACTTCAAAGACGATACAGCATACCTTTTGCTAACCAGATGATAAGGTTTCGTCTATGCAATGGAGCCAATGATTATTTTTCAACCAACATATAATTATGAAGACACAGTGAGAGAACTTTCAACATGCTCACAAGTGGCAGAACTAAATGCAAGTAGAAATGTCATTTTGGGGTGGAGGTTCAAAGTTAGCATCCAGTCTTCGACTCTGCAGCTGCTATAATTACACAACTCTGTAAATTGGAATCATTTATCCTCTGCCAACTGCAGTAATTAATTTTCTCTTCAGTCGGTGGAGGGGGGATTGATCTTTCCTTTGTGAAAGTCTTTCTCACGCAAATAGCACTTTGCTCTTCTATGTTTCCGGTTCTGGAAATTTGTCCTTCTACACAACAGCTATTAAAGAGCGGGGTTGCAGCTTCCTTGCCTGTGTGTTCTTGTCTGTGTAGCAGTGATGAAAATGAAGATCCGAAGTACAGGGTTTCATCACAATACTTAAAAAATACCTGATTGTGGAATCAGGGTGGCTTGGCTAGTAGCAAATGTAAAAACCTTTAGCTGATACTAATAATCACCAGAAGACAGATATTTCTTATATCTAAAAGCCTTTTGAAAATCTATGAAAATTATGCATGATTTACATTCCATTCATAATGTGTGTCCATTCTCACACTGCCCTTATTATCTAAATAAGTGGCAATTCAGGAAGAAATCTTGCATAAAAAAAACATAATCTGAAAGTCAGGGATTTATCCTTAGAGATAATTTTTCATCTGGGCTTTAGTTTCTTTATAATTGTTGGTTGCTGCAAAAGAGCTTTTGCCATAAAATTAATGCCTAATAGATATTGTGTAGTAGAGAAGTCTACACTGTGATAGGTTTTGTGTTGTATTACTGTCCTAACTGATCTGGAGTTAAGCTCAGAGGCTTTATGCAGTTGTGAGTGTCAACATGCTGTGCCTCTGCAGGGTGGCCAGTATTCCTGGTGCCCTGAAAGCACCTTCAGTCAGTGACAGTGAATATATGATGGAAGATTCTATTGCTTGTAATTGAGTTGATCCCTCAAAGACCACAGAAATAAATCAGCAAGAATGAATTCACACTTACTTTCCGAAGGGCTGCTGCTTCTAAATATGCGACTGGGCAGGAGTCAGGACTTATAGCCAGGGAGGACAAGATCTGAGTTTTCCAGAGCCCACACTGGTGTCCCTGCCCCTCCAGTTCAGGAAGAGACATTTCAATGATGGAGTATGGGAGACCCCTTTGTTATCATTACCCACACTCTGCTTGTCCACAGAGAGTATGGAAGACTTCTGTCTCATGACTGCACAGAACCCTTCTCCTAAACAAGAACTTTCTCAGTTTTGTTTGGTCTTAAAAACAGTATTCGTCTGGCCTTTTCACATACTATCTCACACTCTCAGGGCCAGATCTTCCGCTGTAGTAAAGCTGTTGGCATTCTTCTAGTGCCTTGTTGGGTTCTGGTGAATTCTGAGGTGTAAGCCGCTGTTAACTACACTGAAGCTACTTCATCATCCCTGGTGACTTATGCCACTGGACTATAACAGCCTCCAGTTGCCACAGATTGCTCACCTGTGATGGTAGGTGAAAACCCAAGGGAAGGTTTTTATCCCTTCTTGTAGCCACAGTTGTATTTTATTAAGGCTAGTGATCCCTGCAGATCTCTAGGACCTGAGTTGCCATTTAGTGTGATTCTGAGTGAAGATACAGTGCAGGAAGGCTCAGAGGCAAGGCAGAATTCTTCATTGTGTTATCAGTATGAGGACGGGTAATTTAAAAAGTTTGTCTTTATTCCTTTGCTAGTGCCTGGTTGAACCCTTTCTAAAATCCTCTGCAAATTATCTGGTGCTCCTGAAAGATTGCTTTGTAGCAAGTAAGAGAAAATAATATAGGAGTTAGAACGCTTATAATGTAAAAAGTAAAAGAAACATTTATTTTGCTTTTTTTTTCTTTCAGCCTCTATATATCAGATATCTATATGTAAAACTACTGTATATACAGTAAAAAAGATGGCCATTTGAGTAGAAATAAAATAATGTTTAACTTTTGATTATAAAGGAGAAATGGGGATTGCTCTCCAAAAAGAAACTCACTATATTCCAGTTTGAGATACTTGATAATCCTTCTTTGTATCAGAGTTTACTACACAGTTAAAACACATCAAACATGATCAAGCTACATTTATCAGCAGAAAACAGCTCAACTAAAATTATTAAAAATTCTTTGAATTTCAAAGGTAAGAATGCAGCATGCTCCTTTGGTGTTCAACTTCATATGGTGATGCAGAATAATCTGCTTCCAGGCCTTGATCTTTGCATATTTATACTTGCTTTACTGGTGTTGAGGGTTTTGTTTGTATTTAATAATTATGCAGCTCAGAATGGCTGTTGAATGCATTTCTGAAAGTTTTGTAAAAATCAGTATCAGTCTGGACAGACAAAGCCTGAATATTGTGACAGTAGACATGCATTTGAAATCAATACATTACTTGTATTTGGGAAGCCTGGAGCAAAATCCTCAGGTGGGGTAAATCACTATAACTCCTTTGACTTCCATGAGATAAAGCTGATTTTCACCAGCTGGGAATCTAGACTTTGTTTTAGTTTCCCATTTGACTAAACTGAGACAAAAGCTAAGGAAATGTTTTATAGATACTTAGTTTTCCTGAAAAAGAAATTAAAAGGGAAAAAAATTTGAGTGGAGATCGCAATAAATGAGCATCTCTGAGTGGAACAAAGGAATAGAAGAGAGGGGCTAATTGTTTAATTAGTAAATGTCTGCTTGGTTAATGACATATTAATGAGTTTTTAAGACAGTCATATCATTTACCATAAAAGACCCATGTGCGTATCCCTGGATGTACTGTATAATTAAGTAATGTGACCCATAGGAGTTCATCATTTAAAAACCTGTCAGCTGTCTCATGTTTGGTAGCAGATGAGTAAGCTCAGGAGGGGCTCACCAGGAGGACTCAGTTAGGTGTCCAAAATATCTTACTGTAAAACAATCTGTTAATCTGTCAGCAGTGTGGTACCTGTGCATAAAGACAGCACAGATTAGGATTTGTCCATCAGGCTATTAAATTTTGTTAACAGAAAAGTTGTTTTTGTGAGGTGGTGGGTCCCACAGGCTTCTTCCTCTCAGCTTCATTTCACCATCTATAGGAACTGAGCAAGTGAGGTGCTTGTTCAAGGCGCTGGCCCTTGGTCGAGATGTGAATTTTACCCAGCATTGATGCAGTTCATTTTATTCTCTAGGTACTTTATCTCTGCTAGTAAGAACTTATCTTTGGTTGTAGATCTGATAATAGCATGTATTATACTCCTAAAGAATTCTTCAGGGTATGACAACAATGTATATCCATGTAAAAATTTCCTCCCTCCTTCTCCTGCAGCCCACTATAGGGCCACAGAAGGCATAGGGATGTTCTAATCACAAAATGGATTCTTCACCATTTTCATACCTGAATACTGCTTTGTGGAGTGCTGCAGCAAACTCCTTGCTGTTCATGTTCCTTTAGCTTTTAAGATGAAGGTGTACATTAGGAAATGTGTGGCTATTGGGAACTACTAGCCTTCACCTTCAAAGAGGGGTGTAGATATCAGTATCACTCATCCTTTCTGTCTCAATGTGTACATATATATGATTTCATACACAAAGACATTTCATACCTAGGATCCAGATTTGAAGGGTATCAAAATTTGGAGTGAACTTCAGGCGCAGGTATGTGGTCCTAATGTGTATGCTTTCTCTCAAAACTGTCTTAAGCCATTGAAAGAGCATGGGCAAAATACTGCATGATATGCAGAGAATGTTAATTGCACACCTAATTGATCCGAATGTGCAGATCCAATGCTAATCAATTACATAACATGTGTGGTAAACCTGATACATCTGATGTGAGAGGCACGGGTGATGAAAGGCCTTTTAAATCTTGGGTGTTTGGGCTTGGCTTGGCTTGTGTGTGTATGAAATACTGGAAGAGCACTCCCATTATTTTTGCTTCCTTTCCTCAAAAGATTTTAGAAAGATTGCAAGAGCACTGTCTCTGGACTTTCGAATAGAGCCTGCAAAGAGATGGATTGGTCTAACTCTACTGTGCTGTTCTACCAGTAATTTGGAGTCTGGCCTAAAGAGATTATGGGCACATTGAGAAAGGTCTTTGGTTTCCATAATACATGCTCAGCAAGTTACAAAAATATCTATGTAGAGTAAAACATTAAGGAACACTGAAACAGTTTTTATTTTCTTTGTGTTAAATTTGTGACTTTTTCCAATTTATCTTTTTTAAATTGGACACTTCTGACAAAATATTGTAGTAGTAGTCATCTAAGAAAATATTATAGTTCTAGAAGCAGGTTTTGTTCAAAATTACTAAATTCTTTTCCTATTTA
Organism: Eopsaltria australis; assembly: GCA_034509425.1. Taxonomy (NCBI): domain Eukaryota; kingdom Metazoa; phylum Chordata; class Aves; order Passeriformes; family Petroicidae; genus Eopsaltria; species Eopsaltria australis. The sequence goes on along the minus strand of JAVTVJ010000032.1, from coordinate 1,843,136 downwards.
TCATAAAAATAAATATGTACATATATGATACAAAAATAATTCCAGGAGTTTTAGAATGAAAATCGTGGCTTGTTGTGAGTCTTGGTATTTGGGAACTGATTGTGTTTTGAGATTCTCCTTTCTAGGGTACCCTTTCTGGTCTTTTCAGGTTTGGCAATGAAATAGAAGTAAACACAGGAGCTAAGCTTCTTTACCATACACGTAAACAAAACCAAAAATGGCACTACCTTAGTGGTAGGGATGACACAACAGCAGAAGAAGCTAAATAGAACATTATGTCTATGCCCAAGCAGAAATAGGAGAGCACTCAGTAAAATACCTGTCCCTAAAACATGGTGTAGAGGTCACAGAGAGAAATCATATAGATCTTATAAATTTTAAATTTTTTTTCCAATTTGTTTTTTTGGCAATGGTAAGTGAAGTACCATTGCTCCTGATAGATGAAGTTTAGGAGCAAATATTACACACCGACTAAGGGCTTAATTCTGATCTCCCCTCTGCGGGTGTGTATCATTAATGATTCATTGCATATTTTGAATAATAAGCTGTCTGCATAGCAGAGGGCAGAACGTAGTCCTAGGAGACTATTGCATGTGTGATGCATTAAGAATGATATTGAGAATGTGTAGCTTATTAAAGTAGCTGTCTTGGGTCATTTTGGGGTGTATGTATGTCTGTTTATCTGAAAATTAGAGAAAATTAAAAAGCCATCTCAGAAAACATTCTGCAGAATGAGACTGTAGAAGTACAATTTTAAAGGAAAGCTATTTTTTTAAAGGACATGAAGCATGACCTTCACCTCCTGAGTTAATAACATTCGAGCAAAACTGACAAAATGTATTTGCCTGTTCTAGTTCATTTAGATTCTTTTATCTGTTTAAAGTGTAATCTCCATCTGGTAAAATGAATGTGAAAATTAAGTGACTTTGGCAACACTCTGCTTTCCTGAAATGATAACTGTAACGAAAAATGAATAATATTTTCTTTGTCTATAAAATACCTTCCTGTGCAAGAGAACAAGTAGAACCTTGGAAAGTTGCTATGTGCATGACCTGTGCAGAAACATGTATGGGCTCAGTATTCCATGTATGTGTGTGTGTAATGTGCACGCACATCAGACTGCCAAAATGTTTGTCCTCTTACTGTCAAGTAAGTACGGTTACAGAAAAATAAAACTAAATCCCCAAACTCTTTTTTTTTTTTTTCCTTTTCTCTCTCTTTTTTCTTTCTTCTTTTTCTTTTTTACTTTCTTTTTTTTTTTTTTTTCCCCTCCTCTGTCTTACAACAAAGCTAAGTATAGCCAGCTTCTTAGCTTTGGGTTGAGTTACAAGACTCTGCCCCAGCTGAGGGTCTGCCTCATGGTAAGTGCAGTGTGGCCTGTTAAAAGAGCATGTTAATGTTATTCCACATTCTACTGTACCTTTAATATATTTCCTCACACTATGATTATGCATATTATGACTATGGTACATATTATGATTATGCAATACATATTTTCAGGAATGTAATCCTAGCATGACTGAGGCCAATTCACACTCTCAGGTCAGGAAATTAAAACATTACAGCTTTAAAAACGTGTTCATTTCCTGTACTTACAAGAAAATGCTCTTTCTAAGAAATATCTTCCATTTTTCAACCTTTCCATAAGAAAACCTTGTCAGCTTGCTTTAGGAATGCAGCAGGACTGTTGTGTCCAGATTGGAAGGTGAAGGTTTTTCCGCCTGCTCTTCTGTTGGCTGACACTGAGAATGAAGGAAAGGAGAAGGGTGAAAGAAATAGGAGCGTAAAGTACAGTGGCTGCTACCCTTTTACCCATTTTCTAACCTCTCTTCAAGCACAGGCATAAATATGTTATTTACAAACAAAACTTAGGCATGTGGGAAATTGGGTTTATTCCAACAATGCACATGTACCTTGAAGACCGTGGCTAGCCAGGGGTGGTGGTATTGTAGTTACATTGTGCAATTCTGGTAATTACTTGAAGAACACATGTGAGGAAATGTTTTGCTTGAAGAAAGCCATGGACCCAGGCTTTGGCATTCTTCCTGACAGGATGAAACTGTGAAAGAAGTAGTTTGCCTGTAGTAGAGCAGAGATGCTCCCATTTTCTAGTTCAGTTTCTGTACTGGGAATGTTTGGGAGTAAATAGTAGCTACACACTGGTATATGTGGATTTATTATATTTACTTCTAGCATATCTTATTGTCTGTTGTGTGTACAATATACCTAGATAATAGAGTAGAAAGAAATGCAATTGTGTGTATACTGGAGTAGATAATGTTGCCTGTGCTGGGAGGAAGGAAGGAGGGTTATTTGATCTGTGTTTTAAGAGAGAGAGATACTGTGAAGTTTTTTTAACTTTGTAAGCTTTTCCTTTGAGGGAGATATGTGTGCAATCTGCATGCCTGGCTAGCTCTTTGATGATAAATTTGGACTCAGTTTTTAGTCAACTGCAAGAAGGTGCCAAAAGCATTGGCATCTGTTTTAGAAAATTGGCAGAGTTTCCTTGGCTGCAAATTTCTTTATCCCGCCTCATTACTTTGCTCCTATCAGCTTTTACCTGCATGAAGAAAGACCAAAAGAAAAAGGCAAGAAAACCCTTTAAAACTTAAGTAGCTATTACAACAACAGAGCCTAAACCACTCAGGGTGAGGATTCTATAATTTCCACTCTTTACACATACTAGGTGTAATCAAACAACTTGAAGCAATAACACAGGGGGAAATATGTTTTACATAACTTGACTTCCAAATAGTGATTATCCCTTCAAGGCTATTTGTTTTCCCAAGAATCCTGCTGATTATAGGCTCTATGTTAAACCTGTTTCAGATGATAACCTAGCTAAACCCTGGCATCCATTACACTAACTGAATTGTGGTTGCTATGAATGAGCAGGAATTATGGGTTTCTTCTGCATGCAGAAATGTTGTCTTAGACAGAATAGTGTGGTGATGTGAGGCACTGGTTCCAGGAGATCACAAAAGATCAGTAGCAAAACCCTTGTTGACTTCAGTGCGGTCAAGCCATTGCCTCTAGTATTTACAAGTCATTCTTCTAGTTGGGTGCATGTGACCATAGATCCTAAGAAGGAAACTAGTTTTGTTTTATGGTGAATATGTTCATGGCTTAGTTGGTCTTCTCATTATTTGCTTTATTTTTTCAATATTTTTTGTTGCTTTTTTCCCCTAAGATTTCCTTTGATTATTTTGAAAATATGAGGTAAGTTATATTCTGATCACAATTATACTGTTCTCAATCTATAATTCATCTTATAAGGGGATCCAAAATCATCTAAGCAGATCTGAAGTTATGAGATCCCAGAAAGCTGTCAAGAATCTAGCCTCTGTCTTTTGTATAATATGTAGTCCCAAGGGAAGTGACATTCTCATTTCATGCTCCTTCCTCCTGTCTGGAGCTGGCAGAGACTGGATGTCTCTAGGAGACAAAATATCTCAGTTTTGCTTGTAAACTGTTGGTTTTTCTTGTAGGTCTGTCAGGGCAGAGCAACTTAGGGCACATAGTGTAAATACCAACAACCCTTACTGATGGTCCTTGTCTGGCTCTCATTTAGTTCAGAGCCCAAGTCTCTCTTTACCTGGGTTTCTGAAGCCTGTCTTGCATTGAATTTACGATGTTTGAGGGAAGTTATTTTGGAAAGAAACTCACAGTGCATTTTAGTTCCTGGAAGCTGCAAATCTCTCCAGCAGTAATTTCTCAGGTATGAGGGTTTTTCCTAGACATTCTTCATTCCTTCCTCTCCCTCTTGCTGTTTCTACAATGGAAATTGATTCTACCCTATCTCCAGAACAAGTTCCGTCTGTAAAATAGATGAATACACAGATGGAAAATGTTAAATTTGTGATAGAGTGTAAAGGACATGTTAATCAACATGATATGAATAAAAAATACTATAATTTTTACTGTACATATTTCTAGAAATGTTAATAAAGTTTTTTCTGCAATTATTTGAATATTTACAAGAGTAACAACTACACATAAAGAAAATAATTGATATTTCATAAGCATATTTTTAATATTAGCAAGGGCTTCATTTATATTAACATGCTGTGTCAGTACTAAGATGTCTCTGTAGCTTTCACTTTCAATATTACCAATTTAGTTCCTTTTGTTAAATTAATTGTGTTTTATAATAGGAAAGCTGAAAAAAATTAATGAATCATGTTAGGTATTTTCTTCCTCACACTTTAAAACACTAGAAGTATTTCTTGCAGCCATTTAAGAACCACTACTACATTCACTCCTGACTACAAATGCTCTAAAACATCCATCTTGTCGTAGTGCCCAAGATATAAGTCATTAGAGCAGCTCTGCAGTAAGGAGGAAAACAGAAGGAGTCAAAGACTCATAATTCACACCTTCTGAAGTACAAATGGCCTGCCAGGTGATTTAAGAACTTGGAAGTGTATAGTTTAACTTGGTCAGGGTACTAAGGTAAAACCCAGACTTTTGCTGGCATTTGCAGTCACTGACTTTGTAAGTGGTATTAGATATGCTTAGTATCATGTGGTAAGTTGTGTATACACCTTTATCACACCAAAATATCATTGGTTTTTTCAAGAGTATGGTTTGATCAAGGATTAAATAAATTGATCTCCTATGTCTCTTTGCCTGTAACTAAAGCTGGTAGAATATTACTGTTGTTCATGGGTATTTTAATGAATTTGTAAGTTAAACATTTAAACAGTTTGAAATACACATGTGGGAAATATTAATGCATAAATGTAATTGCTAATCACTTAGGTGACTCATCCAGCTTCATAAGAAATAGAGCTGAGGGACTAGAATAAGAAAAAAAAGATGTTTATAGACACATATATATATAATGGCTAAAAGTTTAATTTTACTGACTGAATTTTATTTCTTGGTTGAAATTTCTTTATGTTTAGATGGTATAATAATTACCAATAATCTGCTACTAGGTAGTTATTGGCACTAAATTCATAAAAGTGATAAAATCATTAAGAGGCTGCTTCCTATTGTGTATGTATTTGTCCACTTCTGAGTGGAGCATTGAGAAGGGTGCCCCTTAGATGAGCATAAGAATCCTTGAATTGCATATTTTTATAAATATCTGGAAGAGTGGGGAGGAAAACTTTCTCATGCCTGAGTTTTTGGGGCATTCCCAATATGCCAGTCTATTCATTTTGTTCGGCTTTGTTTGTTACTTGGTTTTCTGCAAATAAAATATACTTCCATAACCCTTTTAAGCATTATTGAAGGTTTCTGTATAGGTTGACTGATCTGCAGAATTGTTCAGAGAATTTTTATGCAGTCTTTTTAGAGCCACAAACACATGCACAATTACATGTGGGGTTTCTTGGTGTTTTTTTTTTTTTTTTTTTTTTTTTTTTTTGAGGGGGGAAGGGAAGCAGGGGAGGATTTGTTTGTTTCTGGGAGCATTTCTGGTTTTTGTTTGTTTGTTCAGGGAAGCACACCTGAGTAGATTGAGTACTGCCTTTCCAGACAGTGTTGGCAGGCAGCACACAAGTACTAACTGTGTAAAAATGTGGCACAACTTCATTTTTGTTCATTCCAACAGCAATGCGGGCTTGAGGAAAGGTGTGGAAACTTTACACTCTTTTCCCAGATTCAATAAAGTGACATTTGATGCTTAGTGTACAAGTCCCTGCCACTTCTCTTTCGCCTGGTCTCTTTCATCTGTGTGTCTCTTAAGACAGAATTACTAGGATGAGAGTTTTGTGTCAGGAAGGTCAAGGTGTTGAACTTTAGGGGGTACCAATTGCAATTGGATGGCAGCCTAGTAGGAGGATCTTTTAATGGGTTGGAATAAGAAACTTAATTTTTAGTCTGCTAAAATGCAAAACTTTAAAATGTATACTCCAAAGAAACAGTCTTTGATTTAGCATATTTTATGTCCTCCTTTTCAGAATATGCAGGCCTTAGATCTTTGGATGATTAAATTATTTTTAGGAGGTGAGCATTCCTCTGAATTTGATTACAGTTTCTTTTGCATTTAACCTCACCTGAAGAGGGGTGCAGCTGGGGATTTTTCTTCTGTCAGTTTTTTGGTGTGTTTGCTGAAACTGTGTCACTTTCTCTTTTGTTCATCTTAATTTCTAGGTATTCATATGAATTTCTACCTGTCAGTAGGTATGACATAAGCTCTGAAGGCCAGAAACATGGACATGGTCCTTGATCACTTGATTAACCAGGCTGGGTAGCTGATGAAGCAGGAATTCCTCAGTCACAGCTGAGCTGACCAATAGAAAAGTGAAATTGTTCATTTCTTGTAAGAAACAAAGCAAGTTTTGTTTTGAAAATTTTCTTCATTGCTTTCTTCTCTCACAGAGACATTTTTACATTTTAGTTTAATCTTTAAATGTTCTGTGATCACATGGGAATGAATATTTTCTTGTAGAAATTTGTCTGGTTTTGCCCCTTAAAAAGCCCAAAGCTTCAAAATTAAGAAAATGTGAAGCTAGTAAGTTTTAAAGGAATCCAGCCAATATAAAACATAATATCTTTAGACAAGGACTGATGTGTATTTTGTATATAATTCAATTGGCTAATTGAAGCTGGCACCTCACCACCCTAAGGAAAGATGAACAGCTCAGCAGTGGGTGTATCTTCTGCTGCTCAACTTTAGACTTTACTGCACAATCACTCTTTTATGCCTAAAGCTCTGGGGGGAGATATCATTACTGTCTTTATAGGTCAGGAAATAAAGCCAGGAAGGAAGAATGAGCAACACTGGCATAAGAATAAATGGATATAAACCAGCCATAAATAAATTAGAATGGAAATTAGAAAGACGTTTCCGGTCTATTTGAGAACTTAGGTACTGGAACATCTCTCTCATAGGAAGAGAGGGAGTGAAAAAAAAAAACAAACCCACAAATATCACACCAACAAACCCCAAACTTTCTTACTCTTTCAGACATTAGAATGAAAAAAATTGATAGTAGTAATTTAACGCCCATGCCTGAGCTTCAGTTGTCTGACTTAACAGCTGGGACAGCCTTGGTGGCCTGGAAAATGTCACCCAATCCAGTGCTCCTACAGCTTATTCCAGTGAAATCACTGACAATATTGACATTCACTGGACCTCCACCACTTGCTGTCAGTGAGAGGTGAGCACTGTACAGAAGCTTGAAGCTGGCCTGTTGAAAATCATTATGTGGATTGAATGATAAAAACAAATGAAAGAAATTTTCTGAATTCCAGGCTTATAAATCACTAGGTGCTTTTTTCACTTTTCTCTCCAGAAATCAGAACAGTCAAGGGGGAGCAGAGGTGGGGAACACAAGCCCTGAAGGTGTGACCTGCATGTTTGACATATGTGACTGTTAATACAATACTAAGGTGTCAGTCATGAAATGGTGATTATCTTCTTAACATCTCTTCATTTAAAGGAATACAGAATGCTGTAATTTGAGTGGCAGCTCTTATCCATAAAGCATTATTCTCTCTCTTAAGCTTTGATTAGATACATCATGTGCCATTAGATTCCTCTACATTACATCTAATTTCTCTTCCACAAAGTAATAATGCCATACATTAAAGTTAAACCTTAAAAACATTAAAGAGAAGATACTTTAACCTGCATTAAGAGTGTATTTAGCTATCCATAAAGCTTTTCTCTCCCCTAAAGATAAATACCCAGACTCTTAAATAGGCACAATACTTATGCTAAAACAAATAAATTACTATAATGGACTACTTTTTTTCTTTTTTTTAAATGAATGCTGGGCTGGATATAATTATACTGTAAAGAAAGTATGTTGCTATAGGAAAACCTGTCATCTGACAATTCCCAGGAACCCCTCTGCTGCTCTTAAATATTTTTCTCTTTGGACAACTGCCAAAATCCACTTTAATCCAAAGTACTTTAAAGATTTATGAGTTTGATCCAAAGTCCATTGAAGTCAGTGGAGATTTTTGGTACCTTCAATGGGTTGAACAGGCTGTTGAAACAATCTGAAGGCTGACATTTCATTTACTTTGGGGATACTGCTGTCTTATTTATGTAGGTTGCAAGTAATTATAGGTAACATAGTGGGACAAACCCTGCAATCCTTAGATAATTCCTATTTAAACTCAACTACTGTTTAAATCGTGGATACAGATGAAAATATTCTACTTTGTTCTTTAATTAGCAACAATAACCAAAGGCATAGATCTTTATTTTCTCATTAACTATTGGTATATTAGGCCAGGTAAGAAGCAGATATGGGGGGAAAAGAAGTGTTTTGGTTTTAAATGTTTGTCCCCAAGTAGCGTTCAGAGGATTATGGCATTCATTTTCTTGACTAATAAGCTTTTATGCCACACCCTTGAGCACATTTCAGAAGTGTTTTTAGGAAGAGTTCATAACAAAAATAGCCTAATTTTCCTTTCCTCCCTGAGGCAGTTGGTGCTCTTGGTTTTTTTGTTTTCTTGCTTACCTACTTTTCTCTTTTGCCTTGGCACACTGAAGCTGGTGCGTCTTGCTGCCCTCACTGCACTTTTGACAGCAGAGAAGGTAAGAAGAGGATGTCTGGGTGTCCTGGGCCAGGATGGACAGGAACACCTCTCTTTTATTTCCACTTCTGAAATAGTGCACTTTTATCAAATTCTCAAATCACTCCAGTGTTTCACCCTTTTCAGTTCCTCCCTCTGGAAGGAAAATTCGCAGGATATTGTATTAAAAAAAAAAACCAAAACTATAGAGAAACTATCACTTTAGCCTTCCCTTGCCTTAAAAAAAACTTGCTTGTGTCTTGACAATTTACCTTTTTGAAGAAAAGTTTTATTTAAAAAAAAAAAATGTACTGGAAAATTGATCAGATTGTAGCTGAAATCCTAGTGTCTTCTTAAATGTTTTTAGCTGCTCTATTAATGACAATCTTCACCTTAACAGTTTTGGATTGGTAGTCTGTCCAAGCTTTTCTGTCAATCTGCTGTAGCTTGTCAGCAAGTGCTATCAGGTTTATGTGATTTTATTAAAAAAAATGCATATTTGAACCTGTCCTACCGTCAGCTCTCTACCTTTTCAAAACCTGCCAGAGACTTGACTATTCTTGACTGATTCTATTCTTCCATTTAGACACAGTACCCTTTAATTGCACAGGAGTATCTGAAGTGAGAAGGGTTGATCAATTTAATGCTGATTTTCTGTTTATGGCATACAAGAAAGTATCTTCAACAGTTTTTCATAATTTAAAATATAATATTTTAATTGGTCTCTGTTGTAGATTGTAACACCAATACTGATGTTTTTGTCACTAAAATCTATATCAAAGACATAAATTTTGAAGATACAACTTGAAGGAGGCTTTCCACAGGGATTCCTGATTGTATTTTCTTCTGAAACAGATGCATCAGTGTTGATATATGTATATACACAATTAGAAGAAAAAAAAAGGGATGTAGTTTTTTAAACTTAAGTTCTTCATATTTTCTGGCCATGATTAAAATGAAATTTTCTGATACTTACCAGTCAGTGCTACTTGCAGATCAGCCAGGAAAAGAGGGCAAAGAAAAGGACAATCACTGCATTCATGATCACCAAGTATTTTTCAAATAAGGCCCCTGTCAAAAGGGTACAGGCTCTTGATGGACAGAAGTATTTAACCTTTTGTGAATTACTTTTGCATTGTGTCTACTGGTGACTTTGTGATTGTTTGGGTTTTTTAGGCAAATACTAGCTGTCTTATGGTTGTCACAGTTGCAGTAATGTCAATAGGAGAGAATTTTAGAAAGCCAGTGTCAATAGGAGCTGGAAAAACATTGCTTTGACAGATAATGTATTACATCACCTCTGCTACATCATGGCTCCTCATCACCTTGTGCAGTGCAGCACTAGGGATGATTTGCAATTTGATGACTTTATTCATTTTTTGATGGCATCAGTAGGACTCTGAAGAGATACTCTGACCAAAAAATGGTATCTATCTTCCTCAAAGGGAGATAGTTCCCAAGTATTAGCCACTCTTAATTCTGGTTTTGTGGACACCCCAGATCAAATATAAAGTCTTGGTCATAATTTTTGGGGGCTACCAAGTTTCCTGAGAGAAAATCTCCAGACAGTGTGGATAGTTCCACAGGCAACTGTATTCTGAAGAGACCTTTTGGCTAAAAGTTAGAGCTAACCAAGGTGATTTTGAAGTTACTTTTAAAGTTCGTAGGGATTGATCAAATACTTAACAATGATGTGATGAAGGAAGACATCTGTATTATTTGTTAGTTTAATAATAGTAAGATGGATTACATCAAGCATGAGTTTAGCAATACATGATGGTGTTTTCCGTACAGAAATATTTTACCAGCTATAGAAATGCTGGTCTCTGAATGTACCCAGTGCCTTGTATGTAGCTTATAGGATTTTGGCCAACCTTAGACCTCTGCCTGGGCAGGTTAAATTAAACCATAAAAGGTGATACTTGTGCTTGAACTAAGTGTGTTAGACCAATCTATTGTGAGACCTAGATATTTACTTCATTTTAAATTCGTGCTTTGGCTTTTTATCTAGAAGAAAAGTATCAGGAGCAAGTAGTGGCAAAATTTACCAGAGTAGGCCTGCCAATAGCAGCCAGTTGACAGAGCACTGAACTGGAGTGGTGGATGAAAGGAAACGTTTCTGCTTTCTTCTAGAATACTGAAGGAATGCTGTTTGGTGATGTTTGTTCAGCATATGTTCCTCAATAGGATATATGTCTCCAGAGATCTCATTAGGATGTTTTATTACAGTACATGTAGCAAAGCTTTAGAAAATAAAGACCGTTATGCTAGTTTATTTCTACAGTGTCCATCCAAGTGTTGCTGCTTCAATTTTAGGAGATTATTCCATTGTTTACAATTACAGAGATGACTCCTCTAGCTTTTTGGGAGTGGAACTGTAGAGAGTAAGCTACCATTATCTAATCTAACCTTACTCAGATAATTTTTTTTGATACTGGGGAAAACCTCTGTCTATGTGCAGCTGGCAGATACCAGGATGAGGAACATTTTTGCATAGCAGTCAACTCCATGGAAGGTTTTTTAGAGAAGGAAGACTGGATAATAGCCTCCACCAATTGGACTGGTGGACACAAAAATGGAGGTAAAAAACCCCTATAAAACAAAACCAAAAACCAACACAAACCACCCTACTCTTGAAATATACTCTTTCCTCTGGCTACTGCCATTTTATCTTGAGGAATGACAAAGAGAATTGTAAACCTAACTGCAAAGTATACAGAGATTACTTCACACATCATTGAAGTATATCCTGTCTCTGGGGCAAAAGCTAGCCGTGGTTTAAGAGCATACAGTGATGCTGTACGGGAATTTCTTTTTGATACAGTTCCAGCTCCTAGATGTAATTTCCCACTATCAAGTTCAGTGATGGTGATGAAGCTAATGTTGCTGTTCTTATTTTAAATGTGCCAGAAGGTTCTTTGATAATCCAAAATATTCTGGGCATCTTGACTGTATCTTAAAATTGAAAGAATCTCTTTTAAGTGAGAGTAATTTCTGCAGAGTTCAATAGGGTTAGGTGAATATAGATAAACCATATTGGCCTATGACATCTGTGCCAGTACTGTAGGAGATTATTTTGCCTCTCTGTAGCTGGCCAGATAATTCAAATCAGCCAGTGCTTAATTAGTGATGTGTTCTTTGCAGTAAGACCGTGTTCCAGAGATGGCCAAGTACTGATTCACTTCAGATGTGAGAGAAATAAATCAGCACAAATATGGCTGAGGTTTTGGTGAGTTTATAGGTGTTGAACTGGGAAAGGTTGTGGTGTTCGATGCATTGTAGTTTAGAAAGAGGGATTAGAGTTCTCCAGGACCAATCTACACTGGTGTGCAGTGATATGGATAGTAAAAGACAAAAAGCTGTAAGAGAGAAAATAAAAAATCCTGTCAGGACCTTTAATAGAAAATGAATCCCACAAGAATTTTGGAGTATTCACTTAATATGTTCCATATGTTGTAACTATGGCAGAACTTTTTGAGTCATGAGCTAACATTCCCAAGTAATTCCCCAAATTGGACTAACTGGCAGGGATAATTTTTTTCAGTCAACATAACTGTATTTATAAAGTTTGACAGACCAACTGTAGTTTACTTCAGGCTGTTGTATCTGGTTTCTTATGGTATGTTTCACCAGTTTACTTGATAGCTCTGTTGCACAGAACTAACCAACTCTAATTTACATTCTGGAGGTTCTGTGGTCAACTGGAATTACGTCTTTGCCTTCTAATTCTGTGAACCTGGATTCACATGTGATGGGAGTTCAATAGAATAATGTGTTTTGCGGTCTCATTTACCAGCATGTCACCAGAAGAAATTTGTCCATATTAGACAAACTACTCAGATTTGCTGGAGTCCTGGGCAATTTGCATCCTCTGATCCAGAGAAGTCAAGTAGTGGAAGAAAAAGACAGGAGTTCAGAATGGTTTAGCTGTGACCTGGGTATCTGATGGTCACAACTGGTGCCTGTACAGTAGACCACTGCAAGCTTTGTTGTTTTGACAATACTGTGAGGCAAATATTTTCATAAGAAAGGACAGTTCTTGAAGTTCTTTAATGTGCACATGATGGATTCTTCTTCCATCTTCTAGATTTACTGAATGTCCATCTCTGTACCTGCTGTGATTGCATTTTCTAAGATACAGTGCAACCTCCTCTCCAAGGCCAATGTCGATTTCTTCTGGTTCTGCATCAGGACATAATTACTGTACACCAGGCAGTAGAAATCATTTGTTCTCTTGGGGGGTCTTTCATTTGGTCTCTTGGCTGATTTTCTTCAATTTTCTCAATGACAGTAGACACTGTGTACCAGTGAGAGTACCCACTAACTTTTGTATCAGTGACTGTAGAGCCTGTAAGCATATACTCCTACTATCACCCTTCCTCTGAGAGTGTGCAGACATGGAATAGAAGAATCATAGAAAAAAATAGATTAGAGGGAATTTATGAAGGTCATTTAGTCTTGCCTGCTCAAGGTTGCTCAGCTTGCACTGTTCAATTCTTGGATAAGGATGTTCAGGCACTTAAACAAGGATCTGGAAACCCTCAAGATGCAAAGTTATCTGCCTCTCTGGGCAACTGTTTTAGGGTTTAGCCATGCTTATTGTGAGTAATTTTTTAAATATATATACACTGGAATTTCCCTTGTTGCTATTTGTAACTGTTGCTTTCTGTCCCTTCATTGAAGGACTTAGCTTCTGTCCACCAGCACGCTTCTGGAAAGTCACCACCAATTAGTGTCTTCTCCTTCATCTCCTCACTCCCTTCCTTTGGAGTACCTAGCAAGTCTTATAGTTTGGCCTTAGACTGTTCTACTGTCAAATTTTAAGCAGACTTAAAATTAACTTCCTTTCTGCTTCCTTCCTTATCATGGAATGCCTTTACATAAAGGATGCAAAATTCCCTATATTTTGCCTGGCCCTTATCAAAATTACTCAAGAGATGGAGTAGTGCACTAGGCAAGTGTTTTTAGGAAGTTGAGTAAAATCCATGCTGCTCAACAGCTCAAGGCAGAGGAGGCAGCTGCATATTTTTAAGGTCAGAATTTTACTTTGGTATCAGTGCAAACCTCACACTAAAGTTCGTGAAAGTCTACCATTTAATAAAAATTTTCAAAGTAACACAGATTTTTTGGACGTTTTTCTATATATTCATGGTAAATCTTGATTTGTAATGCAATTAAAATGCTTTTGTATGTAAGTGTAATCATAAAAAACTGTAGAAAGTTGAGTTATGTTTTTACATACTCATCTCTATGCTGAAAGAGAATCTTTTATCTATGTGATTGTTAATATAGCCAGACACAGAATCATATTATGAGATCAGCAGCAGATTATCATGTGCAGAGATTCCATTAAATGCCCTGGAAGGAATGCTCTCTTCTGCCAAAGTGTCATGGTTTAAACCCAAATAACAGTGTAAAGGCTAAGTGGATTTTGTTCACAGATGCATATTCTATTGGTGGTGCTCATTTTCTGCTTGCTCCAGACAGCTCTGGACACTTTTGTACGTCTTGATGATCAGTGGGCTATTTGCACAGTCCAGCCATTTACTTCCCTGGGCACACCAAAGCTGATTGTTTGGGACAAGTGTGTGGTCAGAGTTCATTTATGTCTGTCAGAGCAAAAGGTTGGTTAAAATTCACAGACTTATGCTACGAGCCGTGCTAGCTGCACATGGTTCATGCCAGGTGCTTCATGAAGTCATCAGGTTTGTTAGCTGACCCCAGTCCAAGTGCAGTCTCAGATCTCTGATATGCACATCCTTTTCTATAGAGTGAGGACACTTGTCCTAGTAATATTTCTGATATTAGTATTTCTACGTAAAATAGAGCTAGCAAATGTTTCTGCCTTGTGTTGGATAAAACTGAAAATGAGAAGCCATCATATGTTCACAAAATGCATTTTATCTGCACCAGGTCTTATCTTAAGAATATATATATATATCAAGAGAACAAAGAATGAAAATTCTGACTGATAAAAAAAATTAGTTAAAATGAAGCAAGGAGAAAAATACCCACAGAAACCACACAAAACCCACTAATGCCCCTAAAAAACACAACTGCAACACACCCAAAAAAGCAAACCCATTTGAAGGCCAAACTGGAAACACTGGAAATTACAGAAGAGTCCCCAAACAGAGATTGGAGCCCTGCAGTTGTGGCCTCACTATGGTAAACTAAATCATCTGTACAAGCTGGTTCCGATAAACCATTCAACGTGATAAAGGGATGCTATTATATTACAAAGCCCAGAAGGCTCTGGCACTTCCACTGTCATGAATTGAATAGGTTAAAAGTATTTTAATGCAACTGGCATAGCTTTCTTCTGTGAAAACAGAGCTATAGGCAGAAAAAAATACCCCTTTATTAATGTATACAGTAGGTCACTGGGACAAATTAGAGGGAAGTAATCTGGTTTGTTCCAATCATTCAATACTGTGAAAACAGTTTAAGAAACTATGTAAAAGCAGCTGGGAAGCAAATGATTTTTATGAGGAGTCTTGTAATAAAAAGTTTCTCTTGACAAATGAATTGCATGTCGTAGTTGAAGGGCCCCGCTCAAGATTCTGTCATGTTTTCTACTGGAGGGAAAGTCAGCCCAGAATCAGTCTCTGGAAGGAAGACTGCATCTTGCCACCTTGCAGTTATTGTTTTATTCTTTCCTTCTTGGTTTCAGTTCTAGTGTGTGACAGAGGAGAGGGACTGTTGCCTGTGAATGATAATTCCTATTTTGAAACATCCGCTCTTCTTGGAGTTCTGTACTGCCTCTGTGGTCACCTGATATTCAGCAAAATAGGATAAAGACAAAACAAAGCCTGTGAGCCAAATGCCAGAATCCTTACTCCAGCTCCATTCCCTGCTTGTTGATAAAAAATGTGTGAGAATGGGCTGCAAGGGAGAGGAAATCACTGTGAATTTCAGCTCCTCATGGTTCCCTCTTGAATTCTCTTGTCAGAGTGGGTGTTAAATCCCAGAAACCTCTTCCCTTAAAATGTGAAATGTATTTTGGGCTATCTGAAGGCATCAAACAAATATGAATGCTATGACATTTGATGATAGCTCTGTGGCAGCACAGTTCTACTGCATTTGTCTTATGGTGTTTGTTTGTGGTGCATGCATAGAGGGACTGCTGGGCCAGGCAAGTTCCTTGGGTGTGGGGCTCATGTGGATGGGGTGACACAGGGTCTTTGTACAAGGACCAGCAAGGTGTGATTTGCACCATAGTCTATGTGGGCAAAAATCCCAGCCTTCCAAAACCCTTGGACTTTTTTTTTCTGTTGAGAGTCATTTTTGTGAACTAGATGGACTCTGAGAAGGAAGGAATTACATAGCCAGGGCGCCTTAGCCATGTAAGGTGATCTGGGGAAACAAGCTCCCCTTACTAGTAAAGGGAAATTTTTTGAATTTTTGTTGTGAAAGTTGTTGAAGTCACAGGATGTTTGGAGTGAAAGGCTGTAAAGAAAGACAAGGGAGGGAAACTCTGCTGATTCAATGCTTTCTGTGCAAAGGGAAGCCCTGAATTTTTGTAGCTCTTCTGTAGCTGTCAGTGCAGCTTCTTAATGAAGGTCCAGGGTCTCTGCAGGTGTAAAAGGACACAACTCCTCCAAAAGCCCACCCAGCTTTGCCTGGCTACTTTGGTTGAAGATCAAGCCTTTAAACACCATGAGGCTTTGTAGAGTACTATGATTTGGGCCAGGTCTCCAGGAGGTACAGTCACTATAACTCAACACATTTCCAGAAAGTTGCTTGAACAGGCCTAGTCTGCACAGTTAGTTCTTGGGTTTTACTCTAATTCACAGAATCAGAGACAAAAATAGAGTCCCAAAGGTGTGTTGTTGTTGTCAGTTATGTATGTCCAGCCATCCCTGGCCTCCACCACAAATCTGCCAATGCAATCATGCCAATTAGTTTGTATGTTATGTTTTCTCATATTAATGACAAATTGAGACCTATCACCTCTCCTTCTCCACACCTCCTCCCACAAACCCTTGATTCTGCAGTATTTGAGAAAGAAAAACAAATTCAAATATTAAGCAAAACTTCTTGTCACAAAAAATATGGAATAAAAAAAAAAAAGACATGAAATGCTCTGTATCATTTACGATGTAATCTCCTGGCAATAGAACAACTGGCAATGTGCTACCATCATGCTTTCAATTACATTACTAAGTAATCACACATTAAAGTCTAATGGCAAATGATTCTTTATTCCCAGGCTGCCCTGTCCAATTGTTTTCTAAATTGGTTTCAGGAATAAGGATGCAAGTATGACTGCAAAAATATTATTTATGGTTTGGAAGTCATCTTTTTTATATTTTTTTCTTCCTGTGTGCTTTTGGCAGATAGTTCAGAAAGTACTTTATTATTTCTAGGGCCATGCTATAGTTTCACAGTTTAGAAAAACTTAAGCCTCACTATAAACTTGGTTGGATTGATAGATAGAGTTGTCATATTTTCACTACCACCAAATATGTTGTTTGTCCTGTAGGAAATTAATAGTTTCTCAGGAAAGACCTGTGTTGAAATTTGGTATTTTTGTCTTTTCATGCACTTGCGTTGCTCCTTCTCAGTGCCTGCAGCCACTGGTATATAGTGAAAAGAATGTACAGGCTTCGTGTCTTAACAATCCTAGAGTCTTCAAATATGACAAAATATAGGAATTATGGAGCTTTGCCTAATAATCATCATCATCATCATCATCATAAAAATTCCCTGAGGAACAGAGAACATCAAAGTACAAAATAATTTTTGAAGCTTTAGGAAGGCAAAACCTCAAATTGTAGTGGAAATTCATGCAAAATGTTTGACGCTTGCCTTTATATTGTAATTTGCATGTTGGAAATGTGTATTTATACAGCCGACACTTTCTTTTCTCAATGTCATTGCATTTAAACATTTTGGAAGTGTTTAATCTCATTAGAGTTCTTAACAAACAGGTTTTTTACATTCAATGGCATTTTCACATAGAGCAGAAAGATAAAACACTTCATAAAGTCCAATTAATCAAGCCATCACACATTAAGGTCATTGAAAGAAAGCTGTGTCTCTGGTGATTATTTGAGTATTACTTGGTAACTTGCCACTTGGGTACAAAGAAGGAAGAAATGTAAAGCAGGATTGTGTGAAGACTGGTCATGAAGAAAAAAGAGGTCTACCCCAGGCCCACCTGAAGCAGCCAAGACCATGAGCAGCAGCTGTCTGTCCATCAGGGTTTGATACTCTGAGCATAGAACATTGGTCTTAAAAATCTGGATATTTTGGATGGCCCAAATGGAAGTCTGTTTCCCTACTGACGTCACTCCTAACTGTGGGAAACCTTACCATCATCTGAGGTACCTTCAGAGAAACAAATCTTTATGCTGCTTTTAATACCAATGTGCATATATAGGGAGAAACACAAATACATTCAGGATTTCTATTGCACAGAAAGGTATTTAACAAAGACACAACTGTTGCTGGGTTACAACTTATGGAGCAAACACATAAGGGCAATGTGAGATTCTCTTAGTTCCTGCTGCTTTTACTATTTCTGCCTCCTGTTCTTCCTGTGCTGTGTGGTGTGTTGTGTGATGGGGAGATATTGTGAAACTGATTTTATTTTTAGTTTCATTCTTCCTATGCTTTAACACCAAGTGTGTCATCTGGTGGAAAAACTCTGCTACCAGAGACATAGACCCAGCAGGAGCCCAATGTGAGCACTGCCAAGCTGCCCCAGAGCCCAGTATGAGCCCTGCAAGGTTTGATGAATTCTAAATGTTAATTAAGTCAGATGGCTAGTTTTAGTTAAGACCATAAGTGGGTCTGATCCCTGTGAGATTTTTCTATAGTGAAAATGCAAGTAACTAGAAATTACATTGCCGTAATGACTTTTGCAGGGTCTATACACTGAGCCTGGTAGCTGAGCTAGGGAAAGGGGCTGCTTGCTGTGTGGGAGGTGTACTATGAAGGCAGCATCGGACCACAGTCACGATGATGTTTAATACAGAAGTGGAACTGAAACGAGTGTTGTTGTGGTAGATGGATCTGGTTCTTTGATTTGATTGCCTCAGTCTTTGCTTTGTGCTGCAGCACTTTATACAATTGTGGTTGTCAGGGAAGATGACCTCTTAGTTTTAGGAAGGAATAAATCACCATAATCACCTGTGGGAGGAGTTTGTCTTGGTGGTGTTCTTCTTAATGAAATACCTGAAAATTAGATGAAGTAATTTTTCAGAAAGGACCTGGTTCTGCCCCTTAATTCTCAAATCAGCAAATAAAATGCTGATTGAGGAAACTGTTGTGCTTGGGATCCACAGCAGGACAGCCCTGGCCTTACTCCCTGCAGCACTGTGAAAGGAGATGTCTTGCCAGCATGTTGTGAGCTATGCTATGTGGACTTTGAATGAGACTCCTACTGAGACCTTTAACCTAAGTCCTGAATTAAACTTGACAGACCTAAGTAGGATTGTGACTCAGTGCAAGTAGATAGTCTGAAATAGTCCTGCATTATTTATTTTATTGGTTTGCTTTCAATGTAACATTTTATAGGTACAGTGGATTTTACGTGGTGAAGTGCTGATTTTAAGGGTAATGCTATAAATACTAACATAAACAAGTGTATGAATAATTCCTGTAAGTGTTTCTCTGTCTCATAAGTGCTCTTGAGAGACTTCACCATTAACATGCCTTATATTGAGCTATACTTAAGCAGGAAGTCTAGAGTATCTGCTTCTTGCATTTATTGGGTCACTTCTTGACCTGAAACAAGATCAGCTGAGGACAAACCCTAAGTATAAAAGAATAAGATTTATAAAAATGGTAATTGCTGCAAGTGTTCTCTAAAGAAATATTTTTATTGTGTGCTTTTAACTGTGTCTGCCTGCTCTAGTGAAAGAAGAGGGAGAAGAAAATGAGATTGGAAGTGTTCCAAATACTCTAAGCATAATTCACTGATGCTTGGTTTGTGCTACAAATGTTCAGAAATTAATTAGAAAACTGTCCAAATTCCCTGAGAGTACACTGACAAGTTGTCTTTCACCAAAGGTTCTTGCTAACAGTGAAAAATTGTTCTGGTAGAGACTGTATTGAGAGTGTGCTAAATACTTACTGGTATATCACTTTATTTAAAAGTCCCCAGGCTTTGTAATAATCCTGAGTTTTTGTGCTAGGTGATGTACAAAGAAAACAGGGGTCAAGGGAGTCAGTAAATGCCCTTGAAATGCTGAAAATCCAGAGGAAAGTGTGTATGCAGGATGCCTTTATTCCCATTTTATGCTGTAGTGTTGGAGACAGATTAAGGTTTGCACTGGCTGAGGAAGGTGCTTTAAGCACCTACCTCCATAAGCATCTAATTGATCTCTTGTAAATATATATGTTTGTAACTAAATGAACTAACATTATGGTGGGTCATCTAAAATCACACTATGTGTCTATGATGCAGGAAGCAACGAAACCCAAACCTGAATCCCAAACCTCTGGTTTAGCTGCAGTGTCAACCTAACTTTAAATATGAATTTCATTTCAGAATGAAATAACTGAAGCCATTGATTGAAGCACCTGTGTCTCCCTGTCTCATCCTACCTCACAACATCTGGAGAGTTCAACAAGTTTTAACTTTCTTACTGTTAATATCAGTTTGGATTTTTTAGCGTTTTTGTTTTCAGTTGTTGTCTGTTATGGTGTGAAGAAGGTATGATCTAGTTCCAGTCCAAAAGCAGTGTGATTAGGGTCAGACTGCACAGGTCAGTGTGTTTTGCAACTCAGTTCAGATTAATTATTTAAAATCATTGCTGCAGAAATGTGCTGAGTCACAGAACTTTGAGTCAGTTTGAAATATAGGGATGTTTTCATGGGTGTCCAGGAGGCATGAGTTCACAAGTTTTGTATTAAAATGCTTACCAACATTTTAGTCAACATTTATCCATCCAGCAAAATCAGGTCTTAATTCCTCTTTTGGTATTAAAAGCGTAAAGATTTCACTTCTGATTGCATTCAGAGACATTAAAACATTGGCTTCATTATATGTGGAGGATTTAATTTATTTTCTATTGTTATGGCTTCTAAATTTTACACATTAAGATGACATATGTTTGAGATCTAATTATCTTGTTCTTGTTATATATTTTTTTTTCCTTCCAAGAAGGAATTTTGAGTGGAAATTCATAGCAAATGAATGAACTCATGATCTTGGAATAATATAACTTAGGATGGACTTTGACCTCAATAGACTGTGAACTAATCTCGATAAGCATCTTGTATTTTGGATTATGGGGTTCTCATGATCACAATGTTCTGTACTTGAAGTGAGAGATACTTTGTGCTCAGTAATTTTGGATTTCACTCCATAAAGATTAAAATCTATGACACTGAGAAATGGTAAAAGCCTCCAGGGATATTTCAGATATAAGAAAGTGCAGTGAGCCTGTCTATATAACTGATCACACCTTGACTTAGAAGCTTATTCAGAAATCAATGCCACACAACTTCACACAACATCAGGGGAAGTCTTCAGATGAAAATATGAAGTTAAACAGTGTTCAAAATTATAAATGCATGATACTTTCTTCTGATGGAAAACCGGTTATAGAATAATAAAATCTTTTGTTTCTTTTAATTTAAAGAACATGACCAAAGATAACTAGAAATTGATTCAGTTGAATTGTTTTCAAGGAATCAAATAACTTATTTCCATGGACTTGCAATTGGTTAGGGGAGCTTAGCTGGTGAACACACACATATACAACATAAGCTGTTATCAAAAGGGGGTTTATCCCTCAAAATTCCCATGAATAACTTCCCTTTTAAATTCAGTTAACTATATCTTTTTTTGTTGTTTTCTTTTTTCCTCCAGATTGTGAGCTGAAGCATTAATAAATATATATAAAGAATGAGAGAATTAAAGAAAAAAGACTTCTGAGCTGAACTAAATTTTCTTAAACTTTATACGGCCGCAGACAACAATAAATTTATTTGTATAATGTGTACATATATACATATATTTACAAACATTCTGATGAAGAAATAACAAAGACATGAGTATTGGAAATGCAAAGGATGACAAGGAAGAGTAACACAAAAAAATGGTTCATCAGGGAGTCTAAAAGTACTTCCCTTTTAGAAGTAGTTGTTAAGATAATTAGTCCTGAAAATGCCCTTTGTGATAAAGTGATCAAAAGTTTTTGTGACCATTTAAACTTATTTCTAAATTCAGAAGAATTTGTTTCTTATTCTCAAATGCATTCAAGGTAATGGTTAATTGCAAGCATGTGCTAAAGCTACATGGGCATGAACACATAATTAATTTTTAAGGGCTCTTGCTGAATAGCTTTGCTTTTCTGATTCAGCTCTGACTGTGGAAAGTCATGATGCATTTTTATTCCACAATGAATATCAAAATCTCTTAAATTCACCAGAAACAATTAATACTTAAAAAAAAAATATTATTAATATGGACCAGCCCTTTAATTTAATTCTGATTCTACTATCTGCTTATGTATTGCTGTAAGTCTGAAGTATCTTGAGTGAGTTACATTACATCATCCATAAAACTATACAAAAGGATTATGGTGACTTCATCCTATATACTGTATCTTTTTCTTGACGTATGTGATCTGCATTAATTGATTAATTACTCTATGTTTATAGCAAGGGATTGAAGTAGTTATCATTCTTTTGTAGTAACCAGTTCTTCTTCTTGGTGATTCTTTTACTCTAGACAATAAAAGAAATTCAAAGTAAAAGCCAATGACTGTATATCCTGTGCATTAAGGTTGCCATTTGGTGGTCTAATTAAAAAATTCTGCCAATTACTAACATAATTTCAAACAAAGTTTGATGGAGACCACTAAAAAGGCATTGTCCTACAGCCTGAAGGCAGAGATCATGTTCAGAAACAATCCCTTTTGTCTGTGAATGAGTACAATGTTCATTCCTTGGAAATCTGACAAAGATATTTGTTGCTGACATTTACATTTCCGTTGAGCTGTATGAAAACATTCAGCGTAATTGCATCCCATACGGGCAGACCTCTCAGCATCCTGGAGTCCCAATGTGTATAACAGCTTTTCCTGGATCACATGAAGGGAGGAAAGGAGTGCAGGGATCTGGTCCCAGGATGAGCACATGTCAATATGATGGTGTGACAAGGGGGAGAACCTCCCCCTGGATGTCCCCAGGTGATAGAACAGAGCTGTGCTGGTGCTGGTTGGGAATTCTGGAGGTGCAGGACTGTTCTTGAGAGCAAGCCTCTGCTATAAGGCATGGGTGACCTGCCTGCTGTTGGCACCTCTGTCTCTCTTGCACTCAGGACTCTGGGCAGATGGAGAAGTTGATGGGCATGGGATTTCTGGTGGATTGTGTGTGGGAAGAGAAAACATGCTGTCCTACCAACATGTTAAATACTATCGTTTGGGTTTTCACACCATATCCTCTGCCTGGGGGCTCTACAGTTTAAAGTCAGCCCTGGCTATTCAGTGTCTGCCTGAGCTATGACTGTGTCTTCCTCTAGCTCAGCCACAGCTGAGGGCCCTGTTGATCTGAACTGAGACCCATTGACTGATTTCTTGGTTTGACCTTGGGATCTGACTTGCCACCATGAACCCTTCCCAAAGGCCACAGGGCTATCTGACTTCCTAGCTTGACCTCAGACCTGTCTTATCACCTTAGAATTGCCTCATGATCTCATTTTTTAACCTGGCCACCATCCCTGGCTCTTGCTGTCCTTGAGGACAATGGCACATGCCCCCTGCCTGGTGAAACCCTACCTTTCCAGCTGTGTTATCACCTCCAGCTCCTGGCCCCTTGTGACTAAGGGCTAGAACCTTGCAGCTTCCTGACACAGTGTTGACTTCTGCTCGTCATTAAGTTTCCCATGTGTGGGTGCAATTATCTGGAAAGGTGGTATATAACACCAAGCTGAAGTTTACTTGCTGCCTTGCAATGTATTTTTTGTTATATTGTAGGATTTGAACCAAGAGAGGTAGGAAAAACACACCGTACTGGGGTGGACGAATCCCAGCTGTGTGTTCTTGCTTCTTGAAGTATGATTCAGCCTTTTATTGGAAGCAACATATGCAACTATTGCCCATTTCTATCACAGTAAGAACTTCTGCTGTTTAGTTTTTATACATAGTCTCTAAATTGGCATGTGGAGGCACATGAGTCCCTTCAGTGACCCTTAAGAAAGTGGAGGTGCCTCAGCTCAGTGTCCTGAATTAGACAAGTCTGAGCTTGAGCACTTTGTGTCACCACCCATTGCATGTTTGAAACATCTCATGAAGCAAATAGGCAGATTTTAAAAATCTTTTTTTATTCATTTCATTTCAGTCCATATGTTTTTGTGCACAAAAACCCCCAACTGTATTTAAGAATTGGCTGGAAACCTGGCATAAATGTGTGGGCTTACAGTGACGGCTGCTCTCATTTTGTATTTTGAGAGGATGTTTGCAACAGGAGGAAATCAGGCTGCAGATGTCTGAGTTCCTGTGAGTGCTTATGACAGAGGAAACTAGATGTTTAAAGTGTTTCCAGTGGAATAAAAAGTTACTGCAAGATGCAGACACAAGGGAGTTTTTAACTGCTGGTTAAAAGCCTTGCCTAGAGTTGTTCACAGTTACGAAATAGTGACAAATCCCTGGTAATGGTTTTTCATCTATGCATCCTGTAAAATACTGTAGTGCCACCTCACATAATTGAACCAGAAGGTTATCTAAAATTCAACTTCATGCTGTCCTTAAAAAAGTATAGATTTAAATTTTATACCCTCAGTGCTCAGATTGCACAGGGGATGTTTGGAAATGCTCTCATAAACCATGTATTATTTTCTGTTCATGTTATAACTTATCTGCAAATTTCTTTCAAAATAAAATCTTCCCAAATAACTTATCAAAATCATACTTTTATATATCTAGTCCATAGTGAAACTCTGTGTTAGATGCAAAAAATACTAGATAAGAAATAACCATACTAATGATAGTTTTTCATTGGAAGTCTACAGAAGTAGAACAATGTATTGGACACTGCATTTAATAGAGTTAATTAGTGTACAATGGTTATTTAATATGTTAATCAAGATTTAATCATGATAAAATAGACTAATCTTGCCATTATTCTGCCATTATAAAAGTGTAATTGAAATAGATTGGAAAAAAAATACAGTACATTCTTGTCAGTGTCTTAACAACTCTGAGCTCAGTAGCACTTCAGTGTTCTGACACACATTTCAGAATTAGTTGTATTTAATCAAAGTAGATTTAATTTGGTTAGTGTTTTACATTAAAACTAAGAGCCACCCACTTGGCAGAAATTAGCTCAGCACATAATTCTGCAAATATGTTTTCTCTTTTAGCTTGGTTTCCTATGGGGGAGATTGAGACGGTCGTTGTGTCTGTCTCTGCCTGTGTTTATCTTTCTTTCTGGTCGTCTTCATGAAGTCCAAACTCTTGGAAATCTTCAGCCAAATTTGTCAGAAGAGTACCAGTTCTGAAGGAATGACGCCCGTGAGCTTTAGAAATGAGTGGAAGAAGAGAGAGTTGATGCTAGCAGCTATGCCCGCAAAGTGACTGCAAGCTGAGCTCACACACTGGACTCTTGGGAATCTGAACAAGAGAAAGGCATCACAAATGCACTATGGAGTTCTTTTGGGTTTCATTAGATGATCCAACAAGTACAAGCTCATAGGAATCTAGACCCCATTAGTATTATTGAGTCACTTACAGAAAAAGTAATCTAAACTTTGCAGTGGAGACAGTTGGTGGTGGGGCTTTAATCTTGATGGATACATCGATTATGCAGGCCAGCATAATTACCACAGCTTGCAATGATCTGTCTTCAGCCACCACTTGGGCTGTTTTCTAAGGGAAATCCATGCAAGGATGCCACACACTTAATTCCAGTTACAGTACATTAAGGATGCATGCTTTGGACCCAGACCATGGTGAAAAAACGGAGAGGACCTGAATTTTAGTCACAGACATAGGGCAGCATATTTCATGAGGAAGGGAGAGGATGCTGTCTCACTTAGGTGTGTAGTAGCCCAGTTGTACCAGCAGCCACAGCCCATAAGTAACAGTACCAATTATAAATCTGTGATTAAAATCAATTATTTTCATTTCCCTCTAGCTTTTGGGGCACTCTTCAGAGTTCATGGTTTTGGTCTATCCTCTGTAACTGAAGGGTTATCAGTATTTTAACTATCTGCTAAAATAATTAAATCTGATGCGTTCATGACTTCAGGGTTGAATCTATAGGAAATCTGTAAAACAAGTACTTGAACTTGTGATGCTCCAGATACCATTATCTATGCTTCCAAATTTTATAATGTTATTGATTTCAGATCTTTCACTGGTGTAAATGAGTAAATCAGACTGGTTACAAGTATTTAGAGGTCTGACTTTGTGTGTAAGCCAAAATCTCATTGCTTTCCAAGGGCTGCCATGCTTTTATATAGCTATGAATGTTATTAATGTCTGCGTACTGTGAATTTGGTGTCGAATTATGTTTGCAGAAATATTGCTCTTCCAAGATCATGAAACTTTTTTTTCCTATTAACTGTGTTTCTTCAAGATGTGGGGTTGATTTTTCTTTTTTTATACTGCTAAAAACAAGAGTGTGGATAACATCATACCCTGTTAAATTTTAGTTCTGGAGAAAAATTTTGTGCAGACCTTTCTGTTAGAAGGCTCTCAGTAGTACATTGTAGGCAAGTTCACAGTGCTATCTCTCATAGCAAAGAAAATTCAGGTTTAGTGAGGTAGTATGAACATTTCCTACTAATCACTTTTGATATGAGTTGTGCTTTGCAATATTTTCTGTGTTAAATTTCACTGCGGATCTGTTAAACCATTTATAGTTATGAGATGAAAGTAATTGCTGCTAATTTTTACATTGCCTTTTAACAGGAGGATCAACAAAGAGCAATCAAATATTTCTGATGTGGGGTCCAATTTGACCTAATAGTGACCAAAACAAGTACCTGAGCCAAATTAAGTCCTGAAAATAATGGTGCAAATGATGTGAACACTTTTCTATTAATAGTAAGATACCTTTTCTCAGAATCCTGAGCCATAGCACTGGAGAGCCCTGTGTTCTTTTTTCCTTCATCTCTGCAGTTCTGGCAGTCAGGGGACCTAAAGTGAAGAACAGGGAAATGTCCAGATGACCTCCCTTTCCCTGCAATAGTCGTGAGCAGTCAGAGCAGAAGCTCTGCCCCAAACAGGCTGTGTCATCTACTGATTGGGTGTGTATTGCAGGGATGTTGCCTAGCTAAATTATGGCAGATTTTGGCCTTGAAAAGTAACTGACATGGAATATTCCCTTTACACCAATAATTTTGAACCTGTTGCCTAACAAATATTAATGGCTTCTTCTGAGGACCCCCATTTCCCATGCAGGAGTGAGCACTGCCCCTGTAATTCTTTAGTATTCTGCAGCTTGAAAATGTTCTTTTGCTGATTTCTGCAGTGAACAGAATTTGGTCAAATTTTCAGTGAGCAGTGTAGAAACTCAAGTTGTCCAAACATATTATAGAACCTTAAGTACAAATATTTTGTTCTGTCAACTGAAATATGAGGCCATTTCAGATGATTGGGGAAATTAACAGGATATAGGGGTACTCAGTTAAATGCTGGCAATATAGGACTCAGATTTTCTGATGTATAGTTTTTCCTCTACTGAAGCTGTTTGGAAAAAAAACCCCAACTAATTGGTAAATTTAATTGACAAAATCATTGTTCCCCTTTATTTTGGGAGAAAGTTATTTTTGCTATCCAGGTTTCAAAAATGACCCATATTCTTTTCTCATTAAAATGTTCACTGATCATTTTCACTTAAATTTTAATTAAGAATGAATGTAGATCAGTTGCTAAATAGTCCATTTTCCAAAATGTTATGGTCTTGGAAGGGACAGGGTAGCTCTGGTAATTTAAAAATATTACTAACCTTTTCTTCATTTAAAACATATAGCACGGAAATTAAACTCTTAGTTTCAAATACTTGAGAGAGTTTTATAGAAAAAGAATTTAAATACTTTAAATAGTTTGTGGAAGTCTCATATGGGGAAAAAAAAATCCATGTAGTTTTACTGTTGTTGTTAAGCCAGCTCAAGAAAAGAGTAATTTTTGATATCATGTAACCAAAATGGATTTGAGATTCAGAGCAGACACATGACTGAGAGTCAAGGGTTTGTCTTCCATTTAGTAGGGACTTTCTTATGTAGCAATCTTCAAGAGATCTCTGTATTTATTTATTACGTTCTGTTTGTACACCAACTCACTTTCAGACGGTGAAACTCCCAGAACATTGCTATTGGAAATCATGGAATTATTTCTATCCGTAGTTCAGAATCACAGATGTTAGCGCATGAAATTGAAGAGTAGCATGTTAAAAGCTAATAAGAAATATTGATTACCCCCATGGGATTTAACCAGCAGGAGTTATGATGAGAATTTTTGAAGTGAGAGTTTAGTTTTGAACAGCTATGGTGGTGGTGATTGAGTTATGGTTTTAGTTTTTTTTTTTTTTTTTTTTTTTTTTTTTTTTTTTTTTTTTTTTTTTTTTTTTTTTTTTTTTGGTGACTTCAAAGGGACTTCAGTTCATGTGATTACAGCAGGGAGATGTTTCACCTGGTCTGCTTTGCTTGCTTGGCTCCAGAGCGTGCAGTGGCTGTGAGGGCAGTAAATGATGCTGTAATAACTGTGAGCCCTTTAGTCCACATGTGAGCAGTCAGAGGAGCTGCTGTGGCCAAGGCTGCTACTTGGATGTGACTGCACAGGAGTTTCAAAATTTGAAAGAACCTCCCTGGATAACTGCGTTACTACTCAGCAAATAGGACAAGCAAAAAATGGCATACTTTTTTCTCTTTTTTTTTTTTTTTTTCTTATTTTTAAAATTATTTCTTATTGAGTAGCTGGGCTAGGTGGGCTGCTGTAGAGAGTCTAATAGAATTACAGGAATCTTCAGAGTGAGTTGGAAATTAAATTTGTCCCGTTTAATACCATCTAAGTCCAGTTCTGGAGGTGCTGAATACAGGGTACTGTGTAGAGAACCTGGAGTTGATACAGAAAGGACAATCTGTTTTGTGCATGTCTAGTTCTGATGTCCCTGTGACTTGGGATGATAGGCTGAGGTCTGTGAGCATTTCACTGGTGGAGGTGTTTTACCTGAACACAAATCATTTGAAGAACCACTAGCATTACTTTCTGACAGTGGAACAGCGACAAAAGTCATAGTGAAAGCTGGTTGAAGAATGTTTAAAATACTTTTCCTGAAATTTAGATTTTTTTTTCTGGGGAGATTTTTGTGGAGGGTTATTTTATCTATTTTATTTTATTATTATTATTATTATTATTTTTATTTTTCCATTGTGCTGCTTTAACTGTAAACATAAAGCACATTTTAGCCTGTGAATCATTATCTGATTTGTCCCTGTTGTGATCCAGTGAAATGCTAAGATACTTTGGCTGCATGATTGGTCACCTGAATTACATGGTATTGATGCTATTTTTGTATCTGACAGTTTAAATGTAATGACTTGTTTATTCTGTAAGCCTTGAAGGTCTGCTGGACCTGTCAGAATAATTTGATGTATGTTTTTTCAGCGATTTCTTTGTTGAGATTTTTTGGCCAGAAACATAGTGTTACTCTACGGTATTCATCCCAAAAACAAGGTAGAATTTTCCTTTTCCCTACAAAAAGAGCTTTATTTTCTGTGGTTTATTTACTGTGTTTTCATCAGCCAACTAGAATACCAGGCCTCAAACTTGTTTACTGTAAACACTTGCATGGAGGAAACTTTCCTCACACAAATACTCACAAAAAGCAAGATCAGTTAACGTGTTGAAAAGGAAATTCTTTTTTCAAACCATGGCCATTTTTTGCAGCGATAATTTAAGTGCTCTGTTTTAATGATGCCTCTTCAACTCTGTGCACAAGTCTTGAATGTGACTGTGGCAATGAGACGGTGAGAGATCCTCTGATTTTTGGTTTTGTTTGGATTTTTTAGTTTTTTGTTCGTTTGTTTTGCCTTATGGCTGGTTTCATGCGTCATTGTTCCAAGATCGGGAGCTAAGGTACAATTACCTCTGGACTTCTGGTGTCCGAGAAGGCACCACTACTTCAGAACAGATCCAGCAAGTTTTGCAGGAGTATCAGTAAGTCATGGCATGGGAAGGGCAGTGTGGCAGTAGAGGAGTTAAAGTAACTCGTGTGGAACTGGCCAAGCGATCTAATTCCATTAAACCGGGAACTTGCGTCTCAGTTCTTAGCGCAGGGGATAAAGGGAATAGATGGCCACTGTGCAACTGCACAGATCAATAATTGTCTTTAAAAAGTAAATGCGGTCGCCAACCACTTTTGACAATAACTGGAAATGATTCTTTGGCAGCCATCTATTTGCTAAACCCAACGCGGACATTCGGAGCTCATCAGGGCTGGGTGCGAGGCGGGTGCTGGGCTGTCTGCACTGGATGCAGTCACCACGTTGGGTCATTAACACCGTTCAGCAAAAAAACAACTCCAGCACAGCTGTGCAGGGACAGTTGTCGCATTCCGGGATACTGCTACGAAGCTTTCCACCCATCAAAGTAACAAGGGTGACTTCATGTTCCCTTTTTATTTATTTTTTTCTCTGCCCCGCTCTCCGGGCGGAGCGGGATGCGGCGGGCCGGGGCCGGCAGGTGGCAGTGTGGGCGTGCGGATGGCGCCCGCCGAACCCCGTGCCGGAAACGAGCCCCAAAATAATGGCTTTTTGCCTCACAAGCATTCATTAAGCGAGCCCTTCGCCGTGGCAGTGTCAGCCCGCCAGGTCTCCGGAACGAAGCCAGCAAAATGCAGGTGCTGCTCTGCAAGTGCACGCTCCGAAACGGGGCTGAAAAGCCTCTCGGAGGAGAGGGGGGGAAAAGGAAAAGGGGGAAAAAACCCCCATATGTATGCTATTCATTTATTCAGAGCCACGCACTCTGCCAATCATCCTTTACATCACTCGGTGCCTCGGGAAAAGCTGCTCAGAAACAATCTTTGTTACTCGGGAGAACCAGGCTTGTGCTTTTGCGGCGCGTGGAGAAAGCATAAAACATTTTGTCCCTTGTGAAACTCGGCACACACAAATCGATCAGGAGAAGATCTGAAACCTCTGACCCTTGCAGATTCAGACCAATCAAGGCAAAACCCTCCCCTTACTTATTCCTTCTTCCACTCACAAATAAAGTAAACGTAAAACAAAAATATGAGGAGGCAAAGAAGAGAGAAAGAAGTCTGAACTGACAGCCCAGGCTCTGGGGAAGGGTTTGTCTCAGCTGTGTAGTTGTGCTGCATGGCTGTAAAGATGCTGCGTGTGTGTAATACACCTTGAACAAAGTCAGAACAGGAGAAACAGCGTTTTAAAAAATTATTTCATTTTAAACTGATAAAAGCTCATCTTTAACAGAAATTACAGTGCCAGCAATAACAAAAGGGATGTAAGATCTTCCTTCCTGAAAGAAGATCACAGAGCCCCACAGAAGAGCCTAAGAACCCTGTCTCATGGCGCGCCTGAGTGCACTTGGATTTGCAGTAAGATCCACAGCGTGGGAGAACAGGAGGGTAACCAGTGCTACTCTGGCAAAGTGAATCATGAACACCAGTCAATTCAGGTTTCTTTTTTCTTTAGTGGGGCTAGGTGCAGGTTGTTAAAGGATGATATAGCGACCCATACAAAGGAAGCAATTTAGAATGCCACTGAAAGGAGATGTATTGATCCCACAAAATCCAACAGCTATGCTGCATATTTTTGATTATCATATATTGACATCTTATAGTTAGTTTACTTTAAAAATGTTATTGTTTATAATTAGGGTGGGGTATATTCTCATTCAATTACTCAAGTAATTAGGTTCATAGCTACTCTTATGGTGTACCTTTCATGCTTCAGTGATCTTTATTCTTCAGTTCAATACATATTGAACTGGGACAACTGCCTTTCAGCTTCGTTTGCCTAAGAGCCACATTAGCCCTTAACTCCAGGTTACCTAATACTGAGATTAAAATAGAGGTCTTAGTTGTGATTTTCTCCTTGTATATTTCTGAGAGAGACAAGACTTTTGCTAACAGGCATCCCTGTGATACTTTGCACTCCCTCTTTTTCCTATCGGTTGCTGTTTTCGCTTTCCACGGGGAAAGTGTTTGTGGAGGTATAAAAACATTGACAGACCTTCAGAGATATTCTCGACCTTTCCTCTGGACCAGCCTGGGATCATATACCAAAAAAGCACTCACAACACAGAACTGTTTCTTGGGCCTCTTAATGCTTTTATCAGCCCCTGCCCAGAGGAAGGAATTTGCCCCTTGGGGTAGGATTCTCTCTGCCATGCCTGTTTTGAGGATTTGGGTTTGGTTTTTTTTTTTTTTTTTTTTGTGAAGCCTGTCAGTGAAACTCACCTCTTAGAGAGCTCATGATGTGAGGGTAGGGTGGGACAGAAGATATCCTGTGATACTTTGCAGCCCATAATAAACTGGTTCTCACTTGTTTTTTGTTTGTTTTTGTTGGGTTGTTGTTGTTTTGTTTAGTTTTATCTATTACAGTTCTTCTCAGTTTATAGATCTTGAAATGTTAGATTTTCACTGAGTAGCTTTTGCAGGAATCAGAATTTTAAAATGTCTTTTGCTGGATTCTAAATCACATGCATGATCTGGGAGTATTTGAGAGTCTTCTACAAGGTCTAATGCATTGTGAAAAAATAATCCAGGGCTTGAATCTTTGTATCATTCTCCATTTAAGGCTAGTGGGGATGGGGAACTGTGCTAGAGGAAAACTATTATTTTAAATACTGAATATCCCTAAAATCAGTATTGTTCACTGTCTGTGTGTACTTAGAGAATTAGAGTCAGTTAATAAGTTTTGTATGTGCGCTTCTGAGGGTCACTTTTTTTTTTGTCTGCATTTTCTTACTTCTGCCCTTGACAGGAATAGACTGCATAGGAGGTTCTTAACCAGCAGCCAAAATAGGGACTCACATGTTTTTTGTAAGGTTACTCACGCATCTGTTTTGGGTAAAATTGTTGCAGGAATGGAATTTGACCTATAGCGTTGGGCTCTTTGTGTGACTTGTTTGGGCTGTATAACTTGGTTTTATGTTAATCTGTAAATTCTAAAAAGAAAACTTACCTGAGTCATACTGTGCTCTTGTCTGTTTTTCTGTCTGCTGGACGAAATCTGAAAATAAGAGGAAAAAAAATGGTATTTGATCACAGTCATGAAGGAAGCAAAAGGAGGAAAAAGCTCTCAGATTCTGGGTATGGAAAACTTCTCTTATTCCTTTTAGTGATGGGCTAGTCTCCAAAAACCTGTGAAGTGTTCAGTTTGCATAAACAATCAGAGATCTGGATGTTTATCTGAGGCATTCGTATGGCTCTTTGGGGTGGAAATGGGTTTGGGAGACTTAAGAAAATGAGCTCTTTGTGCTCTTTGCATTTGGTGTGGTCAGGAGTACCACAAGCACAGTTTTTCTTTCAGTCATTTGGCATTTCAGCTTCCTGTTCTGGTTCCACCTCACGGTGAATGATACTGAAGCAAACGAAAGGGTCTTAAAGTGACATTGTGAAGAGAGAAACTAGAAATAATTTAAAAATTAAATTTTTGTCTCTACTTCCCTTAAATCACAAAGTTCATCTTCAAAATTTTATCTGTGAAGGGACTCCTTATGCACAAGGGGATTTTTCCCTATGTTGGAATACCTGGGCAGTTGCTCTGGCCAGCCAGGTCAGCACTTGAGTGGTAGATGGAACATGATGTTACTCTCTTTATTTATTAGTTTACTTTTCAGTTTGCATTTCAAATTTTACTGTTTTCTATCTTTACTGATATCTTTGTCTTTACAGATATTGTGGGGGGGAGGTCAACAGTAGAGTCTTGGGTCTTTGAAAAACCCAAACCCAAAACAAAAGTGGGAGATCAGTTTCAACCTGGACAGGCCATGTGGCAAGATTATTGTTTTACCCCAGCAGATTTGCAGACTTTTACTTTTGTTTGCTCATTTTAAACTAAAATAAAATATCTTAAAAAAAAAAGAATTTGCTTATAAATCCCCATTTCCTGATGGATTTGATCATCTAAGCTGCGGGACGTTGTAAGGCTATCTTTACACTGCCTGACTTTTGGTTTAATTACTCAAAAGCTGTGCTGCTGCTCTGAATCTTCAAGCTCCAGCTCTGAGCCAGTTTGGGAAGCTTGTCAGGCTGGCTGTGGAAAGCTGGATGATGTAACTCAGCTTTC
Organism: Eopsaltria australis; assembly: GCA_034509425.1. Classification (NCBI taxonomy): domain Eukaryota; kingdom Metazoa; phylum Chordata; class Aves; order Passeriformes; family Petroicidae; genus Eopsaltria; species Eopsaltria australis. Next base: position 1,809,436 of record JAVTVJ010000032.1, on the reverse strand, counting down.
ACTCACAGGTGGAAAGCACCTTCCAGGTGCACAGGAAGGACAGTTGGTGAAGCAATACTTAAGGGCTGCAGAGATTACCTAAGCAGGATGAGCATCTGACAGGGTGGGTCAGATGTCCTGAGCTGCAGAAAGCTTTGGAGAAGTTCTCTAAACCACCCCTGTGGATACAAGTCTCTCTGAATTGCTTCTCATTACAGGATTCTTATAGAAAGTTGGCATAGATATTTTTCCCATGAAGTGCAGCTTCTAGGCATTAGGAGATGGTCCATAAATTAAGTATACCACAATGAACACCAACCAGTCTACCACTGCAGGCCAGAGTGCAGGCAGCCTGTTTCAAATCAGTTTGTATCATCAGTGAAAATCTATTTGGCACTTGTTCATTACCCTCTTTAAGCCAAAAGAGATTATCTACTGTTTTCTTTAATGTCATCTGTTTGGTTTATGAGGAATGATTCAAGGAAGATTTTCTCTAATTCAAAACAGTCTGCTTACACATGAGTCTGTCTGTCCTGGGGAGTCTGCACACATCAGGTGTTGCAAGAGTGGAAATGATTTTCAGAGTCAAGCAGAAGAAAGAAAAAGAAATGTATTCTAGGAAGCCGTGGCTATAGATAACTTTTCATCTCTAACATATTGTATAGATCGGACTTAAAATTAGATGCACTATGTGGTGCATTGAGGTAGTGAACTCTTAGTTAGCCCTGAGTTCCTCTCTAATTGGTAGAAAAAGATGTATTACCCCAGAAGACTGTTCAAAGCACCGGGCAGGAGCCTGCTTTTTGGTCCTGTGAAGTGAACGATTTCTCTCTGTTGACAACTGGCCTGACTGTGCTGCCTAAAGTAAGGCTTTGCAAGCTCCCCTCATGTGTCCTTGTTGTGTGGAGTAAAGAAGATTTCAGTATTGCTTGTACTGAATTGACTCTTCTCTTCATTGCAAATTTCTTTTGCGTGTAGAGTCTATTTCAAAATGCAACATGAGAGTTTTCCAGCTCTTACTGTCATGTAAACCTTTCAAATAAAGGAATAACTGGTAAGAAGACACACAGTTTAGTGGTGAGCAGGGTAGGAACAGCTTTTACAATAATGATACCAACCAGCTGGAGTTCACACTGGCTCAATTATGCTGTTAAGATACTTCTTCCACATCATGTTTGTTGGCCCCCATGAAGGGGGGTTGAATATAACTGGTAAGGATTGTTTGTGAGGCACTGAGGTTTAGTTGATGCTCCATAAGATACAACATGTACCTAATCCCTCTAAATTTTACAAAAGGAGACATCATGCTCTAGGAAACATGAGGGAAAAAAACCCTAAAATGGGTTATGGAATATTGTAAATAGTTGTTGAAAAACCTCAAGCATTTTCAGAAGCACTGGCAACTGGTGAAATAAACACTCATGGGACCTAGATAAATGTTTACTGGGGTGCTTGTTAAAATAAGAGGTCTTTGCAACCTAGGAATAAGGAGGACGCATCTAGCTTGAAATGAACATTTGTATATAATATTCTTGAGGACATTACCTTACGTGGACCAATGCTTAAAGCATGTTTGGAAAGTAAAATAGTAGACAAATGAACAACATGCTGAATGCAGTATGGTAGATTGGAAGACTCAAGGAAATCTGAGGCAAGCTTTTATATGGACTGGACAGCTCAGGCAGAGGACAGTTCCTGATGTTAGGTATGTTATAAGTGAGGTGAGTGCATAGGAATTTCTACAGTGTTGTTACAGTGTGCTTTCTGCACATGTGTGCCATGTATATATGTAAATAAATAAATAAATATATATGGGCAAAATATAGCTCACGTGCTCTTCTAAGATCTTGTATCAGTGACAAGATCAAACTCACACAGCAGCATATTACTCCTTCACTACTAGGAGTGTTGCAGACCTCTTCATGTCAAAAAGAAGTCTCTTAATATCAAAAATTCTTGGTGTCATGGAGGCACCTACAAAAGGTACAGCATGGAGTCTTTAAGTTAATGAATGTAACCAGGCTTATATTCAAAGAAGGAAGAGATGAGAAGTGCTTTGAAGCTGAAAATTCTCTTGTAAAAAACATGTTGATAGATTCAGCTATAATATACTCTGTAATATATGAACAATGGTCTAAAATGGTGGAACAAGGGGGGATGTAATGTTCTAGGTTGTGAGCAGTGGGCTGAGACTCTTGTGTATAAATTTCCTTGCCCCGGGAATACTAGAAGAAGACTTGTGTTGCCAATAATGAAGAAAGGGAATTTCATTGCCACTGTAATAGAAATGTTCATTCTCAAAAAACACCTCAATGACCATCATATGTCCATTGGTAGTAGCCCTGGGAGAGCTACTGAAATGGGAAGGAGTCTAGAGTAGCAGATCTCTTTCCCTTTGGGGTGGGGGGGGCGTTGGTACTGGAGAGCTGATAACCATAGAAACTATATTTCCTATGAGGAGTCAACATGATAGAACAAAACAAAACTTCTCTCTCTACATAAATTAAGAAAAGAACAGGTTTTTTTCCGGAGGTGGTGATTTAACTACAGGTTGAAGTTTTACCTTTGATATGGTCAGTAGGAAAGAAATGAAAGGGGTGGGGAGGGGAAAAGAGTGTTCTAAATGGTTGGTGCTGATGCCTGATTATTATTCCTGTTTTAAGTCAATAAAATTCTTTTTTTTAGAAAAGGCTTAAAGTATAAGCCTGCTTTGCCTACTATTAATCCTTATCTCACAACAAAATCGAATAATTTTGGCTACAAAATTAATGTTTCTACGTAGTTTCAATCCCCCAAACCTCAAAACCACAACACTTGGTCATTGTATTGGCCCTGTGGTATTAGGACACCATAAGTTGCCTGCTTCACAACTGACAGGTTAGAGCTTTCTGCACTTCAGTGTTATAATCAATAAGGGTACTACTTCTTGCGTGCTCTCAGAGGCAGTCAAAATATATAGAAGAAAACTAGTGAAATCCAAGTTGTTTTCATTCTGCAGCATTAGGGTTTTCATATGTTATTTTAAAAGTAAAATACAATTCTAATAATGATTTTAAAAAAGCAATTTGCAAATGATTCATAGAATAATCGGAAATGAGAAGAAGTATCAAGAAGCAGAATCAAGTTTATCTGTATCGATTTTGACAGATATTTTTCTAACATCCCAATGAAAACCTCCAACTGGACATTCCACGATCACTCTAGGCAGTCTATTTTAAGATTTAACTCTTCCTACTATTAGAAAGTTTTCACTGTTGTCTAAAGCTCACTTGCTTAAATACAAGTCTCTTACTACTAACCCTGTCAAAGTGCATGAGTAGAATGGATTATTTCCCTCCTCTTTGCAAAAGTCTTTCTCCCTTAATTTTTAAAATACTTTTTTAAAAAAAATTCTAGCCACTTGATGTACATGTTCGTGTTGAACATGGTTCCTACAAAAGTTGCAGTGCATTTGGTTTAGTCGTGTTATCCTAAACATTATGTCTCCTGTATATTTCCTCCTGTGTTGTTTCTTTTCCCCCTCTCTGCGCAGAGCGATCCACAGTTAGTTCCTGCAGTGATTTTGCTCACAGTTGCTTTCTTAACTGCCATAATACTGTATTCCCAAGGCATCAATAAATCTGATGTATTTTGACTATTTATCTTGCAGGCAATAAATATCTGTTTACAAAGTGTGTTTTGTGAATTCGCTCAAATTACATTTGGGCTGCTGCTATCTTGGAAAAAAAAAGAGGCATTAAAGGTTTGGTGTGGGAGAACATTGCATTTAACTTCAGGGGAGAGCTAAACTTGTGATTCTGTCATCAGAGGTGAAACATCAGAGCCCTATTTCTTGCTAACGTTAAACCATTTATTCTTATTTACCTGTCATTTTTATTACAGGCATTCAGTCTGATGCTCATGACAAAAAAGTTCAGACATGCTTCAAAATGAATTCGTTGCATACCGAGTGTAGAAAACTATACTTTATGGGTGGTAGCTGGAGGTGACTTTTGGTTTACCACTGATTATAAATTATTTAAAGGGAAATATATATAATTGATATTCAGAGCTGATAGCATCAATATTTATTGGAACATACTCTCATATCTGGTTTTTTTGTGGCTATAAGCATGTGGCACTTTGTATCTTGATGGGCCCAACAGCTCTTCGTTTACACTTGAACTGTCAAATTGTTTATGCAAATATTTTTAGAAACAGTGTTAAGTTGTAATTGGGAGTATACTTTTTATAATATTGAGATAGCATGATGAAACATAAATTCTTATTCTCTTAATGACAGATTATTTCGTCTAAGGAAAAGGGTAGTTCCTTTAACAGGTAATGTAAATAGCACTTACTCAAGCGAATGATGCACATATATATAAGAAACCAAATTTCTGAACCTATACGTAGTTTCAGCACAAATTCATCCCCCTCTTGCATTTATCTACAGTAGAAGACAACATTGGTATTCACAGGGATTCCTACACCTTACCTTCTTTGATCCTTTTGAATCTGCACCCTAAGACTCTTCTGGCAGATACTACAATTACCTTTTCTACTGTCTGCCCACCCTCAGCTGAGCAAGTGCAGCAACTTGCTGTGGTGTACCTTGCCAAAGCTGTGAAAATAAAAGTCAGTATTTGCAATGTGGACTTGAGCTATAGCCCTTGTTCATACGCTGCGGGACCACTGCGAATGTTCCATCTTTCTGTTTTCTCCTGTTTTTCCTCTGGTCATTATAAGAGGTTTGTTTGTTTGTTTGTTTTGTTGTCCACAGTACAAATTGCATTATTGACAAATGTTAGATGTGTGCTTTCCCTTAGACTTCATGAAAATAAGTGAATAAAAGCAAATAATATTACTGCAGAGCAACAAAATGAGTGCCCAGTGGTCTTTTGAAAACAGTGCTTCTATGCAGCTCTGCTAACCATCAGAGCTATGGTGTTCAGCTAATAAGATCAAAGTGGGAAGATGGGCTTTAGCCACAGTTCACAATATCTCTGTTATCTCAGAAACAACAGTTGATATTTTTGGCCTGCAAAGTTTTTATATTTTGAGGTCCAAGGGACTGATAGTGTTGAAATTACAGAGATTTGTGTTTAGTACGTAAATCAACATTCCTTCTGTTTAAACATGAAATCTGAACTTCAACAGAAACTGAAGCAAAACTCTGAGAAGGTGCTGAATAGTTCCTGTAGCGTGGTGCATGATCCAGCTTGTGAAATTCTCTGCTGAGGCTACCTGATTTAGGTAAATGCCTCCTTCCCTTCTGGATGCTTCAGGTCTGTGCTCCTTCCTGTATGCTGGCAAGATAAGACTAAGTGGATCTGGAGGACAAGTGACACACCTCAGGTTACAAAGCAGAACAGCACTGTTGAGAAAAGAAGGATGCCAAACACGTACTTGAGATATTGCTTAACAAATAATATCTTTATGCTTTCTCGTTTCTGCCAGAAAACATACATGATATTTTATCTGCAACCTGCTTTGCTTATGTGTCTAGCTAATGTCCTAACGAAACAAGAGAAACATCCAGTGTGTAGTGATCCTCTTGCTTACAGTGCTGATTTTAAATACTTTAAGTTTTTGCACTCCAGTATGACAGACTTAGACATCATCTGACCTTTATAACATGATTATCAGGGTCACTGGAAGTCATTTTAATGAGGCATTGAATGTCACTAGTCACTATGGAATGTTTTGAGAACATATGTGCAAGACAGGGATCTGGACAAATAATTTTGGAACAAATTACTTGTAACCTCTAAATCCACTTAAGTGTTGAAATGGGATAAGCAACTGCTAGGTTGGTTGCTGCATTTCTGGTGCTGACCTTGGGAAGTTTAACATGCGACTACATCTAAGCTATAATAAATTACTCTGCTCTGTGTTTTCCAAGTTCCAGCACAATAATGGGATCCCATTATTTCAGAAGTTCTAATGCAACAGCAATAAAAAGTAATCAATAGCATAAGGGAATCTGTTAATTGAATAAATATAGAACATCTGTGAACATCCAGATAACTTTTTGGCCATGTGTATTTTCAAAAACTGATTACAAGTGTTGGGGAAATGTGTGACCAAAAAAAAAAAAGGGAGGGAAGTACTTTACAGAAAATGGTCATAATACTGGGAGCTGTTCTGAGCCCTCTAATGAGGTAGGTTCAAAACATGACTGATGAGACGTGGTATTCCCTAGTCAGATACTCAGCAGTAACAGGCCACAGAACATCCTCTTGGGCATATTTTTTAAGAAATAAATGGACTGTTCTTAACAGTTGCTTCAAGTATTCAGAAATGAGATGGCACTTTTCCCCCATCATCAGACCATCCTGCTTTGTAAGATCTGGATGCCTTCCCATGAGATGCAGATGTAACCAGGTATCACTTGTATCATAGTGATATCAAGTATTATACCTTGCCTAGAATAACTGATGTGTCACTGTCACTGAGAATGCTGTGATATATCATGCCGAGACAGACATGTGCTACATATCATGAAATCCATGAAAACCTAACATTCAGTCAATATAGTGTCAGTGTTGCCTTGCCTCATGGTGTGCCTTTTTTTTTTTTTTCTGAGTAAGAGAAAGAAGGGTAAAAGTAATACAAAATTTGAACAGTCTCCTGTTATTTGGGTGAAGGAGAAATTAGATACTGTCTGAGGGTCTCTGTAAGCTGCCTCTGTTTGGGGGCCTTTCACTGAGGGCATATTCAGGAAAAACTGCCTCATAAAACTCTTAGGCAAATCATAGCTATAAATCATAGGCAGCAAAACAATTTCCCCCAAGCCAATGGCAAATCGTTGCTATATCTTGAGTGTAAATTACTAACAATCAGCAACACACCTAGGAAATGGAGCAAGTCTACAGTATATTTACGATTTATCAGAGCTGAATATACTTTTGACAGAATTTAAGATCTCCAGAAAAACATAAAGAAATAGGTTTGTCCCTTAGGTTGTACTTACCTACCTTTCCTGGGGACCTTCCTGCTGGAGCAGGAGCTGCTCAGTGCTACCTTTTTTATTGCTCATTCCCATGTCTGAGGCAGTTTGGTTCTGTTTTTTTTTTTCCCTTTCATCAGGAGATATAATCTGTTAGACAAGATAATTAAATGTGTATGGGCTAAATTCTGTTCTTATTTACAGAGTCTGCAGTAAATCTGAACTCACTCCAGTGACTGCAAGGGAGTCATTCTAGATTTATGTTATTATAAATGGGATCAGAATTTGACTTGTATAAATGAATATTAAAGAGGGAAAAGAGCTGTTCATGTTCACACTCCTAGCCTCTGGCAAAGGCTAACTTAACTTCCTTGGCCTTCTTCACTGAACATGGAGAGGCTCAGTCACCACTGCTCATTAGGAAGGATTGAACCTGATTTTAGGGCTTTCAGAGAACCAATCATAATTATTAGTTAATGGTTGTAATAGTTATAAATGCATTATTGCCAAAAAGATTCTAAAGTAATCCTGACTTTATCTCTGGTTCTGCATTCACCTTTGGTAAAACTAAGGATCATTTCTGGTGCTTCAAACACCTTTTCTCCTTAAATTATGCTTTCCTTTCCTGTTAATATTGTTGTGAGATGTACACTGACAACCAGGTGATGGGGGTACACCTTATTATGTTAGAAGTCTGTATTTTTTTACAAATTAGTCCAGTATGCTGCTCAAGGTTTCATGTCACTCTGTTGCCTTGGTGTCTCCATAAAAATTCTGACTTAACTAACATTAAGCTTTCACTGGGATTGGGCAATACAACATGGCAGAATGCTGTATTATTTCATACTTAATGTATGTCCTCCCCATTTTTGTTTTCTTTCTTCTACTGTAGTGGCGAACAAGAAAATGAGTTTAACGTGCATTTTTGGCAAACTTTTTTCTGAAAAGTAATCTTTTTTTTTAGAGTGTGGTATATCAGTCTCCACTCAACTATAACCAGCAAATTATTAATTTTTTATAAGTGGGGATTGTGGTTGAAGACTTTTTTCCTCTGTCTTGTGATTGCAGGAACATAAATCGAAATCATTTTTCTCCCCCTTCCAGTAAACAAAACCTAGCTATTAGAAAGGAGAGAAGCCAGATTTATCTCAGTTAGCACTAAGTTTTGGAGAAAGATGGGTGTTTTTATAGAACTCAGATATAAGTGGCTTCATTATTTTTGAAGAAATTTTTTTCTCCCATGGCAAAGAAGGGATCCTGCAGCAGTTATAGTCAGTGTCTTATTGAAGTGTTCGTTGTTATCTGCAGTGACTCCAAAGTCAAATTCCACCCCTTTCCAATTTGCATATATCAAATAAGAAAGTGATATTTTTGTTCTACTGTTTCCCTTTTTTGTCCCTCAGGAGACTGCAGTCTTCTTCTGTGATAGTATGTGAAGATATAAATTAGGTGCCTTCCAGGTAACGTCATATTCTAAACAGTGAATTGGTAACTGATTTGTTCAGAGGAAGAACTGAGATGCTACACGAGGATCAAGGAGGTTCAGGTGTCTGATTCTGGCGTTGTTTCAGGTAGGGAGGGGTGAGGACTTACCTTTGTAAGTGGTACTTCCTCTCTTGGATTTTCATCCTGTGAATTCCTCACTGTGTCATTTAATTTAACCATGATCCTTTTCTAGCACCTGCCCACCTCCCAGTTTCCTTCTTCAGCTATAGACTTTCACCTTTTTACTGTAGCTATAGACTTTTACTGCTTAACTGTGAATAGCCTAAAAATGAAATTATTTATCTGAACATGTATGAACTCCATTTGATCTTGAATAAAATGGACTTGTGTCAATAGAAGGCCAGATTAGCTGCTTTTTTTTTTTTTTTTTTTTTTTATATGAAGTGCAAGCATGGTTTCTGGCTTGGTTTGTCTCTCTTCAAACTGTTTGATTAGTGCATTTTTAACATGGAAGTTTCTGAGCATGACACAAGCCAAACCATGAATAAAAACTGTAGGCTGACAGAATAACTTTCAACATTAAATGTAATAATTTGTGGAGGAAAATGTCCCTATCACATTGAAAGTGACCTTGCTCAGAGTCAAACAGATATTCTGTGGTCTTTTCCCAATAAGAGTAAGAAAGTAATCCCCTTTTTAAATTAAACCAATAATAAGAAGACAGGCACTTTGTTGAAAACTGTCTAGTGATTTAGTATATGAATTCACCTATCCAAAACAACGCCTTATCTGGGTTCAAATTCAATGTTTATTCAACTTGGCATTATCTGTTAATGTATTTCCTTACAGAGGCAGAACAATAAACCCTTGATGCCACGTAAGGCAGGAATGTAGCCAGTTTCCATCTCAGAGCTTTCATGTAATGTGTGAACACTGGAAAAAGTTTCGTGTATTTTTTTAAATCACCTAATCATTTCCTATACAAGTAATAGACAAGGTGTGGTATATCTTATATATTTTATATGAGTGAATAAATCAAGTAATTGGCGGGGTGAAAAATCATCTGTCACATCCAATGTACTTCTAAAATACAACTTTTAATTCTTACCTTTACTGGATTCTTCACTCACATTGGTAGCAATGTCATTTTTGGGTAACTGACGCTGGAGCATCATTTTCAGTTCATCAGGGCACACAAAAAGATGATATCAGAGATATTAGGTTCTGAATTTGTTGACTCAAATCAGTCTGGTGCTACACTCAGGTATCTCTGCATTTGTTCTTTATTCATCTTGCTTTCAGTTTGATACACAGTTTTTTTGGTGTTTCACACATGTATTGTCAGAGCTCCTTTTATGTAAAATGCAACTAATGTAGTTTTCTTCAGATATAAACTTGAAGTCCTCTAAGTGCAATTCTCTGTCATCTCAGAGACCATGAAATCAATGCATCTTTGTGTGCCAGTCTTTTAAGATTTTAAGTCTTGGATATTTCTCACACTTGATGTTGATTGAAATTCTATTCACATAAATGTGGAACACCAACAAATCTAAGTAGTGATGTACTAAACAGTTGCATGACAGATTATATTTGGTGACACCAAAGCATGTTTCAAAAAGATAAATGCTAAAATCATAGCTCCTCAGAAGTCCAACTAGTTGCAAAATCCATTGCACAGTTTCTTCATAGCTGTCTTTGGTGCAATAACATTTAATCTGTTCCCTTTCCCCTCCTCCTCTCAGGAAACAAGGCTGCTCTCCTTGAGGATGGCAGGCCCTAGGGGAGAGATGAGAGTTGCCTATTGTAACTGCCGCTCAAGAGGCTCTCTCAACAAAATAGCATTTTTGAATTTGCTGTCATGATGCAAACTGTTCAATTTTGAATAGTCAGACACAAGTTACAAAAGCAAATTGCTGTACAGTGTCTCAGAAATCCTCATTGTCTAAATTCTGAATATCTGTTGCTGAGATAAGAGGTTGGACAACTTCTTTCAGGTGCAAGAGCAGGGGCAACAAGCACTACTCTCAAAGGCAAGGGTATTTGAGGAAGCTGTTGGGAAGGACGGACACTGACCTCTGACAAACATTTTGCCATCAGAAGTTCTTATGTGTTCTCTTGGATGATCAGAGCAGACAGAAGGAAAATTATGCTGAATCAAATGATTCACGTTATCCATCCATTCGAATATTCTTACTTCAAGGCTATGTAGTTAGCAAGGCCATTTCTATGGATCTTACAAGCATTTTTCTGCTTTCTTTTTTATCAGGTGCTGGTAATCAAGGATGACAGGTGATGACTCCAGATGACAGTTTGAATTAGCAGCTTTTGGAAAGGAATCAAATACAAGGGCACCTCCCCCATTTGTCCCTGCCCACTTCCATTTTAATTAACTTGGTTGTTTTTCCTTGGCTTTTTTGGTTGGCTTGGGTTCTTTGCTGGTTGTTTATGGATTGTTGTTGGTTTTACTTTTCAGTGGTTTGTTGCTTTTTTTTGATGGTGGTGGTTCTTGTTTTTGTTATTGTTTTGGGCTTTTTTGGTGGGTGTTATTTGGAGATTCCAGTGGGGTTAATTCCTTGGCTGTTCTGTCAAATGCTAGCTTCTAGTACAGATATTTGTGTATATATGAACAACTGTTTTTTAATAACCTGCCAAGAAGCTATAATCTTCCATTGCAATCCCTGGGGATTTAATTAGAATGGTTTTCCACAGCCTGACATGTTTATGGGGCATAGGTAAAGAGACAGTTCATAAAGCTGTCAATTTTCTGAGAAATTAAAGAAAAATTGGGCTGCTTAGTGCCTTGGCAATTCCATGCTCCTGATAGTAGCATTGCAAACAATGAAATCAAAGGCAATGTAACAAGATACTGATGCATTAGAGATGGGGAGGGTTTAGAATTATATACAAAGGCATTTGTCAATTTGAATTTGAATGCATAAGAGGAGAAATATGGGAAACAAAATATGGACTCCAGTAGCTGCTCAGGTTTAAACAGTGCAAAGCTGAACAATGGTATCTTCATTGCTTTAAGAGTAGCTGTAACTTTCCTGGGGCAACTAGGAAGGGATGAAAACTGTGAAAGAAAGTAAGTCTGGACTGTGAAAACCCTAGAGATTTCTGTGTCCTCTGCTGGCTGGTGTCTCAGGATGCTTGTTCATACAGCAAAAGGGTTGGAGGAATTCTTAGAGGTACAGTTCACAGTATGTTCTCATAGTTGATGTAGTCCAGGTCTCTTTGAGACTCTGTTATACACTGGCAATTGAAAACAACCCAACTGCCAAATTTTGTCCTTTTTAGTAACTTTTCAGTCAAGCTGTTAGAGTACCTCTACATCCAGCCACCCTCTATTGTAAAATAGTGGCTATTTCCCCCTTCTTCATGGCTCTAATGTATGATTGTTTGTTAAAAAGAAATTAGTTGCCATCTCTGCCTGTCTTGCAAATTCCCTGTAACTTCGGGATTGAGTTTAATTGGTATTAGGAGCAGTGAGCAATGAGAGTTTGGAACATGGTTTCAGTAGCAGGGTGAGGTGTTGTTGAAGAAGCTCTGTGGTTGGATTGGCATTTAAATAGAATTTAATTGGGATAGTTCATGCCTGTGTTTAGTATCAAGCATGAACTTCTATAACACAGTTTAATATGACTGAATATAAGGTCAGATACCTGTATCATCTTTGCCATTCGATTGGAATAGCTTTTGCTGGGAATTTCATTTTAGGAATAAATATGGATAGGCTGTGGAGTGCTCAAGAGAAGGTTAACAGGTAGTGCACAAAAAAAAAGATCATGATGTAGAACTCACCAAGGAAAACATTTTTAAAAAATGGAATTTCTCTTATTTTCCAGAAAAAAAAGGAATTTTCAGGGACACAAAGCAGTTTTCTGATGTATCAAGGACACATCTCTAGGTCCAGCAAAGTCAGTACAGGAAACAGTTTGTTCATTTATCAACAAAAATGACTGACTTTAGGAGGTACTTTCTAGCTGTAACTGAGTTAATATCTGTAATGGCACGTTAGGCAGTCTTTTCCAGTGGAGACTTTTAAGGAGGTTGGACAAATTCTTGCTTGTATGTTCTTCCTGCTGTAGTGCAAAACAGGGAACTGTTCTAGTTCTGATGTTTTCCATTGCACTTTCTGAGAATTGGAGAAGAGGGCATGTCCCAAACCAATGAGTTGTCACAGCTTCAGTCAATCAAGGGTCACTGTGTGGCAGTGACTGTGCTCTGCTACCACACATGAGGCACTTGAAAACCAAGGTGTTGCAAAAGACGTGTTTAGGAACCAGTAAGGGAATTAGGTACATTTGCTTTATCCAGATCTTGGTGTGTGAGGCTGCTCAGGTACAAAGAGTACAAAGCTGAACAGTAGTTCTGTTCAGGGCATATGGACTAGGCTCCCTATTTCTCCTCAAAGTAAACAGAAGAGTGTGACATTTCAGACTGATGGTGTCTTGACCTACTCTTACCTTGTGTCCTCTCTCTTTATCTCTGTCCACATATTCATCTGTTACATCCTGGTGGGACAATTGAGTGTTGTTCACGTCTGGAGTTTGTTCATACAATGCAATGGAGTGTGCTATGCAATGAGACCCTGCACTGCAGTCCCCAGGCACCGTTTCAGCAGCAATCACCATCAATGATGTCAGCATTTACCATGGAGTCATTTGTTTAATTTTACTCTGCTGTTTCTTAAGTAACGCCATTTCCTTTTCATTTTGTCCTACTCTGTGTCTCTATTATTTCCCCTTTTGCTTTCATTTATTTATCTTCATTCATTCCTATTCCTTTTTTTAAAAAAAAAATATTTTCCTGCCTGCCCAAGTCTTCTCTCTGTTCAGCTTTTTAAGTTATAGTCGTTACTCCTATAAAATATATTGTAGGAGCCAGCAGATACAGAGTTTGTGTGATGTGCCTCTTATAACCATAAAACACCTTAGGGAGAATACTTTCTCAGCCCAAAACATCATATTTTTCCTTCTTGCAAGATTATTTAACTTCCTGTCTTTTTCTCATTTCTTTTTAGGTTCCTGCCATACTTACTAGGTTGGTGTTTTTTTTTCAAGCAACTATAAAATAAAAGTCACCAAGCCATTGGATCTAGGGGTCTTTTTTATATATTTCTACACGTACATGATAAAAAAGGAAAAATAAAAGTTTATGAGCAGAAAGACTGAAAAAGAAAGGCATGGAAGTCAAGGAGAGTCTGTGCTATAGGTCAGCAAAGAACACAGAGATTGAGTGCAGATCAAAGAAAGTTAAAAATTATTTGACAGCATTTGATTTAGAACAGCCATGCTGAGAAGTCTCCTGCAATAATTTATCCTACCTTTCACTTGTAGATTGCTGAGCTGTCTTGAAAGAATTCAGAGACTGTGGAATGCAACCACTCTTTTCATTTATGATTTGAGAAGATGGGATGCAATGTAATGTGTCAATGTGAGATCAAGATGTCACCCTCTATCAGGATGGCTCCCAATGATTTTCTACAAAAGGCTGTGAACTGAATATTTGTGGAAAGAATTGTATCGTCTGCTTTATGAAGCTGATTGAAGAAAGCTTAGAATAAAACGTGCCCACGTAGAATTGTACCTCCTCCTGAGATTATTTCATTTTGTAGAAGCTCTCTCACATTATGAGTGCTTTTGCTGCGGTGGGGAGGTTTGATAAAAATGGAATGCAATAGGCTGTGCTTAAGGTTAGTGTGATTCAGGATCATGTGTGTTCTTTGTCTTAGAGATTTGCTTCTCATCTCAAGTGTATGTTAGAACCCTTATTTTCCATTGAGTGCAATCCTGTTCCTCTTGAATTGGGCCCCATAATTCATTGCAGAGGCAAAGAACATAAATCATAAATGAATGCATAGAGGAAGACAAGCTAAAATGGCACTCATCAAGATTGAACTGTACTGTCTCAACTACAAAAGTGTTTTTGGAAAATTTTACTAGGGTCCTAAAAATTCTTCTGGGGGCTTCTGCTATTAGTTATGAAAGGCTGCTTTGACATCTGTAGCATCTACTGCACTGTAACATCCCTGCTGATGTTACACCTGCTGAATTCCTCCAAACCCAAGAGACTGGTTTAAAACTGAGAAAAGTTCCTTCAGTGTTCTGAGATTTGGGGCTTTTAGAATTACACTGAATGCTACTTGTCTATGAGGCAAAGCAATATCAAGGTGTCTCATCAAAAAGAGTAAAGTACAATGCCCAAATGTGCTGGAGTTGGTCATACTCTCACCACCCTTGGTGGTGGCCATCTGCCAAACAACCATGACTATACAGGGAATGAACTGGGGAGTGTATTTTGCTTGCAGTATATGCCTAATAATAATAATAAATGCTCTGAAGTGTTCTGTGACAAGTCCTTTTTGGTTTAGACAATAGTCTAAACATGGACATGGCCTGATTGGCAGTGGAACATAATTCAAGTATAGAAGGTTTCTGCTGCTTATCACAGGAAATCATGCAAAATATGCCACCGCAGACTTTTAACATTTTTATTCTATTTCTACAATGTTTCTTTAAAAGGAAAATGACCTGTAGGAATTTAATTAATAAGCAAAATTAGATGCCACTAATATGTTTTAAGGGATGTAATTTAGTTTTTAGCTAGAACTCACAGAAGCTTCATCAAGAAAAACCACATGCATTTAAAACAAAGAAACAAACAAAATGATCCTGAGTACTCATGCCTGACCAATACATTTTTCCTAGGAGAAGGAAGTCTGAATTAGAAGTTTTCAGAAAAGGTTGATTAACATCAGCTTCTAGTCTTACATTTTCTTCAGTGTAGATGGTGTTTAGCATGTCTTCAAGAAGATAAGTTAAGGCATGAAAGCAACTTTTGAGCACAGTGTGTTGACACTTCTGCTATACTGTAAAAGGATAAGAAATTACAGTAAGAGTCATGACAAGAGGTGTTTTTCTGGAATTGTGATGCTATTTCATGGCTAGACAACCACTGTCTGTATAAGAGAGTCCTTGGACAGTGAGCTCAAATGTACAGGTCTACATCATCCATATCTATTTTAATTCAGATGTATGTGATCCTCAGTCTCTGGTTTGTCTTTAAGCCTTCATATGACTTCATTAATAAGTTTCTAATACTTATTCTGTTCCATTTTTACACTACATGTAATTTATTATTACCGCACATCACTTCTAAATCTGCCTTGCTTTTTATTAGAGTGTTTTGTCTATTTGCTGCCTACCACATCCTGTGTCTTACTTTTGGGACTTCCTCTCTTGCAAGTGCCCATCTGTGTGCAGTGGTTTCAATGACCTCCCACTTTAAAGCTTCACTAAATTTTGTGAAATTTAAGCAGTAAATATGTCTGAGCTGCTCACTCTTTTACTATGTATATGATCCAATCCCACTTACTCTAATTGGGTGTCTACTTCACAGGTGAGTTTAATTTCCTACTGCAACAAGAAATCTGGAATGATTGGGTAGCTTATGACCAGTCATGGTGGTTCTCACTAGGGCCAGCTGATAAAGAACTTTATCAGGGCAACCAGCAATAAGGATCTAAACTATGTAGTCTTCATCACTCTTTGGAGGGAATGACAGTCTTTAATGATGTCAAACCATGAAAACTGAGATTCCTGTCAGGAAAATGAAGAAACTAAAACTCATTTTTTAATCTAAGAGCTACAGATTTGGTAGGATTGAACAAAGTATATTAGCTTAAGCAGAGATACAAAATTTTCAATAGGCTTGTGTAAGCCTGTCTGAGCAATCCTCACTTTCGTTTCTTCGAATTAAGACTACTTTAATTAAAATGTTTACATTAAATTCAGTACCCCACTGAATTTTTTCCTAGCTTTGTGAAAAAGTCTTCTGAGGCTTTTAATGTCTGATGTTTCTACTATTTCTATTTGAAATCAGAGTATATGTAAAGTGTGTGTTTCCAAGATTATTAGAGGAAATACTGTAACACTGCAGCACTAGATCAAAGGATTCACAAGTTACAATGCAGATTTTACCATCCTTGCTTTACATGTAGCTTCAAATGCAATATCCCTCACTAATGTTTGTGGCTGTTTTCTAAATTGTGATCTTGAAAAATCTACTTCTAATTACTAAGAGTTTGCATTAAGGTTTGTAATACAGAAACAAGGCCTTGCTTTAGCTTGTTAATGTGGGGTTCAGTTCAGTTCACTGACTTCTGTAGACCAGGTGTGGGATGATACTTCTTTGACCACCTTTAGTTGTACAGTGAATAACGTGGATGCAGCTTCCCTTTATTCGGAGGTACATTTGAGCAGCACTTCAGGGAAGTTGTTCAAGTTCCTTATTGATATATGTACATTGTAATTATTTTGGTGTGGGTTTAGTCTATGCAGTAAAGACAGAGTCCCATATTTCAGTGCAATTTTCCAAATATTACATTTTGAGGTGTGACTTATGGTCCATGGTTAATGTATTATTTTCTCACAGATTCTGTGTCTCTCACAGGCTGCCAGTGAAGTGGGAATTGCAGTTTCCCAGATAACCAGAAATCTTATAATCATAGAATCACAGAATGTTTTGAGTTGGAAGGGGACCTTAAAGATCATCTAGTTAAAACCCCTGTGCCATGACTTCCTACTAGATCAGGTTGCTCAGAGCCCTGTTCAGCCTGCCTTGAAGGGCCCTGCAATATTACTAGGATATGTCTGTTTTGTCTTTACATCTATACTTAGACACCTGTGTCTAAAGTCACAATGAACTTATCCTCTTGAATGATGTGTGCAATTAATTCCCTATAATCTGTATTACTTGTCCTTCTAGAATTGCTGCAACTACAGGTGAATCTCTGTCATTTTCATTAGCTGAGTTGAGATCTGCTCTGCTTTTGAGAGAGTATTTTCCTAATGGAAGGCTTTTAATCTGCTGATGGTATTACTTATTATTTTAGGTTTCATTTTCCAAGCTGTTGTTGCCTTGACTTTTCTATTCAGTGTTTCTCTAATGTTGTCTCCCTCAAAAATCTGGTTATGATCTAACTGAAGAGATCTGCAAGTGTGTTTTCTTATGTCAGACACTATGTGCAAAGTGCAATAGACATGAAATTCGGAAGTCTGCTGTAGTCACTGTCACTTTGATGTGCTGCCTTGCACAGAATATTGGCCTGTTGGTCTGTTGCCATAAATCCCAGTAAGAAGAAGAAATTGAAGAAGTCATAGCCCCAGTAACAGTTACCTATGTACTATGAATGAGCCATAGGAAGCCAGCCCTGGGTGTCTCCCCTTCCTCTGACATCTTTTTCCAATGAGGACTTAATACTGGGATTTTAAACACCATGGATGCTCACCTTTGCTGTATACCTTCCAATTCCATCACTGTTTGTTTGATTGATTTTTGTCACAAGTGCTTTCTAATGATGTAATTGCTTCCAGAAAGCTACTAATTACCTTACAATTGTTATGGCTTGCACTGTCACTGTGGAACCTGTGGAATCTCAGGTTCGAACCCTGTGTGTACGCCTTAAGTTGTCTTTTGGTAGTTTCAGACCAATACATCTGTCAGTCTCAGATGCAAAATACAGGCATTTGCCATGTCGTTTTTTCCCCAGGATCACATGCACAATATCTTTCTCACACATTCAGCACTTTTAGACAACAGTTGGTGGCTAAGAAAGCCTAGAAATGAGAGAATTGCTGTTTCCTTAAAAATTGGATAGTATTTCCCATCCAGAAGACTGTATGAGCAGTGCTTAGTGTAAGCAGTCACCCAAAGCTCAGAAACTGAGATAACTGTGTGATTTTTAAATTTAATGTTCAGCTACATGCAGCAGGGAAGTGCCATTTCAGCTGCTGTACATACATGTAGCTACCAGTGGCTCAAATGAGAGAGTTCAATTTTATGCATGGCATTTGACTGTGGCTGGAATGGTGGTGGCATGTCAACAACCACAACAGGCCATGGAACTCTCAGATGAGGAAGGGATTTTAAGATCTAAAGCTGAAGGTTAGGTGTATTTGTGAAAGGGAATGCAATCAAAGGATACATTTTTTTCAGTGCATCAGAGGAAGGGGCTCTAAACACCCTCTCCTGAGGAATTCAGCTGCATATCAGTGAAGGTAAAGTGGATATAAGAAAAATGCCATGTGTATGGAGAGCATTAGGAAAGGTCATATATTTCAAGAAAGAATATTGTTTACAAGGAGTGTTAATAGGTTTCAAGGGAAATGTTAATTTTTTTTCCTGGCTGAAATAGCTACTGTAAGTTTTTAATGGTTAATCATTCATTCTTGAATTTTTATATTAAGCATTTCATATTACTTTATTGACTTAACTTTTATGCTCTTCTTCATTTTGACAGTAAAGAATGACCAGGCAATACTCTTTGAAAATTGGAGACCATTTGCAGCTGCTCTCTGCTGAGGAAAGTGAATAATAGGGTGCCCTCAAGGAATTTCAAAGGTATCACTCAACAGAAACTTTTGTGTCTGAAGAAAACTAGATCATTTTATCATGGTAGGCATACTGATATGTTTGCTTTAATAAAATGCCATATTTCTGCCTTTAATCTCTTGTCAACCAGCTATTAAAACCCCAAAGTGTATGCGTGCAGCACATGTAAACACTTGTAGTTTCAAGTTTGTCACACAACATGCAAACAAAGCCTGTAATTTTAGTTTAGTGAACAATCTGTAATAAACTCACTGGGTAATGGCAATAGGGCTCTTTTTCTCACCCCTTCCCCAAGCCAACAAATCAATTTGGTTTAATTCAGTAATCCACGCAGTTTTTTAAAAGCATTATCTAAATCCTACAGAGTTCTCCGAAGTGGCCAGATGACGAAATAATGACATCTGTTTTCCATGTAAATAGTGAGGAGCACCTGAAATAATAGCAGTGTTGGAAGATGATTGCTTATGAGAACTGACATTATGTGCCTCGAGCCCCCGGAATTTTGCACCTGCACTGAACAGTTCCCCTTGTCTTTCAGCATGGCAATTCTGTGCTGTTAACTCACTCATCATTCCTTGCCTGTTAAGGCAAGGCTTGAATCGGTGCCCACAGTAATAGAAGCTTTCTTTGGAAGTAAAAGACATTGTTTGTGACCCAGGTCTTGTGGTCCTTGCATCATTTAATTCAGAAATTCCTCAATGTTTTTGTGGGTAAGGATGCATTAATGAGTTTGGCAATTATTTCAAATAGTAGTAGAAGATGAAAAGATAATGTTTTCTGAACAATAGCCAAAAAATGTTTTCTTAATAACAGTTATACTGTTTATGAAATAGATAAAAAAATAATTACATTAACAGATATCCACATCCTTTTTGTCAATCCTCATGTGCTCAGGTGCTTCAGAAGGTGGTATACATGCAAGAAGCCTGTTTGTTGATAAAACACTGACCCAAAAATCTAACGATAAAGATTGATAAAAACAATGCATTTAAGATGGTCAGCAGTCACATATCACATCAGTGAACCAGAAGTATTGGGAAGTGTTGGTGGTTGAGAGGGAAGAATAAAGCCTCACACGCTGCAGCGACACATGCTTGTATCTGTGGGACAGACCCCAGCACCTGGATGTGAACAAATTGGGAGTGAAGATTGCATTTCCCTGAACCCAATTGAAAAGGGCCACAGTTACTCTAAGCCAGTAGCAACACTGTCAGCTGCCCATCCTTTTCCCCATTACATTAACTCTTGTCAGTGTTTCTTTCAATGGAATAGTGTTAAACTTTTTTATTTCTACTTCTGGGGAAGTTTTTCAGTACCACTGCTAAGTTCTGTGCCTTTTCTTTATCTGCTGTGTTTTATTTAAGATGGAGTTTATCATAATGAAGTTAGTGTTAGAAGTAAAGAAATGCAATAAATTTCAAAAGTTACTATTTAATATATTAATATATTCCATAAATGGAACATGTAATAAGTTTCCATGTAGGCAGGTGGTCAAAAGTATGATACCTTCATACAGCTGTGCAAATTGTTTTCCTTTTATTGCTACAGTGCTCTAGGTTTTCTTCTCTTTTTCACTGGAGTAGCTACTTATAAATGTGTTAAACTAAGAACTTTTTTTCCTTTCAGAGAAAGTTAATATTCCTTTTCTGTATTGAATTTCAAATACACTGTGCCCTAGGTTTTTTGGGTCCTTTTAAATCTCCTGTTAATCTTCTTTAGCTTTGGCTAGCTCACATAATTTAGCACATTTTCCTAACTCTCTGTTACTTTACTTTCTTCTGTCATATATTTTCATAGTTCAATTTGTTGCACCCATGTTCTGCTTCTTCCTAAACTGTAAACTGGTAACTAGTTTCTAAATCACAGGAAGATGTTCCTGTAATCTATTGTTTTGTTTACATCTTGAGTTTTGCTGAAACTTTTCCTCTAGATGTGATGCTTCTCCAAACATGTTTTTAATAAAAAATTTTAATTTTTGACCCTGCTGACCAATCCTAATGCATTGAAAACTCTTAGGCTTACATCATGGAATTTATGTTCAACTGCCTGTTTTATAGATCTGCCTCGGATTTTTGTGTCAGCCTGTTAACTGAGTTATTCTCATATCCAGGAATGCCACTAGCACTTTTTCATTCACATTTCGTATAAAAAAATATTGATAAAATTATTACTGTAAGTTTACCATTGCCCAATAAGGACTAATAAATTATTGAATAGGTCGATTCTGTTCTATATACTGTGTATAATAATAGCTTGTTACCATGTCTGTGCATTCACATGATGTCTTACTTATTGTCTATTATTGTTGTGTAATTTTACTATGCTGTCTGCTAAGTTTTTAATCTTTTCTAAGGTATTAATATCCTCTACTACATTTTTACTAGTAACTTGGACGTTGTAAGTCACTTAAGAGCCTTTGCTTTGATTTAGAGCTGGGTGTGTGGACATTTGAGACCTTCTAATCCTGAAGCTGGGATCTCTCCCTCAACCTTTGGTTCAATGTTGGCTGTTTCTGACTTATGATTTTAGTGATCTCCCCCCCCCCCCCCCCCCCCCCATTGTTTCCTATTGTCACATAATCTTTGACAACTTTTCCATATTGATAAATTGTGGATCACCCACTCTCTCGTGACATGTCTGCAAGGGATTCGGCTCTTGTAATCTGGTTTCTGTGGTCTCCAACATTAAATGTTTTGCCTGAGTCTGCAGGCCTCTGATGGGAATTTTATCAAGACTGTGTCTGTAAGGCTTGCGGTATTGTTCAGCTCCCCTGTGAAGTTAGAGGATGTTTTTTTCTTTCCACTAAGATACTTGCTGGAAATGGCTTGTTTGAGGTAATAGAAGGCCCTTGCAATCTGAAAACAAAAAGCCACTACCATTAAATGTTGGAACAGGATAGGCTGTTTTAGCAAGGTGTCCTCTTGCTTTCTTGTGTTATCTTACTCCAAGTATTTATGGCTAAATCTCAACCAGTAGACCTGGTGGTATTTCTGGGTTCTGAGACAAGATGTGTGTTTCAGACAATGTTCCCTATCTTTTCAATGCCTAAATATGATTCTTAGATTTCTTTCACTGTTGTTCAATGGGTGTGGGTATTTGGAGTTACTGCTTAACACTGAAAAGTGAAAAAGGGAAGCTGTGGTATACAATTATGAATTAATTAGGAAATTATTATTCTGTTGTAACACAAATGTAGTCTGTTACAACCATTAAGTTTCTCTATTGAATTTATTGCTGACAATTAGCTTTGTGTAGTCTGGATTTAATACTTACAAAATATGACCGCGCTTCTTTTCTGCATTTTGTAATGGGATTTTTTGTCAATTCATTTGAGTGTGACAAGAGGTCTGACAGACAACTGATGAACCATAGCAGTTCTCAGGAAAGCGTGAAGGATGCTGCCTTTAAAAACTGACTTTGATACACGTTAACATCATTTTTCAACGTTCTAAAAACATGAATCAAATATGTCTTGAATTACTTATTCTTTGCTGCATAGAGTCAGACAACAAGCAGGCAGGCAATAATTAGGATGGAGCTGCAACAAAAATTCATTTCATCATTATTCTTAGACTTTTTTTTATTTTTATTACTGGTAATAAGAAGTAAATTGTTTGAAACCATCTTGTGTGCATGTGTCTGGTTTAGAGTAGCTCAACCCAGGTTAGGCAAGATAGAAAAAGGAAATGTGGCTTTGCAGAAAGTTCTGGCCATGATAACACTGTGCATTTTGCAAAGTATTTTGAGCAGCTCTACTCACCTCAGGCATTTCCCCTGCAGTGTTTTACACCTGGTGCAGCTCTGTACAGAGGTGCTGGCCAGGTCAGTGGTGCTCAGCCTCCCTCTGACCGCTGGCTGCCATTCCTGAAGCAGCTTTGTCAGCAGTAATTTGGGTCTTGGTCTTCACTGCAGTCCTTCACAGTGTTCAGGGATGTGCAATGCCATCTTTTTTACATGTGGTTGCCTTTGGGATGTTAAACTTGACAGACATCATGCACACTTCCTGGGACATGTGAAAGGCCAGTCTCCTATTTCTGCACAAGAGAACTCTTGTTAGAAAGGAGTACCTACAGTACTGGAGTTGTGTGGGAGTCTTTTTGTTTGGGTTCTTTTTTATCGTAATCTTTGGCAGCGGAAATGTTGTGTTCTCAAGAGATGCTCTCCCACTAAAAAAAGTACATTTTGTGGCCTTTGCTTACTTTGGGTCACCTCAACAGGGCAGGCAAAATATTTATGCAAGTAAAAATGCATGAAGTGTTCTGTGCTAATCTGTATGGCACTCTGGAAGAACAGGATCAGCTCCTCAGTCTACCATCATCTTTTCATGCATATTTAGGCAAAATGCATGTCTGCTTCCTCTAAAATCTGTAAACACTTTAGGATAAATCTTTATCTGTAGGACAAAGTGCAATGAAGTCCAGATTTTAGCTCTGTCCTCTGGCAACTATTTTCAAAATGGCTTTGTGGCATCTCTCTAGACCCACATTTCAGTGCCAAGAGTCAAAGATAAAAGTGAATGTTGTGGTCTCATTTTAGTTCTGTTTCTATCCAGGTTTATCTAACATATGCCTGTATTTGGAAAGCAAGGACTTCTGTGGTCAGAATAGAACTGGAGTGTTTTAGGGAGGTATGTAGGGAATTACAAAAGCTAAACCTATTATTTTCCGCTTGCTCAAACTGAAAACATAAACATAAAAGACTCAAACTACTTGTGAGGCATCATGGTCATGCTTTTGAATGGAGAGTAAAAGATGTCCTTCAATCTGATTAGATAAGGTAGTCTTTGTTCCTCCTTGATGAAATAGTAGTGGAATGCAGGAGTCCAGGAAAGGACTAAAATCTCAGGCTAGTAAAAGGTGTACAATCTGGAATTAAGTTGGGGTTTGTGTATGTCAGGTGCCTACCAACCTCATGGGGTAACAACAAAGCTGTGCTGCTTAGCAGCAAAAGCAGCAATCACGGCAAATCAACTTTATAAGCACTGATTCACGCAGTAGAAGTTTTTCATTTTTCCCTAGATGTAGGATGAAGTAGTTCAGGGACCTCCTTTTGTAAATACATTTCTGGTATTCCTGCAGGGCAGAGATTTAGCATGCAGTGTGAACTAGAGCAGAGAGACAGAGCTGTGTGTCATCAGGGCACTGAAGCTCCTCTCTGTGTGCACATGCAACCATCTCAAGGAGCCCTCAATGCCCTGGTCTTGTTCTGCTGAGAACTGTTTTTACAGGATCACCTGGAAGCTGCCATTGAAGAGTAGAGTAATTCTCTCTGATATTCGTGGTTTGCTCGTCAAGTAACCAAGTGTAAATTCTCATGTGGTTGGAAGTATTTTAGACAGAATATGGCTTTGGAAGTCTCTAAAGGAAAAACCAAAGCATGGGAGGCCTCTGTCTGATGTGAAGTGTTGCTGAATGTTCTGATATGCTCAATCCTTTCATAGATTAAAGAAATCAACAGCCACACAAAAAAATCCATTCTCAGAATGAAAATTCTAAGTGTGGTAAATGCGAGATAGGATCTGTCTGATCTTCTAATAGGATCTACCTCCAACTCCTGTTTCACTTAGGCCTTTTCTTTTTGTTTGCAGAGATTGGCAGGATGAGATGACAGTTTTTTTCTGATGGCCCTGTTAATACTTTTCACTAACAAGGAAAGGGGAAGGGAATAATTCTCTGCAATAATATTGACTTCTTATGTGATCTTGGGAAAGTCACTGGACTATTGTGTGCTCAGCTTCCTCAAGAAGAGAACAATACTATTTTTGTGGCTTGCACAGGTGCTATGACTGTTGGTGTGAATAAAGGATATTTTGTTTTTCATGGGTTGAACCACTACAGAATGTTTTCAGTTCTCTCTAAAAAAAAAATAAAGGGAAAAATGTTTCCAATCAGTCAGTGTGCTTTGGCCAGCATATATTCAATTGTTCCATCATGCTGTATAAATGTGGGGTTTTGATTTTTTCCTTTTTTTTTTTTTTTTTTAATATTTAAGTTTTTTGAAATCATGGTTGAATTTTTAAATGAAAACTGTACTTCTGGGAAAACAAATTTTCTTTAAAAAATATTGAAGTAGAATGGTTTTTACACTTTAGACAGTGAAATCCTTAGCATTTCTGAAATAGCTCTGTCAGAAAAAAACCCCAGCTACTCTTTGTCATGTTCAATTACTTCCTGTTCCACCACCCATATTTTTTTTTCAGCCAAACTGTGTGTGAATTTATTGTAACAGTAAAATTCTTTGAAAGATGAACTTAAAGACCAAGGTGCATAAAAGAAAGCTGAGGGCACTTTAAAGAACCTTTGCAGCCTTTGGACTCCAGTCTGATTAATAGATACTTGTATTTGTGCATCTCCTCTCAAGAAATCAAAAGAGTGACAAAATTTCTTCTGTGTTAAATTCCAGTACTGAAACATTTTTCTAGAGTCCTGGCCTTGGTAAATGTTATTATCCCAATGTGTATTTAGGGCACTCAGAAGGAAACTGTTGAGCCCTTTTCTGTAAGGTTTGACAGTGGCTTTGCAGACACTGCCTGTTCTGTCCCCTAGTGCAGGTCACCACCTGGGCACAGCCCCATTCCCCAGCAGTGTCTGTGCCACCAGCTTTTCTAAATGCCTGGATTTGGAGTTATGGTTAGACTGTAGTCAGCTATTTGAACAAAAATTCCCAACTTCTTGGTCAAAGCATGAGTGCTAATAACAGCTGGTAGTTTGCCTGATAAGAATTTCTTAGTGCTTGCTTGATTTTCTGGATGCCTTGAAGACAGCTTTTCCAAATTTCAAATGCAAATTTATACGGAGGAATAAGCACACTTACTTCATCAGGTCTTATGAAAACCAAACCCCTAAACCTCATTCAGAAATTCATAGCTTGTCTACCCTCTTTCTTCCTGTAAAGGAACTGAAGAAATATTTATGTTAATTAGCTACCTGCTGAAACTTGTTATAACAAGACAGAAAGCAAACTTCCCTTTTGGTAAGCAATCCTGTGATTGCACATTTATTACCAAACTATAGCTTGTAAATATGAAAAAAATCCCAGACTGCTTAAAACGTAATTATTAATGTAACAAAGCAAGGCAAGAACAGCATCCAAAGAATTCATGTTTGAAGTCTCAGATAATCCTGTAATTGCTATTTCTTGGTAAAATTCTGAGTACGTGAGAGGGAGCCTTTATTTTAAAATGGCACATACACATCAAAGACACTTTCCCTGTCTTTCATACAGCTTTCTTTCAAGTAAAGAAACACCCACAGAGAAAATTTAAAAAAGAGTTCTGTTGTGCTCGAAAGTCCGTTCATTTTTGCTCAAAGTAAATGCTGTTTTTTGGAAGCCTACAGATGGAAATGTGTTTAACACTGCAAAGGTGAATTGCTGCTGCAGCAAGGACTGGAAGTGGATGTCAGCACAAGGGAATTATTGTCTTGTTTTTTGCGACTGGTTCTTTGCTGAAGGTTTTTGGATTAGCCATTGCCAAAGCTTAGAGCAATGTTTGTTTCCTTCAGTTGCTGATCTTCATAAAAGCATCATGCAAGGAAAATTGGCCTTAGTGGGGATGAGAACATGCTGCAGGTTTCAGTGTTAAAATTGGAATCCTGACTCCCACATGCATGGAGGCTGTAAAAGGGCTGTCTGGTCAGCTTTCCTGAGAGCAGCGACCTCACTATTTTGAGGTAGAAAATGTCAAGAATCTGCTGTGAGGATTTTTCTCCCACTTTGATTAGCCAAGACTTGAACATCACCTGTACCAAAATGAATGTCCTAGAAATTAAGCACCCACGTTTTAATAGAAATCTAGCTACACTCACACAAAATAACAGAGGATAGCCTATTTATATGATTTTTTTTATCCTCCTATTGTCCAGTACTCCTGAATTCTGCAGAGTATGCAACTGCATTTTCATCTCCACAAAATTTTACAAAATATTTTTAAGTGTTTTGTTTATCTGAATTTCCCTAGGACTTTTCTATAAGTGATTGGCAGGAGGTGGTGGAAATTTGGTGTACCCTGAGTCATAATTGTGCTTGCTTTTAACTTATGTTAACTTTAATGTGGCAGGCTGACCCAGGTGCCCACCAGAGCTGCTCTATCACTGCCCTCCTCAACTGGATGGGGAGACAAAATATAGCAAAAGGCTCCTGGGTCAAGATAAGGGCAGGGAGAGAGCACTCACCAATTACCATCACAGGCAAAACAGACTTGATCTAGGGAAAATTACTTTTATTTATTGCCAATCAAGGGGGAAATTAGTTTAATTTATTGCCAAACAAGTCGGAGTAGGATAATAAGAATTAAACACTAAGCACCTTCCCCTACCCTTCCCTGCTTTCCAGGTTCAACTTCACTCCAAAATTCTCTACCACCTCCCCACAGCAGTGTAGGGGGATGGGAAACTGTGGCTGTGATCACTTCATCACATGTCCCTACCACTCCTTCCTCATCAGAGAGAGGGCTTCACACATTCTTCCCTGGCTCTGGCTGGGGGTCCTTCCCACTGGAGACAATTCTCCATGAATTTCTGCAAGGTGAGTCCTTCCCACAGGCTGCAGTTCTTTATGAAGTGCCTCACTGTAGGTTCCTTCCATAGGGTGCAGTCTTTCAGGAACAGCCTGCTCCAGTGTGGGTCTCCTGCAAGGTGACAAGTCCTGCCAGCAAACCTGCTTCAGGGTGGGCTCCCCTCTCCACAGGGCCGCAGATCCTGACAGGAGCCTGCTCCAGCATGTGCTTTCCATGGGGTCACAGTCTCCTTTGGGCATCCTCCTCTGGCATGGGGTCCTCCACAGTGAATATCTGCCCCCCGGTGGCTCCATGGGCTGCAGGGGCACAGCCTGCCCTCACCATGGGCTGCACCACGGGCTGCAGGGGAATCTCTGCTCTGGCACCCAGAGCACCTCCTGCCCCTCCTTCACTGACCTTGGTGTCTGCAGGGCTGCTTCTCTCACACATTCTCACTCCTCTCTCTGGCTGCAATTGCTCTTGTGTGGAACTTTTTCTTCTTCTTAAACATATTATCCCAGAATTGCAACCACTGTTGCTCAGCCTTGGTCAGTGACAAGTCTGGCTGGCAATGGCTCCGTCAGACATGGGAGAGCTTCTGGCAGCTTCTCTCAGAAGCCATTCCTGGAGCTCCACTGCTACCAAAACCTGACCCCAAAAGTCCAAAGCAATTGCTGCCTCTGCTAAAGCAGCGTTGCTGTCTCTGCTAAAGTCACTGCTAAAGAGCCTTTTTTGAAGTCCTGAGGAAGGTCCATCAGAAATGTGGTAGTGACCTCCCTTGAAGTTCATGTTGAATATAAATCTTTTGTATACTGTTATTTGTTTCTTCTACTGGCCACCTGCTTTTTTCTTGAAACTGTAAGATTTTTTTAGCATGGATTAACTCATGTTTAATGTGTGTCATCACATCACCAGGTTTATGTCCCTTCCTACAACTACAGTACAGGCGACAGTAAATGGCATGTTTTAAACCAAAAGATAGTGCCCATTTAACTTTGAAAGGCATCTGGGTTTTTTTTGCCTGTGCTGAGCATGGATACTAGCATTTTGTGGCCTTGAAGGAGTTATTCTCTTGTTTTCCAACAGGTGCTAAAAACCACGGTGCTGGTATGGAGCACAGGGATGTAGGTGAAGTGTTTGGTCCGTTGTCTCCCTGACCGGCTAAAACATGTTTCCAGATTATTCTTTTCATTAACCATTTCCAGAGAAGGGGGAACAATATGTTCCCTATGGGCAAGTTTGGAGATGCTCCTTCTGGTTCGCCTGCAGCACCACCAAGTGATTGGAAGCAGGAGCTGCTCAGATATGATGGAGACAATGGAGCTGAACCTCTCTAGTAAATCACAGGCCACAGTAAGCTGCAAAACCTTCAAGGACAGTAACAAAATAAACCCAGCTGATTGTGTATATCTCATCTGGGTATAAGAATACTGTGTTAGGGGGCTTAAAAGAAAGCAATTGAACTGACAGAACTCATCGTGTTAAAATTAGAAGGAGTTTTATCCTGGGTTTATAATGGCAGTGGCGCTTAGCCAGAGCTGGGGGCTACAGAACATGATCCTACTAAGCAGAGTATCAGAAGACCAGTATTTCTTAGTGATAGTTTTCCCATGGTTATAAACCTTGTTGCCAACAAGTGAAGTCCTTCCCAAAACTGGAGTTCTTTGCATGATGTTTCTGCAACTCTTTCTTCCCAAGATCTTCTCGCTGTCATTTGTGCCTTCAGAGTGCACTGCTGGGTAGACAGCAAAAACCTCTTTCAAGGAAAAGTGAATGCTCACGAAAAATTGAGTGTGACCCCGTGCTTCAAACACACAGTCCTGTTGTCATAGATATCAGCATGAGGAAAATACAGGGATTTAGAAAGGGAACAGAGAGAAATATTTCTTTCGCTGTAAAAAGTGACCTTGGAAATGTGCATATCAATTAACCAGCATCTGCCAAGAAGTTTTTCTACAAATAGAAAACTAAATAGCTTTCATAAAAGTACTTTTGTCTTTCTGAAAGAAATGGCTGGATGCCCACATGAATACTGTATCTTCAGCAAAAATGTGTATTTTAAAAAATCTCTTATCAGATATACCGGGATGAAATTAGTTTTGAGAAAAAAATGCTGTTGAGAGCCAAAGGAAATTGGAAATAAGAAACTCCACAATTGCAAATGCTAGTTTAGTTTTTTTCACATGAGCTTGCTGAAAAGGAACAGAACTCTTGTGCCTCTTAAATGTTTTCATAACTCTTCCAATATCCAGCTCTGAGAGGGAGAGGGCTGTGGGCATTCATTGCATGTAAAGTGCAAGAGAGAGACAAAGGGTCGAAGGATCAGAGCTCATTCTGGATAAACTAACTCAGAGCTTAGGCAACCACAGTACTGCCTCTTGACTGAATGAGCTTATATGTACTGAATAATTAGGTGCACTTATTTGCAGTGATTTGGTTTGGCATATCTTTTTGTTACACCTCACCTGAGCTTTCTTACAGAAATAAATTTCAGGAATTTGGTACTCAAGAGTTAAAAAATGGCGGGGGAATGAGACAGATAGTCTTGAGACTGGTGGGTGATCCTGGGAAATGGAAAAGGGAGAGAGTGACATTAAAGTGAATCGTGATGTTTCAGTTGGGTTATGTGATTTTTGGTTTCTCCGTTTTAAGCAAAGCAAATAATTACTGAAGGCCAACGTATCATAAATTACACAACCAAAGGGACTTTGCTTTATATACATAGCTTCCTGTTTAACTTATTTTTTTCCCTTTGAACAAATAAATTTTCCTTAATCTGTTTCTCAGGAAAGGAGGAGGAAATCGGCAGCTTTTATTAAACCTCTACTTGGGATAACATTGTCTCAATTCTGAGGGATGCTAACTACTTACCCTTGAACCAGTGATTGCTGAGCAGAGGTTGGTGGCTTGTGACCAATCACCACAGTAACTAGGCCAACAAAATTCCACCTTATTTTCACACACAGAACTTTGCCTTAATTCTTTGTATGTGAAGGACCCGCAAAAGGTGGAAGACCTGTTGGACTCTGTTGATTTTCCTAGTATTTCAGTTTTAGCCTCAGTATCCTGAAAAATACAGCTCTGTGGGAATAGCTTCAGTCCATTCATATTTTTAAAACTGAAACCTCCTTTACCAAACAGAATTACTCATAAACTGCCTTGTGCTTATAGTTGATAACTGTTCCTCTAAGATTCTCCTAATATTTGCCTGATCAGATTAAAGATTTGGCAAAAAGATTTGGCATCTAAATGTTTTTTTCACTTTTCCAGGGATGGTGATTCCACCACTTCCCTCAACACTCTATCTTAATGCCTGACAACACTTTCAGTGAAAAAAATTTTCCTAATATCCAATCTAAACCTCTGCTGATTCAACTTCAGGCCATTTCCTATCATCCTATCACTTGTAACTTGGGAGAAGACACTGACCCTCACCTGGCTACACCCTCCTTTCAGGTGGTTGTAGAGACCAATAAGGTTCCCCCTGAGCCTTCTTTTCTCCAGGCTAAACCCCCCCAGCTCCTTCAGCCACTCTTTATTGGACTTGCTCTCCAGACCCTTCACCAGCTTTGTTATCCTTCTCTGGACATGCTCCAGCCCTTCAATGTCTTTCTGGTAGAGAGGGGCCCAAAACTGAACATAGGATTTGAAATGCAGCCTCACCAGTGACATGTCCAGAAGAAAAATCACTGCCCTGGCCCTGCTCGCCACAGTGTTTCTGATGGTGGATTGCAGTTTGATTCTCTCCAATCACACACTATTAGAGCCATAGGTAATTCCCTGATTCTCCGGAATGCAGATTGCATTTGTAAACTCTGGTCTCTTTCTACAGCCTGAGGGAGTCTTTGTTGACGCAAGGAGTTCTTTGTTGGAGCTGACAGCAATATGGTGGCATTATAAACCAATAATCAGCAAAAAAACTTTTATTTGCCTGATTTCCAAAGAGGAAAAGCCTCAGTTAAAGGCTAAAAATGTGTCAATACTTTATGACGCCAACATCAGCATAATTTTACAAAGAACTTATTGAAAATGGAAACATGTTTCTTTGCTGTAAAAGAAAAGGAGTGGAATGAGATGAAGATTTCTTTGAAGGTAACTGAGCCATGAAAGTTAGAGCATTTCTATGGTAATGGCTTACACACAGTGCAGGTGCTCCTGTGCTGCAGAGATTGATTTTAAGTCCAGCAGCTTCCTGGTTTGCAAGTCGCACTGGTTGAATTACCCAGTTTGTTTTCTACTTGCCTAATTTTTCAAGTGGAGCTTTAGGTTTGCAAACAAACAAAAAGAAAAAAACCTTTTCATTTTTGCTCCTTTTCTTCATGCTGGGAGTTTTTCTGTCAAGGTGTCCTAGCTAGGTGATAAAAATGGCAGGTAGGAACACTATGAATTTAGTTGCATACTAGTCAGGCCTGAGAGAGTATGTAGGAAGAGCTTTAGCTGACTTTTGTGTGTAGAACCCTGTTAAATATGGATGTCACCTTCCCAAAAGCAAAGGAAGCCACAGTGAAATATTTCTGGCCATGACTCCTAGTCATTAGCACAAAACATGAGAGTTTGGCTGTGGAAACTAAGATGGACTTGTGGAGACTTTAGATGTATGTCAATGACCTTTATGAGGAGTGGGAAAAGCTCTTTGTGACCTTGGCACTTGTTCCTTATTTGCAGGTCTTGTTGTGATTAGGGAATTAATTTAGTTCAAATTAGCTGTGTGATGGTTTATGGAGTAAATTTGACTTGAGTTCCTAAATTCATTGGAAAGCTGGTAGCATGAGCTACTTTTCTAACCTCATGTTGTAATTTTTCAGCAAATTTTGTTCATGCAAATAATTTATTAATAAAACTAGAAAAATGCTTGATTGTGCAAATAGAATTCAGGTTGTGCTTGCAGAACTGCTGTTTTTATTTCAAAATCCTTCTTCTTACAAGCTTCTCTCCCTCACTCCTCTTTTTAGAATTGTATGGAAGTGTTTGCATGTGTAGTACAGTAGAGTGTGCTTGCCAGAAAGCTTGATAGCTGAATTCCTGGCCATTTTGTCATTTATTCATCTTCCAGGGCAGGATGATTTCTCAGTACAGAATGCTGCTGTGTCTTCTTGTGTTTTAGAAAATGACCCATATGATGGCATGAATAAATCCAGTCTACCTCAACCAACTGGTGCAAGTCCTATTAAAAATTTGATTATGCCAACATAGACTGCTTGGCAAGCACTGCATATTTACCATTTTCCTGTGACATTTTTCTGCTGGTATTGCTGTACCATGATTCCTCTAAGACATTTAGGTATGTTTCCATCATGATTCTGCAGTAAAGACAGTCACCACAGCTTAGTTCAGTGCTTGAATCTGTCTCTGTCTCTTGTCTTCCTGTTTCCATTTCTGTGTGTTTTAATATGTGAGGTTAAAATAAAAATATTTCTGGAGTAGATGGCAAATAATTGGTTTCAGCTTCTCTCCTCTTTCCTTTCCCCACTCAACCCACCTGGGCCTATGTTTATTGAACTCCATACATTGTCAAGACAGTATTTGTAAATGGAATTTAACTGTAGGTGAGCAGTACAAATGTAATAATATTACACAACTCTTGTTTAATTTTGAAAGCTTCATCCTCTGCAACAGCGCTTATAATGGACGGTTCAAGCTGAATTATCCATTATTGCTCCCAAAGTTTACAATTAAACTATCGATCAAAGCTGGCAGAAAATTCTCAAGCAGTCTGGGTGCGTACCAGGTTTGTTTTAGATGCAGGCTGAGGGAGAGAAAGCCAGAAGCAGCCTTCAGCTAATCCTCTTAGTGCTAACTGTCCTGGATGCAGCAGTGATTATGTATCGTGCTTATACAGTTTTAATAGTGCAGGTCCTATGCAATTTGCGACCTCTATTTCTGCCTGGAAAGATTGGAGCTTAACAGGTTTGGATCCACAGGGAACCAGCTTCGGCTTTTAGGCTTCTTCAGACACTGCAGAATGCATCTTTTCTGGGGAATTCCACAATAAAATGACTGTTATTTATCATTACAAACCTCTTTATCATTTAGTCAATAAAAGGCCTCTCTCTCTCACTTTTTTTTTCCATGGTGTGCTCAGAGTCAGAAATCTGTATTAGTCTCCCCTGGCCTGAAGGCAAGAGATGTCAAATGCTAAATCATGATCTGCCCTGGCTTTCTGGCTAAATTGTGTATGAAGGCCTGAGGCAAAAAGGTGCACATGCTCATTATTTGAAACAGAATGATTTTTCCCCCTTTCTTTCCTTTTTTTTAAAAATACATATTGAGACATATATGGTAACACACATACAGTAAGATTCTGAAAAGTATCAAACCTGAAACAAACCAGCCAGAGCTAAATATGTCAAATATATATGCTTGCAGATTGGGAAATAGGAAAGGGATTGTCAAGAAAAATCAGATGATCTTCCCCTTTTGAACTTTTTGTTATCAGTGGGGAAAAAAAGTGTTAAGAGTTGACAGCAAGGTGACAGATGTGGTAAATAATGCATCTGGTGAATTCACCCCTCTTTTTTTGGAGGGGGAGGACAAGTTTGAAATGAATCTTAGTTTCAAATTGGTCAGGAAACCCTTATGGAAACATATTTTAAAGCCTGTGATTGTTTTGCAAACTGTTTTGTGTGTGTTTTCATCTAGTTATTTGTTTGCAGTTTGTGATAGATCACCTTCCTTACAGGGCACTGTTACTACCCCAGGTTGACAAAGAGACTTTTGTGAAGAGATTTTAGGGCAGTCATCCCTTGGGCAAATTTTTGTGTGAAAATATTTGCATATGTTTGCCAGAGTCCTTCAATTCTGTAAGTATTGTCTGAGGGATGTATCATGCATACCAAAATAAAGGTGGAAAACAAAGGGTCATACTTGTCTTTGAAGTAAATTTAAATTTGTTATTTATCTATTTTGACACTAGGGAAATGTTCAAGATTGTTGTTTTCCAATATTTGTTCAGCAGAAGGTGACAAGGTTCTTCTATAAAAGCATATTAAACTTCACTATTTCCACACTGTGGACTAGAGTTTCAAAAGCTGCAATGAAACCTGGTGAGCTCCTCTGGAGAATCTAAACAATGTATGTATTATTTTTAGTGCTCCATATTTTCTGTGTTCAACAACAAAACATTCTACATATTTATGCTGACCACCTGCTATCGGTGTGAGCATGAAAGCAACCACAATTTGGAGAAGAAAAGAGGCTCGTGTGCAACAGGGATGTTATGTCCAGCCAGTGAAATTTTTGACATTGCAATTTCAATTTATATTCCAAAAGATGATTTATTCAAGTGCTTAGTTGCTAGTTGCAAATGCTGGGAATGAGCTCAGGCTGGTTGAATTCGGATATTCAATTTCTGAATGTTTTGGGGAAATTATATGATTGGATCAAAGTTTTCAGGGAAGACCCCTCAATGGGATGATGTATCATGGGCTGACACCTCCACCTAAAAAGCAAACTCTGTAAGTTCAACATCTTTTGAGCCGTTCAATTTCCAGTTCTCAGTGGAGGGCTTTAGTTTTAGATATATCTTAAATAGAAATTGGTTTGGTTTAAAATGTCACTGATTTATTAGAACTGTTCTAATATGTAATTTTTTAGTTATGACTGAAATGGTCTGCATTGTCAGTGTGATTTTTCCCAATTTAAAATAATGCATTTTGAGAGCCCTTATATCCTGGTCTTTGTAGTCAGATAAAAAATGAGTCTGCTCTGTACACATCACTGGCTCTGTATTTCTTCCAGAGAAAATGATGTCCTCTTGAAATTACCTGAGCTCTTCCCCAGCTGTCACATATATGAGAGTGAAATTAAAAAGTGGACTACGGTTTTCAAAACCTATCGTGGTCTCTGCTAGTTTGTAAAGTTCAATTAAAAGCATCTTTATGAATTTAACATGCAGAAATCATGCCTGACATTGATCAGAACATAAAAGTGAAATAATTTGATGTTTTCATGTTTGTCATATTAAAAGCAAAACCAAAATCAACAGACCAATACAAACCACACGTGAACTTTTCTGCAATTTCACTTTTTTCTTCAGGTTAAGGTAGAGTTTACTAGAAAAGAAAAGTCCTTATTAAGCACTGCATGACAGAAACATTAAGGGGACTTGTACAACTTTTAACAGAATCTGCTTACTTCTACTGTTTAAACATGAGAGAGTTCTCTGTTCTTTCCTTCTGCATGTAATCTTTCACGTTTTGCAAAGTTGGACTTCTCTGCTGCATTTGGGTTTCCAAAATATCATACGCTCTTTTTCTACATCCATTCCAAGTTCTTCAGTAGAGTTCTTCTGGAACATCAAGGAAATGCAAAATTTAAGAGTGATATTTGTCTCATAAATCTTATTGCAGAATTCTCATGGCTGATCACTTTGCTTGATTTTTTCCCTTCTTTTATTTGTTTTTCTTTTTTCTGTTAGTTCTCTTCAAAACTGAATCCAGTGCGACTGCATATAAATGCAATATGTTGTAATTTTTTTTTTCACTGTGGTTGTCACTCATCTCTGCTGAAAGCTTTGCAGTTTCACTAAAATAAGGTGGAGAATTAGACCCATGAGTTCTTTATTTGTTACACAGGAATAGAAAATACTTGGGACTAACAGACTTTTTGTTGCCTCCTTTCAACTTAATCACCATGCCTAACTTCTTTAAAAGCATTTTAAAATTTACAAACAGAGGAAAAAATAGTGCACTTCCAAGATGAGACCTTATTCTGACACCCTGTCATACTGTGTGATTTTACACCTAGTTAGAAATAATAAAAACAAGATTTGTAATGTAAAAACTAAACAACACATAAGTGTATCTGTAAGAAGTGAGAATCACAATTATATAGTCCAAATACCCTACATGGTTCTGAAATCATGTATTTCATTAGAAAATATAACTGTTTTCTCCTTTTTTTCTTCAGCTTGGCAACATGCAGGAAGCTAATCTCACTGTCTGTGTCCTCCAAACTGGAGCTGCCTTCAAGAAAAGGAGTACTTTAATGAATGAGACTGTTTACATACTTTTGATGATGTGTTTGTTTTAATTTAGTTGTAAGTTCATGCTTCTGTAGGATCCATCTGAATCGTATCCCCCAGCTATATGTGTAATTCAAGCTTCCTGTTTTAAGGTCATTGCTAATACAGAAAATTGTCATCATATTGGATATAAATGCAAGGAGAGATTTAAAAATGTTCATGAGCTTAGTATAGGTTTTCTTATTTCAGAAGTCAGCTTCTGTATGTATCTCTGGGTAAAATTTTTGTTAATATCCTTATGCAAACCAGAGCAATAGTCTGAGTCAAACACAATATGTCAACCATTCCTTCTCTTTTCTCATGGATTTTCTTTGTTCATCTGAAGAATATATTTATTTTAGCTTCCTAATTCATAGTTCCTATAGCATGTGCATGTTAAATTCCCATATATGAAACTAGTAAAGAAACTTTACCCCATCTTTTAGCTCGGCAAAACTCCATCAGCTGCATATAGAAGCAGCATTTCTGTGTAAGATGAGCTTTAGAGCAGTGTGAGCTTGGGAAATGTGACAGGCCTGAGTGTTCAGCACGTTGTATCACGTGCACAGATGACAGAGGACTGTGTACATCACCTGGCAAAATGTCAGTGGTCAGTCTGCGGTTACTTACCATGAGTTACTTACCATAACTGTGGTTTCAAGCCATTTGCTCTGGTGAAGTTCTTGTCTCCACTTGTGCCATCTACTCTAAAACAGGACTTGAGATGACAAAGCTTTAGCTTGTAAGGACAGCAAAAGGCTTGGAGAGTGGGCGTCTGGCTTGGTTTTTCTTGTGAAGGGCTGTGGAAACTTCTTGGTCTCAGCCTGAGAAGAGGAAGGGGCTGACAGGTTGGAAGAAGGGAGAAGGAAAGCCTTGTTTGGGTACCAGGACAGTAAGCAATAGGGAGGCATTTTTTAAAAACTGATTCAGCAGGACTGTTGAAAACATCTGTGGCACATTTTTTGGTGTTATTTTTTGCTTAGGGTGGTTGGTTTTTTGGTTTTTTTTGCAAATTGTCCTTTTAACTCTTCACCTTCTGTCTTTTCCTTTCATAATCCTAAATGATGTGTTGCCTGAGACTGGGGCTTTCTCTTTCCTTTACTTCCAAAGCACAAAGCAAGTGTGGCCATTCTCCCTGTTGCAGCCTGCCAAGTACTGCTGGATTACAAAAAGCGAGCAACAGAAAGAAGAATGGACAGTTATTGACACTGTGTTTATAGGGCCACTGGCAGACTTGCTTCCTGCCACTTGGGGACTGGAATTGGATTTTAAAATCAAACATTATTTTCTGTAAGGAAGCATTTATTTTCAGAGTCCTTGGCACACAGTGGCCTGAATAGTGCAGTCATAATTCTGGCAAAACTCCCAGCAGACATCTAAGTTACTTTTTCCTTGATTCAGGTCTGCAGGACTGTGCTTTTCAGTACAAACATGTCATACGTACGTGGCCTAATTCCCAGAAGCTCTGAGCAGACCCATTGTAAGTTGCCAACAAAGGGAGTGAAGAGAACGAGACAGCTTGGAATGTAGTTAATGAAATTATTCATGTTGCTTTCATAATTACATTTATAACTGCATCATCATAATGTGATGTGTTGATTAGTATCCGGAGCAGTTCATATAATTAAACTGAGCATAGGGAATTAGCAGAGTTAGAGCAACACCATGGTGCTGTTTCTAGCACAATTCTGTTCACAGCTGTTTGATGGATTGAGAGGTGACCACAGTGTGAGAACTAATGAAGAGACAGTGGCTCCCTTCCTTAGCAAGCTGGTGTCATCCTGAAAAAGGAATTTGCAGGGTGCAAAGGGAATTTGCCTCTGCAGCATCAGTGTGGTAGGTGTTTGGGACTGGCACTTGGTGCTGAACGTTACTTGGGTGCCTGATCTCGGCAGCCAGAAACTGCCCATAAATCTGCTCCTTTTTGCCATAGATGTCTGCAAAGTTTGCAATGAGCTGCTGCCAAAGATTTGTATTCAGCAGCACACGGCATCTGGAATGCACTCTGACACTTGGTCTATCAAAGTATTAAATGTGAACAAAAACCCCACATCACTCAAAAGGGGAAAGTTCTGCATTGTCTCTGGTTTAGACTTCAGCTGTCTGACCATAAGCAAATGCATTACCTTCTCTTTTGCCATGTGCCAAGTTACAGTTGTGTTGGGAAATGTTAGCAGGGCTATATAGCACGTGTAAAGGACTTTGAATATGAAAGTTAAATAGTTGCAGTCATTATAGAGTATTAAGAAATATTGGGTGTGAACAACATGTTCAATGAAGTTCCATGACAAAGACAACAGCCACGTAAGTCTTTACTAGTCCAGCCAAAAGCCAGTTTCTGCTAGGGAAAATAAGTGGCAATATCTCTTTAGGCTGGAGATTAGAAGAGGAGATCTGGTTTTGGAGATTTTCTAGTTTGTGTAGTCTAAGACCATTGTCTCAGTAACCTATCCACTAATGGATAGTACCAGATGATCCAGAGGCATAAGGACTCTGATCCAATGGCATGTTTATCAAACAACAAGGAAAAAGACATAATGCGAAGGCTTAGTTTTACTTTGTAATGCTTTCCATCTTGCCATATTATTTATGATCTCCTTTCAGATGTGTCATAAGGTGTATGCCGTGTACAGAATGGTTATATGAGGTTGGAGAGAGTTCAAGGAATTGTGGCAAAC
Source organism: Eopsaltria australis (assembly GCA_034509425.1). Taxonomy (NCBI): domain Eukaryota; kingdom Metazoa; phylum Chordata; class Aves; order Passeriformes; family Petroicidae; genus Eopsaltria; species Eopsaltria australis. The sequence goes on along the minus strand of JAVTVJ010000032.1, from coordinate 1,770,512 downwards.
TAATCAAGTGCCTAATTTGCATTTTATGTGAGTGGTTGAAAGTAGTTCGCAAATATAACTGTCTTGTAATAATCCTTATAGGTTTTGATAAAAATATGCACTTTGTACATGCATGTTACTTGTTTCCTGGCCATATTCTGGACCACATTGTGACAGCAATGTCAGTGTTGGCACCTCCCTGATTTAGGTTCTACTTTTTACGCTCATGGGTATTTGAACCAATGGAAGTTTCAATTTTCAGATGTTCATGGTAAATTTGCATTCCTTTTCTGGAATATTCCTTCACATTCTCATTCAGGAAATGTCTGCTATGTAATATTTATAACACAAGCAGAGACACTTGTGGTAGTCTGCCAGCTTTATTACACTGACTTGACCCTCTCATTGCTAGGTGTCAGTGTAAAAGTATACTTTCTATTACATTTTATTGCACCAACAAAGACAAAGGTAATAAATTAATATTTTTGACTGAGTTGTCTCTACATTTATAGGAAGATCCACTCTACACTCTGTATACTTCACTTCAAAAATACATCTATATTAATCTGTGGTAATGGCACAGAATAAAATTTATTCTACAATTTTGAGAAATTATGGTTTAATTAAATTGATCTACAGAGTGCTTGAAGGTAGCTTGTATGAAATTGATATGGAGAGTACACTGTAAGATTCAGTTGTTATCATTACAAGAATATTATTGCATAAGATAAATGTGATCCACTTATTTCTTTGATTTCTTCTAGTATCATTATTCTTTCAAAAATGAAATCTGTTATTTTGAGGGAATCTTTCCCACTGTTTAGCAGATTAATGATCATTCATGACATTATCAGTTCTGCATGCAGTATATAACTTTTGTATGGATTCCTGTACTAATATTGTACATCACTGGTGACTGACAGTACAACTCCTCCACCTAATATTTTGCAGTCTGATTCCAAATATCTTACCTGACAGCATTCTAATTTCTAAGTGCTCATTTTTCATCTAAATTACTTTTTCCCCATACAGATCTTTGCAAAAGAGTAGCAACAACACAATCCCTGCCACTTACAGGATATAATCTCCTCATATTTTGACCTTTTTTTTCCTGGACTACTTACAACTTAGGCAGTTTTTCACATGTAGCTGGGATGCTTTAAAAGAGGAAGGTATACACCGTATCAAAAATACTTTTTTGTTTGGATGTTTTTTGGGTGGGTTAGGATGGGGTTTTTATTTTTTTTTGGCGGGGGTGGTGGTGAAACTGGATCAGAATTTTCTTGAAAATCTTTAAAATAAAGTTATGATAAAAGTTTCTAGGTGAGTTTCCTATAGACTTCTAAAAAAAGAAATTGTGTTTAGTGCTACAAAAAGCACATAGTGCTCTAGTAGGCAACAAACTGTTCTGAAGATGTTAAATATTGTTGAACTTCTATGAGAGACCTCCAGAGTGAAAACAAGTTTTCCATAGAATGCTCCCACTGTCTGCAGAACTTACTTCCAGTGGGTAAAATGCTAGATCTGTAGTGGTTCTGCTCGCTGAAGGAAATGGAAAGTTCAGTTCAAAGCCTCCCTGGACAATTTCCAGTCTTTTACCAGTCCTGTTTTTGCCAAGGTTGGTTTTGGTTTTTAATTTTTTTTTTCAGCTTGGAATAATAGGAAAAAAATTAAATATGGGATTTTAATGGTGTGCCATGATAACTATGAGTATGTTTTTTCTTTGTGGTTTTATCTCTAGATACCCAGATTTCCTCTAGTCGTACTTTTTTGCTTCTAACATCCACTCACCACTCACTTCATTAACATGTTGAATCTCTGCCTGTTTTTAAAATCCCTTTATTTCGTGTGTTAATTTGTGTATTTTTTCCTATGCCTTCTGTATTTATTTTCCTCCTCTTGTCCTAGACCAGTCCCTTTTTTACTACACAGCTGCCTTAAGTCTTAATTCAGCTTTGTTACAGTATTCCAGCTTCAGTTCAGCTTTCTTTTTTTTTTTTTTTTTGCCCCGTCATTGCTCTGCATCTTTAAAAGCTGGCAGGTATTCCAGAGTTCATTGCTAGTAAATTCTTAGATATCTTTCTCTTCTTTAATTATAGTCATAAGATCAGTCAGCTTCTACTCTTTATGTCTTGTTTTCCTGTGTGGCTGTTGTTCATAAGTGGCTCTAACTGGGTTTTTTCTTATGTCTTGCCTGCAAATCTGTTTTGTCTGCAGGGATTATTTCCTTTTCCTGATTCTAGGCAGCTTGAGGTAGACAGTGGACTTTATTGTAGCAAAAAAGAAAGAAAAAGAGGGTAAAGAAAAGGTGTTTTTATTATTTTCCTATTATCAGAAGTAAATGGAGCCCAATCTTAAATCTTGTCCTGTCCAGCCTGCAGTTTCTGGCATACTCTTAGCATATATACAGTTTCTAAATTTTCTTCATGCCTGGGAAGGTCTTAAACATGCAGTTTCTGTAATTTTCCCAGTGTCCCATGTAGCTGCGAGCTATACTGCTACGCTTTCTTCATGACTACTAGTGCAGAATTTAAATTTGGATCCTGCGACTGTAGCAGTATTTTGTGGCTTTGCCATTAGCTTCTCCTTTTTATAGATGTGAATCCTAAATGCTATGTGTCTCCCTAACTGTGTGATGCAAAAGGGTATCATTTGCCATTATAGTTCCAGTCTTAAATCCATTCAGCTTTTGAGTCTTTGTGAACAACTTCATGGAGGTAAAGACTGGGATTATGAGTCATAAAAATGCCATTTTATTTTCTGTATATATATTGTGGTCAAGGAAGAACCAAAGTAATGTTTATAAAAGAACACCCTGGGAAAAGTTATATTGATTTTATCTAGCCTACCCATGCTTTTTCATTTTTAATCTTAGTACTTTCTCTACTAGACATGAATTTTTCCTCTTTTAGTGTTTTCAGTAGCTTAAATTTACTCACCTTTGGTCATATCAATGATGGTTGCCACAACTGCTCTCTTAGGTTCCTGGAGCTCCATGAAGATACTCACTGTCATACTTATGAAAGGGAAGAATAGAAAAATCAATTTTACTTAGATGGCAATTGGAAAAAATACATTTTTGTCCTGCATTCTACTTTCAGGATGTTTTATTCAGCCTGCTTTTCTAGAGGTAGTGTTGTCTGAATTCTGAGTTTTGTGATTGTCTTTAGAATTCACTTAGTGCTTGCAATATTAGTAATTTCTTTCCATTAAGGTTTGTTTCCCTTTAATATTTTCTGAAAAATAGAAGTAAAAGCAAAGTTAGGTATGTGCCATGGCAGTAAACGTTTTCTGAGGCATGGGTGTATTTTTTATATGGTTATTTAGAAATTTCATTTAAACTTCTACAGGACTAAGCTGTACATTCGATCATGAAGACTGGATTTTCATGGCTTCAGATTTGAAGACTGTTTAAGACTGAAGTGTGAAATGGAGTAAATCCATTCCCAATATGCAAGAGCCACCTCTTGTTTTCCTCTCCCGGTGTGTTCACAGATCAAATATATTCAGGAAAAATAAAATATGATAGTACAAATGTGCATAAAGCACATGAACTTGGTCCATCAGTTTCTCCGGAGAGGGGCTGTGTTGCTGACAGCAGTGAGGCTTCAAGAGGACTACTGCAGCTAAGAAACTCTTATTTTCCTTTTGCCCCCATAACTTATTTCCTTTACCTTTGTGCAGTGTGTATGAAAGAAAGAAGAAGGGAGAAGAAATACTTTTCTAAATGTCAGCTACCAGGAAGGGAAATGAAACATGAATCATGTATATATTTTGAGGAAAAGGAATTTTACTGTATATAGTATGTGTATATATTTATTTAGCTACATTAAAAAGTTAAGTGTCAGCAATAATAAACGAGCACATTTAAGACTGTGATTTTTTAACACTGGATCAGTCATGATTGAAACTATCCTTTTGATAATTCTGTGAATATAAAAAGCCTGGAAAATGGAAAAGATTATATATTTTGAATATATTTTTTTCAAAGTTATTTTATTTCTGATCACAATTTCTCTAAATTCTTTTTTTTTTTTGCTTAGTTTTAAAGGGTGCATGAGTGTCTAAGGAAAGCATAAACATCTTCTGAGTTGTCGATTTGAGTATGAAACTCAGTTTTTTTTGTGTTAACATGTGGATGGGTGTTCTTCAATTACCTTTTTTATGCAAAGGAATTGCCACTCTTAAGCACTGGGATTCTCCTTGTAGTGACTCTCCACTTTCAAATTTTAGCTAGTGGGTCCTCCAAAAAAATGTGTACATAGTGATGTGCATGAGAAAAAAGGCTGGGGTATTATGGTTTTAGCTGAATGTACTGTATAAAACCTCTTCACCCCAGCAGTCATACATGCTCTGATCCACCAGAATACTCCATTTAGGAATATTTAATTGTAGGGTTGAAGCTCAGATCTCTAATTAGTAGAAAGAGATTTGTGCACAAAATATTTTTTGTAACTTAAATATAGGCTCTCAAGCTCTTTTTGGTATTACAAGATTCCAGCCCTACAGGGTTGTGTGGCATTACCCTGGAACACAAAACAAAAGCTGGAGCTAACTAGCACAGATCCTCAATCTGTAGTTGGTGTTTGTTTTGCTGTTTATACAGAACACCAGGTCTCTGGATAATGAGGATGATGGAGAGATGATAGCTTGATTATCCCGCTGCTGTGCTTTTGCCAGGAACTGATGAATCCTTCACACTTTTTACTATCTCAGGCCAGTGGTACTGGGGAGGATGAGAAAAAATCGTAAAGATGACATGTTTGCTGTCCTGTTCCCTGATGGGGCTCCAATGTATTACCTGGATCTAATTATCTCATCTCGAGTTGACAGAGAGGCTTCCATGGCATGCTTTCCATCACTGGGAGCCTCCGCCAAGCTTCCAGTGGGCTGTCTAATAGCTTGATATATTTTTGGACCTCCTGCTCATTGGATGAACAAGCTGAAGTAAATCATGTGTTGACCTCAAAGCATTTATAAACTGTAGAACATTATATTCTCATCAGAGCCATAGGGGCAGTAAACTATAGTTTCTCTGCTGTGAAACATGGTTTTGGTTATGCACTGTGTTACTAGGGTTGTACTTAAACAATAATATATCATTTGTGGCACATGTCGCCTTCTTTATTGAAAGGCAAAACAAAGAGTTGAGGACAAAAATCATTACTACTTTAGCAATTTTTCACAAAATGCTTTTGTTTTGTACTTGACACACAGATGGGACATTGTACTGCAGTGTAAATGATGTATAGCAGCATGACAAATTTAATTTCCTTTATAAAACAAGAATAAGAATAGTGGACGAATTTGGGGAAACGGTGTTAACTTTTTTTTGTTAGTGTTAAAAATAAATTAAATAGGGGAATAAATAAAAAAAATTTTAAAAAGAGAGAGAGAGATCGATTTCAAGGGAAAATTCCTCTTGGAAACTGTTTGAGCCCTTTAATTGTCTTGGCAGATATTGATTAAAGTGCTTAAATGAAAATATTGAAAACAATAAACTCACTTGTGTTAGAGCTTTTGAATCACTGTGATAGTGATAATCCATGAGCAAGGAAGAAATTCACACAAGGTGTTACATGTTACACCACAGCTGGACTAAGCAAACAATAGAAGATCAATTCTGAGGAAAGCAAACCATATTCTTAGTACTGGTTTCAATCACAGACTCTTTGGTGCTTCAGCCATGTTAAAGAAATATAAATGCTACTTCTCAGTCTTCTTGCTTCAATTTAAGTCTGTATCACTGTGGTGTATTATGTCACACTGTGATAGGTGTCTGGTTCTGAGGAACAGTTTTGGGTTTGGTTTTATTCATGTGGCAAAACCCTGCCTTTTCCTTTTATAGTGGATTTCAAGGAAACATGACCAAAATCTTTACTATGTTTCCAACCAGCAAAATTTATGTAACATTTTCTCGTTATTAATCTTCAATAAGAAAACAATAATTGAATGGCTATAACATGAGAATGTCCCAACCCATGCATAAGCACAAGGATCCCATATTGTGAAGTGTTGTGCACGCATGAAATGGAGCACAAATAAATAAGAACATCTCCACCTTTTTCCCAATACTTTGTGTGAAACTGTTTTATCTCGGTCTTATTTCAGGTATAGCTGAAAACCAGTCCCATGGTCCTAAAATACAACACAATTATTTTTCTTTTTGTTCCAGCAGGTGCAGAGTTTTGCCATTTTCACAACAACCAAAGCTAAAGAACTTTTTAGGTATTTGTCTTTGTGGCTGCTGAAATCCTCAGTCTGGATTGCTGTATCTAGATTGTAAACAATTAAAAGTTTGAGGTTTTTCACATCTACCAGACTGGGGATGGTGTGTTAGAAAGATAATGTCTGTCTGCAAAGCATGAGTCTGAACATGACCTGGCCTTTGAAGTCCTCTTTCCTCTCTGCTACCAAAATTTTGAAATATTATGAATTTCTTTGAAGCAGGTGAGGAAAAGATATCCATGGTAGATAAGAGAAAAAAAAGAAAAAAAGACTGAGAAATTCTTCTATGAGAGAAGAGCTTGTGAAATTTGTGGTTAGGTCCTGCATGGACTCTCTGGTAGCTAACAGTGAGGTTGCTAATGATGCCATCTTTATCTTAGTCAAGGCATGTTTTTGGTCCTTTCCTGACAGATTTAGTTTGGAATTAACTTGCAGTATTCAAAGTCTTAGAGACTCTCTCTCACACACACACAAAGAAAGTATTATATATGCATGATTTCCCCACTCTAAAAGAATGTACTGTGTTTGTACAGCTAGAACCAGAGACTGCAGAGACTTGCTTTATCTTTTCCCCAGTGTTACTGTGTTAGAAACTGTGGGCACAAAGCTGGATTAAAATCATGGTGCCTGTCTGCTTTCCCTGCAAATTCCCATCACAAATCCAGTATGATGCCATTTATTTTGTCTACAGTTTTAGGTAAGAACTGTAATGATTTGCACTATTTTTATTGTTTTGTGGTTAAGCGTGTTTCCTTCTTTTATATCCTCCTGTCTGTCTCTACTTATAAGAGCTTCAGTCTTATCCTCAGCTGGTCTAAGTTGACACAGCTTTGCCTACATTAACAGTGCTGCAGTTATTTACATAAACTAAGGATATGGCCATGCATATGGGATCAGCATGAGTCTAGGAAATGACAGCCTACTTACCGGGAAGTATCCAGGACAGAGGACTTGTATTGAAGTAAATAATTAGCCCTGATAATACAATTGTTTTTTTCCAAATGGTCTCCTTTTGAGTATGTTAAATAAAGTTGATTAATTTATTTTTACCAAAGTTTATTGAGGTATTTTGCCAGCATGTGGTCTGCAGGTTCTCCCAGGGCACCAAGGTACCTACCACCCCTGCAGCCTGACCTTGTACTGTTTGGTCCCTCAAAACCTGGAGGGAGGTGGGATATATTAAAGAGGAATGCAGGGGTCATCACACATCTGGAACTTAGTCATAGTCTGGGCAGCCCATATTCACAACCCAGGTCATAGCTGGACCTGATATTTTAATAGCCCTTGTCTAGGATATACATTTAGAAATCCTTCCTTACATAATACTAGCTTGAATACAGAAGATTTGTACACCTGGATTGTAGGAAACATGATTTTTCAGCATTTGTCTAGCTGAACACTGCTTAATATTTTCTTTGTCAAAAATAGCTTCCCAGATGTCTTATGTGTGTATCCATAGCACCTTCCTCTCTGGCAAGATGGAAGATGTCTGACAAAAAGAAATCACAGTCAGATAAACTCTTATTCCTCTGCTGCTGTAAGCAAAAGCTATGAAAATGATGTGCCACTAAGACATCCTGAAAATCTAGAGAGACTCCAGGGCCATTTGTTCTTCCGTCTTCTGCTAACTTTCTGTGGGTAGTGCCTTTTGGCCTCCTTATGTAAGCATCTAAACTAAATGGGATCAATCTTTTAATGAACTGGGCTGCAGAATTTGTAGCTCAAGCTGCTATTTTCTCTTGTTATTGTGCTGTATGGTTTTAAGACTTTTTTTTTCTTTTTTTTTTTTTTTGGTGGTGTTCATCCATTTCTGAAAGAGACCTTCAGAAATGGAAATCTAAGACAAAGAAAAATTAGATTTCCTTTAATTGTAGAGTTGACAGCAGTTGGAGTGTCTGTAATCACATACATTAGCTGCTAAAATGCCTATTGAAGGTTTCAATTAGGAGAATTCTGACAATAGTGTTGAGAAGGTGGGATCCCAAGGAGCCCAAAGGATAGTGTAGAAGCTAGTGGTAATTATATTTTGGACCTGGAGAAAGAAAAGGCATCAGGTAAAGGAATATATTTCACATAAGCCATATCTGCTTTCTGTGGGGAGATGGAGCACATTGAGACCAAACCTTGTGATAACCACAAACTGCCAGCTGTGGCCAAACCCTATGGATTACAACTTGCCGTGGCTCCTTGTATGGTGACGCTTGGATAATAATTTAAAGAGAACAAGTCTTAATTAGTTTTCTTTTTGACATACAGCTGCAAGTCTAGGGCAGGCCTGACTGCATATGACATGATAATATCCAGCCATGCCCTAGAAATGATGACAGAGCACTGAACCTCAAGCTTCATCTTGATCTGGTGGACAATGATGAAAATCAGGTATGAGCTGCTATCATTGTGCAGTGAAAAGATGGAAATAACTTGAAAGTCAGGTGAACTGAGATTTGGACTTCACAAGTCAAAGGATTCTGAATGTCTTTTCATTCCATCTTCAATATTGCAAATACTCTTGAATAGAGATGCAAATAATATGTAAAGCTGGGGCTGTGCTCCCTGGTTTTCCTATAAAAGCAACAGGTACACTTACAAATTCAGTAATTTATCCTCTGGATTACTTCATCTGTGTTTGCTCATTGCTTTCTGAGTGCTGATCTTGTTAAAGATATGGTGCAAAGAAAAGAATCCTTTGTCACTACCTGCTGTTCACAGTACAAATATGATGTAGAGGGAAAAGCATATCAGGTTTCAGTATAGAAAGGTTGGGAGGAGTACCACTCCTTTTCAAGTGGAAGAAGCAGATCATGGTCATCTTAAATCCAGTAGCAATTTTACTAAGTTATGTTTTTCCAGGACTGGGCCTGAAGTGACCTGTTCCTCTAGTTCCTGTGAAACATGTAACAATGAACAGTCTGCCCAACACTGTTCTATTATTGGAGCTTATTTCAAAAATTAAAGCATAGCAAAACATACCCTTGTATTTTCCACCTGTACCTCAGGTAAAATTAATTTTTATTTTAAGCCTAACTGAACAGATGTGTTCCACAATGTCATAAAAATAATCATGCAATAACTTTTTTTTTTTTTTTTACTGATACTAAGATTTATCTCATTTGTGCATTTTTTAGCCTTTGTTTTGATTTCCATTTGCAATGTCTCTTTAGGCTTCCAGCATTTGGGAAAATTTATGTCTTCTGTAGAAATAAAAGGCAGCCTGTTATCTACAGGCACACCATAGGTACAACTGTATCTACAAAGGCCTGCTGAGGTGATGACTGGTGAGAATTGGGTTAATTTAGGTTAAAAATACCCAACCCCTGCCCTATGGAGCTGGAATGGATGAATCCAGAAGGGAAGGAGGGTGATGAGATTTGGAGAAGAAGGGAGCAGTAGCAGGAGGGTGTCAGCACGTGCCGTGGAGTGGAGCAGTCACTCCAGTCCAGCCACATGGATGCGTGGGAGTGAACAGCCGTGTGTGCCTGCACCTTGTATTTCAGCCCTCAAGGCAGACAGCAGGAGGATTCTGGTCAATCTTAACTGCCTAGTCACAGTCCATCAAGTCAGCTGTAAAAACTTCTGTTTCAATTAAATATAAGCTCATTGTATTTTCACACAACAGTTAATAAAATAAAACTCATTAGGAATATAGTGTTTAGACTAGAGCAAGTGATATTTTTTTAAATGTCACAGTGAAAAACACATTTCCTTTAATCAGCATCTGCTCTGTGTTAGGCTGCCTATAAAATGCGATGCATTGTTGACAATAGGGAAGGATGAAAACAAACAAACAGGAAAACTACAAAAGACATGGTATTAAGATCAAAGTGCATTAATCCCTCACTTTCCTTGGCATTTGAAAAATTATTTTATTCTTGACTCTAAACAATTTAACTTTCCACCAATTTTGAATTTGGACAGCAAGGGTGGACGAGTAATGGAAACAAAGTAGGGGATTTCATGTGAATTGAAAAATGAAATAAGGAGACAATAAAGGAGAAAATAATACACTGGTCTGAATAAATTAAGGTTGTTTTTTTTAAAGGAAATCAGCTCCATAATTGTAGAACAGATTTTACAGAAAAGTTTACAGAGATGGAAGTAGTGACACTTCCATGTAGTTTTTACTTGTACAAATATTAGTGTTTCTGTTGGAACTTAAAGATAAGGATTTAATGTGAAGAAATGTATGAGAAAACTGTGAGAGTACAGTGTGAAAAAGAGGAAATAATAGGCACTGTATGGGTTTTTTTTCCCTATCTAAATATGTAACTATAGTTTATTGTTTGGTAAATATTAAATGCAGAGATGAAACTTGTGTAGATTACTGATTTCAGCAATGAGCTTAATGCAAATGACCATGAGTCTATTGTATTTAGGCAGTAACCTGCTAAATACCTGAGGTGAATGAAGGGAGGTGACTTCCTTAATCATTAAACTAGTCCTTGATTATGGAGGATAACCACATCACCTCTAATCCCATTCATAAACACATCATGGTCCAAAGGTAAAATCATTGTGGTTTGTTCCTCTCTATTCCTATTAGGAAATATTTCACTGCTCTGATGGTTAGAAATCCTCTTGTAATTTCCAATGTAATTGTGGCTGGTTTATACCTATTTGTTTTGTGTCAGCGCTGTCCTTCAATGCGAATAGCTTTCTTCCTCCCTGCTGCTTACCCCCTGATACATTTATAGACAGCAATCACGGCACCTCTTAGCCTTTGTTCTGCTCTGTTAAACATGCAGTGCACTGTTGGGCTCCTCTAATCAAAGAGGTGTTCTCTTCCTTCAATTGTTTCTGTTCAGTACCGACTCTTTAAACTGATCGATCTTAAACGTGTTTGACCACAATGGGGTTTCGTGGTCCGTATGAGCCCCCTGCACAAATCCTTAAACAGGGGCTGTTGATTTTTTTCTGCTTCTGGAAATACTGAACCTGATACAGCCTGGGATAACACCTACAGTTTTCAAGGACCCAGTGCTGAGCAGTAGTCATCCTGGTTGCTGCAATTGTTTGTTTCTGCTCCTTCGTCTCCTCCAGGTGATGATCCCATAGTTTATGGGAAGAATCATCATCAGTATTTTTCCTGAAAGAGAGCAAGCTCATATTTCCTGTTGCAAGTTAACCACCAAAGTAGCAGGCCAAGCCTCGTGCCCAGGTTCCTATCTTAGAGTGGGATTAATTGACTCTGGAAATGCTCATTGCATTCCCTTCTGTGTTGGCTGAGGAACTAAACTTTCAGATGCCTGTCAGTAAAGTGAGGTGAATGCTGTGAAGATGCACACTGCTGCTATTTGAGGTAGGATCACATTTATACTGGTCACCAGGACCAGCCAGGCTTCTTTTGTGTGACCACCTCTTCTGTGACAACCCCTGCCTCTGGACTGTGTCATCAGCAGATTCATTAACATTTTCCTAATTTCTGATCACTAGAGTTTTTCCAGCTGCAGAAGGTTCTGCATGAAATACAGATGTACAATTTCAACCCTAAAACCTATGGAGTTGAAAAAAAGTTCCCACTGATGAAAGAAGCCCTGCAAAATAATAGACTTTACAAAAAAGAGCTTTCTGTTGGTAGGTTTTTATTTTGATGATGCCCCTATTAAGGTTTTAACAAGAAATTCCCAAAAAATCTCACATGTACCACAGGTGAAAATCCTTTTTGAGAACAAGAATTAGGAACTTCTGCATCTATTTTTTTCCCATTTTAAACCCAGACTATATCAGACTTATTGGACTATGCCTATGGGAATAGCAGAGGCCACAGGACTTGTAAAAAAAGTCTACTCAGTACATTTGTTTGAGATACTTATGCCAGTTTTCTGTAAAGTAAATGTTGTCTATTAAAACTATGGCATTCAAATTGTACAATGTGAAGTAAGAGACAAGAACACAACCTTTCAAGCAGGCTGTAGGAGAAAAATCCTCTTTTATTTCCCATTGTCTTATTCTATTGTATTTATTACAAACTGTTAAAATTATAAACAATTATTGCTAGCTAGTACCTATTTACATGGGATACAAATCAGGTAGCAGAGGATGTTTCTTAATTTTCCATGACAACTTGTGGCACTGTGTGTCAGAGGACTGTGTGTTAGTACCTGGTGGCATGGGAGGACTTGTCCCCCCCATCACATCTCAGGCCCTTACTTGCATGTTCTCTGTACAAACAGCAGAAAAGTGCATTGCTTTGAGTGGAACTTGGGTCAGATGACCTCCAGAAGTCCCTCATAGACCAAATTACATAAATCTATATATCTGTTTATTGCTGGATTTCTTTTACCTTCCTCTGAAGCACCTTGGTGCTGTTTACTAAGGCAGAATATTGGACTAAATGGGTTTGAAATATCATCCATCCTGGCAAGCCTTGTATTTCCATGTGCAAACAGGATTTATTAGAAACTCAATACATATCGAATGCAGGTCTTCAGGGATCTCTTATTTACTTTGGGCAGGTAAATATTGAATTGTCGTGAAAGGTATTTGACTCCATTTTGGAACATAAAGCAGAGGAGGTTAATAGAACAAAGAGAAGAAATCAACACCAGTGGTAAATGGTAACACACGTTACTTTACATCCCCTTCTGACTTTGCAAGTGGTGCATGTTTTGCATAGCTGTACAGAGCAAACTTCACAGTATCACAAGCCTCAAAGAGGGGAGCAGGAGTTGGGAGGGTGCTTTTGTAATCTCGTCAGGCTTGTTTGTGAGTTCCTCTCCTCTGCCAGTTATTTCAGCTATGTTTCTTTTCTTTTTGGAAAAAGGCAGCTAATTTGTCCTTTTTTTTTTTTTTTTTTTTTGTCAGTTACATGCCAGATGAAATCCTGGTGGTTGCAACTTTTCATGGCCAATGTAAAATGTCACAGGGAAGCTAAGGCACTTTGCAGGGTTTCCCACAAACCACTCCCTTATGAGGAACAGGGAGGAATGGGAATGTAAGAGGTGTCAAAGTTTGCAGCTGCCCCACACCACGGCTGGAGCCAGGGGAACCAAGGATTTATCCTGGTGCTGCGGTGAGTTGTCTTTTTCACCCACTGGAGACACATTAATGACACACTCATGGGAACATCAATAGCTGTGTGTGGGAATGGTTGGCTGAAGGAGCATCCATAATATAGCTGTTTTCAAAATGTTATGATTTATTGATGATTGTTTTTCTTAAAACTTTATCTACGACTTTAGGGGATTTCCCAAAGGGAAAAAAGGTGGAAATTTCACTCCCCCTTGCAGAAGTTTTAATAAGTATTCTAGTGTCCTATGTGATACAAATATATTTCTAAGATTGCCTATTATTATTGGTAATATCTTTAAAGTACTAGAGCAGCCTCCTGCAAACATTTTTAAATGAATACTTCCATTTTATTTCAATGTAATGCATCCTGCAGTTGCTGAAGATTTTAAGTTTTTATTGCATCTAAAGTAAATAAAATGGAAATATTTGGATACAGTGAGAAGTATTCTTTCTTCAAGTCTATAAATCAGCAGAAATTGGTATAGGAAGAATTCCAACTCACACTGTTCTTTCAGACCTTGAGATTTGCAAGCAAGTTCATACAATTATCACAATCCCATGCAATAAGTAGGATTATTTAAGGCAGAAACTATTGTTGACAAGATAAATAATGCTCTATATGAAACTGTACGTATCAATTGACCTGTAAGTTTTTTATATAACCCCCCCTTTTTTTTTCTAGTGAACACTACTCATTTAAAAATGTCCACAGGAAAGAAATGCTTGTTTTTACTGATTAAAATGTGTAAGCTGTCTTTTTAGCCTCCCTGCCAGTGTCATTCTTTGTGCTCTCATCACAACACAAAGAGACTCTGTTATTTACCCTGGGAAACAGGTGACTGAACTTATAAAAATCACTACAGGACAAGATGTATTGAGGCCTGGCACAGAATGACAAATTCTGGCGGGGTTTGCCAAGAAGAGACATATTGATTTTTAAATGATTAATAAGGAGAATATAATTGTATTTCATTAAGATGGATGGGATTTCATTTAGTCTGTCTTCTCCTTTTCCACTTCAGATGCGAAAGGAAATCAAGTCATCATCAATGGCACCTTGTGTTAGCCTGCCATGGAAACGAGGTCATTGATTGAGTAAAAGAAGTTTCTGAGAGGCTAGCCTGGTCTTTAATGGAGTTAGTCACATAGATAACATGGCAAAGATAACAGCACGGTTTCTCTCATTATTTTGAGAACAACCAAGACTTCGAAGACATTGATAACATCTCCGTTATGGATTTTGATGCTTTTCAAGTTGTATTTTGTCTCAAATAAATAAATTTGGATATACAAGTACACGGAATTTCTCATTTTTTCTTTTAAAGTTATTTGAAGCCAGTCCACTGTCTAAGATTGTGAAACTTACAGGCTGAAAAAGGGAGGAGATCAAAATCCTATAATCTGTATGTTTTGTAATTCTTATCAGGACAATCATGCTCTTAATCATATGTATGCAGTTAACTTTTCAGTGGATTTTTACATATTTTAGGACAGTGGTTAAATCAAACCTTTTCTTCCGCTGCCGCCTGAAAATGAGGGGTTTGTGAAATTGTTAAGCAACAATTTAGCAAATAGAAGGGCCTTTCCTCTCTTGTTTTCCAGCGCATATGTCCTGGATGCTAACTCATTTTACTTCTGACTGGCTGTTGGTTTTACTTTTCCAGAAGTTTTTATTCTAGTTGTAGGTCTTATTTAACAGCTCACATGGGAGTGGCTAAACTGCCTCAGAGGATGGTGTGTTAAGTAAAGTGGTTTTTGTTGCACTGCCAGTTTCTGTGTCCAAGTATATCAGTAGCTTTTGGGTTGTCAATTACATTGATTACATGCAGTTTTCATCAGAAGATCCAGATAAAATATTGAAAAGAATTTAGTGATGGGTGAGACTGAATGAGATATTAATTTAAGACTGAATTTGATATTAATTAATGAATGATGAAAGAGTGTAGCAGTTAAGGAATTAATAGAGAGTGAAAGGAAGGACACATGAAGGTGATAATCATGTTAGTACAAAGAATTCCTGTTTTTACTAAGTTACAAATATATTACAGTGCAACACAAAATTTATGTATTATTTTGGATGCAGTTGAAGATATGAAAGACATCACTCTACTTCTGCAGTTAGATAAAGCTGGGTTTTCAGTTCAACCAACATGGGTGTGGATGAAGATGGAAGGGTAAAAACATGGATGAGTAATTAAAAACTGATAAACCAAAAAACCTAGTTTTATACTGAACAGGTGGAGAACAGATTTTCAGGTATCATAAATGAGTTAATTATAATATAATAATCTCAGAGTGACTACTCATGCATTCAGGCACTGTAAACTGTAGTTTAAAACTACAGTTAAAACTATGCAGCATGTTATCAAGCCCATTTTTCAGGAAAGAAAACTGAGACAATGAAGTGGAGTATTCTGAGGCAGGTTACGAAGGATCCCTGAATTTGTTCCTTGAGCTAGATATTAATTTACTGTAAGACTTTGAACAAAACGCTTAGAAGTCATGCTAGAATGAAGATGTTGGTATTTAGTTACATGTTTCCTGTGAGAATTAAACAAGGTTTTCTGTGCAGTTTCCTGTAAGAGTCAGTTACTCCCTGCAATGTGGAGGCACAAAAATATGCATATATACGCAGCTGATAATGGAGTTGGAGAGGAACTTCCTTTTTTCTGTATGCTGGGCTTCTTGCTTCCATGGAGGCTGAGGAGAGCAATTCTCAGGGTATGCAAATAAGAGGGAAAGGTAAGAACCTGGGATGTAAAATGCAGATCACAAGTGTTTCCTACATCTATGTTGATAGTGGTTTTGAAAGAAAGTGGGAAAACTGTTTTAATGAAGCTCTCAGCTACTGCTGGGAGAGATTCCATAGTTATCTCATTCTCCCAGTTGAAATATTTACTGTCTGTCAAATCACAGTTTCAAAGGTTGGCAAAATTACCTTACCCATCTGAGCTTGTGATGATTCTTCCAGATTGCTTGGTGGAGCTATGCAGCCCAGGCACATACAACAGAAACTGTCTTGGATATGTGCAGCTGTAAAATTACTTCTGTTGCATTTTGGAGCACAAAGAGTTTCAGCCGCCCACCCCTGTGCCGCTATCAAAGTACCCAGGAGATTACTCTGCTGATATACAATGCTCTGTGATTCTCTGGTGGGGTTTTGGCTAACTGATGTCCCGCTGGATAAGAGATCTATAAGTTTTTAGAGTTATTACAGAATATCCTAATTCACTAAGGCATGACTTACCCTGGCGGATTTCTAATGAAACACTAAAAAAGGAACAAATTATGGCAACTAGGAAAAGGAATGATAGTGTGGTTTTGATCCTGGAGTTGGACTGTGGTGACTACAGAAGAAAAGAAATTTTCTAACAAGAATGTCCTCCAAAAGTAAAATGCGGGTTAAAAAACCCCTTAAATTTGGGGTTGTATTTGAAAGTGTCTCATTTAAACCAGAAATTCTACTAACAAAGTGGAGTCTAGGATGCGATGAGGTTTGTATAAGTTTACTGAATCAAGCAGGAAAAGTTCTGGAATCTGTGACTCCTGTCTTTGGGGTTAGTAGCTATTATAAGGCAGTGAGGGCAATTTCTCATTTTTCATTGCATTAATTTGTTGTAGATATGAAAAACTTGAAATTCAAAAAAGGATAGAGTAATTTTGAAGACTGAAAACTTTCTGTGGTACAGGAAAAACATGTACAACCTGGCTTTGCTAAGGATACGATCTCTGGTTTTGCCTCAGATTTTTGGGATTTTCAGCATATCGTCTTAGACTGTATTAATCTTTTTCTAAGATCTTATGATCTTATATTGTTCTCCTGTCTTAACTGTATGGACCCTATTTGTATACAAATTGTTGACTGTGTTTTGAATCCAGAGCAGTGTTAAAGGTAATTATCATTTAATCTTTTTTCTTGTTTGGTTAAATTCTTTGTTCTAGCTTTTCTTCCTTTTCCTTACTTCTTGTGAAGTCTATGAATATGCATTCAGGTCTTCTCTGTTTTGTTTTGAGAGGCTTTGGCAATGTCTGAGATTATTTCTCATGGGCTCTAACATCAAAACCGAAGGGATGAAGAAATTAGATATTTAACAAAGTCTTCATTTGTTCTGTAAAGTTAATTAGTCACTCTTGACCGTCAGAATAGATTAAAATTAAATATGGGTCAATTAACACTTGTTACTTTTGCTAGCTTCATTTCTGACCAGTCACGCTGAAATTATCACTGAAAGCCACAAGTTTATTTAAGTGGAAATTAAGATGCAGGATTAGCTTTCTCATTTTTACTGAAATCACTATTTTTTTTCCTTCGGAGCTTAAATCTGTTAATCTTTTTTTAGTTTGGTCCAGTAACGTCTAAATAAAAGGCAGAAATTTTGTGTCTGAGAAGGCTTGCACCTTTTTAATCTTGCAGTATGTATGAATAGATTGTTTCCTAAGAACTTAATAATCTTTATGGTTAATATACTCCCCTGACCAAACTTCATTTTTTGCACAAATCACATACATTATCACTTAGGATTGTACTCCAGCAATTTTTGATTTTTGGAACTAAATCTTACACTTGGTCCTTTACCTTGGGTCAACCTTGTGCTGGACCTTAACAGAAAAAGTTAATATCTTTGTGTTTTGCTTGTAACCAGCAAGTTAGATTCTTAGCTTCTTTCTGCGTGACCAGCAGATGCCTTGCATTTATCCGCTCAATTATTGTACAGTGCCTTTACACCAAGCAAACTTCTCAAGTTTGCAGTTTTCCTTCCTCATATTTCTGCCAAGCTAAAAGTCAGGATAAGGTCTCATTTCACTTTATTAGGAAAACAGAGTGCAAAATCTGACATTTGCCAATTTGATTATCACTTTCTCTGTTTTTACCTTTGGAGCTTATGGGATGTTGCAATTATTGCCCTGGTTATCATGGATCCTGCTAATTAAAACATGCTTTCAACTTGTTAATATAATTTAAAACCAAGCAAACTGAAGACAAACCAAACCAACGCACTGTTTCAGGTTAGAAATTGTTTTCAGTGTTTGTATTACATTTTTTCTTTGAATGTTGCTCTGCTTTCCCCACCATTTTTTCCATTCCTTCCTTTCAGTCCATAATTTATTTTTATTGGTTACAGTAAGACTGCAGGCTTTTCTACAGCTGAGCACAGCTGCTAATGTTTTCCTATTGATTCCACATGTTAGCTCAAAAGTGTATAATAATCTGTTTTAATCGTTGCCTTTGGCTTTTCCTCTTCCCACTCTGAGAAGTGCCCTCTGCCTCTGGCCTGGCATGGCCATAACCAGAAACTGATCCTAATTACATCAAACCACTCTCTGCCAAAATGCCCAAATATCCGTAACATGTTTGAATAACAACTGTTGGGAGACATAACTCCATCCAGCTCCCTGGAAAATGCTTCAAATTATCAACTCTAGATGTGCTGACAGAAAGAAAATCTTGTGGGCATGGTAGGAGGCTAAGCTACCTCTGGCCCGAAAGGGAATACCTTGGCAGTACAAATGTAATGCTATTTAAGTCCCCCCCTGCTTCAAATCCCTGCAGCTCTGAGGAAGCTCCAAATTATAACAGGGCTCCTAAGGGAACGGCACATAATCAGCCCCGCTGAAAACATGTTGAATAGTGCTAAATAAATCCCAGGTCTAATTATGTTACTGAGACTGCACGGGGACTGCGCATCTGGAAGTCCCCCCACCAAGTCCTGTGGTGGCTGCACAGTGAAGCACAGCCAGCTCCTCCAGCGTCCGTGGTAGCTCAGCAGCCATCTCCAGGAAGGAGCTGTGAGAGTCCCCTCACAGTGCAGGAGTAGCCCACATGAAATCACTGCTTATTTAATCTGTCAAACTCCTCTTCTTTAGTCTAGGGGGCATCTGCCGGGGCTGGTGTGAGAATCAGAGCTGTGGCATTGGGTGGGAATGGCTCACCTGCCTTCAGCTCTTTGCTCCCCGAAACAAAGCCAATCTTTTCGAAGCACTCAGTACACAGAAATGATAGAAGCAACTTGGGGTTTTGTCTGCAAATAAAGAGGGTGGTGTTTTCTTGGTGCAAGCAAGAGCTTTGCCACTGGTTTCTCTGGGACTGAGTTTCACCTGCATTGTCTCATGGACCAGCAAGCAATGGGAGAATTTGTTCAAAAGGTGTGAGCACCCTGCACAATCTTTTCTGTAGAAAATGACTGCTTTTTTTTAAACTCAGGAGGTGTGGTTCCTTGTTCTAATATGAGTGGCACCTTTCTGAGAAACCCTTGAAGCTACTGTCATGATTTTAAGTCACAAACACATACCATCTGGAACAGACCTTACTCTTGGTAGGTGACTCAGACTACATAGGCAGGTGTGAAAATAAAGCCTCTTGTTTAGGATCCTGAATTTTCTTATGCTGCTGTTTTTCGTCACTGATTCTGAAGGAAAAACATTAGCGTACGTGTATCACCAAGAGGTATAAAAAGCTATTTACAAATATTTGCATTACTCTCTTTATATTTTTCTTATGTTCTGCTTCTGCTATTTGATTAGTTGGCTGTCAGAAAGGAAGATGACATGCTAATTACTTTTGTAATTGTTGTACCAGTATAGTGTTGATAGTCAATATTACTGAGGTCTGCAGTCAGATTTCTGTATTGCTACATATTATTATGCATCAGTGATTCTTGATGATATATGAAGTGAATAATCCTAGGCTTTCCAACTTCCTAAAGAGGCCTGGAAGCACCCTGAGAATCTGAGTGCTAATTATAGAGACCACAGAGACAAATCCTTTCCTCTTTGCTGCATTAGTGAACAGTAGAAACCAGAAAATTTTGGATGGTCAATAGTAGCTCTGTTTAGTGTTTAGAAGAACTTGTTGTGAATATTTTGTATTGCTAAAACTTATGAGAAAAAAAGATACTGAAATTTCTCTGTTCTATGGGATACATATAATATTCTTTGATAAAATGCTCCTTTAATGCTGTGCATAACAAATCAGGTCTTTCCTTTGAAGTCCAAAAGAAAAAGTAAGGAACTAAATTTCATGTTCTCTCATTCCCCCCAAATTTAGATAATTTATCTTAGGACTTTATTAAAAAGAGGATTTTATTTTCTCAGGCTTTCTCATTCCATGTGCATGGGGGTTTTTTTTTGTGGCTTATTGAATCTAAATATATTCCTGTTTCTTTTCTCTAATCTGTAATTCTATCCCAGTATTAAGACTAATTTAATTTTTATTTCTAAATATCAGACCTTAGCAAGACCATATAGGTAAATTTCAATAAAAAATAACTCAGGTGTCTTCCCTGTTTTCTTGAAGTGACCACAGATCAACAGAAGCTGCTTGATTTGAATTCTGTATTCTCAAAAAAATACTGCACTACAGAAAATGCAGCTTTTCTTTCATCTGTGGAGAGCTGGTACCACATCATGTTCTTCTCTCTTTGCAGCAGTTTCTGGGCACCAGATGGAAAAATCAAGCTGGACCTTTTTAGTCTCACCTCTCTTGAACTTCAGTCCAGTGATACCTGCAGGGCCTTTGCCACCAATATTTTCTGCAGTGATGTTTGAACCATGTGCTTGACTAAGCAACAAAACTGCTGAGTCCTCGGAAATGAAATTTCCAAGTGGAAATCTCTGAGGCCTTTGAAATTTCTCCTGTGGCTGCTTTTACTGATGAAAGCTCTGGTGATGCCTGTGGTACAGTAGAGTACTCCAAGAAATTCAGAGTTGCTCTGTGATAGTCACTGCTTAAGTACTCATTGAGAAGAAGAGTGGCTAAGGTGGGAAACATCCACATCTTTCACAGCACTGCTGACCAGCAAGAGTCACAGTACAAACAGATATTGCAATGCTCTTAAACCTTTCAAACAAGCGGTGAGAAGTGTTTGGGGGCTGTAACCACCAGTCTGTCTCTCCTTCTTGCTGATCTCCTATGTCACAGCCAGGCAAAACCAAGGGAAAACCATGGGACTGCATTGTCAGATTGTCCCCTCAGAAACCTTGACTGAGACCTGGAAGCTGTTCTCCTCCTTCAGCTCAGTGGTGCACGGGCTCCTTATCTCCCCAGGCTTCTACAGGACTGGTGTGTTGGCATCATGTATTATTTGTCTGCTGACATTTAAAGAGAGTAATGGATACCTGCAAGGGAGTGGAGCCACTTCTGCCCAAGGAGGCTGACTGAGGTAAGCCAAGGTGCTTTGGCATGGAGAGGGGAGAGATGTGGGTGAATACAGATGTGCCTACCTTGAGGAAGAGTTAGGAGGTATCATATGAAAAAAAAATCAGTGTTCACAAAGGACACAGCAATGTACTGAAACTGCCTGCTACAGAGTGATTGGAATGCCAATGTTAGCATGAGTTCAATAACTGGGTAATTTTATAGATAAAAAGTGTGGTGATTATGGCAGACACAGACACCTGTTGAATTGCAAATTGTTAAAAGTTGGGAGAGCATTTCGGGAAAGTGCCTTTATATACAGCTTTTCCTATTACCTGGTTCTTTTATTCACTTTTGGCCATTGTCAGATACAGGACATTGGGCTACACAGACCCAGGGTATCTGTGGAGTTGCTTAGAGGAGAAACCAACAGTGTTTCTTTTCAAAACTGATCTGTTGTCAGTGTGGCTTGTGCCATAAAGTAGTTGCTTTCCCAGGCTGACAACTTCTCATAATTTGCAACAGTCTTGGCAGGGCCCAGGCTTTCAGGAAGGACCTCATACTGCTATCCACTTTGTTAAACAGAAGTTGGTTTTATATTTAGTGGTGCATGGAGTCTACAGATGAAACAAATCACTGCTATAGACTCAGCAAGATGAATAGGTCCTGTTGAAAACTAGCAAGGAAGGCTGAATGCAAGATTAATATGCAGTCCCAAGTTATGCTTCCCACAACTTTTATTGATTATTTGGAAAGTAAAAAACCACACAATTCCTTGTATAATTCACACTAAAATTCTTGTGCAATCATTCTTCAAAAAAACTAATTTGTCTGTGAGGAGAGATTTTTGACTGGTTACTCTTTGAGGGGCAGGAGGTTTAAAAGCATCCTGTCATCACATTTTTTTGTCAACAAATTCTCAAAATAAGCTCAGAATTCACAAATAGAAGACTTGTTCTGTCTAGAGGCTTCTCTATGCTGGAAGGTTATCCTGGGAAATAGGAAAGGACCTGTGAACTATTGGTTTCTCCCACTTCTAACTTTGATTGTAACTATGAACAGGTGACTCTTCCTGTAGTATTGTAAAGGTGAGACACTAAACATCTCTGTTCTGAGAATGTGATAAAGAATTGGCATCAAGAAGTGTTTCAAAGTTCAGGGACTGGACGAGGTATAGACTGCAAACATGTAGTGTGTTTTGCGAAGCTTTGATGTTTTAATGATGTCCTATGTTTTTTCCTCAGCTGCTTTGCAGAGGACCTTGTTGAAGAGATGTACTTTCTGGGTTAGGGGGGCATCTTTCTGTCAGAAATCTTGCAGTAGTATGTAAATTTACATACAACAGAGAATCAAAATGTCTTTTCTCCTTTCCCAGTCAATAAGAAGTGCAATTATCATTCATTTACTAGTCTTAATTGTGTTTTTTTAAAATTAATATGAGTGCTTTCAAAATCATCCATGCCTGGCTGCAAAGGGGAAATTCTGACCAAAATATGAATCTATAGCACGTCATCTAGAGGATGTGAAAAATTATATCCTACAAGGTCCAATGCTTTGTATTGATCTTACAGAAGAGACAAATCTCATGGGTCAAAGTTGAAGTGATATGGACAAGAAAAATCAATAATAATTTTAAAAATAGACATTTTTTCCTTTTCTTTTACTAATTCATGAAAAAAATAAAAGAGCACCATAAGACTTGCACATTATTGATGTTTTACAGATTACTACTGGTTTTTTTTTTTAATTAATTATGTTCTGGAAAATATTTTCTGCTAACATCCTGTTGGCAGAAACATGTTTTCAAAGCTGAAATCAAATGTTCCTATGCCAAGAGATCTGGCTTCTGTCGTGGCATGGCTAGTACAAGGGTTTTTGGTACTTTGAACACACAAAAAATTACAACCTTCCTTCTTTCCTCAGTAACAGTCCGAATTCCCTGTGACAGGATAGAAGGACCTCTGACATTCTGTGATGGATCTCTCTGGGTGGATTCTGACTTCTCTATTCCTGTCTCCCCAGGCTTTTCCCCATGTCTTCCAAAGGCAAACCCAGGAGGTAACAAGTTCCTGTGCTCCAGCTGCCTCATTCTCAGTCTGGTGTAAAAATGCAGTCCCGCGTACTTCAGCTTGGTAAGCACAATTAGCTGAACAAACTGGGCAAATATTTTCTTTTCTGCTGCTGTTCCTGAGACCATGAGATCTAGTGGGCCAGGTAGGCTGTTGGAGATGCTAGCCCTTTAAGCAGTAACCACCAGAACTTCTCTGAACTGATATCGGTGAAAAATTATTTTGGTGCCACAGATCTCTCCATATTTTCTGACTGCTTGTGGTGACTTGTATTTAGCAAATCTTAGTCTTTTTAGATATGAAAAGATCTAGATTTTTCTCTGTTTTGTGCAAATAAACACAGATCCTCTGGGCTGGAATTTTTTTAAAGCTTTCTGCCAGTGAACCAATGGTAGCAGATTTAGTATAAAAATTACTTGGGAAACCTTGCAGTCATTCAGGCCCTTGATCTAGCCACAGAGTGTGAGAGAGGAGGCATACTGTCCTATCTGCCCTTACACAGAGTCAAAATCTAGGAGAAATCTCCTTGGTTGAAAGTATTCCAGAGCTTCACTGACTCCTGGAAGCTGGTTTGGATTTGATCTAACATTATTTCAGGTTTCAGCAGGAAAATTTAATGCGGCTTTACCCTGTTACCCGCTCTTTGCCAGCACACAGAAATTTAGTTGAGAGCTGCTTAGCTTTATTCTTTCTCTCTTAGGAAAATCAAGCTGCTGTGGATTTTTGCCGTGTACAAATAAACCTCCTCTACCAATTAAAGAGGTCCCTCAGTAGGGATTTCCAAGACACCCACTCATCAGTGTTCACCTTCTGAGCACCTATGTGCTGGCATGACGACATTAGTGTCTTTGTTGATGATAAAAACAGAGGTTAGCATTCTGCAACATATGCCAGAAAAAAATTTCTCTTGGCAGGCTCCCTGGAGACAGCTTATTCATTAAAAAATAAAATTAGAAACCAGATTTGAATTACTTTGCTAAAGAGCTCAGGAAAATGCTTCATATCCATGTTCCTTCTTTCAATAAGTGCTCCCAGTATTTTGCTCCTTCCTACATCTTGTGTTGTGGCCTCTTGGTTGAAGAGAATGGAAATGGACAGAAACTAAGCTGCTGTTAAACATTGTTGCTATTATTTAAAGTCCTTAAAATACTGTACTGAATAGACCACTGTGGAAGGTGTCAACCATCAGGAGTGGTTTTGGCTTCTCCTAAAAGGCTTTTGCAAAGAGCATGCCTTGTAACTTTGCATGGGAAAACTTGTCAACCGGAGACTATGTGTGTTGGGGCTGGGAACAGGATAGGAGACTCCCACACACCTAATTATAGTCTTTAATATTGCACAACATTTATCAACCATTAAACAAAACAGTTGTTTAATTTCTAAGCTCTTTTAATTGAACATTAGTCACACACTCTCCCTTGGCCTCTACTTTCTGTGTTAAAGATCATAACCCTAGAAGCGCTTATTTGAAAGATTCCACAATTAAGGAGCCAGGAACATCCTTTCCCAGAGACAGGAGACATGACTTTGGGTGAAGGGTTACACCAGTGTAGCCAGTGGCAGAAACCAGCTAAGAGTATACAGAACCATAGAATCCTTCAGTTTGGAAAAGAAATTTGAGCCCAACCAATAGCCCAGCACTGCAAAGTCCTCCACTAGACCTTGTTCCTAAGTGTCACATCTACTTATTCTTTGAACACTTCCAGGAATGATAATTGCACCTCTTCTCTGAGCAGACTGTTCCAATACCAGGCAACCCCTTCAATGATTTGGACAACCCCTAAAAATCCAATTACACCCCCTCCTGCCCCCCAAATTCAACCTGAGGTAATTTCCTCTAATTCTATCCCTTGTAATTTGGGAGAAGAGACCAACCCTCACCTGGCCACACCCTCCTTTCAGGCAGTTTGAGAGACTGATAAGATGCCTCCTGAGCCACCTTTCCTCCAGGCAAAGAATCCCAGCTCCCTCAGCTGTTCCTCACAGGACTTGTGCTCCAGACCCTTCCCCAGCTCCGTTGCCCTTCTCTGGACATGCTCCAGCCTCTCAATGTCCTTCCTGTAGTGAGGGGCCCAGAACTGAGCACAGACTTTGAGGTTTGGCCTCAACAGTGCTGAGTACAGGGCGACAATCACTGCCCTGGTCCTGCTGGCCACACTATTGCTGATCCAAGCCAGGATGCCACATCTGGGCACACGCTGGCTTATGCTCAGCCACTGTTCACCAGCACACCCAGGTCTTTTTCTGCTAGGCATTTCCTAGCCACTATTCCCCAAGCCTGTAGCATTTAAAAAGTGCAGTGGGAAGTGGATGGAAGGAGTGTAACGGAGCAGATTGAAATGGAGAAAGAAAAACAATAGGTACAAATTTCTACCAGTTTCCTCAGGCATCCGTAGCAGCTGCTTAATGATACATGTATCATTATATCTTGGAGTAGTTGGAGGGCAGAAGCAGACTTGATTACACTACAGACAATTGTTTCACAATAATTCTGGACCATTTTTCATTAGCTGTCTCCCCTCACAGCAAAACAAGGGATAATTTTTTTCCTAAAAAATCTTATACCTCTAGAAGGTTGTCCAACAGTTAAAGATTTTTAATAATTCATCATGCGAAACATCTTGAGCTAAATACTAAATTTCCCAGCAATAACGGCAAAAGATGAATGAAAGGAGCTGAGGTTAACTTGCTCTGATAGAAACAAAAGGGTAAATAAAAAGAATGATGCTATCACTTTTCCATGATTTATCAGCACATTTTTATTACACCCTCCACTTTGACAAGTTTTGTCACTCAGTCTGTTGAGCCAAACCAGTTCATTCCAAGGAAGCTGATTAAGTAACTGATTAAAACAAAGCAGCAGATTTGTCTGCCTATAATCATTTACCATGACAGAAGCATTAGGTGGCAGCCCTTATTGGTGAGTGCAGCTGCTGACATTACCTTTCACAAAAGATAAGGACTTTTGGTTTTGATCACCTGTCCTAGACCATCCAACCCCAAGGTGGTAAGACTTCAGTGATGTGAGGAACAACTTTTATGGCAGTTACTTTTGTTTTCTTCCTTTTGAGCCACCTTTAAAAAGATGTGTCTCATTCATAACAACATTTATATGTGGTACTCCTGGCTTCATTAGGCAGACAGAATGTCCTTAGCTATGAGCAAAGAGGAATTTGTAGGAAGAAAAGCCTTGGTGATTCTTTTAGGTCTGCTTCCCAAGACACGCACTGTGATTGCTCCACCTTGGCTTTCCAGCATAGGTGAAGCAGGCTGTCTGTATAATTTCCACTTTGCTCCTAAAACTTCTTTTGGGTGCCTGAGGATGCAGCTGGATACCTAGGATTTACCAAAATGTATTTTAAAATGAAATGAAAGGAACTGGGTGTGAGAGACTCAAACCAACATCTGTGGTTTTCAATATGAGCTGAGGGGTTTATCTGGCTGTGGTGTATGATTAGGCACAACAGGCTCTTCCTGTGAGATGTTCTGAGTATGGCTATGATTAGTTAAGCAATAACTGCCTGCCTTTTTAAAATGCCTGAACTCTGGAATTCAAAGCAAGAGGCCTCTTCTGTTCAGGATCTCACTGTTGGATGTCCTTAGAGGCAACAATGTGTCCAGGAGCTCTATTTCCAAATCTGGTCTTGTAAGCAGAATGATGTGAAGCATCTACTGCAAATGGAAAAAAATAATAAATTTTGATTCTTCATCTGCAAGAAAAAAAATGCATTTTTCTTTCCTCAAAGGATCATGAATTTTCAAATTACAGGGAAAAAGTCTTCTCGTCTTTAGATATTGAGTCCTTAAAATACTGAAATGTGACTATATCTACAAAATGCACCCACATTCCCTACTTCATCTTGCTTATCAACAAAATGATAACCACTTCTGAATATAAGGTCACTGGAATTTGTATGCACTTCTTAAAATTGCTGGTTTAGCAACTGGTTCTGAGGTCAAATGTATTTTAAAATGCTGGGTCCTGCGCTACTTACTGCACTGCAACCAGTTAGAGACACTTCTCTAATCTTACTCAATTCATCATGGCCTTGTTTGAAGATTGTAATTTCAGTAGGTTTTCAGAGGAAAAGTAGACAGCAGCTAACTACAGAAAACAGCAAACTGTAAAACACCCTGCTGTGTTCACTTTTCCATTGCCCTAGCAATTGATGCTGCTTCTTCTCTTGCCCTGTGAGTTATAGCTTTAGTAAAGCATTGCCAGATTCAAGTCAGGAGGCCTCTGCTGGCACTGCAGAATGACAATTCTTATCTGTTTTCTATAGCCTGACATTTTCAGTAAGGCCTGGAAGGTTTGGTTAATAGGGTTTGTCAAAAGGGAGCTACCATATAAAATGTTGAAATATGGAAGGAGAGCAGAGCAGAGAACCCGTGTCACATTAAATGTTACCAAAGCAATTTCTAGGAGACTAATTATTCACAATAGATAACTAAACTGTAAATCTCTATTACAAGTGGGGGATTGAATGTGAGTTTCCTTGGAAAGCAGTTCTGAAGTCTGCTCCTTTAATAGCTAATGCATAAGGAAAATGGTAGATGTGCCAGAGGCTTTGAAAGATGAGAGGTCAAAGGATGAATGGACAATAACTCCTGGATTCATTCCCTCTGCAAGTTCTAAAAAGACATATTTGCATTATAAAATGCCTGATAGACTTTTTTTAATAGATACTGAAAGCATTCTGATGTAATAATTCTTTATGACTATTGATAACTAGAAAAAGGATGAAGGGACAGACATCTAAAGAGGGGTTTCTATTTATGCTTAGGCGTTGCTCAGCTGAATTTTCAAAGAACAGTGATAATCAGGTACTCCCTAAAATTTCATGTCCTGCCTTTTGGGTGTAAAGTCCCTTCTAAGATGGCAATTGCACTTGCTAATGTCCCTGTGAAATCCTGCTCCCTATTACCTGAAATAGCACATAGTGGGTAATCTGTGTCCTGAGGCAGTGTTTGTTCCTGTCCTTTCTATTATGAGGCATTTTGTGAGAGGAGAGGAAAGGTAGTGGACAGTGCCTGTGACAAGAGGCTTTCTGAAATATTCTTCCATGGTACTTCATACAACATTTCTTGATTCTGTTCTCTAGATACTACTCAGCCTCATGGATCCCTTTGGGTGTTTTTATTTATTGCTAACTAGTGTTTAATAAGTAGACAATGCATTGTGGCAGAAACTGTAGGTTTGACTATAGTTTTCCTGCTATTACCTCTGCTGTGCCTTCTTATTATTGCTCCTGCAATAAATTACATTTGCCCTGTAAATATATGGAGACTTGCCAACACAAGACAACTGCTATGCAAGTGAAAGTGTATTCTTAAGTAATAGAGCTGTAACTATACTACAGGTAGTGTGAACTCTTCTTTCTGATTTGAAGGGTATCATCCACCTCATTAGTAAAGCACACTTAAAGAAGCTCTTCTTTATGGAAGAGTTAAAAAGCAAAACTGTTCAGAGTGAACCAGGAAGGTAATTTCCTTCTTGGTGTCTATCTGCAGATGTAAGAGTTTAAAAATGCAGTAAGCTTATCTCTGGCAAAGAATATGCTCATAAATGGGGTTCCAAATCTTGGAATGAGGAATGTTTATGTCCCAAGTAATTGCATTAAACACGACTTAAATGTAGACAGGATGAAGGAGAGATAGATTTCTTCTGCTTACAAAGGAACGTGTGAATTCTTCAAGATCTTATGGTATTGCAGAAAGTTTCCGAATTCCATTATTCCTTGCCATAAACATTAAAATGTTCTTTTATCTGCTGATAGCCAGCAGTGATCTGTATGACTGGAAAAGAGCAAATGCAGTACTTTTGACTAGGCAGTGACCATGGTGACACTCAGAATTATGATGGTGGAGGGTCCTGTTACCTGCAAATGCATTTGTCTAGTTGATGAATTCCATGGGCTTTAAGCAATAGACCACCTATTCCTGTTGCCTGGCCCTGGGATTAATCTGTGCCTCAGGACTTCAGAGGTTTGGAGTATTTTCAAGTACCCTGCTCTGACAGGCAGGATGATTCTCTCTGTGCTACTGCTGAGTATTTTGGACATAACTGTAGCAGGCTGGTTATAGCTAATGTGCATGAACTCCGTGCAAAACAGAGCCTTTTGCCCTTAGAAAGCACTGAGTGATGCACTGCATGCATCAGACAGTCACTGCACTCGCACTACAAAGTGGATACTTCTGGAGTGACTTGTTTATTATGCACCTCTCGTTATGACTAGTGAATCCTAACATATCAAATTTATTTGCTTCACTGTGCATCTAAACTGGGACTGTTCATGTTCAGAGAATCATGAACAAAAATAAAATAACTCTTGTCCAGGCAAAGTATTTCTTGTCTGTCTTGTATCTGTATTTAGAGAGCAGCCAGTGGATTGTTACACCAAGGAATGAACTGTCAAGGAACTGCAGAGAGGAAGTGTGGACTATTTTACGAATGAAGTAATTCTGTACACAAAAATGCTCCTAATTACTAAGCTGTTGGCACTCTTATACTGCAGATGATTGTCAGGTTTATTCTAGGAAATCTCTGTTCTGGTGAGTCTTTAGATCAGCCTCAAAATTTTAATATCTATTTTTAGCTTGCTTGGACTTTATCTGCAACAAAACTACTATTGATATCTATCATATATGAACAGCATGAGTTCAATTCTTTCTGTGCATTTAATTTTCATTTATTAGAGTGGCTTAATTTTCTGTGTATTAATTTTCATTCAAAAGAGTGGCAATGAAATTGCACATTATAGTATAGTAATAAAGAGTACAGCAAAATAAGAGCAAAAGCAGAAACAAAGTTTCTTGGGTTTTAGTAAGATGTGATTTGCTATAAAATGGAGTAGTTCCATCAGAGTTGCAGGTCAAGGCAATGCTTCATAGGGAGTCTACAACAGGTGGTTGCTACAGCAATAAAATATGAAGAGAGGCATGTAATAGAGAAAAGCCCAGTCTGGGAAATGGACAGTGAAACAGGTGATTAAAGGTCTGACCTTCTCATAACAGTCCCCAGTGTTTTCATCTGAGGAAAGAGTGGAGATTCTCTTCCATCCTGATGTAGCTGGTGTCTCTGAAGTCTCCAGAGATGCTGGGGCTTCACAGAATCACAGAATATGCTGAACTGGAGAGGACCCACAGGGATCATCGAATCCAACTCCTGGGTCTGCACAGAGCACCATGACAGTCACACCATATCCCTTAGAGAGTTGTCTAAACACTTCCTGAGTTCTGGCAGGCTTGGTGCACTGACCACTTCCCTGGGGTGCCTGTTCTAAGCACCCAACCACCCTCTGGCTGAAGAACCTTTTCCTGACATCCAACCTAGACCTCCCCTTACACAGCCTCAGGCCATTCCTTCAGGTCCTGTCACTGGGCACCACAAAGAAGAAATCAGTGCCTGCCTCTCTGCTTCCCCCCCTCTGCCAGTGCAGAGGCCAGAGGCACAAAAGGGCACATTTGCAAAGATTTCAGTTGTAAGAAGCGTCTTTCCAGCAGAGGACACAGAGGAGAGGTGAGGATCTCATCACTGACCACTTGGGAAATCTGTCTGATGCTCTCACACAGTCAGTCATTTGTATCTTCGTCTGTGTCAGTTCTCAGATTTGTGTTGCTCCATTTGGGAGTCAAATTCAATTTCACTATTGAAGGGTTCATACATATTATTATACAGCAAGGAACTGGTACTTTATGGGGAGGATGAAAGTGGGGATTCTTAGCTAACCCTTTTTCTATTTTATGGCTGTAGAGGCCAGACAAAAGGGGTATTTTCACTGCCCTAATATACAGTGTATTTTATCCAATAAAGGTGAAAGCAGTGAGCATTCTGCACACCCTGAGGTCTACGATACTGAAAAACAAAAATTGTAAATATGAAAATTTCCAGGAATACATGCATGTAAGGGGTATTTTTGTTTGCTTTATTTGTTCTAGTGCTTTGAAAATATCATTGAGTTTCAGCAGCTCTCTTGCACGGGTGATTTTCAAGTGAAAATTTTTGGTTCGAGAGCTTTGGATGAGCTCAATTTTTGACCATTAATATAAAACTGATTAATTTTAACTCACTTGATTCTATAAGACCTGCTGCAGTTTGATTATCATGTAACTCTTATTAAGCAGTCAAGGAACTGGTGCATCTTCTGTTTAACAAAGTGTATTTTTTGGAAGATTTTGCAAAAGCAAAGGTGCCTGGTGGTGCCACTATTCTTTGTTTGTTTTATTTGTAGCAATCTTTGCATTGGCTAATGCTTGTATGAACCCCATCTATACTATGAACCCCATCTATACTATCCTTATTTTTGGTGAGGAGCTCTCAGTCAAGCACCAAGTCCCAGCAATGAGAAGTTGTTAAATGGGCTGTGGATGAAAAAAAACAAACCAAAATATTTCCAATGATTTTCCTTGCTTACCTTCTAGGCACTTATTCAAGAACCTGTTAGAAATTTGCTCAGCAGCACACACATATGCAAGTATATAAAAATTAAATTTTCTCACTTTGCATTAAGAGTTACCTCCTTCCCTGTAAAAAATGTCACAGAATAGTGAAATAAAATTTCTGAGAAAGCTGTTTTCTAGTCATAGAGTTGTGGTGGAGTCAAGTCACTTCAGAAATGTTGCAGAACCTGCACAAGGGAGGTGGAGCCACTGGGGTAATGCTGCATTCCTTCTGGTACTAAGTACCAACATCAATAAGACATTTTCCTAAATAGGTGCTCCCTCTTGTTCCTCCAGAAGAAATTGTAAGCCATGCTGATGTCTTTAGAGACCAGCACCTACTAACATGTTTTGGATGTGTCCTTTAATTATGGGGAGTTATTGAAATGTAGATTTTAAATTGTTCTGCTAGACGTTATTATCCATATTAAATTATATCTTTATACTTCAGAAAAGAAAACTAATGCACAGTTGCCACTAGTATCTCTTGTGAAAACCCTCAGCTACAGCAAACAAACCTGTTTCACTACAGAATTATGTATTTCAGTGGATGGCTAAAGTTCATTCATCTTAATATACTTATATAAATATATAGAATGAGAATGGCTGAAATAGAGGGAAGAGCATTCTGAGTTGCCTTTTTTTTTATGCTCATACTCTATTTTTTAGTATATTTAGTTGCAGAAACAATAACACAGTTTTTAAAATAAACTTTGCCTGGCACTGGAGCAAAGGGCAGAAGATTTCAACAAGGCATTTACTTTTTATTCCAAAAAATGACTCAGTAGTTTGCATTTTCTAGGAAGATTTTTTTTTTCTAAATAAGCCATCACATTTAAAGTTGATTTGTTCCAAGGAAAGGAGCTGAAATTAGTTACTGACATGCAATAACTCATTTCTTATTTTACCAACAGTAATTAAATTGCCTGGAACTGTTGTCATTTAACAGCTTATTAATTGACTAATGTGCATTACTTGCACGCAGGCTGTAGGTAAAATCCAAGGATTAGGGAAGGAAGAAAGAAGGAGGAGAAAAACCTCACTGCTTTTTGTGACCATCATAGATGAATGATTAATTTATTTCTTAACAAAGTGTCATTTTTGCAAACACTAAAAGGGGAGATTTAAATATGCAATTTCATCAACACTAGTCCTAAAGAAGGAAATGGTAGTCAACTATTAATTCTTTGGAGAGGAGAAAAATGAATAATTGGTTCTGGTCTCTTTTAACCCTATGAAGGTTATATAGCTCTTTCTTCCTCAAAAATCAATGATTTCTGCTTGGATTGGTATTTACATTATAAAATTCCTTCCTCTAATCCTATGATTGGCCAAATATTCTGAAATTTTTCTCCTTTTGTTCCACCAACATGGAAAGAAACTTTGTCACATGCATCAGGGAGTCTCAGCCTAATAGAACTACACACAAAAGTGGTTATAGGCAAGTTCAGCAGCTTTGATTGTGTCCAGTCAAATATGATACATTCCAGTGCTGCATTAGTGGCCTATGTGGGAAAAAAAAAATCAATGAGGTCAACATCTAAGTCCCAGCTGAGAATAATCCATTTCATAAAAATAAACTGAAAAGTTCTCAGTCATCCCAGTAAACTCTAATTTATAGTGTTGGAGGCTCCAAACAGAGTCTATGACTGTGTGAACAGACAGGGAAACATAGGTCAAGTTTTTTAAGGGAGAAATGTAAGATGAGATTTTCTGAATTGCTTAAACATCAAGAGACTTATAACAATAGCATCCTTCTATGAAACTGGAAATCATCAATTAGAAGATGTGGGGAGGGGAATTAATTAGATATGTGGGCTGCCTAAATATGAGAGCAGCATGGAAATTCAGTCCAATGAAGTAGCAGTAAAAACACAGACAAAAAAAAAAAAAGAAACTCATCATATAGGGCTTCTCAGAGGATGAAGGGGAATGGAATAACTCCAGGACATGAAGCTGAGGAGACTATCCATATTACTCAGTTTATACACCATGACTGGGGGGGTTGTTTGTCCAAATGCAGGATTCAATAGTGCCCATATCTCCATCTGCTTGGCTTTGCAGGTCTGTGATAAAAATCAGGTGACTCTTAGT
This sequence comes from Eopsaltria australis, assembly GCA_034509425.1. NCBI lineage: Eukaryota > Metazoa > Chordata > Aves > Passeriformes > Petroicidae > Eopsaltria > Eopsaltria australis. The sequence goes on along the minus strand of JAVTVJ010000032.1, from coordinate 1,736,561 downwards.
ACTGTTTTTCCTCTTTTAAGGCACAGCAGGTGAATTGTAAGCACTCTGCAAGTGCTTGCTTTTCTGCATTGAACAGAAAGGGAGTCTTTATCAAGAATGGGTTGTAGAGACCTCCACTCTGGATCTGTGAGGTGGGAGAAGATTAATCCCATACGGAAGTGCTTGCCTGTCATATCTGGGGACTCGATCAAGTACTTGGTTCTTAAATGCCACTGAACCTGCACCAGGCCCAAAATATGGCGGTGGTTTGGGGGTCACCATCATTCCTGTTGTTCAAAAGCAAGCCACAGGAAAAGTAAAGCCTTTGGATTTCTGTGATCATGGTGCAGAGAGAAGGAAAAAGCACTGAGTGTGCCGTCAGGCTCCCTGGAATTCGTTAGGCTATCTTTCAACGTGCAACTTCATGTAAGTCCGTAATGTGCTTGTTTTTATTTCAATAAAACAGTAATTTTGACAATAACTAAGTATGTCTGGCAGAATGGATGGGAAGGCTATGAAACTATTAATAACATTTGGACACCTCCTGCACTGTTTTAATGCATCACAAGTTAGCACAGTATTGATTCAGTATCAAAGTTCTGAGAAACAAGCCTCTTACCAATATCTAGGATCCGATGTTGTAATTGAACTAGAAAATGTTAGATTTCCAGCATTACTGCTGAGAATTCTTCCCAATAAATGTGTGTTTTCCACTGGGGCTGAAATCACTGCAACTGTTAGTTTTAATTTTTTTTCTTTTTCTATTTTTCTTATCATACAGGTTCTCTTTCTCCCCTTTGTGTGTAAAATAAACATAATGGGGCCAACTCCTGCATTTTACTACCTTGACTTGTGGGAACATCCTTTCAGATACTCGGGTTAGGTAATTAAATCTTTTGTGGAAGGATTAAACTCTGTAGAATGGAAAATGGGTGGACTTAGAAAATATTATGTAGGGAAAGAGACACAGTAGGAATCATGGGAAGAAGAAGCCTTTGTCAGTGTGTGAGGAACAAGGAGAAATAACAGAAAGAAAAAGAGAGCCATTGTTATGACACTGAAGAACAAGGAAGAAATAAGACCTACTGCTTACAGGAGAAATGAAATAGGAAGTGAGAATAAAGGCTCTGTATTTGAGTGGGTGCTGGTATATCCAAAACAGATGATACACCAGTTTCCATTATACATGCCTCCTCATTTCAGGATGTTCCTCAGATTTGTATATTCCTTTTTTTTCTTTATTCCTTACATCTGCAGCTATTGATCTCCAGAGATCTTCAGTAAAAAGAAGAAATGCAGGACACACCTTTTTTTATTTCCAAAGCTCATTTTGATTTTCATTCTTAGGTCTAGGATCACATTGGTCTAGTTTCTTTCAGGAAACAAGATCATAAAGGGAAGCAAAAAGGTTAATTTTTTGTTTAGTTTCCTTGTCTTTGTTAGATGTTAGTGGTTGTTAATTTATGCAGCGCACCTCACCTGCAGAATAGTGTCATTCTTCCTTTCCTGGTAAGTGGCCTGAGGTGCAACGCCCTGCAAGGTAAAAGCCTACTGTTGTTAAGCAGCAGAAGATACAGCTATGTAGATGAGATAAGACGGGGGGAAATACAGAGTTAGGAATGGCACTGCCACTGCAGTAGCACTTTTTCTCAAGTTACATCAGTAGATTTGTCCAAAACTACATTTTTTCTTCTAGTCTGTGAACTACCAATGCTGGGCATGGTATGGAGGCATTCACCTCCCTGATGGCTTTTCAAAGTGCCTGGGTTTTCCTCATCTGAAGCTATGCTGCTGTCATGAGAGTATGTTCTGTGTGAAAAGATATGTGGAGGGCAGAAAATCTTATTTCTGGTAGGAAGCCAACAGTTCTTCCTTATCCCAACGTGGTTCATCACATGGTTAATGCCAAGTGGCTGAAAAGCCACAGCTATAAATAACTTGTTGGTTACACATACTTTGTTCTTCAATTGTTTTTCTGTAGCTAATTATGTATAACAAAAATAACATGTCAAGTGTAGATAGCCTAGGAGTTATTTATCCTTTTCCTTGTTCATCCTAGATGGCTCCTAACCAAGAACAAAATGTGCCAGCAAACCTCAAGTGGCAAACTCTGAACCTGTAAGTACCTGCGATCTGCCTTAGAACGGATATTTAGCACTTAAAATGGAAGTGACACTTACTTCACATCACTGCATACAACAAAATTTGAAAATCTGAAGAACTTTACAACCTCCTGAGATTTCTAAACATGTACAGCCAAAAAAAAATTTAATCTTTCTGACTGATTGGTTTTAGAAGAAAAAAGGAATTTCAGTGGTTCAAGTGTGGAAATGTTTTATTCTGGACCAAATGTATCAAAAAGATACAGAAAATATGAATTGCCTGGATCAGAAGTAGTACCCAAAGCCATCTGGCATGTCATCAGGCTCTGTGGTTCTTCATAATGCTGCAGAGTTAATCTACTGTCTCATTAGAGTAGCTGACAAACTTCATTGAAAAGTACTGCAAATCTGTAAATCAGCCATAGGAACACAATGGCAAGTACAGGCAAATCTTTCAGAAAGATACCTTAGAAAGGTTGCCAACCTCCTGAGAAAAACATGAAAATAAGATTTATGTTTTGGTGGTTATGGGCAATGTCACAGAAATTTATGCTAAAACTCACTTCTCGTGCTGGTGTATGCAGTCTTGCACTATCACACCAGTTGGCTTCACTATCTGTGCATTCCCATTCCAGACTAAAACAGGTTTCAGATAAATGGAGAAACATAACCTGAAACTTTCTATTGACAGGTCTGAATGTCTTACTCTTCCAACTGCAGAAAAGCTATTCTAAAATACTTTTGGAATTTCACATGACATTTGGCCAAATATCAATAATTAATTGATGCTTGCTTCTAGTTTCTCATCAATTCATGAGACATAATGCAGTGCAGTTGCAGTGTCCTGGTGGAAGTACCTGTGCATGAGAATTTATACTTGTAGCTGTTGTTCCTGTGCTGACATAATTCTTTATGTCAATAACATTATTATTGTCCTGGACAATACCTGACATGAGTTTGCGTGTGCCATTGTTGCTGGGACAGGTCTCCTGTCATTTCAGGAATGGTCTGGTGTGTTGTTGCTCCTCCTCAAACTGAGGGGCTGTATATTATTTAGTGTACAAGTTTCCAGTTGCCAGTGTGTGAAACTCACATGTTCACAAACCAACAAAGGAAAGAAAAGAGAGCACATAACTTGGGATTCAGAAATAATTCATGATGATTTAGTTTAATTTGAGTTACTATAACCCTAAAGCTCCATTAAAACCTAAAATGAATGCTATTTCCTCCTGAGAGCAGAGAACAATCTGCTAACTTTTGCCAAGACGAGAGCTATTATGGTGTACAACATGAATGCATATAAATTACAAGGTTTATATTTGCTGTTTTTCCTAATGTTATCTTTGATTGGCATGTCAAATTAAAAGCAAAAGGGAAAGAAAAGGAAAAACCTGCATCAGATTAAGAAACATGTAAAGAAGTGTAATTTCTAACTACAAAACCCAAGACCTTCCCACTTCAAACAGTCCAAACAGGTTTTCTTTTAATGATTAGGTTTCACTTTTTCCCCTTTATACCAGGGATGCATGGAGAACACAGTAGTATTTGGAAATAATTCAGTAAGCTGGGTATCTCATTTTTTCACAACTCTAGTAACACTGGGCATGTTTCAGGTTTCCTACTGTTACTGTTTGGTGCAAGGAATACAGGAAAATTAAAGTAGGTTGAAAATTCCTGATTGAAACCAGCATAAAACGTCAAAGAAAATTTTTATATCTCAGGACACGGCACTGAAACTGTCCTGAACACTCTTCTAATGGCACTTGCAGCCTTTTGCAGGTAAACAAATAGGAAGTTGCTTTCCATTAAGGAAGACAGATGCTGCAGAGAGTCTGCGTCTCCCCAGAGCAGCTGCTCTATCTAAGATCCAAATAGGTCATTTAAGCCCTGATCCCAGAATGAGAGCTATTGGGTCAAAATGTGCCTATCCAGGGACTAAGTCATGACCTGATAAAAGTAAAAAACTGGGATTTTTATATATGTTTAAAGCATATTTTCAGAACATGAATATTTCAGGAGAATATTTTTCCTGCCTCACTCTTTGTATTTGACACAAAGAGCTTCAACTTTTGCGCATTTTAACTCAGCTGATTTTTGCTCCCATAGTTCAGCTCTTTTTTCATTCAGATAGTTTAATTTACCCGCTCTTTTATACACAGAGCTACTGTGTTTATGTTTATGGATAGTGAAATGTTTTTCTATATGTCAAATGAGCTTTTAAAAAGTATTATACTCTGCAGGCATGCAGGGCATGATGTTTAAACATAGCTTTCTCTTGCCTAGGCTTCCAGATGATTGAATTTTGAATCTCCTATGAGGTAAAAAAATTGATTATGGACCATTTTGGATAGGGTTTGGAACATAATTCTATCGCTATCTATTGATGTGCATTACCAGAAGCATCATAAAGCAACTGGATCCGGGATGTATTTTTAAGGAGATTATTGGATAGGGAATGGCTTAACATTTCTAGCTTCCTGTTGAATATTTTGAGCAGGGAAGGATATTGCAGCAGAAATCTACTGGAATATTATAATTTCCTTCTTACAGTAGCTAAAAAATTCATCAACATGCAATTGGAAAAGCAGCAACTTTGGAAAAGCAAGGGGCAGTCAGGGATGGTAGAGACAGGCTGAAGGCTCATCTCTCTTTGCTGGCAGTGAGCTGGGACATGTGGTAAGGATGGTGGAGAGACTGCAAATCCCACTACTCTGCATTGCCCCACCCCATATGCCTTCTTTGCCACTGGGACTTGCAGCAAAGCTTTTGGCTACAGTGGCCAACTCACAGTTAATGGTATCTCAGGTGCCAACAGAAGTGAAAATATGCTTTCTCTGCCCATTGATCTTTGTAAGATGTCTCAGAGTTGTTCAGTGTTGGAGTTACAAAAGGTTAGATCAAAGTTGTAATTTTCCCTGTTGTCCTTCTCCTGCACTGTCATTTGTATTTTGACACTTTTCCTACTGAAGAAAATGTGAATTTATAGTCTTTACAGCTTTGATCTTTCCATTTTCATACTTAAAAGAACCAACTTTTAATGTTCTCTATGAGTCTAAAACATTTCCCAAGTCTGTTAATTTCCTTACTGTATCATTTCCAATTGCAAAGTCAGAAGTCTCAATTCTATCACTGTTTTTGGCTTTCTCACTCTTTTTTTTTCTTTTTCCTTTGTAGTTTCAAGTTCACTCTTTTATTGCTGAAAAATCCTAGTATTTTTATTCCTGTTCGAAATCTGACTGCTTCCAAATCCCTAGAGTTCCAAGCCAATATATTTGGTAATGACTTCATACAAAGGAAAAGGAAACGAAGCCAATTTGTGTTTTCCATTGTTGTGATAAATGCATATCTGAACTTTCAGCTGGTCTTGGCCTCAAAAAATAAAGTAGCCAACTTTGCTGGGTGACACTATGGTCTGAAGAACAAACATAGTTTTCTTTGTTTATTATTTTGTGCTCAGGTGACTTTTCCTCCACATTTGAAAGTAAAGTTAGAGATGCAGCCATTAAATTGAAACAGGGGATTACTATAAACAGGAAATTAGAATAAGGTCCAGGCATTTGAACAAAGATTAATGTCATCTTATAATAGGCACTGCATAAAATCCCACAAAGAAAAGCTATGCCCCTAAAGAGAGCACTGAAGTACAGATGACTAAAAAACCTTTGAAATTAACCAGCACAAATTCAGGTTTTAAGGAAATCAGCATTTTCTCTGAAAGACACTAAATATTAACAGGGTTTTCTGTCAAGGGATATTTTGTTACTGTGGTAAATCTTTAGTAAAAGCTACTAGTATCCCTGAATTTTTGTGTGTTTTTTTTTCCAACTCTCTCTTGAAGTTACTGTATTCTTCAGAAGAGAGGTGATTGCAAAGCCTTTCCCAACTTCCCCTTTCTTCTTATCTTACCTTGGAGTTTAAAAAATGTGATCAGGATTTGTTTTCTTAAGAGATCTTGTATATTTATACCCATGCAAAGGAGAACTGAATAGAACACACATGTAGCCAGGAAACTGAAAAAACCCTCAAGCAAAACAAGTAAACTTCAGCGCCACCACCACCCTTACAGCCACTGCTCATGGCCAGGTTTTCTGCACTAGGAGCCCCCCAATCCACTGTGTGTAAAACTGCTTATCTGGACATGTTGATTTTGGGGCAGAGCTCCCATGACCCTTTAAAATCAGGGCAAATTTAGTGTTCAGTTTGTGCTGCTGTAGCCTCATGAGAAGGCTGACACAGAGCAGGGTTCTGTATCTCTGCCTTGCAATGCAGCCACACAAAAGTGACATTAATGCAGATGTGCTTAAGTAATAGTATAATTCTGAGTAGTGTCCTCAGAGGATGAATCGTACTGAGAACCAGTATATTGATGCTAAATTGTGCACTAAATTGGAGGCTTAAAAATGAGGAAGCTAGTAAAAAAGATGTTAAGGTGAAAAGTGAGGAAATTAAAGTGTTGCAGCTCAGCATGGGGGCTACTTAAACATCCCATAAAATGAGTAATAAATGAATACCCCTAGGAGGGGAAAAAAAAAAGAGCAACTCGAAGAGTAGGATTGTAAATTAATAGGTATAGGTAAAGGCAAAATTCTGGAAAATCTGAGCATGTCTCTCTACCGGAAGGGAAGATCTCAGCTTATGAAGAGGATTATAATTAATGGCAGGTAAATATGAGACAGAAATGTGGGGATACTAAAAGGCATTTTGCAAAGCAAACAGCCAAAAGCGTGTAAGCAAATAACAAAGAATTTGTTTAAATCTACAAAGAGCAGGAAGCCTACTAAAGCAGACAGAGACAGAGACAGAGTCAGCTAAAGGACAAAGCACTGGGAGAGGGGGCAGAAGAGGAAACAGCTGTGTGGTAGCTCTCCTGGCTGCTTCTCTCGGCCATGCTCTTTCCTGGCCTGATGTCCCCTTCTCTGAATGTTTCTCTTTCTTGCCACAGGCCTTCTCAAGCGATTTTGAGTGTCTTTCTTTCCTATTTTTCTTTGGTTTGTGGACTTTGCTCTATGACCAGGCACAGTCTCTGTCTTGCGTTTCCAACAGTGCCCTGGAGAAAGGGATATTTCCCCAGGATTATTTAAGTCTAGGAGCATTTTGAAAATGGAATGCCTGTAAAATCCCAGACCCAAAAGATCCTTAGGGAATTTAATCTCTACAAATGTTTTGTCAACAGTTTCTTTTACCTCTTTTGTGGCTTATATCGCAATGATTGAAAAGTGGGACCATATGGTATAACATAAGATATTAAAATGATAAAGAATACACAAAGCATCCTTGCAACAGCTTTGTGCATCTGTTTCAGCATCTTGGCTAAATTCCAATATGGGTTATTAGATTCCTAAATTCCCTACTCTTTAATTGTCTCTGTGATGATGTTGAATTGTTTCTATTCTAGTGTCCTGTGCATCTGTGCCTCAGTTTCCCAGCTGTACTGTCCTCTGATTAAAGAGCCAATTTAGGATTAACCCTTGAGCCCAACTGCTAAATCTTGCTGTACCAAAACAGTCCTTGAGAACAAATTAATGTTTTCAGCCACACTTATGGGCTGCTTGTATTCTGCTGGTGTCTTTGGAGGGTTGAATGGGTATTTCTTTCACCTTTTTGAAGAGTCCTGAGCAGGACACTTGAAGAGTAAGACACGTTGACTGAGCCCCACATCTTAAATAATGTGTTGCTAGCACCTTTATCCTCACTACACACCCTTTTATATGGTGAACATCCACCAAATTTTAGTAGAGGGAAATAATCTGTGAAATTTGAAGGGGAAACAGTTTTAAAACAATGTGAGTTTATAGTGTGCATCCTAATATTGTTCCTGTTTGTACTCTGTGTATTTTGGGAGTGTTTGATATTTAATAAGTAGAATGCAGTCTTTAAGTACTTTCTTTGCCTTAAGCTCTTAAGATATTATTCAGGCACTGAGAGTAATGGAAAATCACTAGTTAACAAAGAAAACTGATTTTTTGATGAGGTAACCACTTTATGGTGTAGGGCTTTATTCTATATTGCACTATATTTAACAATAGAGATAGATCTGAGGATGAATGAAGGGAAGTAGTTGGTTAGTAAAAATGATGATAGATTTCCTTGTGTAGTCATGAAAATGACATGTAGGACCTTTTCCATTGTACAGGAGAAAAAATATGCTGTGGTTTTGAAATGTAGCTTAAGGGAATGGCTGGTAAAAAAATGCTGAAAAAAGTTAAGAACATGTGCCAACAGTAACTGCCTGTGTTTGTTTTGCTTTTGGTTAAAAAGTCAGTTTAAATTGAAAAAGTAAAAATTTACTTAATTGGGGATTTTGATAGTGAATGAAACTGAACCTTCAGGATTTCCACAGGTTTTGAGAAAAGAGAAGATTTTTTTATTATAAAGCATGTGTTTTAATGGTTTGAAATAATAAGTCTAATAATGCCTATGTATATATATATGTGTGTGTGTGTCTGTATACACGATATCCACCAGGGAAGGTGAGGGTAGGAGGAAAAGAACTTCCAATAACTCGGTAGTCATATAGAAACAAACATTAATCAAAGTAGGTTAAAATTTCACAACAGGAAGTGTAGAGATCCAAATCATACTCCCTGTGCACCATTCAAATCCATAACCACACTGTGCTGTGGGGAGTCCTGGGGGCAAAGGATCTTCCCACCCAGATGTTACACAGCTGCAGTAGGGCAGGCAAAATAGGCTGCTCCACTGAGGAAAGCATGGTCATGTGGGGAAAGTGTTTGGCTGAGGTCTGCAAAAGTGTGGAAGGGAAACACTCAGGTTGGTTAACCAGCATTGAAACTAAGGTGACCTGGAAATTTCCAGGCTTATTATCTTTATTATTATTTTATTGTAATAATTTTTTTCTCTGTTGTGGGGAAAAGAAATCAGAGCTGTAAGAGGCTAGTCAGGAGATAATGTGCCTAACCAGTATTTCAGCTCACTCATTGTCCAGAGTTGGTAGTATCATCCCAAATATATTCTTTTTTCCTAAACAGACACAGCTTACTGTAAAGCTGGAGGCCAGACATCACATTTTTATTTGTATCTAACCTTCCCTTGAATCAGGAGTGCTTGGAAATAGGTCACTGTTCCATCAGGGAATCAGATCAGAGAAAATATTTAGTTGTGCATGCAGTATGTACTTTTAACGGCAATGTTTACCTAATGCACATTATGTTGTACTATAGGGTAGTTATGTCTTTCCTCTTCCTTCTCTTACCTCCTGTGTTACAGCTAATGTAGACCAGACACCAAATACCCACATTGGAAACGTATCTTCTTAGTTTATACAAACCACATTGGTGTAACAAAGCTTAAAATAACTGCTGTTTAAAGAAAAAGAAAAAAACCAAAAACATTTATGGGAAGCATTTTATTTCCTTGGCTTCTATTTCTCATGCATTGATGATTATGACTGTTAAAAAGCCACTGCAGTATTTCTTCTGTTTATTAAATTTATGGGCTTCAAATTCCTCATAGAGCTGATCAGGTCTGAGCTCTAGGAAACCTGGATGGAGGGGAGAAAAAAATAACAGTGAAAAATATGGGTGACGGAGGAAATAGGTGACAGAAGAGAACAAAACACAGGCTATTAGAATTATGTTCCTAATGGGCACTGGACCTTGTGTTTCATCTCTTGTGCTGCTTTTTGGCATGTTTGTCTTGCCAACATAGATGCAAATTTGTTGTCTCCTGCACCGTGTGGACCATGTGCTTAGCCTGGTGGGAGCAGCCCAGCCAGAGATATTTGGGTCTGCTCCAACAGAAATTGTCAAATCACATCTCTGTGCTCACAACCTGAGTACATCCCATGCTCAGTGATGCCAGGCTCTGGGAAAACAGTGTTCTGTCTCAGGCAGCCTACAATTCTGTGATGAATCCGTGAGGCTTCAGAGACCTTCAGGTATCTAAGTTAGGGTTGGACTCTCCAAGAGATAAAGCATCCTGTAGGTCATCATCCAATGGCTGTCATTCATCCCCAGTCCTGCTGGGCCACAGATCCTTGGTGTCTCAGAAACTCACAATGCTTCCACTCAAGTCTAGAGACTTGGCTGTGAAAAAAATTAAACACTTCAAAGCATTTTGCTTCTTATTCCCTGCTCACTTTGTTCACTAGCTCTTTCACACCATAGGAGCCAGTGAACTTTTCCAAATTATGACCTTCCTTCCTCTTTTCTGCCCCCTCTGCCTGTTATACTTTTCATGATATACTATAGCTAAGAGCAGCCAGACCTATATGAGGAAGAAGAATATGGATTAAACCCTGCAGAAGGAGATCCAGGAGACTGCACACCATGTGAGAAACAGCCATGGCTTGTGACATTTTCTGACATATTATGTGATCCATGTGGAACACACCAAAAATTGAATGTTGATGAGATTTACCTGCTGTTTCCAAGCTCACAATCAATGGGCACTGTAACTATAAATATGAAGATCCTTGTGGGAACCCAGAGTCATATGGTCAAACAGTGAAAAATAAACAGTTTGGTCAATGCTGCTAATGCTTTTCTCCAGATCTCAAAAACACTTTTTAGCCTTATACTGAGAAAAAAAAAGAAGTTCTGATAATTTATGTTACCCAGATGTTTTAAAATTCAACAGCTTTCACTACCCATAAATTTAATAGCATTAAACACCTGCTGGCTCAGAGAAGCAGTTCTTGCCAAAAAGAAAAGCAGGAGCATAGAGATACACTAATAATGTGCTCCCTTACTGTCAGAGCTAAGGCTCTGAGCTGGAGCCCAGCACAGCATTACCCCATGCAGAGAAAGTTTTTCTGCCTCTGTGCTTCATAACAATTCTAGCCTGCCAAATAATAATAAAAATACTTAAAAAGAAAAACAGTGGAAAAGTAAATTTGGAAAGTTTGGAAGGAGACTTGTCAGCCACTTGTTGAAACTCAAAAAAAGGCTGATTGTTGAAAACTGTGGAGAAATCTATAATGAAACATCAAAGCCTGGGTGCTCTTGGGACTGGGAGAGGAGCACAGGTCTGTGACAGTCAGTAGCACTTACATCAGTCTGGGAGTTGCACCTGGAATGTCAGAGAAGTGTGCTGGGTCAGACTGCAACAAACAGATATTGTGGTGGTGAATAAGCTTCAAAGGACAGGTTTTAAAATCTGTGCAGAAACTCACGAAGGGAAGGCTGAAGGGAAAAGGGAAATGCTTGAACAATTGAATGAGGTGGGAAGTCATATAAAAGTACAATTTTGGAAGGTATACCAATGCACTAAAAGCAGAGGAAAACAATGAGGAGAGAGAGCTTTAACAGGCTTGGCTGAATGTAGCACATAGAAGTTTTCAGTAATATCCTTGCAAATATAATCTTCAGCACAGTATCACTAGGTTTACAAGTCTTGTATTTCCTTATTAATGAGCAGCTGAATGGATTTTTATTTATAGAATAGTTGCTGAAAGGGAAGAGCATAAGCAATGATTCAGAGAGGAGTGAGTGTTACCAGATTGCTGTGGGTGAGCTGCTAATAAAGAAATGGAGGAGAAGGACTGTGTTGTCCATGATGGACTTTGGAGGCTGGCAACAGGGAAGTGGAGCACATATTCGGAAAATTTTTTGTTGGTGTTCCTGTGGTATTTTGGAGGAAATGCCTAGAAATCAGGCCACGTTGACAAGATGGCATTAGTGAATAAACGGAATGGAAATGTTCAAAGTTGGAGCTCTGACTGAAGAAGGAACCATCTCCTGCTAGACTTCCATGAGACTGTACCAGTCAAAAAACTGTGTTGTTCAGACACTGTGAGCAGCTTGGAGTGTGGATTATGAGCACAGAGCCAAGTGACTGCTGGCTTACAATTCAGTCCTTGCAGATGGGCTGTACTGAAGCAGTGCTGCTTTTAGGAACAGCTGATTGACAAATCAGAGAGAACCACATACTTCAAAACTAGTAATTTGTGTGAATTAATTTTCCCAATGTATCTTATGGCAGACCTGTGCTTGTATGTGGTATCTTTGACTTGTGAGAAGGAATAGTCTTGAGGCTTTTGTTCAAGAAACATCTCCAGGTAGAAGCTATAATAATAATGTTTCACAAATAGGAGGCAGTTTATGTTCTACTCTTGGAGCAAACCAATAATGTACCTCTGACTCCAAAGGGAAATTTATTGTTAATGGAAAAATTGCCTTCATCCTCTCTTTCTATTTAAGGCAGTCTTTGCTGCCAGTTTATCATGAACACATAAAGGTCTAATGCAGTATGGATTAGACTGAATAAAACTGAGAGAGCAGCAAGAACTCCAGATGTTCATTAGTGGAGTGGCTATTGTAAAGGACCACTGAGGAACTTCATCGGTTCTGTTCGCTCAAAGATTTCCAGTCATTAAATAATTTTCAAGGGACTCATATCAGCAGATTCTGTTTTGTATTTTATAAAACCTTTTCTTTTGTACACTGCTGTTCGCCACTGGCATTGGATAAAGAGTTCCATTGCAGTTGCCCCCACTTATGTCAGTGCTGAGTTCAGCCCTCTGCACTTGTGCATGCGTACTGCAAAGGCCACTCAGGTGCAATGACAGATGGGGTCTTAAAACTTTATTGCCCTGTGTCTAGAAACATAAGTAATAGTCAGTTTTGCATTGCTCTAACATTTTTTTAAAGTAAATTGGATTTTTTGATTGTATTTCATTCTTTTTAATAAAGTGTAGCAGGCACACTTACAGGGTTAGATTTTCAATTTATATAAAGAAAGACATTTTTTTCCACCAAAAAAAGATGCATTGATGCCTGCTATGGCAGCGAGCTGCATCCTGCTACCTATTGTTGTGCCCCACACTGTAGAGGAATGCCTTTTCCACCAAGGGAGAAACTCAATGTTGATCTGGTTCTGAATTTCAGAGTAGCTTTAGTCATAGCTAAATGAGAGGCTGAACACTTACTTGTTTTGTTTTCATTTTGTTTTGTTCATTTGTGTGTGCATGTCACCATGGATGGGATGTTTAGAATTTTTTTACCACCTTAAAAAGAGAAATGGTCCTCTGGGTCACCCAGAGACCCCTACTTGTTCCCTTTTTCCAAGTCTGTTGCAATTTTTTCCCCCTGCACCACCATCTGTCCTTTCCTTAAAGTACTAACCTTGCCCTTATTTTTTGCATAACTTCTTGCATTTTATTTGTACAAAGAAAAGGTCTCTTTTTTACTGTAAGAAACTTACAGACAGTTTCTTACAGAGATACAAGATGTACTCTGTACTCTTGACCATCAGAGCATTTAACTTTAAGGATGTGAATAATGACATTTACCTTAGTACCAAGCTTTTGAAGGTAGATAGGTACTGTGAAAGTTCAGTCACTTTGGTCATCATTTCCTTTCCATTTTCAAAATTGCCATTTTCTGTTTAAAGTCAGTGAAGCTGTTAGTTGTGAAGCCATGACACTAAAAATTTGTCTTGCTAGTTTAATATACAGACCTCAAGTACAGACTTCCAGAAATGGACAGAATTTGGGTTTTATTCTCATTCCTCAAAAGCAATAGTTTCTCAAAGCAGGCTTAAATATATAAATATATCTACATGCAGAGAGAGATCCCTATAAAAAATACAACATTTTCATAATTTTCATGTCCAAATGAAACAATGCTATGTATTGTTAGAGCTGTTCCTAAATATTCTCCTCTAAAACAAAGATCAGTTAGGTAGTGAGAGGACAGAATGCTATTTTCAACTTCTATGCCTTCACAAACGTCCTGTCTTTTATTGACTTAAAATTGAACAAAATACCACAAAACCATCCTGTCTTTCCCTTTTAATCAAAAGACTCACAGTTCCTTGCAAGACCGGATTTTAGGAACTATGTATGATGCTTTCTAGTGTTTGATTCAGAACGGTTTTTAACATGGTTTAAAATTTGATCTTCTGTTTCAAAAACCCCAACTGTTACTTTTTTTGCTCATTGTGTTAAAAATATGTGGCACAGATGGCACAACCTTTCCTCAGTCTTTGTTGTCACAGGTGATGACACCGCCATTTGAGGCCAAATTCAGTCCTTGATTACAATGAGAGATGGGAGAATGTGCCTTTAGGGAGAAAAGTGTTTTGGATCTCTCAAAAGCTTTTGATTAGCCTTCTCTTTCATTGGGTGTATTAAAATCCAAGACTTTTCAGCTAATATAGGAAGCCAGATGAAGTACATTGAACCATATCCTTACATGATTTCACTGAAAACAACTGTACTGAAGCATATTTGTGTTGGTAGAAGACTCAGCCATACAAGTGCCATTCCTGACAAGTTCCTAGATCTGTCAGGGCAGATCAATTCCATACTTCTCACAATGCAGTGAAATTACAGTCTTCACAACAAAATGTATACCAATGAATGTATGGACATGAAGCTTAATCAATAACTCTGTTATTGAAAATAATTTCTTAATTAGGTATATACATTTATGCTCATAAGTAGATGGGAACTTCACAAAACTGATCCCTGGTTTCAAGACTTGTGGCACCATAATAAAATTTAATGCTAAGTAGAATTCTCAAACTAGTTGTCACTTTTATACTTTCATTTCCCTTATTTTGCAACCTGAAGACCACAGATTATTTGCACTTAACCCAATACTAAGCCCATTTAGTGCTAGGCCCAGTGTTAAGCTTTTGGGCAGTGCCAGCTCCAAGTGGAATCCAGAGTCTCAGGTTAACTGTTTTGCTTGTGCAGTTCCTGGCAAAAGAAGGGCAGAATAACAGCAAAAGGAGGGACAATTGCAGCTAACCGGGACAAAATTCTCAATGATGGATTGGTTTTAATTCGTATCACTTCTCAGAGCTGAGATATCTCTTGTCTCCACAGGACCCATGGACTGGCACTCTTTCCTGAGGTCAGAGGCCAAAAAGAGTTTTTTTTAAAGGGCTGAGCTGGGTTAACTTCCATAAAACATTGCCAGCAGGTAAAACAAACCTTTTGTAAATTAGCTTTATGATTAATGTACTCATCCAGGTGCAAAGGCTCTGTAATCTACTACTCCCAAAGGAGGTCTCAAAGCACATCTCCCATGTGAATACCTTAAATCCCAGGCTGTGAGGAAAAAACACCTGACTATTTGGGTGGAGGAGTGGCATTGTACAGCAAACTGCAAGTGGATGAAAATCAGGGGTCTGGCTCATAGATGACATGTTATGAGCTATATGCTTATTAATTTTGTATGTTTTGTTTGCCAAACTGTGGATGAATGTCCTGCTCTTGATATCTGCTCTCAGAGCTGCTCACACACATTACATTAAACTACAACCAAATAAACAGCAAAAATAATTTTGATAGTGACACACACCTCATTTCAGTGACTCCCCCAAGGGAAAATCTGGCAGGTCCCTTCAGAATTTGAGGACACTGATAATCATCAATGACTTCAGAGGAAACTGTGGGCACACTACACTTTCAGAACCAGAAAACTGTTTTTCATGTTACCACAGTAAAGGTACAATACTGGCATATTTGCAAAAAATACTTGGTATAAGGAGCTGATGGTACTTAGTCCTTCCTGGTAGATTTGCAGGGTCTCCAAATAAAAGGCTTTGGAATTAACAAGAAAAAGTCAGAATATTTCCAGGCTTGGTATCCCTAAATAAAGATCCTTGCCTTTTGAGCTAAAGCCAAAACTTTAACGGCAGAAACCTGCAGAGATCACACACACTTTTGTCCAGTTCACATGATTTGTGAAACTGGTCCAGTCCACAGGATTTGTGAAGCTGGCTAAATGAACATTTAGGAAGGATTATTTTTCTTTTTTTTTGATCATCTTGTTTGTCTGGTTGATTTATCCTCCTGTCCTCCTTACACTGTCTACACTTTAATCTGTTTCTGGTTTATGGGAACTATAAAAAGTCTTTTACACTGAGAGATTTACTTTATTTGAATGCAAATTAAAACTATTATCTTTCAGTTACAGGCCAAAGATTGCAAAATAATGCTTGTTTATATCTTGAAAAACTAATCTTTCCCCCCTCCCCCCCATAATGCCCTGTAAATTGTTCAGTTGAAGTAGAAATGTACAGTTAATTTTTGCCAATCATTTATATGTTTTACATGCTAATTTGCTGAAGTAGATAACAAGATGTAGAGGAGTTAGATTAGAATGATACAAAACTACAATTTACTTTGCTGCTGCTGACTATATAAATACAGGCTCAACCTCCTCATGGTGGTTCCACTGAAACCAAAGAAGTCATGGCAGCCTATGTTAGTGCTTATGAAAAGGTGAAATGGAATTCACAGAAAGTTTACAAAGAGAGGGAGAAGAGGAGGAACACTTTACCTTTAGACAAATATGATAAAACAAATGATATTTTGAAGCCAGACAAAGAAATAAAATGCATTTCCCACACACTGACCCTGCTCTTTCTGTCTATGAGAAACGTTGGGTAACACGATCAGGTCCTTCTGTAGGGCAGAGAGTCAAATGACCCAGCATCTGGGTGTGCAGTGTGCTCATGTAAGGGGAATGTTTGTTCATTCACACATTCAGAAATTAGTGGAGGCTCAAGGCTATGTTGGTAACTCTGGCTTGATTTAATTCATAAAGGCTGATCAGACCAATCAGTGATGGAAGAAAAGAAATTCTTAAAGGTCAGACACCTCCAAACCATATCCCTTTTCTATTTTACCAGTAGTGTTATTAGCTGACATGGAACATTTTTGAAGCTGTGAGAGCAGCTCTCTTTAAGCAGTGAAAGCCACTTTTAATTGCCAGCATTCCAGTTGTGGGTTTGGTGTTGTCTGCTTGACAAAAGAGCAGTTAGGTCAGCTGAGGAAGAAAGAATTGTCACCTTGATAACTGATAGCACAGCCAATATCCACTGCCTTATGTTTAAGGGATTTTGCTTCAGTTGAAATTCTTCATTTCTGTTAAAGAATTGAAGTGTGACATTTCATAATCCTGAAATCCTTCCAGAAGCTGGAGAAAAAAACACTATTGGTTTATTTTCAAAAACTCTCAGTGCGCTGTCACAATACGAAGCCTGGGATCTTGAGTTAGCACAGAACCTGCCAGTTTCTGCAATGTAAAAATCAGTTCACAGTTTTGTCTGCATTTGGTAAATTCATTTGTGGGATATTAAAGTCATTGTTGAAGAACACAAATCAAAATCCTTGGAAAGAATAGTGAAATTATATTCTCTGGTTTTCTTTTCTCCTGGTCCCAACCTGTTTTCCTTAAGTCAATCAAAAATACTTGAAGTGAAAATATGTGGGATTTTTCTTTGAAGAAAAAAAGCAAAGAAAGCATAATAAAGCTGTAGTTTCTTGATGCCTCATGCTGGACAAGGAAATCTCTTTCCTTTTTTTTTTTTTTTGGTTTTTTTTTGTTTTTTTTTTTTTTGTTGGAAACATTTTGCTGAAAAAAATGTTTTCATAACCAAAATTTACAAGAAAAGAAAGGCCAGTCTCCCTGACAGTTTTAGAAAATTCTAGCTAGAAATTCAAACATTCATTTGGAAATAATGTGTGTAGATTTAAAGTGTGTCTTAACTAAATCATTTGAAGTTTAAAATACCTGAATTTATATTGATATTAATTGATCCTCAATTAATAAAAATTATTATAACTTGAAAGGAATCTTCTGCATGTGAACTGACTGATTTACTCTCTGAAAAGAAAAAAAATAGAATGTATCCTGTATAATTTCTCTTCAAAAAACTGGTTTGTAGACTGTTTCCGCTGGAGCTTTTCTTGATCACCGCTTTATAAAAACTGACTTGATTCCTAAATAACTTGAATAGACAGGAAGGGGACCAGGAAATACAGATACAACCTTAACATATTTTCTCCTCTAGTGCTATAAGAAGTAGCTTCATTTTGACTCATATACTTTTATGCTCTGTTTTGAAACACTTTAATTTGAAGTTTGAATTGTGAAATAACAGGGCCAGAGGAATTTCCCTTTTGGTTTTTACTGCTTCCAAAATCAAGTCATATGGGTAAAGATCTTAAAATTGGGGTCCAGTGTGTGTAGCTTTACTAATAGTATCTATGTGATCATGTCATTCCTGAGAAAACCATGTTTCAAATAAAAAGGAAATGTCAACCTTGTGTATTTTTTATTAAGTCTCTTTTCTTCTTCTCTTTAAGTTCAGCTTAAGCTGGCCACTTGCTTTGTCTGGTTTATTTTAATTAGAAATGAGCAGATTCATTAACTGTGCAACTTGGTGGTCAGGCAGTGACTGGATATGTCCAATAATGGGTAATAGCTGTATTTTTCATTGGGAGACCAGTGTTTGCTTTGGAGAGCACCTGGGAACAGATGTAATCTGAGATGGCACCATGTTTACCTTTAGTTTCACTGATACGCTGAGCATGTTTGAAACCAGTGAGAAAGAAAAACAAACATTTCAGAAGAAAGTACCTGCAAGCACTCACTGTACCCCAGACTGGGTCCCTGGGCTGCAGTCAGAAACTGCAGTAGCAGGGCTGTACACACGCTCGAGAAATGCACACATGCACATGTACACATGTATTTCATGGTACAGTCGTGTCCTGAGCCTGGCTTTCCAGCTGATCCCATCAGTCCCTTTTTTGCTGTGAGGCTGACCAAGTACTGGCACAGGTTGCCCAGAGAGGCTCCATGCTTGGAGGTACTCAAAAGCAATTTGGACGTGGTCCTGGGGAAACAGCTCCAGATGGCCCTGCTTGAGCAGGTGGCTTGGACTATGTGACCTCCAGAGGTCCCTTCCAACCTCAACCAGTCTGTGATCCTGTGATTTTATGTGCATCTAAGCCATTTGATGAACTGCTTGTCAACTAATGCTAGTCAGCACCAAAGCTACTATCAATGTCTTTCTGCTCATCAGAAAACTGTCTTGATTTGCAAAGTTTCATGTAATGGGTTTGTGCCGTATTTCTTATCTTGGATAAGACATATGAATATTACTGGTAATCAAGGTCATTTTAAGAAGTAGTTACATAAGTAACTCAGAAAACAATCTGAGGAACATGAACAGAAATATTCCAGTACTACACATGATATTAAAATAATAAGATTCTTGTCTCCTCATGGTGTTTTCAGCATTATTT
This sequence comes from Eopsaltria australis, assembly GCA_034509425.1. Lineage (NCBI taxonomy): Eukaryota > Metazoa > Chordata > Aves > Passeriformes > Petroicidae > Eopsaltria > Eopsaltria australis. The sequence continues at coordinate 1,717,472 of JAVTVJ010000032.1, read as the reverse complement.
TCCTGTCAAAATGACTTAATTTCAGATTGCAGTTTGCATGTATGCAATCAGGTAAAGGAGGAAGTAGAACAAACAATTCATATTACCCATTTCCCAAAGCTGTCTCATTAATCTCTAATTGTTTCTTTTGCATCCCGTGGCAGCAGAATAAAACATTTATCCAAGATTTGCACAGCTGCCAACATGTGTACTCCAGTACAGCCTTACTTAGTAGAAACTGCTATGGACATACACCCTGGGAGGCATTACCCACTTCTATGGGTTACTCTATGGCTTCCAATGAATATTCAGTGGCCAGTGTGTCTCTTTCATGTGGTTCTTATTGGCATGGGAAGGACTGACTTGTCACTAGGGCTGTTCAAAGTCTACAGGGTTGGTTTGTGTAATGGCTTGTGAAATGAAACTCTCAATGTGCTTTCAGTAATTGGTAACAAGCCACATTTTCCAGGAGGTAAACTCTTCACAGCAGTATCAGTTTCTACTTCTGCAATGTAGAGTGGGGGGAAAGGAGAAAGGCCTGGTCTAAGGACAGGCTGAATCATCCTCAATTATAGGCAGGTAAAGAAAACCCTGTGAAAGGCCAGCCTGTTGCTGATCCCCCTGTGGCACTCTGTATGTGTTTTCAGATTGTCCCCAGGAACAGACATCCCCAGCTGGGCAGGAGATAGCTGAGGGCTTTCCTGAGCAAACAGAAGCTTTTGCTGAATAAACACCATGTCACTGTCACAGTAGTTGGCAGATTTTGAGGCTGCTGTGCTATAAATTGAGTGTGTGCTGCATTCAGGTGGAGAGCAGGTGGCAAACCAGAGCTTTTAAACCACCATTGCCTGCAAGTGGGATCTGTGTTTGCTAGAGGAATTGTGCTCTACTGGATGCTGGAGTGGCTGTCTTGTGGCAAAACCTCTGCCCTAAGAAAGTAGATACACCTGTCATGTTTTCCAGTGGCAAGCCCCCTCCTTTCTTGCCGTTTTGTTGTAGCTAAAAAAAGCTGAAATTGGGTGGAAAAGGAATACTGTGAGTCAAGCTGCTTCTTCGAAACTTTTTCAGGGCTGATGTTTTTAGATTGGCCAATTTCCTAGAAACAGCATGAGGATTCAGGGTGGACCACAAGATTGAGAGGGAAGATGGGAGAGGAAAGATGGTTCTGTAGTGGGGACATTATTCTCACTATAGGAAACAAAACTACAATCTAGTTACAAACACAGTGAGTTTGTATGACTGTTCCAACCTTGTGTTTCTAGAGTGGGAGAAACACTTCTCTCCTTAAAAGCAAGGAAGCAGAGTTCCTCCTGTCATGTTCACTGACAGAATCGATGTCAGGTGTCATGGTTGTCCCTAGTTGGGCTTGTCCTATTTTGTTACAGGCTTCAGGGATGTGCTCTTGAGTGGTCAATTTTCTGGCTAGTAATATTGCATTGCTATCTGTAATATCCTGGTCTTTTGGCTGCAAGTCAGGAACTGGCAGGCAGGTCTCCCACCTGACTTCTCAGCTAGTGACTCCACTATTGCCTGCAGGGCTGGCAATGAGCAGGGAGAGTTGTTTAAAAGAGGAAAAGGAGATGGTCAAAAGAGACAAGGGCCTGGCTGAGGTGCTGGTGTTACCAGTCATGTTGTTTTGAGGAAGACTTTGCCCATATTGGCACAGCTAGCTTCACTCATGGAATCTGTCACACAAAGAGGTACCTCACCATCATGACAGCAAATTGACACACTACATATCACCATGGCAAAAGAAGGGAAAGCATGGAGAGCTTTTGGAGTGTGTCTGCTAGACTAGCAGTGAACCAGCAATTCCCAGACTATATGATGTATGACACATTTGCTTGTCTTATCATCATTGTCTGTTGTTGGAATTACTTGAGAAAAGTTTTACAGGAAAGATGAAGTGGATTGCTTTCATATGTCACAGTATGTGTCCTTTCACACCTCCAGTCTGTGTGACTGCAGGCTGTTGAGTAATGGAATTCCTCTTCCCATTTCTTTAAAGTAAAAGATGAATATTAAAGGCAATGTTCAGTTAAAGGTTTTATTCTGAAGCCACTTGAATATTTGAATCCCTCTGTCAGCTGTTGCTCTTGGGAGCACAAGTGTAGGCTCTTGAGGCTTGCTGGTGTCTAGATGCTGTTTAATAATTTTGTACCTTGTCTTTTCTAAGGAGATTTTCTAGACAAGGAACATTGAATCACTTCATGTTGTTGAATACAAAGTCATTGTCACATTTAGGTTTGGAAACAACAGATGAAATTATTTCAGAAAAAAAGACTGAGATGAAACAGAGCCCAGGTGATGGTTGTAATAACTACAATATTTGAATAAATGCACAGTACATCACACTATAAAATAGCAAATGTGTTTTTTACAGCTAAATTTTTGTCAGTTTCAAATTAAAACCAAGGTCAGATTTCTGGCCTCACTTACACCCCATGTGATTTCATTAAATGTGGAATCATTCCATGGCATGTAACTTGGCAATGAAGTTAGTTTTCAGTATGTGGTTTTATAGTTCAGGTGCAAAATGCTGCTCTGGCTCACTTGTATCTAAAGGTTATTACACCTTGGACTGTACTTCCTTTCTTGGTTTCAAAATTTAGCAGATCAGCTGAACTGCTAATTTTCTCAATTCCCCTCTGCTTCTTCCCTTTGATTCTTCCTTTATTGAAGACAGGCTTATTAAAAAAATACAGATTGTTCACCCAGAATGGGGGCTAAGGTCATGTGAAAATTTTAGAATATTAAATCAGACAAATGAATCATATTTGAAAATTGGCTACTTGACCATATTTGATCAGCCTTCTTTTTCTAATGTGCAGATCAGTAATAAGAATGCAGTAGCATTGTCGGTAGGAGGGCAAGAGAAAGGAAATTTTTTTTGTTTTTCTTTCTCTGTGCAAAACACAATGACAAAATACTCTAAGTAAAACTGATAAATTTTCTGTCTCTGCAGGTATCCTATAATTAGGAAATGCAATTTCTTAGTGAATTTCTCGGTGCCTAACAAAACACACTTAGCAATAAATTCTTGTGCGTGAGAATGTTTTGTTCAAAAGTATCATCACTGCACTTCATGCACACATTGAATCAAGTAATGCTAGACCTGCAGTGTATCTTAGCATTACAGGTTATTTTGTGTTATTATAGTATTCATTGTTAAGACTGTTCTTGCCTCTGATGTTTGAAGTCCGGAGAACCTTCAAAGACTCATAGTGTGCTAGGTATGATTCTCTATTTGCTCTCCTCTTGTATTTCTCTAAAAGGTTGCTGACACATTGCTCAAAAAGATGCCCACATTGTACATCTCTTGTGGTACGTGAATGCTTAGCAGTCAGTTTTGAGATGTACAGTTAAAGTAATAAGGCAGTTGCCTGTTTTCAGTTGGTTTTTAAATACCAGGTGACCTCAACCAGCTTTCTGGTCTAACAAAGCTGCCAAATATAATTTTAAGCTTAACTAAACAATTTTCTGAAGAATTTTTATAGGGCTGTGTGCAGAATTGGCACCTGCTGGATTTCAAAATTCTGTCTGAGGAGAAAAGCTTAACAGGTGAACACAGGAGTGCAGATTGTGACCTGACCATTGTGTTGGACTCCTCAAACTCGTATAGCAAAATGGAAGAAATACCTGCAAAAAATGGGTAATCACTTGCCCTTTAAATGATTTCAATCCTGCTTTCCAGGACTTGGTCCCTCTATAGCTGAAGCCTTTGGGAATGCTTTTTGGTTTTTACAGGGAGAAAATCAGGATGAGGAAAAAAAGATTTGGGATAACCAGCCTTCTTTGACCTCTAAGGTCCAGAAGTACTGGATTCATTTATATGTTGTTATGCAGAAGGAAAGAAGCTTTTTCTACAGCTGGGCTTTTCACAACACCACTGTTCCTCTCTGTGCCCTTAAGCCTTCACACCTCTAAGCCTTCTGCTAAATAGGGATGAATTGGGCCAACACCTGACAGTAACTATAAAGAGTGTGATATTATTAATTTACTTCAGGAAGCCAGGATTAACTTGTAAAACTTCTTAATACCCATAATTAGTATACATAGATATATGTTATTTTATGTATATTTGTTATTTTATCTGAATTAGTTTATGTATATGCTGTCACAAAAGAATGAATTAAGTTGACCCAGCTTGGAGCAGGAGGTTGAATTTGGTCTCCTGTGACCTGAACTGACCTGAACTGACCTGAACTGACCTATGATCCTATGGTCTAACAGTTTATTTCTGTCCCTAGTTCCTGCTGCCCTGTTGTTCTCCCTGTGCAGAGGGATGTGAACTGGCAAATAACAGGATATTCGACTGGGATGCCTCTCTGAGCTGTGAAAATGTCTCTCTATCTCGTGCATTTGGAAGTTATTCTCACTGTAATAGTAATTCTTCCTTGTCACTTAATTGTATCTGTCTTTCCACTAGAACTACATGCTGGGGATGACACCTGTCCCCTAGCTGCCCTCAGCTCATTGTTTATATGACTTCTATTATGAAAATTGCATTTCTGATTATGTTAATGGCAAAAAACCTGGCCTTTGAGATATGATGTCTAATACACTGAGGGAACAGCTAAGCATAAAAAGTATGAAATTAAGTCACTTGCAATATTTTTTTTTCTTTTTTTTCATTTGGCTGAGTTCATGCTGAAGTCCATGTGTTTGTTTTAGCCCTTTTGGGACATAGTTCAGCACATTATTTATACAAAGTTACTTCAGTGGCTGATTGTAATTAATTACCACCCTGAGTACTTTGCAAGTCAAGCTGGACTCCAAATGAAATTTGCTTTCCAAAGTAATTAGAAGTTAATGTTGCAAAGTATGTTGCATGTTGTATTGCATTCTTGTAATAGTATTTTTACAAAACTGTCCATTTGCTTGAAAACCCTCAAATCTTTCTCTGAAATGTGGAAAATATATTTTTTTAAATATTAGAAAGACAGGCCTTCCTCAAATCTATGCATACTTGACTGAGAGCAAAGAATTCACACATTCCTGTTATTCTGTTACTTCATGGATTTAAGACCCCTCATTGAAAATGAGATGCAAGTTTGAACAGAATTTACACTGCATTAGGTAGCTTAGGCCATAGAGTCACTGTCTATACACCCATAGCACAGATTCCTTTCAGGGCAGCTTATAGAGATGTGCTTTGGTTTACCATTGATCTGAGAGTTTGGGTTTAGCTTCTCAAAATGTAACTGCTTAATTTCTTGGGGTTTTTTAGGCAGCATCTTTCAGTCTTATTTCTATGTACAAGGAAAACCAATGAGCTGACAAAAAAGTGATGCTTTTTTGGTTATCTAAATAATAAGAAAGGAAATAACCAACATAACTATTTTCATGATCTAAAATTTTCTGAAAATTTATTCTTTCTCCGGAGTTTTTTTTTTAAATTTTATTAAAAAAGCTTAAAAACTGCCTCCATAGTTATGGACTGCATACCAGCTTGGGGAGTTTTCAGGGGAAGAACAAGAGTCATGATGTAGAGTGATTTCATCAAGATACCAGGTCTTCCAAAATTATTCTGCTATATTCTTGCATACACTCAGACACAAAGCCATCATACATATTCTATGCACAATAAAAGCTTAATTGTACATTTTCCTTCCCACTAGAAGGGACAGGAGTTTCTGCCCTACTCTTTTTAATGATTTTATAAATTGTGTCAGGAATGGTGACTGGCAAAAAAATTTTGATGTTTGTAACTTACACTTCTTGATGGTATTGCTTTTTTACATGCCTGGCTATGACTTTGCGAATGAGTGCTGGGTCAAAGGTTGAAGAAAAAATGCAGTGACCTTCTGGCCCTTCCTAACCTATTTCCTGTAAGAGAGAGACATTTCAGCCAGCTGTAGGTCTCTTCAGAAATTTCATTGTGATACGATGCCTGATATTCAACTCTTTAGATGAGCAAATTTTGAGGTAGCAAGTCTGCTTAGAATTTTTCAGAAGACATTTACGATTTTATGAAGATCTCACTTTAAATGGGTGCTCTTCATCAACTCTTGCAGTTCTGTTTCCCAAAGTATAAGGCAACTTGTGCACACTGTTGAAAAAATAAAGTGTTGTTAAAGGGCAGAAAGCACAGACTTTTGCAGAAATGCAATCTATCACACAGTAATCCATTGTGGTAAGAGCACACTTACAGTGACTGTAAGCACGCCTCACACACCCTTTAATATCATCAGCTTCATGGGATGGAGAAGTTGGTATGGGTGCTGCCAAATATTCAGAGAGCAGAACCTGATTTTTTTGTTGTTTTCTTTCACCCTGAGATCTTTTTGCAGCCACCTGAAGCCAGCAGCTCTCTGCAGGTACTTTTTCAGACTGGTTTCCCTGTACCCACTGCTGAGAGCGTGGTGGCTCTTGAGGTGAGGCCGACTGGCAATAGAGGCAATGGAACGAGGGCCCTGACAGCCATTTAACACGTAATCTATTCCTTACACCATGGGGCTCCGAGCCCTGCACACCAGGAGAGCTTATTCCTGGCGTCCCTGTTGTGTTATTTACCTCTGCTCTGAGCAGTTAAGTCCACTGCAGCTATTTAGTAAATTATCAGTTTTCTTATTGGCCCTAAATTGCGCCTAATTAAAAATCTGACCTCCACAAAATAGTCGTCTTCCTAAAGACACAGAACATAAACAGGAAAAATCAGCTAATTGCTGCAAAAACTGCTTTTGTGGCACTGTAATTGGACCTCAGTGAAATGAATGAACCCACTGGGGATTGCCTAATGAATGTTTAACTGCAAACAGTAGTCGGGCACTTAAGCAGCAAGGCTGATGGTCCCTAATGAAATCAAATGAAATCAAATAAAATCAAATAAAAGAATATGGTACTTTACTAACCAGATTTCTTGGCATTGGGACATAAAAATAATATAATTCTGGGTAAATAAAATGTAAAGAAAAGTTATTTATGTAGCAGCGAAAACTTAACCAGTCATGCTTAGATTTTCTTTCTTTTTCTAGAGAAAAAACCCACCATGGAAAACTCTATATAATGTCACTGAGCTTTCTAAAGAGCTTTTGCTTATTTTCCTCTTTTCCTAAAAACTTGAAAATTTTTTGTGTTTTCTGTTAATCACATTCTGTGACTTCATTTTGCAATGTTTTCCAGAGGCTAGCTGTGGAACTGCATGATGTTGGCAATTGATTAAGATCTTTTTCATTGTTAGAAAACCTTAACAAGGAGACAAATTCTGATGACCTCTGTAAGGTGAGCAGTGCTTTGGCTCTAAACATCTATTTAACAGGATGTATAAGAATCTGGCCTTAGTGTTTCATGTGACATAGGACCTCAAGATTGTATTAATGTACAAACAAGCTTAAAGAATCAGGGCTGTGGCACCACCACATAACTTTGTGTGTTATTATTGTTGTTAGTAGTAGTAGCAGTAGTATATTTTAATCTGAGTTGCAGAATGATGGGATCTTGTAAATCATTTGGAGTGTGGGTTACATTGGTTAACAACTTGCAAAAAAGATCTTGGGTGTTTGGTTTTTTTGAAATAAAATTAAAAATGCTTCATGATATTCCACTATTGAGTTGTAGCGCTGATGACATGAAAACCTGGTAAGCTGCATTTTCTTTTGTATCTCACACTTTTTAAATTTTTGCTGAAACTTGCTGAGTTTATGCGTTATTTTGCAAGTATTGCAATTTATCCAAGTGAGAACTGGAGAGAATTCAATTTAATCATGTACTGCCAGATTTATTTAAATGGAGAAAAAGTGCTACTTATCAATGTGTCTAGTATTCAAATACATATAGTTTGTTTACATATTATAAATAAAAAGTCTCTCACAATATATTTTCAGAATTATGAGCTAGAATATCTCCTGGCTGTTTCTTGATGTGTGTGATAAATGCACATTCAACCTTCTTATTAACAACAGGTAGCATTGCAATTACTTACTGTTGCCAGTGAAAATATTTTTCACAAATAATTAACACAAAAGGAGTGAAGTTTGCAGTATGATTTAGCTTCTAAACTGCTCAGTTAGCGCAGAGCATTCCTCTGCTCTGAAGTATTACATGTAACTTGATGAGCTTATGAAAAAACTGTGAAACATAAAAGCATTAATATATACATTTATATATACATTTATATATACATTTATATATACATTTATATATACATTGCAGAGGGGCTTGATTAACAGCTTTGCATACTGAAGATGAGCTGTGGTATAGACAGGAGCCAGCAGTAAATGTGATGGCTTCAGTTGCAAAGTAGCTGTTCTCAGAAGAATCACAAAACATTCTGAGTTGGAAGGGACCTACAAGGATCATCAAGTCCAGCTCTTAAGTGAATACCCATATGGGGATCAAACTCACAACCTTGGGATTATTAGCCTTGTTTCAAACACTGTCATGAAGGAAAAGAAGGGATTGAGCATTGGTAGCATCAATTATTACCAATCACTTCCTGGCTGTTACCCAGTCTGATTAGCGCTGCTAGCAAACAGCCCCATCTAAGCTCCATTCCACTTGCACTGCTGAACCCCACACAAAACATCCATCCCTTAATAATCTCTGAGTGAAGTAATAGTTGCCAACCTGACTTGTAAAAGCAACAAGTACTCACACTTTCAGAAAGCAGACAAGAAGACTGCTGTTTTAAAATAAATCAAAGATCACCAGCTGTTATCTATCCAGGGTTTGTTGAAATATAAAAACGAGTCATTAATGCTGCTTAAAGTAGCAGTTTTCTTAAAAAATTGGGACAGGAAACCTTAGGGGTTTCATGATGGGTTAAATCACAGCTATGAAAGAAATCCCTCATTCTTCAAGGAGAGTCTCTCTTTTGAAGACTGTAAAAGCTGAAAAGTGCTTTGTTGGAGTCTGCATTGAAGAATATTCATAGTTCTTGTACAGAAAATGTATCCACTGCATTGGCTAATTTGCCATGTAAATACTTTTGAGTGTATCTACATCTGAGATCCTTGTTCAGCACACTAGTGCTGAGTTCAAAGGACACTCTAAGTGGATTTCAGACTTTGGCACAACCATTTGATCCATTACAGTTGTAAGGCAGAATGACTGTATTTGAATGGAGTATAGAAGAATAGAAGAATATTCAACATGGAAGATTGCCTCTCAAATTGCAGCTCTATGCAAGGACAAATGACATTGTCTTTGTATATCTGGTTTTCAGTTAGTTATGTCTGTTTTTTTAGATCACAGTTAGAAAATGCACAGTTTGACAGTATTATTATTTGTAGTGTATCATAGCATTGCATATGTCCCCAAATGCCTTCTTGCATATTTTTGTCTCAAGTAAAGAGACTTTGAAATTTATTCTGATAATTTGTGAAAGATTTTGGGGGACACTTCTTAACTTCACAGTTTTCTTCTGATGCTTGTGTAATGAGAACACAGATACTAGAGAAATACTTAACCCATTGCTTTCAGTTATGCTTTGAAGCCTCATGAATAGATGGGTACATTTTAATTGAAAATGAAACAATTTCATCTCCTTTTTGTTCATCACAGCTTTGTAGAAGTAAAGTAGTGTTATCAAAGAAAAGTTGGGTGATACTAACTAACAAAACATTTAATTTCCTTTGAGGGTAGACTGAATAGATGGTAACAAAATTAGGGTTATAATGGGATGAGAGGCTATTTGATGTCACTATAATAGTCAATGGTATAGAACAGTGGCAGTTTGAATACAAACATTCAGATGTTTACACTGTATCAATGTCCATTTCAGGTGGAAGCCCAGCAGGTAATTGTGCAGAGTCACCAGAACTTCCCCATTAGGGCTGTGTTTAGTTCTCATCAATGAATCAGGATCTTCAAAGATAAATCTGAATGTTTTCAATATCCAAATGTAAAAATGTAAAATATAAATATTGAAAACTCTCCAGGAACATTACTCTAAAGGTAGAACTTTAAATGATTGCTGAAAGTATATTAGCCAGATTAAGAAATTTATTTAATGAGTATCATGAAAATATACAAGTTCATTTGGATAATATAAAATAAATTGTTTTGTTCAGGGCTCAAGGTGAAAAATTTGAGCATATCTCCTTAGCTTGCTACACTGCTTCCAGATACCTCACTGTACCTTGCCATTTGCCCAACTTTCCAGTTCACTTCCTTCAATAACAAGACATTCTTCATACACTAATTAAAACATTGAGGTTTTTTACAGGAAATTATAGTAATTATGTGTGTCCCCAGTTGCAATTTTACTCATCTAATCCTGTGCCAGAAGATGAATCGGTCGATATTTACTACCCATGGCAGAACCAATGGCCATAGAGGCCATCACAGTGGGTGTTTCACAGAGCTGCCACCTTCTCTGCCATAGCCAAGGCCCTTGGCTCTCACAAGGCAGTGACAGCTGCACCCTGTCTCCTCAAGGATATTATAGTGCTTAGAAACAAAGTAGAAGGCATTTTCTCTCTAAAGTTTAATTTTATTAAGATCATCAGCTGATGGTTTTATATTTACTAATTGATAAAATGTGAAATTTCCTAGTTTTCTACAAACAAAAGCAGTGAGAAAAGATGAAATTTTTTCTTCTGTGCAAATTAATGAATCAGATATGAAGGTGCATCAAACTAAAAATTGCCTTTTTTGTGAATATAAATGCCAATGCTACTTACCTAGAGGAAAAAAATACTACTTCAGTTCATAATACTTTTTTCCTTGTCCTCTCCTCTTTCTCCAGTTTTTCAAATAATGACAGATTTTCAAGCCATCCTGAGTTGGGGAGGGGCACACAAGAATCATCAATTTGATGTTTTCCATGTATTTTTTAAAAGAAAAGGATTTGCATTAGTCACTTGCAAAGAGGCAAATTCAAGAACACTGGTGAAGCACATCAAGCACAGAAGTTTTCCTGCCAGAATTCATAGCTCTTAATTTGTATTTGATTTCTGAAAGTTTAGATTCACTTGTCATTCCATGCCAAATGGTTTCTTTGTGCCATGATAGACACTTTGTGTGTTCCATTTTTTCAGAATTTTTTTTTTTTGAAGATCGGTTGATACAGGTTAGAGCTATCTCTCCAAAATTATATCTGCTTAATAAAACACCTGTTTATAAAATTGATCTATGACTAATCTGCCCCTGTGTCTGCCCCCAGGAAAGTCCATAACAAAGCTACTGCTTAGGCCAATGGAAGCAGTATCAGTCTTTATATGGAAGGTATTTACATAAGAAAAATAGGAAACAGAAATGTTTTCCTACTACTGGAAAATAAGAGGAACATACTGTTAACAGTAGTCTGTCTCCTTCTTCTAGCTTGTACAAAAATGGCCCTCATTTTTTAGCCTCATGTTCTTATGCATTTGTAACAAAGCCAAAATATTTCATCATCTCTCACTCCAGTTAAGGATCTTTAAAGATCCTTAATAAGTATAGAGACAAATAATAGAAACAATATTTTAGAAATCACGTCAGAGCAGTAGACTTAATTTAGTAGTCTTCTATTCATATTTTATATTTATATACATGTAGATATCTATAAAGAGATATTTGTCTTGATCTGGATCATCTACTGGCCTGGAATCTGGTATGTGGGTATCGTTTATCTGGACAGTGACCCTCTGTTCTGGGTGGTCCTTTTGGGTATCCATGTGTGACCTGTTTACTAGGGGAGCTGGACATTAGGCTCCTGTGCATGCATGACATGAAAGGTCTCTGGCAAAATACAGGCTTAGAGGGATGGGAATCTCAAACTGATAATCTTTGAGGCGATTGGAAGAGGAATGCATGTGTGGGGCAATGCCAAGACCAGTGTGTTGATATGGGCTCTGGAGTAAGCCAGAATTGAACTGGTGGCACTCAACCTTGGAGGCTGAAGCATGGCTCTGCTGCTTGAACATTTGCTGTTCTCAGCCCTGATCATGAGCAGAAGGAAAAAGTAATTTTCTCCAACAATACGTTACATGTTTCATTGACTGAAATGATGCATTTCTCAGGCAGGTCTTTATTACAATTCCAGCTGTGAATCACTGCTCTAGATTTCCCCTAGCACAACTGAGATCAGTGTCCCTTCCACTCAATGTGTCACTATCAGAATGCTGAAAATCAATCAGTGATTACAATTTGTGATTATTTGTGTATCTACAGGAGTAGCATGTATTGATTCCCAATCTCTACATTGCCCTTTATGCTGACAGCCGTATAATGAAGAAAAACAATAAGGAAAAAAAGAAGAGATCAAATAAAACAGCTCCTGTATAGTCTATGTTGTTGCAACTGGAATAAAGCAGTCATAAGCATGATCAACTCCAACCTTACCAATTTTATATTCATTTTATATGGAATCAGGAAAATTTTAAAAATATAAAATAGAAAATAACCACGCATTAATGCATCACCCGGAAATTAAAAACAAAAAAGTGAATTTCATGGTCTGACATAGTAAGTGCAATGTGACTTATTCAAGGAAGAAGGAAAGCTATCTACAATCTGGGGAGACTATAAAAGGGAACTGAACAGCATATGCCCACAAACAACAAAGGGAGAAAATACATTTTTTTCTTCTTCTTCATTTTAAGCTTCTGGGATTAATAAGCAAAGGGGAACTTGAGTGCTAAATTTTTTTATGTTAAAAGGCTCATTTGCAAAAAGACAAAGTAAATGGAAGAAAAATAATTTATGCAGTGAACTGCTAATCCAGCTGTTTTGCTTCTGGGCTTAATTGGATTTACCTAGAATTGATATTGGGTGTCAGCATGTGTTATATCATCAGCACAAGCAATAGTTACCAAACATAAAGAATTCTATCCAAGGCAAAATATTAATTTATTTGGCTCATACTTATTGTAATCACTTTTTATTCACGTATGTTACTACTTAGTATTCATGCTTGATGCCATTTCATATATATGATCCAGTCTTAGTTATTCTATCTTAATATCTGAAGCAGTTCAGCAAAGTAGAAGACTCACAGCTGAACAAAATGGGCTAGGAAATGATTATTCATATCTTGTTCTGCCTTCCAGGCAGCTGCACTGGCTATGAAAGTGTGCATTGTACCTAATGGCAGGTGGGTGACATCTGAATTCTTGAGTAAGACATATACTGTCGTGTACAGTACCTTCAGCAGCAAGAACTTTACTGGTTCATTCTGGGAATGTGGAGTTACCCTCAATGACTGAGCGAGGTTTGTCAGCCAAGAAACTTCGCTTACATAAAAATGCGAACCTGAATCTGTGCAGCGAAGCAGGGAAATTGGAGTCTTTCTGCAGTACAGGGGAAACAGGGTGTGAGAAGGATGTATTTCATTAAAGGCAAGCATCTCAGATTCTTCAGAATGGCTAAATTATTTTTCAACTGCGCTGGATGATAAATATGACATTTTTCTCCTTGGTGAGATAATAGCAATCTATGATTCATTAGATACAGGTATTGAACAGATTTTTGGACATTGTCTCCCAACCTGCAAGGTTTTGGTGATGTGTTCACTTTGCCTCATTTGTGGTGCTTGGTTTGCTCAGTAACAGTTTGTCCTGACTCCTCTGGCGACAGAAAATCTTGAAAAAGCCAAATAATTAATGCAACAAGTGACAAATAGCCACAAATTGTTCATGTTCTTGTTCATGAATGGATACCCCTATTTGCTGGAGAGTGCAATGGGACTTGTTCCCCCTTCCCCAGCCCCTGCTCCCTTTATTATTCAAACAAATTATGACTGGTGATGCTCCATTCCACGATGGTGAGTGATTCTGCACCCACATGGCAATATATGGTGGGCAAATGGTCCTCACCCCTCAGCACAGGAGATTGATTTTTAACAGTGGAGAATAATGGAGGTGACCACAGATAAGTATTCACAAGCAGAGTCTTGGCTGCATTTGATCAACTGTGCTTATAAACCCAGCCCTAAACCTGAACTGCAGCTGCACCTCAGCAAAGAAGATGACTGTCTCACTCCCCATCTCCTTCTAGTGCTTGCAACCCCTGCTGTCCTCCTGTTTGCTGTCATTTCTGCATGTAGGAGATGGGAGAAGAATTGGAGATTGTTGTGGCCTTCAGACCAATGGCTACTAAGCCCCGGGGCTTGTGGTCCTTCCCCAAAGTACACACAGAGCCTGGCAGCTCTGCCCTCTGTCCTCGTGCCATGGCCATAGCCTGGCATACTGGTGTTGCCTCCACACTGGGGTGCTGTGGGAAAGAGGTTCTTTTAGTGACTTTCAAAAAACTGGGCCCCTTCCAAGTCTCCCAAAAGCACCAACTGCAACACAGACAGCATTATCTGAGACAGCTTTGTTCAGACAGGTTTGAATTAAATGCAAACAAGATCACTCCAAAAGCAGTAAGTGGTTACTATCACAGCTCGTATTATTATTTTTTGTGAGCTGGCAAGTATTTTCACACCTCGTATGATTGTTGTGAGCTGGCAAATAAGAAAATCCATAGGGCCATTGTAGAATTTCTGTCACCAAGAGCCAGATAGGTAGAGCTGCCACAACTTTCGAAGCACCTTAGGTAGATCTGGCTGCCTCATCAGCTATGCAAAGAAGGAAGCATTTAGAAACTTGGTGTGGCTGTGGCTTTGGCCACTGTCTCCTCTCTAAAGCACAGGGATAGGATATGTGTTTGGGGGCTGGAAGTCAAACAGGGGAGGATGAATTTCTTGAAACAATCTCTGCTTCTGGGCATTCTCTAGAGGTGTCTCATTTTGACATCTGCAAGGTTTTCTCCAGGAGGTAAATTTTAACTTCATTTAGAGTCTTATTTTGCTTATAATGCAACTAATTGTTCATGCAGCTCCAACATCTTCCTGTTGAATGACCTGCAGAGGGAGACAGGTTGGGTAACTTGGACTGCTGATACTCATGCTCAAGGGGTCATTATTCCATCACAGCTTCCTAACAAGTGCCACCCTTCGATGTCAATACAGCATGTAAACATGGGAAACACTTGTAAAAGGAGCTCTGGGGAGGAAAAGTGGAAGAGGCAACATTTTTCCTGCAGGTTGCTTAACTCATGGTTGGGATAGCAAAGATTTGCTGGCACTGAGCAATTTGGATAGAGTAAGAGACTATGAGAGTAAGTATTTTGCTAGGTATTTTGTCAGGGAGTGTAGGGCTGATACTATTTTTCATTCCACTGACGTCCTTCTCTTTGATAAGAGCTGAACTGGCCTTGTCTTTCAGAGCAGGAATGAATAAGGGCTATTCCTACCATACCTTTCCAGCAGTGGGAACTACCTCTGCTGGTGACATTTCACAAATGGGAGCCAGTAGCAAGGGAAGGCTGTGGTAAGCAAGAGACAATTTAGGAAATTTAGGAGGAATTTCTTCACAAAAGGTGTGGTTAGACATTGGAATGGGCTTCCCAGAGAGCTGGTGGAACCACCATCCCTGGAGGTGCTTAAGGAAAGACTGGATATGGCATTTTGTGCCAGGATCTAGCTGGCAAGGTGGTGCTTGGTCATAGGTTCGACTTGACAATCTCAGAGGTCTTTTCCAACCTAATTGATTCTGTGATTCTGTGATTTTGGAAAACAGCCCTGAGTAGCAGTGTCTAAAAGAGGTGTCTTTTAGAATTCCTGGGTACTATTTTTCTTCTGTCTCTACATCACAGCCTCTGAACACAAGATTGCTTTGGGGGTCCAGATTTTAATCAGCCCTAGAGTTACTGCTGTTTATGCTTATGCCTACCTTAATGATTAAATATGTCACTCGATCACAATTAAAGTCAGCAAAATGACCCCTGCTTTTCATTTGTATCTAGTCCTCTAGTGAGCATAATGAAGAAGTTTCAGATCATTGCAGTACTGAACGAGGGCCATTTTTTCCTGAAGATCTGAGTAACTTCCAAACTGGGCTTTTTGATATGGTTGTTATTTGTTACAGCTGACAATACTTCCATCTCTTCAAAGTTATCTTTCTGTCGACTTGTATTACCCACAGGTGCCGCTGCTGCCTTATCATTAGCAGAAATGCTAAGGAAGAAGGAGTCGTGTGTGTGTTTATAATATTTTTAAAGTCTCAAATACCCTAATTTTTAAGTATAATAGAGGTAACGTGAGAAAATTATAATTAACTGCTTATTTATTTGGCCATTTTGAGAATGCAGGCAATAGTATACTTGGGGATATGTACATGGAGAATGACAAGAAGGATTTCTGCTTGTATGCCCTGAAATTTGGAAAACCAGTGTAAATGAAAACAGGATAGCATAATGTGTTGATATTAATACCTGCCCCCAAAAAAGCACAGCATAACCTTGCAGTAATTAACTACAAATGCTGCTTATACATTAAAGAAATAGTTGTGGTAGAAGCTCATGCCAACTCAATGCTATAGCCAAAGCTATAATTTATATTATTATTTGTTGACGAAAAAAACTGTAATTTACTTGACTAAACAGGTTGTGAGGTAACCTGACTGTGGTTTTCCTTGACATCTCCGCAGAAAGCAATATCGACTGGAACTCCATAGATGGCAGCATTTCACAAAGAACTCGAACTCTTTCCTTCGTTCCTTTCTTTCTTCCCTTTTTATTTTCATTCCCTTCCTTTCCCCTTTTTTTCCTTTGCATTTTCTTCCTATTTTTTCTTTCTTCTCTTCTCTTCTCTTCTCTTCTCTTCTCTTCTCTTCTCTTCTCTTCTCTTCTCTTCTCTTCTCTTCTCTTCTCTTCTCTTCTCTTCTCTTCTCTTCTCTTCTCTTCTCTTCTCTCTTCTATCCCTCTCTCCCTCTCCCTCTCCTCTCCTCTCCTCTCCTCTCCCTCTCCCTCTCCCCTCTCCCTCTCTCCTCTCCTCTCCTCTCTCCTCTCCCTCCTCTCCTCCTCTCCTCTCCTCTCCTTTTCTCTCCTCTCCTCTCCTTTTCTCTTCTCGTTCCTTTTTTCCCCAAGGTTTTTTTTTGTTTGTTTTTTGGTTTTTTTTGTTTGTTTGTTTGTTTGGTTTTTTTAGGTGTTTTATTTCTAGTAATTGTTTGTTTGGTTTTATTGTTTTCTATTCCTTCCTTCCTTCCTTCCTTCCTTCCTTCCTTCCTTCCTTCCTTCCTTCCTTCCTTCCTTCCTTCTGGAATTCCTTCCTTCTGGAATTCCTTCCTTCCGGAATTCCTTCCTTCCTTCTGGAATTCCTTCCAGAATTCCTTCCTTCCTTCTTCTTTTCTTTGCCTTTCCCTTCCAAGGCCACTTTCCTGATCCATTGACAGGATTAAGAATTCCTGTTGTTTTACAGGAACTAAATAAATATTTTTAGTATTTTGAAAACCTCTGAACTATATCAGAGTAGTTAGAAGATGTTTATAGTATGGAAAAGATATCAAATGGATATTTATAGCATTTAAATCATTGCCTCAGATTGGTGTGAATGGGATTCTGAGAGCAGGCTGTTTCCATTACCTACTTTTGAATTATTTTGTCAGATCCCAGTGTGATGGGACTAAGACTTCAAGAGAACAGTTCTGTATGTTTGCATGTTGGGGTTTTGGTTTGGGGTTTTTTTGAGGACCGAGCAAGTGCCAGGGTAGAAAATATCTCAAAATAAAGTAGAAAAATATCAAAAGGGCAAAGTCACCACTAAATATATCAGAGTAAATTATTCCAAGTTCTGTAATATTCTTACTTTATTAATATATCATATAAGACCTGCACCACTTCAAGACAAAAATATTGATATTTGTGTTGCATATCAGAAAGAACTTTCTTTCTGCAGAGATTTGTTCTGAGGGAGTTCTAAGTTCTCTCCCAAATTAGCTTTTAGACTGATGTAAATCTTCTTATCCTCAGTGGTTTTGCATTTCTGTGAACCTGAAAAGAGAGCAATGAACTTATTTTTGAGTTACACATGCACAAAAAGGTGATATATAAGAAACAATAATGTTGTTGAGTCATAATTGAATATTGGAGTTACAAATTGAACCATTTTATCACATAATTAGTTCTTCAAGAGGAAAACATATTTTGACCAAATGGGAAAAATAGCTGAGAAGCAAAATGTTGAAATGTAGAAAGTAGAATATATGCAGCTGGTGTAAAACATATAATTACTTGGTGACACAAGCATTTAACAAAGACAACTATTCAGTTATTTTTACAGGGGATTCAGGCTTATGTGAATAAACCTGGCTATTTGCCCACAATCCAGTTGGGGTTGGTGCCTGGATGATTGTGTTTATACTAATCCCTGCAGATTCTACTAAATTCTTCAAACTGAAGGAATTAAGTCTAAGCATGTCAGACAAATGTGGCCATCCTTCAGTTTGGTCTGGGTTTCTCAGAGTGATATTTTGCATCCTTCATTGGCCAGAAATGTGAGAAATCTGGGTGGAGTATTAAATATGTGTGAAGAGGTTCCTTCTGAAGTACCCAGATATTGCTGAGCTTGTTTAATCTGAAAAGGCAGCATTTACATGGGAAGACTTTTTTTGATTAACAAGAACTCAGGCATGTTCCATGTGATTCTTTCCTGACAATTTGTTACCACTGTTTTTATGAGTGTTGATGAAACTATCTCCTTCCATCTTCATAAATAGCAGATTATTGTCACTATATTGCAGAATTCTCAGAAGATCCCTGAGAATCGATGTGGTTAGGACACTCATTGGGAAGGTGGCAGACCACAGGTAAAATGTCTTATTGACTATTTTAGACATTCAAAATAGGTATTTCATATGCTAAGGTATGTGGGAGATTGGTGAATAATCACCAATTTATTAGACTTTTTGATGTGTATGCGTGTCTGTTGTCTAATAGCCTATTGTGGGCACACAAAACCTTTGTAATAAAGTGCTGGATTTGACTAAATTATTTGTTACCAGCTATATGTGGAACACGTGGGTTCAAACCTTGGTTCTGCCACAAGTTTCTCATGTAACCTCAGGCAAGACAATTTATCTGCCTAAAAATTAGGCACCTAATCTGAGCTAGTCATCTAGGCTCCCTCTATAGTCAACGTGAGAGATAGGCACCTCCAGAAGGCAGCTGTAAGCCCTGGTTTAGACCCCTATCTTTGAAGAAGATGAATCACCCCCTGCAGGTGCCTGTATCTGCACCCATTGATACTGAGGGTGCCTGGGTGTCTGGTCTAAACAAGTTGCTTAAGTATTAAGTAGCTAAATAAAGGTAAAAAGCATTTCACTGTGGGTATTCCTGTGCCTCATCTGTCTGTGTGCACTGAGAGGAATTCAGCCTGTTTGTGAGGGATGATAAAGCAGGCACACATGGGCAAGATGGTTGTGGGTGGTTTGCAAAACTTGGTTTGTCGACATCACAAGCTTTACAGTCTCAACATGTAGGAACCTAGAGGATGATTTTGTCTTCAGGAATCAAAGTGTATTCCATGTTTGCAAGGGGAGGCACTCTCACTTTCTGTTATCCCTATGGATAGAGATATATAGCAAAAGGAAACAGACATGTATTTAATCTAAAAATGTTCCTTTTAGCTGTGGATGTTTTTAAGAAATCTGTGGTCTACGCAGATTTTGTATTTTTGACCTAGACATCAAGTAACACTAAATGTGAACATGCCATTTATGTCCAACTCCTTTCTGCTAACGAACCTATCTTGAATCTTTTAATCATGCTTCTGCAAGAAGGATAGGAATTTAAACAAAAAGGATGGTCTGTGTTGTTCTGTGATGTTTTTACTTCATCCTGCAGTTTTGTGTTTATTGCTGGCTATCTCAGGAGGGCTTGCTCCTCTTCTATCCATCAGCCCTTTTAGACTCTTGTACTGTCATTTTTAAGGCAGTTGTTCTCAGTGGGAAGGGACACGTTTGTAAATGCACGAGAGAAGATGAGAGATAGAACCTTGTGCTACAGTCTAGTACCAACATCTTAGGCTACCCTATATAAAGGTCAGAAAGACACTGCTAACCACAAGGCCAAAGATGATTGCAGGAAGAGGCATAAACTTTTGTTCTTCTCTTTGTTCAAATGCATGAGATAGGTAGAGTGTTTTGGATAGGGGGACTGGAATCAAAAACAGAACAATGGAAGGAATGTTTTACTCTTTTCATTTCTCCTTGGGACTGCTGTGTTTCTTTGCTGCTGCAGCTAAATCTCTCTAAGAATAGAGTATTGAGGAAGTGGGTACTTAGATGTGCATTTGAAAATGCATGCAGTATTGACATAGAAAAACATATTAATAGATCAAATTTGGATTAGATATGTTTGAAAATGCCTTTTTAAAAAATAAATGTGATGTCACTTTGATCTTCAGTATGATTTAAGAAGAAAGTATATGGAAGCATGGAGAACTTTTATGTATCCTACATTTCATTAATTTCTGAAACAGACATTTAAAAAGGGCAGAAGCACAAGCTTACATGCAGAAATATATATTTATTTTCAAAAAGAAAGATGTAGCTGAATCTCTTATACTTTGAAATCAGGCCTAGGGTGTCTAATAAAAACTTGTGGCTTCTCAACTTTTAGGCAGGGAACTTTGATCACATACTTGACAATGAAGATTGTTCTGTGGAGGTAATGAACAATTTGCTGATTCAAGCATCTTCATTTTTCTCATACTATTAAGTGAAAGCTTATGATCATGAAGAGTGAATTTCTAGGTGTCCTTTTGTCTGTCTCTGGTTTTTTTTCATCTGCAGTAAAACAATATTAAAAAAAAAAATAAAATAATAAGAAAAGGTGGTATATGGACTGAACTAAAGGAAAACAATTTCTTTATTTCCCTAGAAAACAAGGCTGCTGTTTCAGATGACATTTTTGGTTTTGACAAAATTGTCAAAAGAGATTTAACTCCTCTCTTTCCAGATTGTAAGATTCCTGTAAGAGCAAGAGTGCCAAGCAAAGGAATTCCTCTGTCTATTATTAAAGACAGATTGGATTTAGCAAACTCGGTGTTATTTTGAGATAAGAAAATCACACAGAAATAAACAACTTGACATTTTACTTCCTCTTTACACTCTGCCAGAGATGGAAACCACATGAGTGTAGGCATACTGGCTTGGAAATATGAAACATGACAAATCTTTGTTTTGCTTTGTTTCCAAACTCCAAGCTGAAGAAATTGCAAGCTTCCTGGTGAATTACAGTAAGGTTTCCCTGGGTAGCCTATGATTCTTCAGAACCCTTTTTTTTTGTGTTTTCGGAAACTGTTAAGCCAAGCTAGTAATTGTTTATTAGTCCTCAGTGTACAGTTCAAGCCAAATAATTGCAAACATACCCATTCTTATATCATCTTAAAACTACTGATACTGAAGGGAAGCTGTTTCCTCTTAGAGGAAAAGGCATATTTTCTTCTTAAATGGGACAGTGAGTCATATAAAGTGTGGCCCCTCTGCAGTCAGCGGAAGGCTTGCCCTTGAGTTAGTGGGACACAGTTCCATCCACCTGGCTGTTACATCCTTTTTTGTACAGTGCCAGTGCTCTCTGGTGCTTGTTGGTAGCAGAACATCAGAGCTATATACACTGACTATCCCAGTCCTAAAGTGTGCCTAGCATTTCCTTTTGAAGTTAGATTGTGAAGGATGAGAAGAAGGAAATTATGATGGACAGATTAAAAAAACCTTACTGTTGAAGTGCACGTTTTTTATGAGTTAGCAATTGTTTACCCTCCATTAGCTGATTTTTGCCAAGTCAAATCAAAACTATTCCATTGGCATTATTTTCGACCAGGGAAAAACATTTTTTGAAACTAATCAGTAAATTATGTATTACTTCATCACGTGATGTTTCTCTGGAAAAATAGGTGTAAATTTTATTTTGGGAAGGTTCCTAACCTTTCTTTAATTTGTAACTGCTTGATGTGCTTCTCAGTTATCATAAGAAGTCATGAAGGATTTTCTATGCTCTGCTTATTTCCAAGAGGAGCTAAATAATCTCTGAAGAACTATGACAGAGTTTGAACGAGCTGGACTGAAGACCTGAAAATGCAATAGAAAGGTCAGACTCGGGTTATAATGCCACTATGAGTAAAACTCTGGGACTTATACTAAAAGATCCAAAGCTTGAGCTTTGGAATCACTTCTAAGCTGATGTAACTCATATGCTGTACTTAATGCATTACACCAAGCCCCTGTGAATTTTGTCTGGTGTTCCCCATTTCTGATATTAGTCCTTTTGTATTTTTTCCACACATGAAAAACTGAGATAAGGCAAATTAATTCCCAGCCAGAGGATGGATTAGCTAATATTCATATTGCATTTTCAAATATTACATATAATACCATAGAAAATTATGGGTAAATATAATTTAAGATTCTGAAAACCATCTCCAAGATATAGAGAACTGCCTTACCAGTCCTCGTTAAAAACAGCCTGTTGATACTCTGGAGACACACTTCACTAACAAGACATATAAGAAAAAAGTCTCCTGAAACTACTGTGTTTCGTATAAGGTAGAATTTAACTTTATGAATGACTGAAGACAATAATTTTAAGATGAGAAAAATTAATGTCTTGGATGAAGAGGGAAGAATTAGTGTTTGCAGAGGCTGTTACCAGCCATAATACTGTAGAAAGAATGTGGCTTGTGAAATCACAGAGACATCGATAGAAAAACCTTTCAGGTAATCAATAGGGTCATTTTGAGACATGTGAAAATGCAATTATTTTGGCTTTTGTAATTTTAAAATATATTTATTACTTTTAAAATCATTATCCATATTACAATGAATCTTCACCTTCTGTGCCAGCCAATCATTATTTTATAAACGGAAGAGGAAAGAACATTCCTTGTATTAAAAACCTGCCTAGAAATGCCAAATAATATGCTTTTCTAATGGATTTGCAAACTTTAAGTTTCATTTAGGAAACTTTGAGGAAAATTTCCTTATGATAGAATGTTTTTCATTGTAACATTTGACCTGATTTGATTTAAGTATTAAGCTACAATCTTGTTAGAAATTATAATTTAGGTCTGCAGTTTGTGCCATCTTGGAGATTGCCCTGCTCTTCCTGTGGTTCAGAGACAATTCTTTTTGTCTTAATCCAGTCATGTGTTATGAGTGCCACTACTCTCTGAATGCCATGAGGAATATATATCTTGGCCAGGAAGCCAGGTCTGTAGGAGAAAATAAATATGCCACATGTTTTCTTCTGACTTCCAAGAGATAGTTTTAGTAACAGAGCTGGCCACCAGTGAAGCAATTCTGACCAATTTATTGAAATACATGAAACATTTGGGTAGAAGAAAGCCTAAATTATTGCTTGAAGTTAAAAAGAAATTTTGAAAGGAATCAAACTGCTCTTTCCAAATGTTTTTCTTGATTTATAGTATTTGGTTTGTATTTCTTAGTTTTGGACAGGTTGCCACTCCTTCTAAAATTAGAAGAAATGGCAGTTTCTTCATTCTAGAAATTCTGTGTTCTGCATATTTCTCCTATTTAGTCCTCTGCACATTGCTTTTCACAATGCAAACAGCCCTTGGTGATGCCTGTGACTATTTATTGACTGGTAAATACTCTCTCCACAATCTAGCCAGGCCTCCAGATCAGTGAGTGGTCAGCTTTGACATTCACCTATGTGAATTGCTAGAGTGGGCTGGAAGCTGCATATTGCTGGGGAGGGTGGTCTTTTAATCCCTCATTGACTCCACACTTTGTTATTTTGTACTAGGCTGTCACTAGAGAAGGGGCTGGGCTGCAACTCTCAGTTATCCCAACTGAATGCTCTCCTCACCGGGGTACCTTTTGTAGATGGCCTTCACTTGTTGCTTCATCTGCTAGAGGGGATAGAAATGTTTTCTTTCTCATTGCTCTAAAGGTACATCTTAAGTCCTACTGTTTGATATTTGTTATAATTTGTTTGTGGATCACAGTGTGAAGCAACGTAACAATCTGGTTTTTGTAATCAGCGCATCTCAGGTAGGTGTTGTGCTGTGTTAAGCAAGTGGTGACTGTGTTAGTAAACCCAGACCTCTGAGCAGGCATGAGCTGTCTGCTATAGTAAACACAGCAGACACAGGACCCAACTCTATATGCTGATTAAGAAATGAATTTTGACATTTATTGTAATGTGAACAGGATGTTTCTTCCTGGTTCTCTGTGAAGGGTTGAAAAAGTCTTCTAGTGGTAATGGACCAAGACACAACAAATTATCTATAGCAAGAAATCACTGCTGGGCCTAGCTGGTATCTCCTGCACCCTAACCATGTGCTAAAGAGAGAAGAGCCAGGCTCACATGCTAATAATTTATAGTGTCTGATGGTAAAAACAAGTGGAAAGAGATGGCAATACTGTCCTTTGTTTCTTTCAGACATGGATTTTTTTTATTTTGCTTTAAATTTTCAATGTATGATGTTCTGCCATGTTTTCCTCATTTTCTGTCATCATTTACTAAGTCAGGACAAAAATTCCACTCTTTTAACAATTATGTGAAGCTGACCGATTTTTATTTGGTAAAAATACATAGTGCAACTTATCATATTATTCTGGAAGCCTGGTTTTTCCCATGCATTCCAATGGTGATCTCCATTTCCTCTGCTCTAATCAACACCATCAGCACAGGAAAAAAAATCTGCTTCCTATTTGATTTTAAAGTCTCCTACATTTTATATATCTAAGGCACTTTGAAAAAGTTTTTAAATGCTTAGCCATCAAAAAACTCTATTGGTTCAGCAGATGATCCTTTTCACAGAAATAGTTCCATTACCTTCACTTTTGCTCTGAGGCAGGAATAAGTGGGATGGGAGAAGGCTTTCCACAGGAAAGAGTGGGATTGGGTCCAAGAGTAAAGGTTGCTCATCTGGTGCAACATGTCAGGCTTAAGCACCCCTGTCTGTTTCAGACAGGTTTTAGAGCATCTTTCCAGTTTCTCCCAATAAGCAGCCTTCTCAGCATTTATTTTCTTGAGACTGAATCCCTGGACCTGGCATCCTAAATTGGAGTCCTTTTTATCTGGGGAGGTGGTCCTCTAAAATGCCTGACCCCAAGTGCCTGATTAAAGGGTGGCTGGCAACTCTCATGAGCTGTGGCTATTTACAGGCTGAGTAACATAAATTAGGGTGATATTTCACTAGAAATACATGCATAAATAGAGATTACTTATGTGAGTAGCGTGAACTTGTCCTTCCTTATTTTCTTGTCATGAAGTGCACTTGATCTTATTCAATTGCTTAGTGTACTGTGGTAGAATTGAAACAGAATAGAGTGTTGTATTGCAGAACCGTAGCGAGTTATTATGGTCACGGTCTCTCCTCTGACTATTTGCAAATTTGCATTTTACTAACAGGAGAAGCATATGCTAGATTAAAACAAGGAGGCTGGCTTTCTTTCTTTCTTTCTTTCTTTCTTTCTTTCTTTCTTTCTTAAGACAGAAATGGCAAAAATTATGCTCTTAAGTTTTGTTGTGAAATATCTCTCCTTTTCAGGGAAATATATTTTCTAGATGGATTGCCACCTGCAGAGTATACTATACATCTTTGTTAAATCATTTTCTGTCTCTGCAGAAATAGCAGTTTAGTTTTGTAGTATTTTTTAAACAAAATGACTGAGCATTTAGCACAATTATGTTCAACACTATAATCTTTTTTTTTTCTTCTTTTGTCGAGCCATCCTTTAACAGGGAATAAAAAATGAGACATACTGTAAGCTATTTTGCATAAATGAATAATTATGATTGCCACATATTGCCAATTGTAATTAGAGATAATAATGCTAGGGTTTTGGAGCTTTTACTCATGCATTGCTTTTCCAAGCAAAACAGAACTTTTGTAACATTCATCCAGTTAAGTGAACAGATTGAGTTTTCTGCACACACACACACACACACACACAAGGGTGTGTGCTTTTCTTTTCCATTGCATTTTTTTAATGATAGCTTTAATTAGTTGAAGGTAAATAAGTAAATAAACGACAGACTATAAATAGTAGGCTCTTAGCAAAATTAGAGGCACATTAAAGATAACACACTTTTGGGACTTGCAGATCAGTTAGCAAGCCTGAGCATTAGAGGGAAATTGGCAGCTGCTTACAGTTAGCAACCAAAAATGCTGTAGGTACTGTGTGCATGTGCAGATCATTTAAGGGCTCAGTTTCCCTTATTTACATTCCATCACCTTTGGGATTTGAGAAAGGGTTGTTCGGTCTTTTTTTTTGGGGGGGAGTGTTTTGTTTTTGTGTGTGTGCGTGTGCGTGTGTGTGTGTGTGTGTGTGTGTGTGTGTATGGAGAAGGATTTGATTCCTGAAAACTGCTGAGTTAAGAAACAGTGTTAGGCATACCTGCTTGCAGAGCAAGTTGCTCACTGCTGCTATAGTAAAAGCTTCACTTTAAGCAGTTCTCAAATACTGTGCATCCACATTGACACGAGAACTTGGCGTGGTGCTAGACTAAAAAACAATGCTGTTTAATCAGGTGTGGAGTGCTGGCTTATTACTTTTGCCAGCAGCTTTGTTTTACTTGGCCTGCATAGCCTTGTAAGAATTCAAAGCCATTGCAATATTGCTGAAGAAGCTTTCTGAGATGTGTAACTAACCATCATGCTGTATCTCCAGGGTACTGAATGAATGCGGCAAACGAACTGTACTTTGCAACTGTCTCATTTTCCTAGGAAAAATGGACCAACTTCAGGAATTGTTGTTCAGCTCCCAGTCTCAGTGGGAGTTCTGTCTGAGCACAGACAGACTAGAGCCTAAACAATGAGCATTAAATTTGGCCCCTTCATCTCAGGATCTCACAATTCTTTTGGAAATGTTAACAAATTAAGGTTCACATCCCCCACCCTGTAAAATAACCCTGTTCCTCTTTCACAGATGGGTAAAGAGGATCATGAATCAGGGACAGCAACAAGAGCTACAGATCAGAAATCTGACTCTAGACTAGGCTGCTTCATTGTCATTGTTCATTATTTTCCATAGCCCTGTTGATCCCCAGTCTCTCATTACGTTTCTCAAGAGTTTTCACAACTGGAGTTGAGGGTGTCTGGACGTGATTTTCCACATGGATTATTTGATGCATTTTCCTCATTCTGCATATCCCGACTTGACTTTGTCACTTAAACCCTGTTTGGAAGAGTGTTGCAGCCATTTCAGGTTACAAATCCTGCTGTTTTGCCTACCACAGAATGACTTAAATGAAAACATAATCTCTCTTCCTTACCCTGCAGAAGCTTTCATGTGGCAGCATATCTCACAATTAGGCCACACCTAGCTGAAGTCTCCCAAAGGAGTGCTCTAGAAACTATAATCCTCTTTAGGGATTGGTAACCTGGCATAGATAAAACTAGGGGGAAGAGGAGACCCAATACTCTCTTTAAATATATTTTTAATGGAATTTGAAAATGTTTTGACTATTCCTGCTTTCTTTCTTGGACAAGGGATGTATCAAAATGCTCTCCAAGTAGTTTGTGCTTATCAAATAGGTTAATTTTCTTCTCTCAGAGCAGAATCTGTATGATGTCTTTGTATCTTAGAATTTTAACAGAGTTTTACAGGTGTATGAGTTGCCACCTTCTTACTATTCAAGATCTCTCAGCAAGGTTGTTGTAAAAGAAGACACAGTTTTTAAAAAGGGTAGTATTGGAAAAATATTATTTAACTTCCTTTAATATAATGTATTTACTACTTACATTAATTCCTACTTGCCCTTTCTATTTCCCTCATACTTGCTGTTCTCTATTCCCAACTTTCTTGTCCTCTTCTTGCTCTTCCCTGGGTACGCACTTCCTGAAACCTCATTCCCTTCTTTTTCTCTTAGCTGAATATTCTGTACCATTCCTATCCTTTGCTTACTCCTTTGTAAGCAGTTTCACAAATGGTCACCTTCTTTCATTTGATCCTTTCTCTGCAGTGACCTTCTCGAGGTTGCAAGTTAGCTGACTTTCTCAGTGGAACAACTGAAAGTCATGTGCTTATTCTCTGTTTGAAAAGCTGCTAGCTGTTGTATGGGCTTTTGTCATGTGGTGGTTCAGTATTTTTTGCGCTCTTTTTTGGCTTCTCTAGACAAATACAGTCCTGTGCTGTTACAGCCTTTCAGGTAATGCTGCAAATTGGAATCTTCTATCCCTTTAATTAAACCATGGTACCCCTTCTATTTGCATTGCTTGAACAGGTCTGTTGGCCTTTAAGGATTTTCAGTTTATGTTCCACTGCTTTTAAGTTAATTTTAAAACTATTCCTATGATCTCTTTTATTCTGCCCTTAATTTACAGGAGAAATTCAACAGAAATATTCAGGGCCACTCCATTGCCTACATTTCAAAACCTCCTTTAAAATTCTCCTTGCCTTCCTACATACCTCCAAATGTCATAAAATTATATCTACTGCCCACTTCTTATCCTTCTTATCAATATTTTTCTCCATGTTTCTTTTTACTCCCTGGATATCCATTTTTAAGCATTAATAACTTTACTTATATTGCAGTTGTAATCTCTTGCAGCTCTAATATATTAATCTTTGTGTGATGCTGATCACCATGGAGAGATGTTAGTCTAGGACTGTCTCTCTTAAGTATTGTGGAAACACAAGGAAAAAGTTAATGCCACTTCAGTCGGTTGTCCTTTGTTACACTTTTCATCTGGAATCAAACACCTGCAAATGCATCCCTCCTGCAACCTCATTATAGAGTTTGCTCAACAACTCATTTCTTCTCATGTGTAGTGTGAAAAAATCCTGCAAAGTTATCCAAATAAACTTCAGTCTTAACTGGTCAAAAGAACACTTTATTTTGATTATTTTACTGCATGCAAAGATTCCTAATGAGCCTGAGGACTATACGGTACGAGGAGCACCACAGGGATCACCGGTTCCTTTCATTCATTTTAGGCCACTCAGCTGCCAAGTTCAGGTATATTCAAGCTGAGCAAAATCTCAGTTCAATTAAACCCCTTCGTTATATACTCAAGGCCAAAGATGTGGAAGTACAGGCAAAAAGGAGGAGAATGGGGCAGTGACCCTCACAGCTCCGGGGGATTGAGCTTTACGGTGCTTCAGCACCATAACTGAGGAAGCTTAAACTACTACACTAAGATTGGGCCTAAAAGGATCTCTTTGCTCTTCCTTACCACTTTCCTCACCCAAAGTAAAAAGGGCTCATTTTAGTTGAATGACATCTTTAAGAAACAAACCAACAAAAAAAACCCTAAAAAAACCCCAAAAAACAAAAAACTGGAAAAAACCAGAAAAACCTGAGATTATCTTGGTTTGAGCATGGTGCTGATAACCCCAAGGTTGTGGGTTCAGTCCCCATATGGATCATTCACTTAAGAGCTGGACTTGATGATCCTTGTGGGTCCCTTCTGACTCCAAATATTCTGTGATGCTGTGAAATGATGAATCAGAGAATCACAGGCTGGTTGGGGTTGGAAGGGACCTCTGAAGATTATCTGGTCCAGACCCTCTACTTAAAGAGGGTCCTTCAGAACAAGCTGCCCAGGACCATTTCTAGACAGCTTTTGAGTGTTTCCAAGGGTGGAGAATCCTCCACTGCACTGGGAAACCTGTGCCAGTGCTCAATCATTCTCACTTTTTCCTCAGTGGAAAAGTATTTCCTGATGTTCAGAGAGGACCTCCTGTGTTTCAGCTTATGCTGTTGCCTTTTGTCCTGTCACTGGGCTCTACTGGAAAGAACCTCGGTCTTTCTTCTTTAAAAAACCTTTGGGTATTTATCTACATTAATGAGATTCCCCTAACTGTTCTCTAAGAGAACAGTCCTGGCTGTCTCAGCTTTTTCTCATGGGAGAAGATACTCTAGTCCCTTCATCATCTTAGTGGCCCTTTGCTGAACTATCTCTTGTGGCTCCATATTTCTGTTGTCTTGCAGCTGTTGTGAAACACTTAGCCCTTCCCTTTTGAAAAATGCATTTTCAGATGAAAAGATCCAACAACTTCATCACAAATGTGTGAATAGCTTTTATCAACCCAAATAGTTTTCCAAAGGACAAAATATTAACCTTTTTCTTTAGCTCAAATTACATAAATGGATTTCTTGTATGTTTTTTTACAGAGTACATATTTCACAGGTCAGCCTTTCCGTGCTATATTGGTACAATCCCTAGATAACTTCAATAAATTAATACAATCACTTCTGGTTTACAAAAGTGTAACTCTACTGAGATTTTGAAATTGATTATACTATCGTGTAAATAAATTGTGTTTCTCCTTTACAGGAAGTGAATATAAGCGTTCATACTAATTTCTTTTCCTTGGTGTTGTTAATGAATTTGAGGGTCTTAGTATTTATAACATTAGCAATTATTCTTAATGATTATCATTGTTCAGGGAATTTTTTGAAGAATGAAAAATTGCAAGTAAGCACCCAAGTGAGAGAAAAAAAAACCTTTTGCCCAATAGTATTAGTGGCTCCTTTATTTAAAATATATCATCCATCCTCATTTTCTGGTTGTCTCGATAAACATATGAGTAAGAGATACTGTTTGACTGGGAGCTCATGTTTGCCTTGTCTTTTTAAATTAAAATCCAAAAATATCTCCAAAAATAATGATTCTGTATCCTCCTTTTTCTTATTTTCTGGTTAGCTGTATTTTTTCGCCTGCAATAACAAAGCCATGAAAAAAGACAGCAATCCCCTTGTTCATGTGATATAATTCCACACTCTGAGTGTGAATACTGGCAGATCAGCAGAATGAGCCATCTGCAAGCTATAAGCTGTGTCTTTGCATGAGTAGATTTAGGATAAAAAAAATTGTCTGACCTGGAAGCCAAACGTTACTTGGCATCTTTACCAGAGATCCTGCAAGGCCAGCCACTGCTTGTGCTGAATTTGTGTCCTTTCTAAAATACACGTCCCTCCCTCTTGCCATCATATTTTATAGTACATGTACATAAGTGCACACAGAGAAATGCACACACACAGGGCTGCACCACAGGCCGCCTCAGAGATGCTGTACTGCAATTTAATGAATATCAGACTTCATAGTCAGTCTCTGTTGGATTGCCATGCTAGTGAATAATGAATATCATACTGCAAGGTTACTCCCAAGTGGCCAGTTTCCTGGTTTTAACCCGCTGGGTGTTAGTCTGAAATGCTTGTAAATGTCTACAGTCCATGCACTGTGCTGTGTAGAAACATACACCTCTAAATCCACACCTTAATCAGGCCAGTAACTCTTGCTGAAGTCAAAGGAATTAGTCAAGGATGTAGCACAAGATGGATTTGTTCCTGCAGCTTTCCCTCTCCACCCCTCATCCTGGTTATTATCTCCCAAGCTGCTGAAGTCCCACCTCAAACAGAAGGGTAATCCACTCTGCCAGTTTTTCCTTTTCAAGAGTTGCAGTCTCCCTTCTAAGCTTGTTCTGCTGGCTCTGACATCCTGGTCCTCTGAATTATAGCTTGTTCCTCCAACTAATGAAGTGGTTGGCAACATTCCCATTGACTTCATTCAGGGAATGATCCAGCTGAAATAGTGCTGACTCCTGAGAGCTCCTGAGCCCTTGTGGCATAAATGTGAGCTGTGGAGTCACAGAATTTGTAAAGATTTGTCCCTAGATT
This sequence comes from Eopsaltria australis, assembly GCA_034509425.1. Lineage (NCBI taxonomy): Eukaryota > Metazoa > Chordata > Aves > Passeriformes > Petroicidae > Eopsaltria > Eopsaltria australis. Next base: position 1,686,155 of record JAVTVJ010000032.1, on the reverse strand, counting down.
ATAGAACATTTGGGACAGGTGGACCCTATCTTTTTAAATTGTTCACAAAGTGCCATTTTCACCTAATGTAGTCTAGAAATTATTAAGTGACAGTAACCCTTGTCAAATGACACAAAATCTCAAACTCGTTGTAGGAACAAGGAGCAGAGATTGGCCATTTGCTTTTATTAGCCTTGTGGAGATGCATGTGGGAAGGAACTAGAACAATACCTTCAAAAATAAATCCTTTTTTTACCCTCTAGTTTGTCTTTTTGGCTTCCTTCTCTACTCACCCCATTGGGAGAACTAGAATCTGATCAAACCTTCCCAGCTGTCCTAGCTAAAAGTTATTGCCTGCATAGGGTATGTTTTTTGATCTCCTGTGCCTGCTTCAAAAAAGACCTGTTTTGAATTGCATTAAAATTTTCCTTCCCATTAACCTTCAATGTCAGCAAAACCAGATTAAAACAGAAACAAATGAAAAAATTTCCTTTCTCCAGCATTAAAAGACATAGAGGTTTATTTAACAAAATACTGTATTGCATGATCCTTCTTTTGCAATTCCAGAGAGCATTAGTGCTGCCTAACTGCTCTTTTAATATGAACTATAATAAGCTAGAGACATTCTCAGGTCTTGGCACTGTAGGTGGTGACATCCTTGCACCACAAAAAGAAAAAGCAAGTGGCTGGTCATGCTATTAAGGTGTGATACAGGATGACAGGTACTGAGAGGGAAATATTTGGTATATAAATGTATGAACATATTGGCTGTGGAGAAAAGACATACAAAAGGACATTTCAGCATCCCAAAGCAGGAGGTAACAGTGATCTGTGATGGGGAAAGGGTAGCTCTTTGAGGGCTGTTACTGCTCTGCTTGGCACCTGCTTATGTGAGCCTGGGAAACACTGGCAGCATTCGGGAGGGCAAAGTTGGCCTTCTTTATGCTTTTCACCTCCATACATCATAGTGACTTAGAACACTTCCCCTTAAACTGTGAGTGCTGCTGGCCATCTATAGAATGGGGCCTTTGTTCTGCCCACACTGATCCTTATGCAACATCCATCTTTGTGCTTCACGACATTTAAATGACAGCGTGCTGGGCTGCGGCTCACTGTAATAACATGGTCTCTGTTATACCTGCTCCATAGAGACTGAGGCCATGTTTTGTGGAAACTGGACAATTATTCTCTTTAGGAAGCTGTAGCAGAAATGCTACAACAGAAGCAGCAACAACGTTATAAAGCATGTGTTGGTACCAACACAGCTCTGGGTACCTAATATCAAGCAAGCTGACAGCTTCATATGAGCACCTTGCTTCCACTCTGTGGAGTATCTTGCTCTCTTTTTCCCTTCCATGAGAAGTTAAGGATGCAGAACAACATTTAATGCCAGCAATAACCACATCCTGCCTTTCAGCAGAGGGAACAGCAGGCAAGTTCTTGAAAACAGAAGCCAGAAATTGGATATCCAAGTAGGTACTTAACTATATGTCTACTGTGCTAATTTCCTAAAGAGCTTAATGCCAGTCCTGGAGTTTGAGGTCAGGCACGACAGCAGGAGAGGCAGCCACGTTAAGGGTCAAGGGCCCCAGGAGGTGGAAACTTCTGCCCATTCCCTGACTCATTTAGGTCAGACAGTGCTTACCAAGAGTTGAGAAAGCTCATTAAGATGAGGAATAAAAGGAGAGATGTTGGCTTTAGAGCAAGGAGAGCTGCAGTATGGGAAAATGGCCCCTGCAGCTCATGTTTTGTGAGAGATGGTTTCTTTTTCTTTTCTTGTTCTTTTTTTTTTCCCCCTGAATTAATAAAGTCAGCCTGAGGGAAAAGCCTGAAAAAGATTTTGGCAGGATGTTAGTCCTTCCTGGGTTAGGGAAACAAGCCAATAGCCTTACAGGCAGCTGACTCTTTAATCACATATTTAGTATCTGGGAGAAAAATATTCTGAGGTAGCTAAGTGACCTCTAGAACCAAAACCTATCTCAAATGCTACTCAGAGATTTAGGAACCAGGGCACCGTATGACACCCATCCATCATCTTAGCCTTTTTAAGGGCTCAGAATTTTATCAAGGTCTGATTTTTTTGTTCTCTTTGGGGCTTTTTGTTGGTTTTTTGGTTTTTTTTTTTGGTTTTTTTTTTTTGTTTGTTTGTTTGTTTTGTTTGTTTGGTTAGGTTTTTTTTGTTTTGTTTTTGCTTTTTTGTTTTTTGTTTTTTGTTTTGGGTAGTTGTTGTTGTTGTTGTTGTTGGTTTTTGGTTTTTTTTTTTTTAATTTCTGGTCCTGTAACATTTTTTAAATGAGACTTTGGATTCTGAATGACATTGTCATGTTTGAAAATATTAACTTTGATTTTCTGTACCCAGAGTTCCATGTGGGCTAAGTTGATTTCATGAGTATTCAGACCCTTTAACAACCTTTCAAAACACAGAACCACGGATATAAGCACTCGTACACAGACATCTCTCTCCAAGCATAAGTCAAAGTATGAACATAATGAATGAAAATAAAATGTGTTATTTCTCTGTTCAGTGAACCATCTTGAAGCACAAATCCAGACTGGGTCCTCAGAAAACACCACGTTCCCTTTGCCCTTATTCCACCATTAATGAGAAAATCTTTCTCAGATTGACAGGGACTGCTCAGTAACCCACACATCTCTGAGAACACTTTTGAAGGGCTTCATGATCACCAGAAAAACAGGAGAAGTTGGGAATGAAATTGTGTGTGTGAATACATGTAACTGAGTGCTGTAGCTCCTAACTGGATGTGCCTACTACCTGTAAGCACTTTGCTTTTACAAAGCGTGGTCTCACAAGAAAATGAGAAATTACTGAATGCCGTGAGCCAGCTTACCAAGGAACGATGTTTGAACCTCACACGAGAAAGTTGGCTGAGACTACACCTAGGAAGTCTGTTCTCACTCTAGCTCTGGGAGCAGGGGCTGTTTCAAGGTTGTGGGCTGGTGGCTGCAGTTGACTCTTTCATTTGATAAAACCATGGCCATATTTTGACTTTTCTCTTTGTTCAGAGGGATTTAAAATCTGGAAAACTGAAAAATGTGATAGCTTTCATATATGCAGATGGGATTTAAAATGTTGATGCTAATGTAGCCATGTGTATCACTTCAAAATATGTAAAGGGCCCTGTGGTCAGAACACAGATAAGTTATAGAAAATGTAAAAAGGAAAACCTTTGTAGTCTTATTAAATCTGGAGTCGAGCAGTTTAAGCTCTGACCTAAAGGAGAAATACAATCACTCATTTGTTGCTTTTGGTTCCTAAATTAAAAACTTTCCCAATTACCAGAAAGTGCTGGAAATTAAAAATCACTTTTTTTTTTAATTAATAAAAACATGGGGAAAAGTGGAAAATTATGTGACATCTTTTACTAGAGACCTTGTTGGAGAGTTTCCTTTCAGCAAAAATAATAAAGTAATCTGCTAGAGGAATTCTCTGATGAGACAAAAGGAAACTGAAATGACAAAGCATGTAGTAGCACCATAGAAATTTGGAGCACACATTTCAAAAAGGGAATTTTTCTGGACTTCATTTATGCCTTGGAAGCCAGGGATCCATTTAATCACAGGAGCAGAAAATCTAATGCACTGGTAGCTGTCTGTTTTTCAAATTTCTTCATTTTGCATTTGCATCCGAAACTGTTGGAAAGCATGAAACATAAAATCACTTTGCGGAAACCATGCCTTCTGTGACTGGTACCCCTGAGAAAATTAGGCAAGTTCTGACCACATCTCCAAGCTGCTAACGCATGTGTGGCAAAGAAGAGGGAAGGAGGAAGCACAGTCAGCTACTGATTCAGACAGAGCACAGAATTCCAGCACAATTAAGCATGAACAGGAGTGGTGGCAGAGAAAAAAGCTGCCTGCACCGCGTGTGCTGAGATGGGGCAGTATCAGGTTATCACATCGTAGTTGAACCAGGAGCAGCTGCTGCCAGCAAAACCAAGCCTAGTTTGCTCCTTGGCTGAAAACTTAAATATCAACACCCTTTAATTATGCATAAAAAGATAAACAAAGCTAGCAGCTTTAAAGTACTGTTATTAATTGCACCAAATGTTAGTGGAAGGTTGAATTATTCATAGTTATAGTTCTCAGGGGTTTCTTGATTAAGGGAAATAAGGAGAATTTGTTGTGAGTATCTTGTTCCACACAGCTTTCTCAGTTTGCCTAATCCAAGAAACAGGGATATATTTTACATGTCAGTTCTGCAAAAAATGCATATATCTGCTAGTTCCTTAGCAACCTTCTGGGATATGCCTGCATCTACTCCCATAAACCCTGCATATTGGAAATTGTCTCCAGTGGGTTTCCAGGGATCAGTGGATTTTGCCACAATAATAATATCATTCATGTGCAGTTAGAGTAAATAATTTTATTTACTTACAGGATCATTGCTGTGTTGTGAGTTTTATTGAAATGTTTCTCTAGGAAAATAATATGTAAACACACTTCATTTAGAGCCCTCTGTATGAATGAAGAAGACTGTAAGCTGTACTAGCTGTATACAATTTTATAATAACTGAAAACAAATACTGCTCCTTCAGAAGCCAAGTAATTCTTGCCATAGCCCTGGCCCTCCCTTTTCCCGGTGTTTTAGCTAGAGGTAGTAGCCAAAATCAGTATAAACTTCTGCAAATGAAGATTTTAAAAGAACTATGTATCTTCATAGTTTGTGCAATTTTCCTCTTCAAAAAGTTATTTACACAGCATTCATGCGTTAGATCTAGCATTCTGGCATAATTTATGAGTGATCTGAACTTTATCAAACAACCTCATACTTTGGTAACAGACTAAGGGATGGTTCAGCCAAGTAATTTTTAGTCATGTGAGTAGTGGAAATTAGTTGTAGCATTGAGTAAGGGTCCCTTGCCTGAGACAGTGTTTTCTGGATTCAAATTGAGCTCAAATTGTTACTGCAATCAGGAGTGTGTGGGTCTCATCCAGCAGCTTATGCAGTGCATGTCAAAGCCTTCACCAAGTGCAGTTGAAGAGCTTCTGTTTAGCTGCTCCAGCATCTGTGTTTTGTCTGTGGTGTTTCGACATGAATGCATGCTGATATTGTTATTTAGTGTATCCAATACTCTTCCACAAAGAGGGGCTTCCAGACTGCACCTCCTTACTTCTGGTGGAATTGATGGAATTTAGCTTACGTCCCTGGAGGAGTTTTTACAAGGATAGAAGTGACAGAACAAGGGATAATGGCTTTAAACTGACAGAGGGTGGGTTTAGACTAGGAAGAAATTCTTTGCTGTGAGGGTGGTGAGGCTCTGGGACAGGTTGCCCACAGAAACTGTGGATGCCCCACCCCTGGGAGTGTTCAAGGCCAGGTTGGATGGGGCCCTGGGTAATCTGATCTCGTTCAGGATATTTTTGCCCGAAGCTCCTTCCAACCCAAACCCTTCCATGATTCTATTCTTTTTGTGGCATGTGAAAATGTAACCTATTAACATTAATAAACAGCTGGAAAAATCCTGTCTTTTAAAATCACTGAAGATTTTGTTGTTTCCTTCACAGTATCAAACTCACACTAAATATATTTTTTATTTAGGATGAGAAGCTCATATTTATGTACAACTTTTTTCTTACCAGTCAATGGCAAGTCATAGTAATTTATGTTCCATTTGAGTGTGTTAAGACCTAGAAAGACTGAGTAAAAATAACATTGGTCAGATATATAAATAACTGCTTAAATAAATACAGAGACTATCTGTAGAGATAGATATAATGTATATATGAAAATAGATATTAAATATATAGAATACATATATAGTCATATAGATTTGCACATCCATTTAAGTAACTTTTACTTGGAAATTTATATGACTAATTTTTGCTGTGATGAATTCTCTAGCTGTCCTTTCACATATTTGTGTAATAAGGGTGAAATTGCATTCACACTTTCCTTATCAAAATTATTAACATGTTTAACAGTATGTGAATATGATCTTTAAGCAGCTTTTAAATATTATAAAAATTACAGTTTACCGTTCATGTGTCAGTTTCTATACAAGCAAAGAAGGATTTATTCAGGGTTGCCTGAACTTTCTCTACCCACTAGGTGGTATTTCTGTGGCCATGATCACAAGACATGCTTGAGAGAACAGAAATCTCCTGATGTGTTTTGTAAGAAAGAGATGACAAATTTTCAGCAGTTACCATTTCCTCCAATGATGATTGTTCTGGGCATGAAGCTGAGTCCTCAGGCAACCTAATTATTGCAGGTCCTAATAGCTCACTTTAACCAGACCTGTAATCCTGTTGATCCTATTCCCCCCCTGAGTGGTTGCTTGGTCACTTCGGTTTAGCAGCTGGTTCCAAGGATGAGTCTTCCTAAAATAAACGAAGTCACAAATAACTGCTGCAGATAGCTTGGGCAGAAAAAAATAAATAGGAGGCATGTATGAGTTTTCATGAGATTTGATACAGAGTCTGATTGTGCTCGTGGTGGGGGACAGTGTCCCTTGTGTCATCATCTTCCCTTACACTGTGACTGAGGTAAGAGTGTCAGTGCCAGCTGCTGGGCCAACTGGCCTCATGTTGACTTCTTTGGCAGGGCTGTGCTGTGCAATGATGTGGTGCAGAGGTGTTGGGATTAAACTTGCCCTGAGCTGTTACGTCCACACTGTGTTGCAGCATCATGCAGAGATATTGGCTGGATTCCCATCAAAGGTGCATTGCAATAGTGTTGTTCCACCAGCTCTGAGAACTCTTCCCTACATTTTCTGTGATAGGTTCAGACATTGTTGCTCACGCATTTCTCATTTCTGATCATTTCAGCACATTATTCCATTTTAGTTGTGACACAATTAGACAAGGACAAACTCAAGCCAGTTACTGAGAAAATAGCTGTCAAAACCTGAGCTCCACACCAGTACTCAGAAAAGCATAAAAGTTAGTGTGGTAGGTAAACCTAATACTATTAAGTTTGTTGTGTGGATTAAAGTTTCCCCTGACTTCATCTTTTCTCATTTTGTAATGTTGCATCCAGACCAGAAAACCATCTTATTATGGAATTACCCTTTCTAGCAAGTCACTGAAGTTCACTGCCTCCAAGGATCATGTGGTTTCAGGATAGATACGCTCAGAAGTGGGTTTCAGCTAACTGGAGACATCCCATGTGCTCTCTGGGAAGTCAACCACAATCTTGTGCTGCTGTGTCAGGGGAATTGATAAAGGATTGATTGACCAGCTTTGCTCTGAATAGGGATAATCATTTTCTTCTTAAACTTCCACTCAGTGCTTTGGCAAGCAGAAAGCCTGTACTAGTGCCAAATGTGTAATTACTTCACTAACAGTGATGACATGTATGCCTGTTCTGCATGATCCTATTTTGTTGCTTCTTTTGCTGGCTATGAACAACTCACATAATAGGAACCTCATCCCTGCATCTGTCTCTCAGCAAGGAGAGCTTTAACCTAAGCTTTGAGCAGATTTTAAAGAGGGAGAGAAAAACTACATCAAAACAACACAAAGCAGAAGTACTTGAACAGGTACTGACTTGATAAAAAAAGAACAGCATGTGCTGTCTCAAGGGCAATGAAGGCCATATTGCTGCACTGGGCCTTGCACATACATGAGAACCATTGCAAGGTGGAGGCCGCCTTCACTGCAAAAAGCTGCCACAGTGTCTCAGGACATTCTCAGATATATGGACTGTGCCACATGGTGTAGTACCCATCAGTCCACAAGGGTCTGGCTTCTGCCACTCTGTTCTCTACTCCAATCTATTATCTTCTATTCTTCACCAAAGGAATGTTTAGTAAATAGCTAAAATAAATAAAACAGCAACAGATTATTCTTGCTGTCTCATAGAGAGATAATCGTGCATGCAGGATGTAATTTTATTTTAAGCAGCTTTCATCTATTTCTTTTGTGACCTCAATTTATAAACGTGCATGGAATTAATTCATCATCTCCAGACAAGCTCCTCAGATGATGAATTCTACCTTTTTTTGTATGTTTGAATACAATGTTACTGCAATTAACAGAACTCTTTCATAATCCTGTTCAGCTCACTACTTTATTCTAATTTCTTGAAAGGTTTTCTTCACAGCTTGTGTCTGTGTGTATACATGTATACAGACACACACATATGCATAATGTATCAAGTTAGCAAAAATATTCATTGTCACGCACAAAAGGAGTCAGTGTCCTGTAGGTGCCATGTGCAAGTTATTCAAAACTCACTCTGTCTTTATCTCCAATATTTTCTCACCTGCTTTGTTCACATTTTTAAATGACCAAGCAGGAAATATATGCCCTTTTTACTAAAACTTTTTTTTTCTTTCTATGCAGCAGCAGCAGCTGCCTGCCATGTTATTGTTTTTTGTCGCTAGCAGGCTTTTTGGGTGTGTGCCAAGGATTTCTCGTGGGGAAACAGGATGATTTGCATCTGAATGGTGAATGGCAAGGCTGGGCATGGGTACACTCAGCCACACCAGGTGAGGTAGAACAGTCGCTTCCAGCTCACCTGGAGTAATTAATTCAATAAAAAGTTAATTACAATGAAAGGGAAAAACAAACTTCCATATAACAGATGGTAAATTTTTAGTGTGATGAAAACTAAAAGGATTTTCTTTTTAAATACCAGTATGGTGTGTCCTAAATGGTATACAAAATTCTCTTGGTCTGTACTCAAGTAATTGCATATGTTGTGTTTGTATACTGGCTCTGCTGTGCTTTTTGTTATATATTTCCTTCTGTTTCAGATTCGTGTGAGTTCTTCTTCATAAAACTTTTCATCAACACATAGTATTCCTGGCAGGGTATGTTTCTGCTGGAGGAGTTGCAAGCCTTCCATGTCCATCAGTCACTCTTCTAGAAACTTTTGAACCTGAGAGTCAGGACATCACCCAAATTGCAGAGAGGAGCAGATGAAAACTGTGACCCAGCCTTATAGAAACTGAGGCTGGGGTTGCAAAGAAAAGCCTTGTCACTCCTTTATCCAGAAAGAGTCGTAGTATAAAGTTTATCCCTTTCCCAAAGCATTTGACTCACCCTGGAGCTGAGGAACTGGCTGGCCAGTCAGGAGGCAAGTATGCAGCTGGGCAGTTTGCACAGAGGGCAGTCCACATGCATCTTCTGCTTAGCTAACAAAACTGAGTGAAAATATGGAAGAAAAGAAAGAAAAATATGTAGAAGATGGGCACAAAACCATTCCTTATTAGAGACTGGCACACATGTTGATCATAAAAGTTAGGAGGGCAGAGCTGGGCTTTTGGCTGAAATAACCTTGAGAAAATGTGTTTATTAATACCAGTGCTTATAGAATAAACTCTTTCTTGACAGAGAGAAACTTAGTGTACAGAACAGAATGTAATTGTGCTAGAATAATGTTAAAAAGACTGAACTTAAGTTCCTTGCTGTTTTGCAAACTAGCAACATGTTTATAGTGGTTACTGGCTCAGACATTCAGAAATGAGAGATACATATGAATGCATACGAATCTTGGAAGAATCCTGATTTTTATAAAATACTGAGCCTCCACATGAAAAACTTGAGGCATTGACCTCAGCTTCTTCTAAGGTAGTCCTCCAGTATCAACTGTCACAACTGATCCATGATTTAAAGTAAAAATGAGAATATTATGCAGGCTTAATTTTTTTTCAAAAACTTACCTAGTCATTCCTAGTGCATTTTGCATTTCTTCCCTTTCATTGGCTCCAGTAGGAAGTTAGGTTCTTTTCAAAAAGCCTGATGACATCAGACAAAAATATGTTATTGAGCAGGCAGAAGAAGAAAACCATCGCTGTTCTCAGTGATGGGTCTGGTCCTACACCAGTTTAATGCTTTCCACCAAGCCAACACATACAGAGCATTTATCAAAATTGAAGGTTTCCAGCTGGAAGAACTCTATTCAAAATACTGCCAAATTTTCCATCATTTTCAGAACTATATCCCCTATGGTAGGGTTAGGAAATCCTGGTCCTTTTGCTGTCAGTAGGCAGATTCACTGTCCTTTATTGCATAAGGGATAAAAGGAAGGGAGGTGATGATTTATTCTACAAGGTAGCAATTTCCTCACATGCTCCCACCCCATCTGCAGGTAATTAAAAGTTGCTGGTGTGGTTAATAACACTGATAGTGTAGACAGACTTCAACCACAGAGCTGGGTGGCACTGCTGGCAGCTCTGATGGCACAGCCCAGGTGTATTTAGCACGCTCCTGGGGATCCTTCTTGCCCCTGCCTTGCTGTGGCTCCAGGCACCTCTGACAGCATGGGGACTCTGCACCAGCTATCAGATGAGATGCTCTGCTGCCTAAGAAATAGCAAGTGTGGAAACACGATATAGCAAAAACACATGGTGTGGTTTTGCTGCAAACTACATGCTGAATGATTTTGACATGGATGTTTTACTGGTTCATCCAGTGAGAAGACTGGTGACACTCTGTGTCGGCTCTCTCCCATGCAGATCTTCTGTTCTCCACAGAAGATGGCCAACAAGGAAACCTCCCACACTAAGGTTTGATGTGTGCTCTGTAGCAGTCTTCCTGTTTGCTACTATCCTGTGCTAAATTTAGAGAATGTTGTTTGGTTTTTCAACTGGAACAAATAAATCTGTCAGTATTTTAACTTGAGCTTGTTCTACATGCTGCAGTTAGCATTCCTTAAGCCTTTTTGTTTGATATTGTATTTGGAAGCTCACTTCATAATTATAGGTGGGGCTGTTGGGCTCCTGGTTACTCAGGCTACTCTGGACCTGAACCAAGGTTTTGTAATGAAGGAGACAGTTGTCTGAGAGACCCTTGCTTGACTGTTTTTCTGACAGACCTACAAGACGGAGGTGCACAGGGCAGGGGGCTGCATGTGGAGGAGATTACTTTTATAGTAAAGGCGCTTAAGCATTGCCCAGATCAATAGGATTCATTTTTTTTGCCCTTACCATCAGATTCCCACAGCTGTTTTCAGGGATGATTTCTGATTGTGGTATCCTACTTCTTTTGTCTACCCAAGATGGGAGGTTAGAACAAGGTCAGGAGAAATACATCATGCTTAGAGATGTAAATGGTAGCACTCTGCACTTGAAAAGATCTATGAAAACCAGCGCATCTCAGATCAGGTACACAGAATGTGGTTTCATATAACCTTTCTGTGTCCCACTTCCTTATTTGTAAAACACAGATAACAAATTTTTATCTCAGAAGGCTATTATTAAAATAAAAAACCCCAAAAATAACAACAAAAAACTCAACAAAAAACCCAAGCACTTATACCCATAAAGCACAATAATGGTGAAGGCACAGAAAAGATTATGAAAAAATTATTTTAAGATCTAAATAAAGTTCCAGCTGCAGAGCTGGGGACCTCACACGGAGTAATAAGGAGAAAGAGTTATTGCAAAGTCACTCATTAAATGTGCACCATCCAGTCTGCTTTGGACAAGGTGAAATTCACTTGATAATAATAGATTTTAATTACTCACATGCTGTTGTAACACACACAGTGTGGCTGAATTAGAGATGTAGATAAAATCTGAACTTCCAAACTTTCGAATGCCTGATTTTGCAACACAAGTAATACTATTCTGGCACAGGGAGATGGAGGGAGATAGGGTTGTTTGTGACAAAGTGTAGATTCTTATAATCACATGCATGATTTCTAGTCTCTCTTTGCTCCCTCTGCAACAGCCATAAGATTACAAGTGGATGAAACAGGGAATAAAAAGGCCTCTTGGTCATATAAAATATTATAGGAGGAAATGAAATTATACCAAGACCCTACATTTTCAATATGATAAGAAAACATTTTAGAAACACCCCCAGGATGTCTTGAGAAGTATGATTGGACTTTTGATGAGAGACATTGTTTTTTCTTTTCTTAGAAAAATCATTTGGGTTCCAAGATCACCACGAGGCATTGACCAGAGGCTGGTCTCTGTTCAACAGGCCAACACGCAGGTATTTGGCAGAGGACAATCCCTGCTCCAAAAGACATTCAAACTAAATTATACATTTTCTGAGTTGATACAAAGGCACTTAAATGGCTGACACAGACCTGTGCTGTGCAGACAATGAGATGGTTAACTCAAGGCATATTCTTTTACAATACAGTGATGTGCAGCCCTTTTGAAGTCTAGAACAATCACATTCAGCCAATATCTTCAGCTTCCTTTATCCAGCTCAGCTGTGTTGGCAAAACTAAGCAGGAGATGGGAAACCGAGAAGGGAAAGTAGTAGTCAGGATGGAGAAGCCTAATGAGCCTAGTGAACCAGGCTTGCTGCTTCTATATCAGCCTATGGCAGGTGGGATAGGTTCAAAAAGAGTGAAGAAAACTCAGCTACTACTGGGATGTTGGCCTTGGTGTCCTGGACATCCCATGGATCCTGGCTGTGTCCTCACCAGTGGCAGCTGGAGCAGTCTGGGTTTCCAGGGACTGGAAAAACAGGCAGAATAGGCAGCTACTGTTCTGGCTGCAGCAGCCTGCTGTCTTAGACAGTGACAGAGTTTGCTGTTGCAGCAGAACCAGAAAGAAGCAGCCCAAGCAGAGAGCTGGCTATTCATACTTGTGCTGAGTTCCTCAGCACTTGCTTTCCAAGTGACCCTGCAGAGCAGTGCATTGTGCCACAGCTGAGATAGCAGCTGCACTTCAGCACCTCTAGCCCAACTCCTTTCAGCTGCACAGCTCAGAGCTCTGCCCATGAAAACATGCCCTGTGGCCCTCTTCACTCAAAAGGAACACTTCTTGGTCAAGTCCCTACAGTGTAGATTTTGTAAACTGAAGTTGCCTCCCACAGCTCTAATTGAGGTATATGGTCCTTTGTCTCTGTTTTGTTTCTACTAAGCTGCTTTACTCGGCAATCTTATCAGCGTTCATGAAACTTTAACTGTAATGCATTTGTTTCTGCTTAAATGCTTTTTTACAAAATGCTATTTTGTTTCTGCTGCTTGAAATTATATTTAACAGTATCCAAGCTAAATTTATGCATGCACATTTAAAGAAGGAGCCTAGATATAATGCATTTTTAACCATGTGAAATATATTAGTAATGGTACTTACAGAAAGAAAAGAAAAATTATTTTGGCTTGCATTAGTTCCATCTTTGCAGTATGCAGATAAGTACCATACCTTTGACAGTGTAACTATATTAGGTTTGCCTCAAAGCTAGCAGTGAGCAAGCCTGGTGCACACCAGCCATAACAGGTGTCTTGTGCAAGGGGTGCTGTGGTAGCAGGAGCTCCACACACTTTTCAGTGTACTGTCTGCTACAGCTCCTAATGGTCCACATAAAAGTAGGAGAGACAGAGCACGATAAGGATCACCCTGACTGTAACTCCTGAGGAGTGGGGTATTGTTGCAATTAGAAGAAATCACGAGGGAAGAGGGGAATATTAAAATACAGACTTGACCTTTCCCTGTTTCCCCCTTCCTTCGGAATTGTCTAAGGAAAGAAGTGTCCTCATTTTTTCTTTTTTATTTCCCCTTAACATGTGTTTTCTGTGTTAGAATGGAAGCAGCTAAAGGCAGAAATTCATCTAAAGGTGGCTGAAAAAAGGTTAAGGAAACAAAGACTTCTTACAGTGTCATAACTGTAATGGTAATGAAAAAGGATGTGGTAACATCTCAAACAGAAGACTATTAATAAGTGAAAACCAACCAGCAATCAGATGTGGTGCTGGCAGACTTCTTTATTTAGCTAAAAATAAGTGAGCTGTTGTAGTTAGTTTTTCCAACTGCATTCAAACAGTTTGGTAGCACAGATAGAAAAATGAAGCATTGTTCTGGCAGAACGGGTGATGCTTTGCATGGCACTTGACTGCTGGTGTTCAGGATGCCTGGCTGCCAGGCTGGTTGTCAGCCTGGGAAGGATCCAGCCAAGCAGGGACATTTCCAGCTGCTGTATCTTTGTATCTCATCAGCATGAGCAGCCCTTTCTGCACTCATCTGGTTTTGCTGTTCAGGACAGACTGGGTGAGAGACTGCTGGAGTGGGAGCAGAGGGTTTTAGGGGTTGTGGGTGACACTGGGGACTGTTCCCTGCTTCACTGCAGGCTTCAAGCACACTGCCGTAGACCTGGCCAAAGTCTGAGCTCTCTGCTCATACAGCCTCCAGCCTCCAAAGGTGCTTCATGTTATCCTGTGTCCAGCTACTGACAGATCACATTCCATTCATTGATAGAAATGCCTCAGCCTTCCTGGCAAAACCTTCCCACCTAACCATACGGGGAAGTCAGGAATTACACATTTTGCTAGTGAAAACCCCTCAGGGGCCAGCCCAGTAGCTGTCTGTGAAACAGGTACAGGATGTGGTCCTATGAGCAGGGTCAGCAGCTGAGAGTTCTTCCCCAGCCAGTGCCCTGGGAAGTTGTCTTTGGCCCAGGGGTCCTCAGGAATATTCCTGTGGAATGACGTGCTCAGAAGGAGGCAGGCAAGTCCCCTTGCTCTCCTGTGCCCACCATCATTGCCATCAGGCTGCTGGCTTGAACTCCCAGGATTAGGTGTGTGAGCTTGTGTTCCCTCAGGCAGTGGGAAGAAACAGAGCAAGGTCTCCTTCATCCTGGATGAGTATTTTAAGGAGTGTGTGAATGCAAAAAGCTTCCATGATGGCAACTGTGTGCCACAAAAAGGAAAACTTTAATCCTACACTAAGAAAGTGTGAGCTGTGTGTGCTCAGCAGGAAGGGCCACGTGCTGGGAGACGGAAGTCAGAGGAGAGGGGACACTACTGTGGAGAGCTAGAGGAAGAGGAACAATTTAAATCCCACCTCTGTTCCCAGTAACTTTGGCTGGACAGTCTTTTGAGTGCCGACATCTCCACTTCCATGGGCTCTTGTTTTCAGTGCCATTCTGGGGCACCTGAAATAAAGAAAAAGGTAGAAGAATGGTTGGCACTGTGTAGTTGCAGGCATCGCTCTTAGGTCTGAATGGCACACAGGTGGACACCTGTTATACCTAAACCTGCCTAAGGAAACTCTCCTGAGCACTGCCAGGCACCTCATAGGCAGCCCAGTGACTCATGAGGACTGGACTTGTTCCTGGGCTCAGGCTTTCACACATGAATAGCTGATAGACCACACCTTTGTACACTTTGGTTGTTTATTTTTCTCTAATTTTTTAAAGCTATTTTAGTTCCCAGTTTATACAACATGGGAAACTATGTGTGTGTCCCTGTCCCAGGGCAGATCTTAGTAGAATAAGTACAATTAGGGTTGTGAGGCACATGGGTCATGTGAAAAGAGGACACAGACTGCAGAGATATTGCAGACAGAGCCACACATTTCTGGCTTTTTCTCTGAGAAAATGCTACTTCCACTTATCATCAGACAATAGAGTTGGCCAAGCAGATACTTCCCCCATGAGAAAACGTAAAGCTGTAAAAATAGCTGTCAAAAATATAAGGTCCAGGTTGAGGAGAAACGCTTGCCAGTCAGACAGGAGCAGCTTTGCATGCCTGTGTAGAGTGAGCTGGGATCCAGACCTCAGTATGAAATATTTCTTGTATGGGAGAGCATTTTTAAAATCCACTGAGTCCATTTCATCACTGTTTCAAAGAGAAGAAGCTAGATTCCAGCACATTTTATCAATAAAAGATCATATGTAGTCAGCAGTGCAATTTTTTTTTTTTTTTTTTTTTTTTTTTTTTTTTTTTTTTTTTTTTTTGCTTAACATCATCTCTGGGGAAAGTATTAACTCAAGAACTATTTTGCCAGATGATGAGTAGTACTTGTACTTCTTTTCATTGTGTCCAAGCCATAACTTTGCCTCATTTGCATCTACTGACTAAATGGTTTAATTAATTTTGCGTTGTGCTTACTGACTAGTTTTAATTAGCAGTTAAATCAGTTCAGTTAACGAAAAAATGTAGGTGTTTACATGAATGCAAATCATGATGGGTTCTCAGGGCTTGATTCGAAAAACAGTTCCACACCATTGGTGATGAATTCCTGCAGGCTTTATACAGGAACTTCACACTCCTCCTCCCCCAACAACAAAGAGTAGGGCTTTATGATTCATTAACTGGCCCAGGTTTTCTTGTTCTGTTTTGTTCCTTGCTGATGTAGAGAATGAGGAATCAAGGCAGATCAGCTGGGGTTTCAATGCATCATTCTTAGGGCATGCACTCAAATGCAAGAAAGGACAAGAGTGTCTTTGGGTTAGTGTGTGCAACTGTGTCTCCCTCCAGTGTCCAATTCCAGCTGTTATGGCTGCTGGCACTATTTTTAGCCACTTATTTTTCTCTTGGCTGGGCATTTGCTTACATCTGGCCAGAGTGGGAGTCGTGAAAAATGGATTTTATGACAAGCAACTTCTGTATTCTGCTGTAAGCCAGACTCTGGTAATACAAGCCCAGCGCTGTGAACATACTATAAGGTCTTATTTCCATTGTCACAGGTCTTGCATATGCTTAAAGGAATTTATCTTGGAGAAGCCCTCCTTCTGGGCATGTTGGAACAGGCACCAATGGATACTTTATTGACTTATTTTGAATTAGAGGGGCAGAACAATTCAGGATCAGTATGACTGTACTCCACACCAAACTCACACACAATTTGAAAGAAAATGTCCTGATCATTGGTATAAGAGCTATGATTTGCCTGTACTTAAATATCTATGTTTGCCCCTCTCTGTCGTTATGTTGAGCTCTTTCCCATAGGGTGTAATAAAGCCTGTGCTGCATCAAGTCTTAAAGGCAAGATACACAATAGATGAGGATAAATTTGTCCTGAGACTACAGTTACCTTACCCAGCTTTCCCAATAACCTTACCCAAAAGGGAAGATCAGAGACAAGAAGATAATTAGTGAGATCATCAAGAAATGACTTCATAAATCCAGGCCTTTCATTTGGAGGAAGCTGGCAACCTGCCCCCCTAGAAGAAGGTGTTATTTCACTTGTAACTGTAGATCAAAGTCATCAGGGATAATTATTTGAGGAGCTAAGTAGGTAATCAGTTTGGGAAACAAAAAAGAAAACCAAAAAACCCAACCCCTCAGTCCTTGGAGCCTGAAGAAAAATTAACTGGAATGCATGCTGTCTGTAGTTTTGTTCTAAAATTAAATTTAATTTCATAAATGTAATTTCACAAGTTATTCATCAGATGTCTTGTTGAGGGACCCTGTGCCAAGCTCCTGTGACACAGCTCTCTTCCCAAGCCTCAAAAGGAGAATAACTCTTTCTTGTTTTTCCCTGTGCTTTACCTATCCGTGGAAATGGAGCCCAGTCCCATCATCATTCATGGGCACTCCACCTGCAAATCCCAAAATAACATTAAACTTTTTCTGTTAGCAATTCCAGTCTCCAGTGCTGCCCATCTGACACTGTTTAGTGGAGCTTACACTCACCATGAAGAGAAAATGAGGTTACAGAAAGGAAATCTGTTTCTCTGAAATTTTGAGAAAACATATCTTACTCATCCCATAAATTTGACAATACAGTTGTGTTTGGGATGGAGGTGCCTGCTCTGCAAGCCGGTGGGCTCACCTTCTGGTATGTCCTCCCATGGTAACTTCTTTCTTTAATGTAAATGTTGTTATGTATTTCCCCCCATCAGGCATTTACATCAATCAACAGGGGTCAGGAGGCAGCAATGCCTGCCCAGTGCAGAGTGCCCTGCTCTCACAGCCCCCTTCACAATGGTCTTGAAATATCAGGAGTGTTGAGCCACTAAAAAAGCAAATTAATCTTTCAGCCAAAAATTACAGACCAGTACTTAGGGGACCTAATTCTGGTCTTGGTTTCAATAGTCTGAGAGAAGAAGTATCATCCACTAACTCTTGGCCTTTTACTGATTTTCTATTTTTTTTATCTAATTATTGATTCAGGAGTCATGTGGATATGTGAGGGAGCTGTTCTTCCTTTATCTCCCCAGAATATAAATGGATGCTTTTTGGAGCTGGTGTTTTTTAAATTTGTGATTTCACACAAAGATTTGTGAGGAGTCTTGTACCACGTAGTTTCATCTCCAATCAAAAATGTATCACCTGGTACTTGGATTCTTTTGTTTCAAAGCAAACTTGTTGTCTAGAATAGATCACATCAGGGCACTGCATAGCATCATTTACAACGACTCAGGAAGTTGAAAAGAAAGGCTCAATCAACTTCCAAAGCTAGCACAGCTTAATAGGCCAGCCTTTCATTAAGTGAATTCCTAAATGTTGAGCAAATTCTTTCAGATGTAGGCAGCTAATGGTTCAGGATGCATGTGATGCACTTGTCATTACACAGACACTGATAAAAATCCTTGAAGCTACATTTTTCCCAGAAAGTTCACATGAGTAGAACAGAGGAAAAAAAAGAGTCTTCTCTTCAGTGGTTTCTTTCATGTCACAAGAAGGAGGGTCATGTGTTTTGATTTAACTGATACATTCCAATAAAATGATTTTCAAAAGGACAGGACAAATAATGACCATGTTACACACGGTGGCTGGTGCACATCAGAAGGAGCTACTTTTCTCATATACAATATACTTGTTATTTTGAAAGCTGATTGTAATTCATCTAAAGCGTCTTTTTATTTAATTTTATGTAATAAACCAATATAATGACCCAGTGAAGTCTTTATGGCTGCTAAAATTTTGATGAATTTTCTTAGTCTCCATTTTCATTAAAAAATCAAAAATGCATGTCATTCTCACATACAGTTCCTATTAACTAAATTTAAAAAAAATAAATAACTGAAAAACAAGTCTTCTAATCTAGGCCACATTATTTATTTGAAAGTCTAGATTCCAAGATATGAGCTAGAAGAGACTTGTATCTCACTTATTTTATGGATGACATTTAAACTTGCTTACATAGTTACTCGCAAATAATTCCCTATAATGCCTATACTTTTGTTCCTGACAGAAAAATATGCTGCTTCATTAAACAATGTACTTTAGACTTGACATTTGCATAGGCTGAAAAAGTTTTCTTCTTTTACAGAGTCTCTTAAAATGAAGTCCTCCTTGTTGTCTAGTCACTAGAGATTTTCATTAGAGTCCTGACACCTTGTCTATCATGTTAGTGCATTTATCACCTTCCTTGTGTTCTGAAAGGTGATATGACATCTTTGCCCCTCAACAGTGTAACAAAATGACAAACGAAGCATTCAACTGGCCTTTGTATACAAGGGAATCGGGGAGGAGGAGGAGGGGGGAAGAAGAATGCAAAAATAACCACCCCAAAATAACGGCAACAAAAAAGAGTTCGCCATTCTGCTGCTTAATTACCAGACAGAGCAGAGAAGCTTAATAGTCCAGCAATGGGTGGAAGGAGTTTCACAGCATCACAGGAAACAGTAAGCAATTAGTCAGGGTCAGGATGCCCAAGATCAGATTTGCTTAAGGCTAAAGAGAGACAGAGCAAGGCTATGACAGTGTCACAATCTGCAGCCCAGTTGTCTCCCTGAGGCAGGATGCCTTTTGCTTCAGTTTCTAATTAAACAACCAGGCAACCAAGCGTGTCCACTCCTGGTTTACTTGTGTATGGCTTGTTTTGCATTCAAAGACCTGGAGTGCTTGGGAGGGTATTTAGTAAAGCAGAGAATTAAACTACAAATATAATTATTAAAAATGGGGAATACAACAAATATTTGTCAATACAACAAAAAATCCTGAGTTGATTTCCTAAAAAAAAAAAAAAAAAACAAAAATCCAGCATTTTAGTTTCACCTTAGAATGATTCTAAGTTCCTCAGGGGCATGCTAATGCAGACTTTCGCCTCTGGCGAAATATAAGCCCAAGGGTCTCTCACTGTGGTCAGTAAGAGGAGCCTGGGAAGCAGGGGTGTCAGCAGGGCAAACACAGAGTGCTGCTGCTTCTGGCAAGGCCTTCCATGCCTGAAAACCTGTCCTTCCTGAGCTGGGTGTTGTATTTCTGCCTTTGTGTTTGAGATGTCCCAATGGACCTTTCCTTCACGACTCTGTCTAAGGATGTTTTGAACTCATTTAAATGTTTGACATCCCAAGAATCCCATTGATAAAACTGTCTCTTGAGAGCAAGCACTTGCATTTGCTCTAGACCTTATGCCTGTTGCTACCTGTTGTGGTCCCTAGGTTATGGAAAATAATATGCACACACATATATACATGTAACTTAAAAGGAAAATAATCTATGATAATCTTCTTCACGACATTCATGGTTTTATGACCTTCAGCATTTTAGGTGTCTCTTTCACACATCCCAGATTCTTTAGTCTCTGCTCACAAGGAAACAATTTTATACCTCTGATCATCTGTACTGCTCTTGTCCCTAATGTTTCAGCTCTCCTGCATACTACCTGAGATGCTGGTTGTCCAGAAGCAGATGCAGTGTTGGACACAGCACAGTTACAGACAGTAGCATATGTTTATCCCATATGCGTTATTTCGGACTTATCACCAAAGCATTCCATCTGCCATTTTTTTACCCAGGCACCCAACACCATTATATCCTTCTGCAGCTGCTCACAGTCAGTTTGATGACCACAGATCACTTTGTATCAACCCCAATCCTAGTCACCTCATTGTTGACCCTGTCTTCCAAATCATCCATGAGTAGATTGAACAACAGATGTTGCAGAATAGATTCAGTGGAATCCCAATGTGTCCCACTCCTCCTTGCCCCACATAATGTGTTCATACTACTGAAATCCAATACATTTTGTCTATCAATAAAGCAAAATTGAATAATTATAGAAGATGTGAATTCCTCATCATTGCCATAATGACAAGATTTTCAAGTTGCTAGTCTTTGAACTATTCTGCAGTTGAGCTATCAAGCAATATTTCTGGTGGCCAGTTTCTTCCATGCCAAAATCCAGTGTGCTATTTCATTTTCATAGAAAAAAATCAGAATCAGAAAACTTTGGGCTTCAGATTAATTCAAGACAAATTCCACCTACATGTGACAACAAGCAAAACTTAATGAAAATTGGTTGATTTGGAGCAGGAGGTGATGAAGGTATTGGAAAGAAACTAATTGAAAGACCTTACCATTTTATATTAAAGGAAATAACAGCATTCAGGATTATCCAATGACTTCTGAAGAAAAATACTATGTCATCTAGACCTTACCGGAGACCGGTTTGTGGCACAGATACTCAACAGTATTGCCCTTCCATTAAATCCATGGATCTTGATTAGGTAGGAAAGCAAACCTGGATTTCCTGAATACAAGCAGAGGAGACAAAATCACTTTAGGCCATAGCCACTACTGTGTCTAAGCCTTTGGGTGGGTTTGTGCTTCTGTTCACCCCTGATACACTGCACTGGTGTTTAGAATATATTTGGTTATCTGGTAATATTTTCCTCTGTACAAGAACAGTGATCATCTTCCTAATGGGCAGCATAATAATTTAAGCATATTTGTATGCAGTCTCAAAGTACAGTCTAAAAGATGGTTATGTGACAGATTATTCCTGACAGGATTTAGGAAAATGTCACGTATCAGACATACAGGCCAACAGTATGTAACGGGACTGCTGCCTCTGGCAGCTTAGTTCTAGCAGATTTCTAATCACATGTATTTCAGGATGATAAGAGGCTTGCACAAATTATTTATAGCTTTTGAGGGCTCCTCTAGACACGAATGAAAGGCACAGTTACTTGTATTCCTTATTTGAGGAAGTTTTTGTACCAACAATCCTAAAATTGGCTGTGTTGCTCTCTTAATTTTTGGAGATTGCAAGGCAGATGTAACGGGACAGTTTCCAATGTGAGGTTTTCACAGATTAGGTGACACTGTGTCTTTGCTCTTCTACCAGCCACCCCCTGCCCCTTTTCTTGTTAACACACTGTTTTGTGACCACATTTAAACACACAGCTCATTTGTACTCCTCATGTTGATTGTTCTTGCTTTCATATCATATTGGCAGAAAATACGGTTCTTGGGATACATCAGAGTTTTGATTGCCTTCCCTCTAAGATACTGCTAGGAAAAACAAATATATGAGAAAAACTTCCCTGCTTAAAATTGATGCTTCATGCCGGTGTTTCTTCTAATTTTCTTTGCTTTGTCTCTTGGCATCAAAAACACGCTTAGACTCCTGAAAAAAGAGAGGTAAAGCAATCCCTTTCTACCTCACCTCCGAAAGACAATGGTACAACTCAATAGCTCCTTGCCCTGCCAACATTACGAATGCTTCCAAAACCCTGCCAGGAAGAGTGCTAATTTATGTTTCTTTTTTTTTCTTTTTTTCTTTTTTTTTTAATTTTAATGCAGCTTCTAGACAAGCTTGGGGTTGCAGAGCTGTTTGTAAGCTCTTAGGTCTTGGCCTGTGAGCCACCTCTTTGCCCAAACTTGCTAGTGAGCTGGATGGCTTAACTCAGCTCTCAAAGAAAAAGATATAAACCCCTGTTGGAGCCAATGGCATGATTATTTCTTGGGAAACCTTTAGCCTGGATTCCTTCCATTTTGTGGCTTTCTGATCTGTTGTAGATAGGCTTGATCTTGTCCTTCTAGAAAACAGAGGCCAAACTCCTCTGCTGCGCTTGCTGGCATTGTTGCTTGAGTGAGTGAAAGCAGTATCTGCAATTTACTCAGAACTCAGGATCCACCAGCTAAAACCACTGGTTGACCATGGTCATTATCACATTTCTGACAGTAACTGCTAGCAGAGGCTTCAGAAACAGAGAATGCAAACAAGATATTGCATCTGGCCAAATGGAAAGTAGCACTCAATAGGAAGGAAAATTATTTTCTAGCTTTTCTTTTGATCAATGTGTGCCTTGAAACAGAGAATGCACTTGTCTTGTGCTTAAGAATAGTTAACATCTATGGTTTTCATGGAGGAGCTTGATATATTTTCTTGGAAGATAAAAATTGTCAGATAATCAGAAAGAGAAACAATTCAGATATGGAGCACAATACATGGAGAGTTCTTTAAAATCACTGATAATTGTTCAGTGGGGAAAAAAAATGTATTTTGAATTAAAAAAATACAGTTGTTTTTAAATGGGAAAAAATTCAAAGATGTTTTTCATTTTGCCACTGTAGTTTGTGATCAGGAGTTGAGTTTCATCATATGCTGCCACGTGCTGCTTCGCGGACACATCCATAAGTTCCAGGCAAGCATGTGATTACTTCTATTGATCTGCATGTCACAGTGCATGAATGGCTGCTCTGTTTGCCAGGAGTCTTCAGATCAGGCTTGGATGTATTGCCTAATTGACTGTCTGCTTGTGCCCTTCTCTTTGGGCCTGCTGTACTTGCACTCTCTGTCCCCCACCAGTCCATACCCTTTCCTCCGATCTTTGTTTAGGAGGGAAGGAATA
Source organism: Eopsaltria australis (assembly GCA_034509425.1). Classification (NCBI taxonomy): domain Eukaryota; kingdom Metazoa; phylum Chordata; class Aves; order Passeriformes; family Petroicidae; genus Eopsaltria; species Eopsaltria australis. The sequence continues at coordinate 1,662,995 of JAVTVJ010000032.1, read as the reverse complement.
CGAAGCTGCTCTTTGTCTCATTAACCAAACTGTCTGAGTTTCTTGGCTGGCTTCTTGTTATGTGACAGTTTTGATTAGACCATAGGCATTTGGGGACTATAAATACACTCAGTTCTCTGTGGGGCAAATGGGCAACATTTTTGGCTGCAGTTTAATTGGTGGGTCCAAGGAACTGGGTCTGGCATTCTGCTTAATTGAACTGACTTTGAAAATGCATGACCCTTGTTCTAGTCACAGAACAGTTTTCACATGCTCAAAAGTACAGGCTTCAGCATCTTCATCACTCATTCTTCTCAGTCTCAACAGGGCAGGACCACTTGGAAGGGTACAGGATATAATTAATCCTTCATGTTCAGACCTCTTTTGCTGAATCTGCTTCTTTGGTATTTTTCTTAAGATGTTACAGCCTGTCTGGCTGCTACAGTTTGTCCACCTTGTCCTTTACATAGGCCTGTAAAGAGCAGGCATGTGGTAACAAATTTAAGCCCCATTATAGACCTGGGTTTGTTTGGAGGGAATGACCCAGGGCAGAGAAGCTCTTCATCTTTTGTTGTGCATAAAGTCACAATTTCAGTGGCCCAACATGTCTTTTGGAACAGAAAAAAAGAATGTGAAAGCATTTTTTTTTTATTTAACTGGTAAAATTAAATACCCTTTTACTCGTGGTTTTATGCATAAATAACAGTTTCTAGAGAAGTCACACATTTCATTTGGTCAATATTTCCCAAAATATTGCACTTGTTTTTGCTGTTCTAAATAGAAACTATACATAAACTATATATATATATGTATGTGTTACTCATGTTCGTTGGCTTTATGACTACAAAAATATTGCTACCCTTATGTAATGGAACACCAGGATACATCTTCTGATAAATCAAAGGCAGTATCCCCATACAACTGAAATACTAGAGCTGCACTGTTGGGAAAAAGGAGACTTCAGCAAACATTCAGGGAGATTTGCACTGTGTAGGAATCTCCATTTACACGACAAGTGCAGACACCTGCAATGCCAACATCCCTAAGGGTCTCTCCGCCTGAGAGCACAAGGGACATGATCTTCCCTGGGAAGAGAGGCACTAAACCTGAAGTTATTTTGTAGTTCAAGTTGTTTGTAGGCAGAATGGAGAAATTCATAATGGATAATACAGCACATTTTTGGCCTTTTTTCTTAAACAAATTATGTATCTGAAATTGTTATCTGTACTCTGCCAGCTTGGTGTAGGGGGGGATGCTGTATCAACAGGAAAAACACAGTAAGCCACTACAATAAGACTCAGCAGACAGAAACATGTTTTAGTGAGTCCAATTCTCCCACACAGTCAAGGTGCCTCCCTTCTCTAAAAAGTACCAAGCCGATACTTCAGACAATAATAAAAAACTACTTAAAAATAAAAGAAAAGCAGAGGAAGCTATATTAAGCAGAAAGTTAGGGGTTTTTTTATTTCCTTTTGCCTCAAGGACTTAAAAAAAGGAAACTCTTAGAGGACACCAAAATTTGAAGCAGACCTGGTTCTTCTCTCACCCTTTTCACACTGGGAGGCCGTCTGTACATCCTTTTTGAGGGAAGATTGCATCTTCTTTACCACTACAGTATTGTCAACATTGTACAATGAAAAGAAGTTAGAGAGCAAGGCTTGCTCATGCAAAACTCCTGGATCCTATGGAGTTTGTGACAAAGCCTCCACCAGTGCTGAATGTCTCAGGATTTTTCTCTTTTTTTTTTTTTGCTCAATCATCATTGAAACTCAAGATTTGCCAGAGGATAGACTTAGCATGAATCAGATGCTGTTCCTGGCCTAGGAATGTTGCTACCCCAAGTGTGTAGTTTTCTGTAGCTCTCCTGTGACTATTTTGCACATATGGATGAAATATAACTTAGAATACTCACATCTGTGCATTTCTTACTTACCTATGAACCCTGTGGGTCAAGCGTTAAGCACCTTACAAACTATAGTTGTAAATAGAATGGAAAGTGTCCTTAAGAGAAACGTTCTTCTTTTTTCTCCCTTATTCCCAGCTGAGTAATTCTAGGATTTGTGGTTTGGTTTTTGTTGTTGTTCTGGTTTTTTTCTTTTCTTTTTTTTCCTGAATAGTTGATGGCTTTCTTGATTGGAGTGGAAGGGAGTAGCCATTTTGCTCCTTCAAACTTGTTCTGTGCTGTGTTCCACGCATTGTGCTCACACTGAGTTCACTGAAATAGTATGGACATTTCAGCACCCAGACTCCATTTACAGTGAGACTTCTCCATGGATCAGCTCCAACATGACATGATGTTGGTAGGACAGAGAGTTCAGATCATAAGTACACATCTGTTTTTCTGTGATATCTCCCACCCCCACCCCTCAGCTTTCTCTGTTCATAAAAGCAGGGTTTATGAATTTGCCTTTAAAAACATGGTCTGCTTTTCCAATGCACCAGTTCTACTTTCTGATTTGTACAGAAAATATGCTGTGACAGTGCAATATGTACTCAAGGTTATTCTTACTGGTAGTAAAAAGCAGATTATCTCTGAAAACATATGGAGTCCTGCACATATGCACATCTCCTGCCAAAGTAGAGGAAGCAAGTGGAAACAAATGCAAGCAAACTTCAGGAAAAGAGTAGATACAAGTTGTTTCTAAATCATGAGCTGCAAAAAAGAATACTGTTTGTTTAAAACAGAAAACATTTGGAAGGAAAGACAAGATAAAAGATGCCTTAGCACAATGTGTGGTGTCTTATAAGTGGTCTCAATTACAATTTCATCATATGTTGAGAGATTCCAGAATGTGTGGCATGGAGGAGCCCATGTCACATCCAATAACAAAATGATGAATAAGAAAAATGGGAAAAGAATCAAAGAGCTAAACTTAGTTCGGGGAATACATGTGCAAGTTAAAACTCCAGACTAGCCAATAGAGTAAGGTAGGAAACCAACTACGGTTGGGTTTTGTTTTTTCTGTTGTGTATTTTAGGCTTTTTTTCTTTTCTTTTTACCACATAACATAACTCTGGTTTCACTGACGCCAAGGTGGGGGAAGACACCTCATGAGGAATGGCATTGCACAGACACCCCATGGCTCTTTCTAGAATTTTTCTGGGATGAATGTCATTTGGTTTATACATAGAATATGAGATGACAAACCATCTCAGGGCAGTGGAGAAGGGCTGTCAGTTACACTGAAAAGTCAGAGGTTTTGAGAATCGCAAGAGTGAAGATAAAAACAGTGGTGCTAAGAGTCTGGGGGAACCCCCATGACAAGAAAGAGTAATTTGGTGATTCATCTCTTTCTTTTCAGCAAAAATATTAGAGAACCCTCTTTAGGGGTTTTGTAGGAGGCACACCATCATCCTGCAGCTGTGTGGCTACCAAATGGATATTAAAAACCCACACACGCTGAATGCAAGAGGTACTGTATGAACTGAGAGTCAGTGAGTCTCTCCTGATGCTTTTAACACCTTTACAACTTGAAGCTGAGTACAAAGCCAGCAATGCTTTTATTTCTTTGTTATCCTTACTGCTTTAAGTGAGAACTAGCGAGTTGGAGTGGACTCAGTGTTATTTGCAAAGCTGAGCCAGAATTTTTCTAATGGCTGCAGGACAGGTCATTTCTGTCACTGCAATAGATGGGAGCTAGGGTACCAGTACCTGTACCTGGTATTCCTACAGGTTTTTCAGGTGACTCAAGCATGAAGCCAATTGGTGTGTTCTCTCCAATGGACTCTGAGTCAGGATAAGTCTTTTTGTGTCTGAACATCCTCTGCGAGTGGACACGAGTTTCCAGGAAAGACACGGCAAGTCCTGGGGCTGTAACTTTCATGTGGAGGTTTTGTAACAAACTTGAGGGAACCCTTGCTGAACTCTCAGGACAGTGGCCTGAAGGCCAAGTTGCCCTAATGAGCCTTTACTTGAAACAAGGCCAATATTACTCTTCTATCCGCTGGGACATGGGGACATATCCATTAAAGTGTGTGTGGTGCTCTGCTTCTGTGACATGGGGAACAACAGAGAAGTTAATAAATAAACACAGTTAAACAGATCAGGTCTTTCATGAATGCATTGTCTTCTCTCTTTGCTCAAATTCTTTACATTCCAAAATCATATTGGAAAATGTGAGGCAAAAGCACAATAAATACTGTGAGCTTCTCTTTGGGTCATGCTGTTTCCATTTCTATGGCTATTTGAAAAATGCATGAATGCAAAGCAGTTTTAAGCACTCTAAAAATTAATACAAAAGAAACAATAGAAACACATTTATTCTTGTTTTTTTCAATGTCAGTGTTGCTGAGTTTTGCCTGACCAGATGTTACAGAGTTTCAAATCTGTTCAACCATAGCTGTTAACAAAATGTCCCTCTTTCACCAAAATTTAAAAAAAAAATACACATTTATTTTAGAAGATCTCTTTGGGTTTTTTTAATACAAATGAAGCAAAGATGTTATTTATCCCTTGCTAGTGCTAGTACACATTGTGGTTTCTGAGTGTACTGATCACAAGGCTTTGGGTGTGTGCTGTTTGCATACCATTTGCACAATTATTTCACAATTCTGAATGCAGTTTTAACTCAGTGGTACTGGTCCTGCAATTTCAGGGCTTGTTTTTTCTCTTGTGTTTTTTTTTTTTTTTAAGGACATGTATTCAAGATAAGAAACGATTTTTCAGATAGGGGCTGGAAAAGCTTAAGCCTTTTCTCTCTGTGTGGTAGTTTCCCTTCTCTTTCTTTTCTCGGACAGAACTGACAAGCAGACATTGTCCCTCCAGTGAGCTCTGCAGTATTACTTTGACCCTAACCCATCAATCTGCCTCAATTGGATAATGATCTGTAATCACTTTCTTTCAGGGGAGTCTATAAATTTGCCAAGGCCCCATTCTTCTCTGAAGGCCTCCTTATGTTCACTCCCGTGCAAATGCTCTCTCTTTTACAGCACTAAATAGCCATGCACATGGCCCTTTCTGTTCAGAGGCACCAGGCTGCTCACTGTTGATTTTCCATGGCTCTGCTCTCTAAAAGGAGGCAAAGCTCTGCATGCCAGGACTCAGCAGGGGGCAGGACGAAGCCACACCACATCAAGAGCAGCCGCTTTTCTCATTAAGACTGACCCATCATTAGGTTGCTTTGTGCTGGCCCTTGTAATCGATGAGAGGACTGTGTAGTGTGAAAAAGCTAATAAAGATGAACATGAGGAGGTAGAGAAGGGGGTGGGGGGTGTAAAGACACTAACCCATGTTAACAGAGAAGCCCTCCTTCCCCAAAGCTTAGCCACATGGGTGAGGGGCAACGCTCAGGAGAGCTGGCAGGGTGCAGACTCCTCCCAGTCATTTCTTTGATTGTCTTGCACTTAATTCTCTGAGCATCCTTGTTCTGTCCTCTTTATTGGACCTAAGAATTTGAACAAGCATGAAAGAAAGCTCATATTCTCCTTCCTCAGCCTCCTTCCTTCTTCTGATTAAAGAAGATCAAAGGCTGAAGCACATCTATCTGAACTTGAGTGCAACACAAGAGAAAGCCCACATATGTGCACGGAGCACTGGAGGGTTTTATCCCATATTGTCATGAGACTTTCTGAGGTTCTGAGAACATCATGGAAAAGGTCAGAGAAGATGAACGATACTAAAGTTGTTAATATGTCTTGGGGAAGCACACATGTATTCTTGCTCTGTGACGTGTTGGGTACACTCTGCTGAGCAAGAAAATAAGGAATCTCCAAAAAATGTGCAGTGTGGAGAGAGCATTGGTCATGCGAGAGGGCAAAGATGATAATTCTCTACCTGTACTGCAAAGACAGCAACACATCCCTAGAAGTGCTGTGCATATGGACATCACACCAGAAATAAGCAGCAGGAATCTGCAGCAATGGCAATGTGCCTCAGCGAAATTAAAAGATCCTCTGCTTGGGAGAGGAGGAACGGTGCCTGTAACACTGTGTACAGTGGTAAGAAAACATATGTAGAGTGAGGTTGCAAAAGTGTAGCGTCAAATGCTGTACAAATGTGGGAGAGCTGAGCGAGGGACAGCTTCTCCCTTTGCAACAGGTGGCCTGAGGAGCCCAGGTGACTTTTCAAAGCAATGCTTTGCCTTCACATGTACTCTATTTTGCTTGGTGTGCCTCATGGACAGGAAACACAGTCCACACCTCATTTTCTTTCCACTGTGTGTCTCCTTCCCCACTTCTCCCAAGGGCAAAGAAGCAGAGAAAGGGCAAAGCATGTTACTCATCCCCACAGCCTGAGAGTACATTTGTGGCTGGATTTTGTGTGAGAAATGGTACAGGGAGTTGACGGCCTGCACTCTCCCTTATACCTGTTGCTCAAGTGAGTCTTTGATGAAGTGCTCAGAAGTTTTCAATATTAAGTTTAGGTTTTCTTTTCTTGGATAGATTAATTTAAGCTTGTAAATTAATGTTTTCATATCCATAAATTTCTGTCCATAGTCCCATCTTCTTTGTGACTACAGAAAGTCTCAGAAAGGCTCAGAATTAAAGTGAGTTGTTAAAGTTGCTCATGTGCCAAATTAGCATGTTGTTGATATTAGTGAATTCCACTTCTATTTTCTGTTTATGGGCATCATTCTTGCTTAGAGAGTTGAAGCCTCTCTCTTCCACTAAACACCTTCATCCCAGCCATCATGCAGTTTGGTCCTTTACTCCAGCTGAGTGCTACAAATATAGTCTGTGCCAATGCCCGAATTTTGGAATTGCTGTGAATAGACTGTGTCCAAGTGGAGAAATATCAACCGAGTTGAGAAATGTATGGGATTTGTGGTTTTTGTTTGCTGAGGCTTTTTTTTTTGTCTTTCATTCTTTGAAAGAAGCAAATTCTGAGAGGATTGCATAACAGAAGTACCCACTTCAAAACAAAAGCTGCTTGGCGCAGTATCTTCTGCTAACATTCTGCCTCAGCTGTGCCATTCAATGCATTTCACACGGGATTTTGTGTTGCTGTCAAAGAGAAGCTGCACAGATTTACTTGATTTGAAACAGGGATGCCTGGCAAGTTGTTATGGGCAATCTGGATGAATATGTGTTGGCATTTGCCTTATTCTCATTCTCTTCAAGATTCCAAATGATAACCATCTTGAAGGTAATTTGTTTTCATTGCATTAAAAATTCCATTGGAAAGTTGCTTTTTATTGTAACTTGTTAAATGCTTAATTGATATCACATAATAAAAAGAATCAAAAACCCCCTCTGGTCCCTCTCAGGAGCTCAAGCTAGCTGCAGTGGAGCCAGCTCCACTGCCATTTCCAAGTTGTTCTGTAGTGATCTAGCAATTCATCAGTGTCAACGACACATGGGAACTCTCATGTTTGTAAAAGCCTGCAAGGGATCCATGTCCTACATTTCAACAAAAATCACAAAATCACATTTCAAGGTGGTCAAGGTTAGGGAAACATCAGGCACATAATTGCTAGCCCCTTTCTGAAGTGGATGGTAAAACATGGAGAAACAGGCAGAAGCAAGAGGTCAGCAGCTGCAACAGAAAGGTGAATGCTCCTTTGAAGGACCTAGAAAATTGGAAAGGAAACATAATTGTCAGAATGCCAGAAGCATTTGGCTTCTGCAGGAGGAGGAGTGGTATGAGACCCTAAACAGGCAAATATGTTGATACATACATATCACAGAAATCACAGCAGAGCAGTCACAGAGGGACCAATGAAGACCTCTGTGGTTCATTGCTTTATCTTCATTGGCCTGCATCATGGCAGAGACTTCTCTTCACTCCCTCTCTCCATGATCCCACCTAATTGTTTATCTTCTGAGAAGCTGCAACAAGGCCACTGGTGTGTGAGCTTGAGTCTGCCTCACACCTCCCCATCTTTGTGTAAGAACAGACAAAATCTAGCCTGTGAAGGACTGCATCATAAAGTGTGAGATTCTTTGCTGTCATGCATTATGTTTCATGGATAATTTCCTTGGTGGATGAGACAGCATGAGAGCAAGCACACACACCCAGTGTATTCAGTATTGTCATTTAGAGTTACTGAGATTATGATACGCTATGGTACATTGTCTGATATTTATATATGTCAAAGTTGTAGTCTCTAAGATGTTTTCTACAATTCTTCTTGCTCCTTACTTCGCAGGAGATAGTCTACATTGTCTCAGGCAGTTTTGGGTAAAATATCCAGACTCACATTGCTATGTTGTTTTCTAACTTACTGGTAAAGTTGGATTGATTTTCCAGGGGGTGAGAGTTAAAGGATGAGAAATTTTGACCATTTAGAGGAGATCTGGGACAACACTTGTCAACTTGAAGTTATTCTACTTATTACCACATCCATAATACTTAAAAACATGGCAGAAATGCAATTTGGTAGCACAGTTATACATTATCTTCTTTCAGGGCACAACCCATAGAATGTACACAGTATCAATATTTTCACATTCAAAGTAAAGACAATAATGAGAGAAGTCTTCTTTCTGATCCACCAGTGTGATTTATTCACTGAGATTGCACTAATTCCTTGACTGAAATTTTAGTTGGCAATTTGCTGATTAACTCACTAGAACCTTGAATGTTTCTGATTTATCTATTGCTTCCATCATGTTGCAAAAGTGAAAATAATGAGAATATGCTAAGCACTCAAGTGTTAAGTTGTATTTTAAATGTCCATCAAATGATTAAGTAGAATAGTTTCTAGTGTATTCTGTCTAAATCAATGTCATAGACTTAAAATAGCAAACAATTCTATTGTGAAAAATGATGTTCAGATTAATTTCATAAGGAATGGCTTTAGTAGATCTTGGTATCCACTGATATTAATTCTGATCTCCTGAAATTCTGAAGTCCTTTAATTTATTGCAAACCTGTTTTCTGTCTGTAGCAGTTTGTGTTTCTGTGTTTTGCCTGTTCTTCAAATGGGTGCATGTGTCATGTACTCTTCTAGCTCAGGATTTTTACTTGAGCTGGCTGCTGAAGACAAATCTCTCCCTGAAGATGTCAGGCCTTATACATGGGTTTGAGAAATATAACACTATAATGTCATCTGCTTGTCACTGGGTGATTTTTTAAATACTTTTTATAATTTTAATATGGCTCCTGTATTAAAACAAGTGCTTAGACTTATTCTAACACATATATTAGTAGCAAAATCTTAGAGGCTCATGAGAAGCACATTTACTTGATTCTGGCATCATTGGCTACAAAGGGTCAAAGATGTCCAAAGCCTAGGGATGCTGTCTTGTACTCATGTTTCAGAATAAATTACTGAAGGTGATTTTTTTTCCTTCCAAAGTTGTCTCCTCCTGATCTAAAAATCTCAGTTAATAAAATGCTGTGTTCTGAAATCTACCTAATTCCCACCAGGAGTTGCATGATGCTGTTTTCTTTTTAACTGACTAATTATTATTATTGTAGACATGTTATTTACTCCAAAGTGGTTTGGGGATAATTGATTAGGTTGCACCATGTCATGAAAGAACAGATGGCAGGCTAGTCTGTCAGTTCATCCACAGCCTACAAGAATGCTAAGAAAATTAAAATTGAGGGGGGGAAAAAAAGAAAAAACAAGAAGAAAAGAAAAAAGAAGGTGGCTAGGAGGGAATGAACTAAGCTGTGTGTGCAACACAAGAAACTTCTTGTAGTGGGTGGTCCTTTGGGAAGGTAATCGGAGATCTGCAATATGTCCACTACAATCAACAAAAGGGTACAATACTTCTCCTCAGGGAACTGGGTAAGGAAGAATTTGTTTAAATAAAATTGCAGGGTTGTAAGAATGTTAAACTAATTCTCTAATGTTCTGTGCATTGTCTGGGGAATTTTGGCTTTGCATCATTTGCTGTACTGAAGCACTGAAAAAATATTCTATTAGAAGTGTTTTGGAATGTGTTAACATGTATTTTAGCTTTGGAAACCCTGACTGTGTTTAACGACAACTAAAAATGCCTTTAGAAAAACTACACTCTCCTGCGTTCTCTCCCTGAAACCTCTCCCAAATTCTGCATTCTTCCTCACTTAGTAGAATGCTTTATCTTTATCTTGCAAAGGGAGTTCAGTCTGCTGTTATTCTGATTGGTTGGCACCGCATTTTAGTGTGTGTGTCCATGTTAATTATTGGTGATAAAATACCACAGCTAAAACCATATGTGGGTTACTTGCATATAGAGGAATGTAAAAACCTTGAACTGATTTCCCTTTATCATTTGTATTTATATGTGCGAAAATGGGGGAAACTGTAAGAAAATGACAGTAAGAGAAATATTCTCTGTCCTTCCCAGAGTGCACCAAAAATACCAATTATACTTCCAGAATCCAAAGATCCCAAAAGAAGAGGTCATGAAGAAAGTAAGTAATTTCTGCACGAGCGTTACTCTTTCTAGACCTGCTTCTCCTTTATAAATCAGGTGGTATTTTACCTTGCAAAGTAGCATTAAGTATCAGCAAATTGAAAAGGCAAGATCTCAGCCTCACTCTCCCTGTGAGGTGGAAAACAGGGAGTGTCTCACTCCCAGTCAACAGTCTCTGATGAGATTGCTCCCAGCAGGACTCTCTTCTCTCCCAGTTTAGCCCATTTTCTTCCCCTCAGCATCCTATCAGTCTGGAAAAGACCTGCTATGCTGCTCCCACAGAGCAGCAGGGAGGAAGACTTATCTCACTTTTTTCTTGTCTCTAAGTAATCCTGTGTGAAGAAAGGAGAAAATTGCATTATTACAGGAGTTTCTTGTTAGGCAGCACTACAAGCTTAGATTTATGAGAACCCCCATCCCATACCATGGGCCCAGTGTTTTAGGTGTTGGACAAATAAGTTTCTTGCTCCTAAAATCTTACAGTCCCAGAAGGGAAGGAGGTCACAGGGATTTGTCATTAAACACAGACTGGGACATGATTAAACCTTTGCAATGCCAGAGTTTCGGCTTGTCTCACAGTGTGTTATCCCTCAGCCCAATGACCTTTCCTCCCTCAAATGTAGAATTGTGCTTTCAATTAAGTAATTCCAGTAGAAACAACTTATATTTTACTTCCATGAGGTAATCTTCTCTTGTAACTGTGCACTGGCAAAATTCTGCTTCTTATTTTTCTGTGCATGCTGGGCTTTTCATACATCTGGAACAGCTGTTGTCCCAGAAAATGGCTTTTTTGCTGTCTGCATGCCTTCCCCAGTGCTGAGCAGCTCCAAAAAGACCTGTCCTCATCACCTTCACAAACCTTTTCTGTTCAAAGGATGAAAATAACCAAAGTCTGAGCACTGCATAAGCGTTTGAGGCCTTATCTTTATCAGAAATTGTCAGTGAGGATCAGCTCTCATTGGATTGTGAGGCAAGGATTAATTACACTGACCACAGATGGGCACAGTGCAAAGAATGTCGGTAAACTCCCCACACAGCTCCCAGAAAGTACTTTAATTACGGCCTGCATAAATTTCTATTCCAGTTTTCGGACTCCCTTAAGCAGAGACTACCAACTGTCCTAAATTGCTTGGTGGTTTGTTGAGGTGGAAATGTATCCTCAGTGGACTAAACTCATTACTGGGAGGTTTATTAGCAAGAAGGTAGTCTAAGTCCATTAATAAATGAGGAGTGAGGCAAAATCAATTATGATTTTAATATGACTGAACCACTAAGCTGCTTTTTTTGAATCTATCGTTTAAAGGGAAATAAAAGAGTATGGGCAATTAAGAAGCAATGAAGATCATAGGCGGTATTGTAATTGATAAATGCAGGTAAGTAAATACCTGGGAAAATTAATGCACAGATCAGCGGTACTTACTTCACCTTATGGAAATTTTGGGAGCATACTGAACCACTAAGAGGTAGTTTTCAAAGTCAGACCACTGGTCCATGCAATAAAATAGAGTGTGTTTACATTGTAAAGTGCAGAGGGAGTGAGTATGGGGAAAGAGAAATACGGTCATTTAGCATCTAGTAAATGCAATTTGCCTGTCCAGTAAAATGATGGGGCAGCAACTTGTGTACTGTGGCTGTTCTCAACTGTTTGGCAGAAAGGGCAGACGAAAGGAAAAGGACAGAGGTCATATTTCTGAATATTAAGAAAGCATTAGGATATGTGCTTCACAAAATTGCCTTTGGAAAACAATGCCAAGTGGTAGGGATGAGGAACACTGTTACATGGGCTGAAAATGGTTAAAAGTTTCCAAAGTGAAAGTAGGAATGAAAAGGTTTTTGACATGGGGAGTTTGAGTTTTTGTGGAAAAGTAGACCTACTTTTCTACAGCATCTTTTTTAACAGTCCGGAAGATGGAATAAATAATATGTGAAGCACGTATTCCCAGTACCAAGCAGATAATTACGATTAATTCTGTTCTATCTGTGCTGTGGTTGGATTCCTGGGCTGGTTTGGACAACAGACTTGATGAAAGTGAGGTTTTTGAACCATTGTTCACATTTACCAAGGAGAAGGCTCCCATTATATTCACTCAATAGGGGTCAGTCTTGGAAAATTTTGCAAGGCTTGAAGAACAGTCATGTAGGGAAGTTTTTTGTCGATTTCAGGAAGACCATTTTCAATAAATCTTTAAAAGGTAGGGTGTCTTTGATTTTCATCACTTGTTGTTTTATTAGAAGGTCTCATTGAACTTTAGGGTAAGATTTTTCCTTTTAGGTCTTTGAAGTGATGAAATTTGGACTGCTGGCATTCTTGATGGGTTTATAAGGAAATATGAACAGCTGTAATTAATGGAATGACATGCTATATTATATTAATTTTCTCTACCTAAATATTAGAAGAACATTTTCTTTGTCCTGGTTGAATGGTTTTGCTACACTGGCTGAAATGTTTATGTTCTTACTGTAGTCTTTTGCTAAATATTTAGATTAAAAGATTATTTCCTGGAACAAATTCTACTAAAAAAAGCCTGGTAGCATGAAAATTTTCAAAAGTACATGTAACATTTATGGCTAAACAGAATCTATGAAAAAAGTTCTGTTACTGATTTAGCAATAATAAGGGTCAAATTCTTCTGGCCAAGTTTTGTAATCTCAGTATTTTCACATGACAGGACTTTTTACAGTAATCAGCTGATTGCCCTTCATGACCAAAAACTTAGTTCTCCATGGAGAAATCAAAACATCTGTGAGTTTTATGCTGAATTTTGCCATCAACCAATTGGATTCTGGAAAACATAAAACTGAATTAATTTCTAAGATAAGAAGCTAGTTTCTCTGAATACTAAGTTAAAGCCAGTGGGGATCTGTTCCTGAAAGTGTTGAAATAAACTAACAATAAATCAAAAGCCATACAAAGCAAAACTGGAAAATTTTATCAAGCTTTAAAAAAATGTATTGGTGTCAACAGTCTTGGACATGGGGACTGAAAAGGGGCATTTTAATTGAACAGGTCTGAATAGGCCAAACCTCTTGAAAGCCTGTGAGTTAGAAATGTGGTAAACAGCTATTCACATATTTTTGAGATTTCAATGCAAATATCCCTTCCAGCAAAAAGATCCTCAAGTACAGTTACACTGAGTGGTTGTCACCCAAAGAAAATAGGGGAACTTAGTGAAGTCACATCTCATTCTCTGATCAAAGTTCATGAATAAGGCGCCTCAACACAGCACCCAGAGTGCAAATATGGAATGACCTCTGATTTTGGTCTATATCTTTTTAAATGATGTTTGCCATTTTTAGATTGGCTTTGGTGTAGCAGCTACTTTTTTTACATGTATAATTTTGTTTGATGTAATGTCTCCTCAGCCATTGAAACTTCCATCTTTTGACTTATTTCTGAGTCAATTTTAACCAGCTTTAGAAACGACACATGACTTAAACTTGATCACTCACATTGTAGTGTAACATCAGCATGCTAATAAAATAGAATTACAGAATGGTTTGGCCTGGAAGGCACCGTTAAAGGTCATCCAGTCCAACCTCCCTGCAATGAGCAGGGACACCATCAACTAGACCAGTTTGCTCAGAGCCCTTGAATATTTCCAGAGATGGGACATCCACAACTTCTCAGGGGATCATGTTCCAGTGTTTTACCACTCCCACTGTAAAAATAAATTTCCTTCTATCTAATCTATACCAATCCTCCTTTAGTTTTAAACCATTATCCTTGTTCTATCACAGCATATCCTACTAAAAGGATTGTTGTCATCTTTCTTACAGGTCCCCTTTAGTTACTGGAAAGTTGCTCTAAAGTCTCCCTGGAGCCTTCTCTTCTCCAGGCTGAAGAGTCCCAACTCTCTCAGCCTGTCTGCATAGGGGAGGCACTTCAGCCCTCTGATTATCATTGTGGTCTCCTCTGGACTCACTCCAACAGGTCCATGGACTCAGGACTCCAGGTGGGTTTCATGACGATGAAAACATATGAATGTACCAAGGTATCACTTGCCAAATAAGTTGCCTCAACTGGTGAAATGCCAGTGCATGAATGATCCAGCCATGACTCAGCAGGAGGCATGGAGAGAAGCTTAAGCTGAATAACTGTGTCTGGTATGGGCAACACCTCCCTGGCTGTAAATCAGTACTGACCTGTGTTCCATAAAGTGAAGTCTAATATATTCACACTAGCGCATTACTGTGCATCAGTTCAAAGTGATTGCTGGTCGTGTGAGCTGGCACTCACCAGCTCCTGTTTCCCATGCTCTTTAAAAGTGTTTCCATGTAGTTTCTACAGAGGTGTGACATTGCAGCAGGGAAAAGAGTTGAGGATTGGAATCTTGTTAAAGTAGGACTGCACACACTTCTCCACAACTAAACATGCTCTTGTTTGCTTTTCAAATGAAGTGTAGAAATAAATGTGACAAGCCAAATCATTAAACAAACAAAGCAAACCTAATTTTCAGCTGAAAACTTTGTACTTGCTTTTTGATATTTGTGTGGTTTGTTTGGGGTTTTTTTGTTCTGAAATGAAAGCTTGTTTGTGCTCTTTGTTTCTTGACTGCCAACTACAGTATTGGCCTTATAGGCAAATGATGATGCCACTGCTTACAAAGTAGTGCAGGAGCTGATGGTGATGAAGGAAGTTGAAGGCAGAAGGGACAATAAAAGGTCTTGTGAGGTCAAGCTTGAAAAACTGTCCTTCTGCCTCCTCAGAAATCCCATGCACATTTAGCAGATGAGCAAGGAGACCTTCTCATCTACCTTGTGGTAATCTCAACCAACAAGTCAGAAGCAATCTGAGCACCCAGTGTAGGCTTTCTGCATCAAAAGTAATGATGAGGGACTTGTGATCAAACACCAGCCAGCCATAGGACATGAAGGATGCATCCTCATTTGAGTTAGAACCTGTATGAACTGGGGAAAATGGATCTTAATTTTAAAGGCTGGAGTTGTCAACTGCAGAAACATTAATTGATTGATTTTTTTAAATTTTAATTTTTATAAGAATTTTTTTTATTTAAGGAAGTGAGTGTTGCATCTTAAGCAGCATATACATAAACTTGAAAGTATTAAGTGAAGCTGTTTATAATTTTCATGTGTATATTTTCATATGTATATTTTTAAATCACCATTAGGATTTATTACCAGTGTTGCTCCTGCACTCTTGTCATGATTTAATCCCAACCAACAACCAGGTCCCACTCAGCCACACATTTACTCCCACACCAGTGGGATCAGAGAGAGAATTGGAAGGGTAAAAGCAGGAAAACTTGTAGTTTGACATAAAGACAGTTTAATAGGAAAAGCAAAAGCCATGGACACAGACAAAGCAAAGCAAGGAATTCATTCACTTCTTCCCATGGGCAGGCAGGTGTTCAGCCATCTCCAGGAAAGCAGGGCCCCTTCACAAGTAACAGGTACTTGGGAAGACAAATGCCATCACTCCACACATCCCTCCTTCTTCCCCTCAGCTTTAAATATTGAGCATGATGTCGTGTGGCCTGGAATATTCTTTTGGTCAGTTGGGGTCACCTGTCCTGGCTGTGTCTCCTTCCAGCCTCCCATGTAGCCCCATATCCCTTACCAGTGTGGCAGTGCAAAAAGCAGGAAAGGCCTTGGGCCTGTGCAAGCCCTGCTCAGCAATAACAAAAACATGTCTATGTTATCAACCTTGTGTTCAGCACAAATCCAGAACATAGTCCCATGTTGGCCAGTGTGAAGAAAATTAACTCCACTCCAGCCAAGACCAGCACAATTCTGTACCAATTTGCCCTAAAACTGATTTGTAGTCTAGGGCAATTTGCTAAAGGGAGAGTGAACACTGATCCCACAGGATGAAATATATTAGAGCTTCCTGGTTTTCTGATAAAGTGTTTACCTATTTACACTTTGGTCGTTCCACTTTGCCCTTCATTTAAATTTTACCTCTTTCTCTTTCAGTAGATGAGAGTTTTGAGCTGTATTGAGAGCTATGACACAAGAAATATTCAGCCTGATAGTTACCATACTGTTCAAAAATACTTTATATATATTGATTTATGGAGCACATAATGTGCATATATGAATACATATATGTACATATATAACATATATATGCATCTATACATATATGAGATAACTCCATATTTTTTATGAGAGATCAAAGCATACGTTTGCTTAGAAGAAATGCATGTCCTAAGACATAGTAATACTAGGAGTTGCAGGAAGTCTTGTTGGATGAAAAAGCAGAAGCAACATGTGCACTGTTGTAGCCAATTGCCCATGCCCAGCTCAGGTGTGCAATGAATATGTCAGAAACCTGACTTTTGCATTTATTTTGGAATTGTTGCATGTGCAGTCACTTCAATGTTCTGCTTTGCCTCTGCAAATGAGCTGACAGGGATTTCTCTTCTTGTGTTGCCTAGACATATTCTAAAATTCAGTATTAAATTTAGTAAAGATCTTTCCTGAATTAAGGGTCTTTGACAACCCATTGACTCCTGTATTTATTTTTAATAGAGTGATTGTCTCTTCTCTTGTTTGGCTACACACACACCCCCAGCCTCCCCCTGCCCTAACGCACCCCCCCCCCCCCCCCAAACCTGTTCAAGTAAATGTATTCTAGAAACTTTGTAGAGATAAAATATAAATTACTATTATTCAGACTGACGGGTTACTTTAGACAATATTGTCCTATAATTCAAGCTGTGCAGATGCTACCTAGAATGTCAGAATAGCCTCTGCAATCAAAAACTTGATGATTCATAAGCACTGAGTCTTTTAGAGACACTTTGTAACACAGGACAGGACTGGGAGTTTAAGTTTAGAAGGAGCATTGCTAATCTCAGGATAATTCTTTATTTATATCCTTTTTTTTTACAGAGGTTTTCTACCTGGGTGATTAAAGCATCAAAACCTGCTCTGAGGCTAGCTCTATTTCAGGGCTCTAAAGGAACTCACCACCGAATGAAAATCATTTCAGGAACAATTAGAGAAAAGGCCCGCATAAATTCTCCCTGTATCCAGGGCATTAGCATCACCCAAGTGTCTCTTGCTTACAGTACGTTGTGACAAAGTAAAAGCTATTTCAGCTGTTATACTGTGATGGCTGTTATTTATGGAACATAAAAGGATACTGAAATACAAAAGGGTTTGAAAAGACCAGGGTAAGATCAGATAAAAAAAATGAGAAAGAAACAGGCATCTTGGGATGGTAACAACCCTGCCATGTACTGACAGGGAGGTTGTATATTTTTAGAATATACTGAAAGGAATGGTGCTTTTACTTAGGTTTTTATGGTTTACCATGAGATGCAATTTTCTGGCCTTATATGCAGTTGTAACAAAAGTCAGAGAGATTTTATGATAGCTGCCAGAGTTCATAAATGATGGCATACACTAAAATATTTATAGAACTGTAAAATCTTGATTTCTCTCTGGTTTAGCAGATGGGGTCCTAAAACTGGTTCCCAGATTGTCACATTTCTTTACCCTTTGATGACAATGAAGCCTGTTATCACTTTTTTCCCCCTCTGGAAAGCAAGTTCACTAGTGTAATCAAGTTCATACTTCTATCCAATTATACACACCAGGATCTCATGAATTAAGATGTGTCAGCCATATAAGATTTGTAATTATTCAAGGCAAAGGGCCTATTGTTAAACACCAGGATCTGAGGAGCCTTGCTATGTCTCTGACCAATGACCATTGATTCATGTCAATATAATTGCTGGTGAAAATCTGCTTCCTGGTCATTAGGCTGCATCCACACAGCACAAATAAATGCTACTTATACACCAGAACTGGTGAACTTAGGTGCCTGCTTGGTGCAAAGCAGTAATATAGCTCAACTATTTGCTTCTCTTCAGGATATTTTTTTGTCCTCAGAGAAAATATCTGTAGCACTGCTAAACTCAGCTGTACTTCAGAATGAAAAGTGATGGCTGGGGCAGCAGAAGCAGAATAAATAATCTCTGAAGCAGAATTTTTCCTTTGCTGATCAGGATTTACTCCACATTAAAAGACTTTTCATTAAAATTGAAGATACTGAAGAGAAAACATCAAGTAATGTCCCTTCTGTATTGTATTTTCATGAAAGAGTTTCTTGGTTTTTGCCGATAATCAATTAATGAACGTACAGTATCTACATATATACACATTTTGTTGCAATAATTGTATAGTTAGAAGATAGAAAAGCAAAACAGGACCTAGGGTCCCATCTTTCCAGAAAAACTGGAAATATCTTTGCCACTGAACTTAGTGCATCAGGTAAAGCATAAATTAGCAAAACAGGGGATCAAGAAAGGAGGATCAAGAGAAGTAAAAATGGTGAGACAAATTTTTTTTTTAAAGCCCGAAATCATTTCAATCTAGTGTCATTTCTCTGCATTTAAATAAATGCAAAAATCTGAAATCCAAAATAATTATTAATATAAATGCATTTTGGTTTTGGCATATTATTAGTAGTATCCACTGGCATTACACCTATAGAGCTGGAAGGCATGACAACCAGGCACAGATACCTGAATGCCATGGAGAATTGTAGCAAATCTGAATACCAGAGTTCAGTTAGGTCTTCTAAAAGATCCTGACACAAAGCACAGATTCACCAACAGAAGCAAATCCATTTTTAATGGCTGAGAATGTGGACAAGGTAATGGGTGGGTTTATTCTGGGATTTACTCAGAATTATTTGTTTTGGTTTTTTTTTTTTAACAGGAAAAGCTTTATTTCTTAGCTTACGGGTCCTAGCTGCCCGACTCCCCACCTTTGGGATTTTCTTTTCCTTTCTCTATTTCTATAAGGAGAACAGAAAAACAAATAAATGATAAATAAAAAGGAAGCAGGGAAAACAGAAGTTAGAGAAATAGCTCTTATTCAGATTCTGTAGGCAGAGCTGTTATGCAAACTGCAGTGATTAGTATTTTCATTTATGTAGGAAATGTTTATTTCTTCAATAAACTGACTCTCGTTTCCAAAAATGCAGTATTTTTTTTCTCTCTCTCCCTCTCTCCTCCTCTGTTTTTATGTGTCTCCTAGCACCTTTTTGTCTGAGTGTAACTCACGATTTTTTAAAAGAGATAGAATAATAACAATAAATAGCAATGTCTTTTTTTTCTTTTTTTTTCTTTTTTTTTTAATGGCATCCATGAGAATTATCTTATTGAGTATTTATAAGGTGTGGTCTATTTGTGTGGATATGAGAATTACTTTAACCAGATGGCCTTTTCTAGACATTGTTTTGCTTTAACTTCTGCATATGTTACCTCTCCAGCTTGACTTCAAGTCAGACATTAACTATTGAGACATAAGGTATTGAGAAAAGAGCTGGAAATTCATTGATGGCTGCACTGCCAGTGGAAATCATACACCTAAATTCCATTTCTTTAACTGTACTTATTTAATTCTTGAGCATGGACTATGAGATCATGAACATATGTATCTGGCATACCTTTTTTTAAAAATTGTGTTCAGTTTGGGCAGTCCCAGTGAAAGTTTTATCATTGACCACAGTTGAGACTAAATGCAGCCAGTGACTTCAGAGGTATCCACAACCCCACACAGCAGGGGAAAATATTGCCCATCTATGCTCGCCATGTAACTGATTAAATAACGTCTCTGGACACTTTTCTTTGTGACTAGAGGTGAAGTAATTAGATTTCAACCAGCAATGAGGTGAAGCCCTCGCTCTCAGTCTAATAGGAAACAAGTTGCCTAGACAGAAGCATCTGATTATTCCAACCATTTTTATACAGTTCAGAGAATCTGTTCTTTTGCTGGAAGTACAGTCCTTTCTTTGCCAACATTTCCCATCCGTCCCCGGGAACAGCGCATGGCTGGTAAATCAACACAATTATTATTCTATTCCATAGGACATACAGTGATTTACATTTACAAGCCAACATTTTCTTCCTTGTTGCCCCAGCAAGAGCTGGGAAATGATTTATAAGGATGCAGAAGTGCTGGCACAGATGTTATATAGCCTCAGCATGTTTGCAGTGCACAGCATGGCAGAGTGTTTCTGGAAGTGTTGATGCACAGGTAGGGCAGGAGGCAGCCTGTGTGCCAGCGGTGCCCTCCCAGCTCCAGTGTGGGGCAAACCCTGGTCCTGCTGCTGGCAAACATATTTGGCATTCATCTTCCTAACAGGTCATTTCTGCATGCTGCACTTTGGGGAGGAGGATTGTTTGGTTCTCGTAATTAGTTGCTTCTGTTGAATTTCTAATGGACCTGTGGGCCATAAAAACCTTTCTGTGGTGGAACAGTTGGCAGCTCCATTTTATGTGTTTACTTTTTTTCTTCCTCTCTTCCTTGCCCACCACCCCCATAGAGGAGGCTTGGAGACTGAGTACACAGAATAAAAATGTACTTTGCTATGGAAACTGTCTTCCTTCTTCTTCAGAAAGCTTGACAGTAATGGGAAGTTTTGTTTTTGCTTGTAAGTATTATCAGAACAAATGAAGACTATCAAATCATTAAAATCCACATTTCAAAGGTTAGCATTCAGGAAGAATAAGCCACTGGAAAGCCATACTGTGAGCACTTATTCCCTCTACAAAATTCAATTTAAGTAGCTTAAAGACATTTCATATTTCACGATATAGTGAAGTGTGAGAGTCTACCTTGTGTAACTGTTTCAGTACTGATCCAAATAACTCCTTTTTCTAAGCACTGCCATTCATAAACCTTGAAGGTCTGAGGCTGAGAAGGGCTAGCAGTTGGGGGCAAATATGAATCTGGCTTCTTTTCCACACCACTCAGCTTGGTACCACCTGCAAATCTGATGAGGGGGCACTTCAACCTTTCATCTACATCATTAATGAAGATATGGAATAACACTTGAACCAGCATGGATCCCTGAGGGACACCACTTGTCATTGATGTCCTTTGGGACTCTAAGTCATTGACCTCTACCCTCTGGACATGACTATCCAACCACTTTCTTTACCTTTTAACAGTCCACTCATTAAATCCCTCTCTCCAGTTTAGAGAGAAGAATGTTTTGGGTGATCGTGTCACTGGCTTTAGAGAAGTCCACATAAATGACACCTGTAGCCCTTCCCTTGTCCTCTGATGTAGTCACCCCATTACAGAAGGCCACAAGGTTGACCAGACAGGACTTGTCCTTGGTGAAGCCATGCTGGCTATCCTGAATCACTTCCCTGCCCTCCATGTGCCTTAACATAGCTTCTTAGGAGGATTTGTTTCATGATCTTCTCAGGCACAGAGGTGAGGCTGACAGGTCAGTAGTTCCCAATGTCTTCCTTTCTACCCTTTTAAAAAATGGGTAAAATGTTTCCCCTTTTCAAGTCACCTGGGTCTTCACCTGATTGCCATGACCTTTCAACCATCATGGAGAGTATCTTGGGAACTGTGACAGCCAGTACCCACAGGTCTCTGGGGTGCACCTCATCAGGTCCCAGAGACTTATGTACATTAGGATGTTAGGTGGTCATGAACCTGATCCTCACTTGCAGTGGGAAGGACTTTGCTCCTCCAGCCCCCATCCTGCTGTCCATCCACTTAAGAGGCATGGGAAGAGAGGCTGTCAGTGAAGACTGAGGAAGAAAGTTGATGAGTACCTCAGCCTTCTCCTCATCCATTGCTATCAGATTTTCAGCACTGTTTATCGGGTGGGGTACGCATTCTTCGACCTTCCTTTTCTGGTTAACATTCCTGTAAAAGCCCTTCCTATTTTTCTTTACACCCCTTGCCAGCTTCAATTCCAGCTTTGTCTTGGCCTTCCTCACCCCATCCCTGTACAACTGTATTTCACCTCTGTACTCTTCCAAGGTCACTTGTCCTAGCTTAAACTGTCTATGCACTTACTGCTTTCCCTGTAATTTGACCAGCGCGTCCCTATTCAGCCATGTTGGTCTCTTGCCTTCTTTGCCTGATTTCTTGCCCCTGGGGATTGCCAGCTTTTGTACTCAATGAAAGACTTCCTTAAAGATCTGCCAGCTCTGTTCCATTCCTTATCCCTCAGGGCAGCCTTGCAGGGGATTCTGCTGGCTATCTCCCAGAAGAGCCGGAAGTCTTCTTTCCTAAAATTTAGGGGCCTAACTCTACTCTTTACCTGACCCATATTCCTCAGGAGTGTAAACTCCACCAGCCCATGATCTGTTGGTGACCAACAGATCTAGTAACTCATTCTCTCTGGTAGGGCTGTCTATTACCAAGAAGTTATCTTCCATTATCCAGTTATCTCCTAACTTGTCTGGTTCTGCTGCCTGGGGAGCTGGCTGGGTCCTTATGGCAGGCTGAACTCCACAGCTCCAGGCCAATGGGTTTTGAGTGTGCTAAGCAGTGGCCTATTTTGTCAAAAATTCTCATTAAGAGGAAAGAGAGGAAAAGCTCACATCTTAGTTGCACTAACAGAAATGTATTTGGTTGAAAAAAATGAATCTGCTCCTGGGATATGCTGAGGAACAGAATGGACAACATCATAGAGTCATACAAAGTTTGGGTTGGAAGGGACCTTAAATATTTGGGTAACGCTCTCAGGCACATGATGTGATTCTTGGGGGGTCCTGTGCAGGGTCAGGAGCAGGACTTCACTGATCCTTCTGAGTCCCTTCCAACTCAGCATATTCTGTGATTCTCATCTATGATTCTATGAACATCTAGCTCCATCTCTCCTGCCATGGACAGGGACACCTTCCACCAAACCAGGTGGCACAAAGACCCATCCAACCTGGTCTTCAACACTTCCAAGGATGGGGCATCCACAACTTCTCTGGGCAGTCTCTTCCAGTGTCTAACTGTTGAGATTATTACTATTAAGA
This sequence comes from Eopsaltria australis, assembly GCA_034509425.1. Classification (NCBI taxonomy): domain Eukaryota; kingdom Metazoa; phylum Chordata; class Aves; order Passeriformes; family Petroicidae; genus Eopsaltria; species Eopsaltria australis. The sequence goes on along the minus strand of JAVTVJ010000032.1, from coordinate 1,639,968 downwards.
TGATTTTAAAAAAATTTTCTACGTAGGATGTAAGTCAAGGCAAAATGTTACATTCCTCTCATCAGGAGAATAAATAGATACATAAAACTGAAGCATAAAAGCAAAGTACTGTAACTTCCTGATTTGAGGAACTGTGGTACAAACTTGAGGAGACTAGTCCTCCATGAGTTTCAAAAAATAGCCTAGATTTTGGGGGCATTATTGCTGGAGAAGTTGCTGCTTTAATGCAGTGGGTCCATTTTAGGCTTAGCAGAGCAGGCTACAAGACTTAAGCACTCAAGGCTTAAGCAATTTGGTAGAGGAGCAGTGATGATGATGATGAAAACAAAGAGACAGAATTATACCTTAGGCATGGAAATTATGCTCTACCCTGCCCAGAGTAAAACTTCTGCAATGGCTTTGCGGTTATAACTTAGGGAAGAACTTTGGCCCACATGAGGATGAAATTAAATAATGCAACAAGGCTGGGCTCATATCTGGGGCAAATCCCCTCCCTCTCAACTATGCACAATCCTACCACAGGTGGTAGATTGCATGCACTTATATTAGGACTAATATTTTCTTTCTGATAGTTGGGTATTGTGAGCAAAACAGGCTTTAGTGACTCCCCATTGTAGTAAATAACCTCCCTGAGGATCCTCTAAAATACCCCAACTCCTTCATTCAGCACGGAGAGATCTCCAAACACTTAGTCCATAAACAACCCAAGCATTTTAACGCACTTTCCTTCTTCTCCCGGGGGATGTTCTTGGCTTGTGTTCTCTCTCTTTATTACAGCTTTAATCTTACGACGTGAACTGGGACTTGTTTACATTTTTATTTTTAAAAGGTTTTTTGTGTACGTGTATGTGTGAGTGCATGCACTAAAGAGCTAAATTGACAGATGCCTTTTTGTAGGACTGAAATGACATATCTAAGTTTTACTGCTCTCTTCCCTGTATTTGCATTTTTAATTACTTGCATCATATTTTATTAGTGTGTTACCTGATGAAGAATTCCAACTAATTAATTTCACCTGGAATTATATGTAGGGATATGAAAAATTATCCTCGGCCATTTGTGGAGACCAGCTGTGTATTAAGAATATCTGATCCCCATCTGAAAGATTGAAGAAAAAAAAGTAATCAACAGCAAACAGCTGATTGTAAAAGCCAGTCCCTTTTCTTCTCAAGCCCTAAAGATATTATTATGGGCAGATATCCTTTATTACTCACCCTATATACAACACATTAACTCAGAAGTTTGTTCTAACTGAACATCATTCAGACTTTTTCTTCAACCATTTCAGCCTTAATTTGTAGTAAAGCTAATGTTGTTCCACCCATATGCAAAGACTCATTTATTTCCATTCCAGCATGACTAACAGAGGTATAACTTCCCTTTGACCAGTTTTTATTTTTTTCCACTCTAATTTTCTTTTTCTAGGTGAAATTAGGAAAGGGGAAAAATTGATTAGGAATGTAGGCATTTTATGAAAAGCTACCTTTTAAAGGAAGAGGAAAGAAGAAAAGAGAATATGAAATGTGACCCAATCCTGCAACACAGCTGAACATACACACACACACGTGCACATGCACACTCTCTCTCCATGGATATTTCTGGTTTGATTCTTTGTCTGTACTGACAACAGATGGTGTTTTAATAAAGTCCAGTAGGAATATTACTGTGAGTAAACAATCCAATGCATGCCAATTTCATAATTGCTGGGTACTGATACAGCCTCTTACCTGATGAATCCAAATTGGGAGGAAACCAACTGTGCACACACCTACTGGCAGCAGCCAAATCCGCAGCTGTGGTATGCTCCAGCACTGAGCTTCACCACGGAAGGTAAATTGCAGCTCCAATCATCTTTCTTGGCACCAGGCTTGGGGAACAGCTGCCATCTGGCTTGTCATCAAAGTATGGTCACCGAGTTTCTGGGAGATGAAATAGCTTGCTTTTTTACCTTGACATGCACAAAGATTGCAATCTTCATCTTTACAGGTATCTCTTAAAATAACACACTTGGCTTCCTAAGCCAAAGATTTACCAAGTGGGATTTTCATCTTTAAGTGATTCCCACGCCTATAGGGACTTGAAGTCTAAACCTGTTATATACTAATTAAAGATTCACACCCACATGACTTGTCAAAGAGATAAATCTTACTCATTTGTTTTCATCATTAACAGGGAAAAAAAATGTAAGTAATACCATGCCTTACATTAGCAGATTTATGTGGAAACGTTTGTTTTTAATAGAAGTGGAGATGCAGTTAGAAGCATTATTCCCACCACTGTTGATATAACCCAGTGTGGAAATTGCAACTTGGCAGATAAGAAGGAGGTGAAAGGCAAAAGAGGGAATTCAAATATTCAGGACCAGCATTCCAGCTAAAAGTAACTGTATAGACAGCACTCAGCAAGTGACTGCTTATTAAGTGTATTACATGATCATTATTTAGATATTCAGTCCTTTAAAGATATTCTTCAAGTCAATGGCAGATTAAATCATGGAAGAAGGAAGTGAGTCCCCTCCTCTATGGCAGTATCTAAGTACTTCATTTCTGTTAGCTTCTAGCAGGCTCCAGCACTGCACAGCTACACATCAGAATAAAAAACTTTATTTCCATCATTAATTCTTAGTATTGAGAATTAAGTAATCAAATTCCATGCAAGAGGCAAATCTTTTGAAATTTTATTTCAGCTTAGATTGGGGCTCTGATTGAAATCCCAGATAAATCTTAAATAAATTAAAATAGCTGTTTAAAATCTCCAGTAAGTGTAATTTCAGGTAATTATTTGACTTTATCAAATTGCTTCATGTTGATGAGAGCTAAGTATACTTTTTGTGTTATTGCCTTGATATATTGTATAATTGTCTTTCAAGATATTTTTACATCAGTGAATCTGTTTTCAGATGTAAAATTAATATAATTGGAAAATTTTCAGCTGTGATACCATTCACAGCCCTTTCAGGGATCAAGATTTTTGCTCAGTGAAGATTACCAGGCTCTTACAATGAAAGCAGAACTCCTTTGCTCTGGATTTAGAAATTCTATTGAATTCTGAACTTGTGATTGTGGTTCACTTTTTCCTCACTAAAGGTTTTGTGCAAGAATTTAAGTAAGAGAGGCAGAGAAGGTTGCTTCTTCCACTTGAATACCCGCTTTGGGGTTACAAGGTTCTGCTGCTGTCTGAGAGTTTGCAGTCACGTTTGCCTGTCTAACCAGAGGAAGATCAGTGGATGTGGATACATAAATAAGGAGTTGTGCTGCTGCACCAAGCTTTTTCTTACCAGGCCACAGAAGCTCTGCAAGGACACAACTTCTGTGGCATGCACGGTTTAAAAAGTGTGCATAGATGTCTTGTGGACCCATCTACTGAAAGACATTCATGCTGAATACTTTATGATGATTATCCAGTTGTCAGTGCTGGGCTGGGTTAGTTTTGCATATGGTTTCTATTTCATGGTGTTCTTTCTACAGATAGGTGAAACAAAACTCTTTGCCTTTTTAATTATCTACTGACAATATATATCTAAAAGAAAAAAAAAATAAGAAAAGGCAGGTGAATAGGAGTGGATAAATGCTAGAGGAATAGCTATTTCATACACGCTAAATAAATGTACAAGGAAGTGTTTTGGCAAGAGCTACTGGGCTGTTGAGTACCTCCAGCAGAACTGAACAATATCTCTATGGGAAAAAGGCTTGGTGGAGCTCCAAGACACGTGTTCATGGTAGCTGCCTGACACAGCAGTCTGCCTGCACAGTGGTGCTGATGGACAGAAAATGAAGCTGTTGTATGGAAATGCTTAGCAACTTTCTCCTGGAAAAAAACTGCTCCCAAAAAAAGAAGCTTATGTAGAAGATGAAAAATTGGTCCCTGTGGGTTTCTCTAGCTCTGAAATTGGCAGACCTGGAGATGTTGGAAGGTGCTGACCTCTCTGTCGCAGCTTGGCCACACCCATGCCTGAGTGGCATTTCAACACAAGGAGCTGCCTGCTGGATTGGAATCTCATCAGCCCATGAAATTTTGGGTTTTCTGTGGAAGGAAAACATTGCAACGCTTCCAAAAAATCATGGGGGCTGTGAGATGTGGTGGCTTCAGCTGTGAAGCAAAATTGGATGCCTGTGACCGAACTGCTCATCCTGCTCCTTTATTCTTTCTGTTCCCAAAAATTGGCATCAGAAGACTTAGAAATTAAGAATCAGGTCATGTCATCTCCAGAAAATATTCCAGTCAGGGATATATGTTGCAGTGACCCATTTTTTGAAAGCCCTGAGAACAGGGAGTGGACATGTGAAGGCCGTACATGCTATACACTGACAAACACTGATTCACAAAAATTGTATTTTCTTTTAATTGAGAGCAGAGGTTGTGAAATCACTTTCTACTCTAGGACCTGGGGCTCTAAACATTGACTTATAGTAGAACAACTTAAGTTGGCCCTGAGCCAAAGCAGAAACAATGACAAAATCTGGAAATGGATGGGAGACACAGTCATAAATCTATCACTTAAGTAAGGATTGATCCAGCATAGTGATGAGAGGCGTTTATCTCATCCATCAGCCAACCTTGAGATCGGTTGACCTACAATCCATTCAATCCTGTCCATGCCTTTTCAATGTCTGATAGCAGTTCTAGGCTTATATATAGGATGCAATATTCAAAATAAACTTTGCTGGGATATTCTGAAATTGTGTAGGCACTTATGTGTTCCTATCTCCTCCTTCATGGAATTTTGTAGCAGATTCCTGGCATCAGTAGCTGCTGGAAAAAAGTTAACATTTTCAACACCAGAAAGTCAGCCTTAGTTTTCCATAAGTCAATCCAATGCTGACAAATCTGATGACCTTTTTTGTTGGAATGCCATTTTACAAGTACGACTAAATTATTCTCCAAAGCTGAATTCATACCTAAAGTAGATATATATTCCTCTAAAAGAAATAGAAGATTTATTGCCTTACCCTTCAATGCACTAACCAACACTCAGGCTTCAGAGGGAATGGAGGGTGCCCATTTTCACTGTTCTTTAGAACAACTCTCTGAAAAGACTTTACAGCCCAAGTAATATTTTTTTGGGGGGGAGGATACAATTATCCTTTTTCTTTTGGTATAGGTCCATTTTCACAGAATCACAATATCATCCAGGCTGAAAAAGGCCTTCAAGTTCATCGAGTTCAACTTTTGACCAATCACCACCTTGCAATCTAGACCACAACACTGAGTGCCATGTTCAGCTGCTTCTTGAGCCCCTCCAGGCACTGGTGAGTCCACCAGCTCCCTGGGCAGTCCATTCCAACCTTAACCACCCTTTCAGTGAAAGAATTCTTCATGATGTCCAGCTTGGACTTCCCCAGGCACAGCTTGAGGCCATTTCTTCTTGTCCTGTCACTTCTTACCTGAGAGAAGAGACTGATGCCCACCTGGCTACAGCCTCCTTCCACGTAGTTGTAGAGAGTGATTAGGTAATTTCTGAGTCTCCTTTTCTTCAGACTAAACAACCCCAGCTCCCTCAGCTTCTCGCCATGGAACTTCCTCTCTCGACTCTCCTTTGCCATTCTCTAGACTTGCTCCAGCACATTTCTGGCCTACTTGACTGTTGTTGCACAGGTCCAGAAGAAATGCTGTTAATACTTTACCTAAAATAACTTTCTCATGTTTATTTGTGGCTAAAGTGCAATATTTAGAGCTTATGGAGAAGATACTGTCAGAGTTAAACAGCCACAGACACTGAGATAAGCTTTGCTTTACTGTGACTGGCCCCCATTCAGTCACACCTTCTCCATGCATGTGGCCTGTTAAAGACAGTGTACATTTAACAGCTAGACAGGGAGGTATTTCAAATAGTAAACTCATTCTCCAACCCAACAAAGGGCATGCTTAGTTCTAAGTACATCAATATTGTTTAAAGGTAACTGGACTGTTTGGATGGATGAACTGAAATATGTGCTTAGAAGCAAAAAGGTCCACAAAACCAGTAAACAACTTAGAGACATGCAAGACCAGCTCTCTTTTAAAAACAACAGAAACAAAATCTCTAAACAAAACAAAGCCAAAAAAACTCCCAAAACAAAAAACACTCCTCCACCAAAACAGCCTCAAACCAAGACTTTTTTTCAAGCTAGCTCAACACCCAGCATGAAGGTGAGACTTTTACAAATAGCTCAGCTCCCATTTATGCTCTTAAATACAGGCCAGATTTTTACAAATGCTCACAATCCAGTGTTTAGAGCTCTTTGGACATCTGGCCACTTATTTCTATGCCAGAGCCAAAGCCTTCTAGAAATCTGGTCCCAGTTGTGGAGGCTTGGTGCTTTTGAAAATCTCACCCCATGGAAACTACTTTTATTATGGCATTTCTTTTCCCCAAAAGGAAAAGCCATGAGATGTAATTATTTTATGTACAATGTCCACACTTCAAATACAATTGCTGTCACTTTTTCTCTTGCCTGTTAAAAGTCCCAGACAAAACAATATTTTCTGCTGCTCCTCCAAGCTTTTGGGGCCTATATGCACACAGAGAGATGAAATAAAGTTTTATTCTATTATCACATGATATTGCTTCAAGATTGAAACTAAAGGAGGAGACGCAAATAGGAAGAGACAGGGAAAAGCTACACAAAATGAATGGATAGCATAGCAAGACCTGAGTTTATTCCATTGCTTGTAACAAAGAGTCAATTGTCTTAGCAATAATCATAGAATGAAAAAATAATTTTATCTGAGATGGCCTTAAGACTAATCAAGCTACAGCTTCTTTTCCCTTGCAAATGCGACAGACCCTTTAACTTCCATACTTACCCCTCAAAGTCCACGTTTATAATTGCTATCCTGCTCTGAAAAAAGAGTAGCTAAGATACCCTGACAGAAGCATCTTTACTGCTCTCTGCAATCCTGCCTATCCCATTGGGGCTGCTGCTGTCTCTGCACAAGCAAAATCCAAAAGCCTTAATATTAGATATAAACATAACAGCACCATTTAACAGCCACTTGCACAAAGGGTGAATAGGCATCCTAAATGTCTAAACAGCCTCATTTTTACAGAATCAATAATGGAGATTCTAGCAGGGAGCTTGCTAGAAGGTTAAAAGGTCTCATTTTCCATCTGAAGAGACACATAATGAAAATTTAGTAGCATCCTAATCCATCAGCTGCTGTGTCTTCCTCTACCAATAACCGTGGAGTCATAAATACTGGAGGTGGAGAATGCCTATTAAATCATGCAAGTCATCTCCTTGCCAAGGCACAGCCGTTCCCTCCAGTGACCCTCCTCCTGGACAACTCCCAAAGCTTTTTCAGCCATTGCAGATGGTGGTGATTTCATTGCACCCTGTCAGAGACCATGTCCACAACAGAAATATTTCCTTGTCCTCTGGAGTCAGACTGGTGATGCTCTGATGACATTCTTTATACAGGATTGCCATCTCCCCTTCCAGTGCTTCCTTCTAGTGCTTCCTTGGAGCACTAGAGCACACAGCTGTGATGTCAGCACCTACCAGTCCCAAATCCCAGAGGAGCAGCGCTGGCAGTGAACAGCCCATTCCTGGAAATTCCTGCCTGCAAGCTTTGATCTCTTCAGCAGCTGTTGTAGAAATGCAGGTGGGACACAGTGCACTATGATTGCCCCATGGCCACCACACCCATCTGTGCACGTTAATGGGTAAGGAGAAAACAGGTAGATGTCACCCTCTTAACCTCCTTTCCAGTGACTAGCTCCACTTATGCCATGAGAGAATTTCACCTGTACCTTGTAAATCCCAGATTTTAAACTGTGGGCCACTGCCAGCTGTTGTCCAGCAACGAGGAACTAACCTCTTCCTGAAATTCAAGACTCACTTTTATGTGGAAGTACTTAGCCAGGATCCAAAGTAGTAGTTTGGTAATTAAAATGCACCCTAGGGAGCATATGGGCAATTAAATCAAAGGGAACGATTAAAGAATAAATAACAATTACATTGCCTAACTATTAAGGGTAGGAGAGCCTATCCAGGAACCTCTGTTTACACCACAAAGCTTATTTATAGCCTTGAAGTGATGTTACCACATGCATGCAGAGTTGCCCTTATCTTAGCTGGACAGAGCACTGTGGAGCCAAACCCTCTAGGGCTTTGCAGCCTTGCCATTCCAACATCTGAACCTCATGATGGGCCTGGGGAGGTAGGAGTGCACCCAGCAGCACTGTCATTACGCCAGTGCACAGTCACTGTCAGTCAGAGACACAGTGTGAAGGCCTGAGGGGGAAGGGGTGTGGTGCAGTCAAAAAGGAAAGTCTGCCTTTTGGAAAATGGGAGTTGATTAGTAGGTTGGAGTTCTTGCACATGACTGGGAAACCTCAGCACCCAGTTTGAAAGTGTTTGAACTTACTTCCCAGGAAGAATGACATTTCTGCCAGCTCATCTTCCCATCATGAGGAATGAGACAGTCATCTACATGCAAGAGACTGATTTATAGTTCTAAGAAACCATATATTGGCTTAAAGTAAGAGTTTTAAAAACCTGTTTGACTCAATGCTGTGGGTTGGCAGCTTTGTATGGCAGTGGAGGAAGGTGTTGTTCATGTGCTCCATGCAGAACCATTTGGTATGAGTTCATTTTGATAACCCCTCTGCCACTCATCTCAGTGTTGGGACCGTTGAGACACAAAACTTCCTCTGGTTTTTGTACGAGGACCTTGGATCTGTGAAATCTGTTCATTGAAATGAATACTTTCCAAGTCCTTTTTAAGCTCCAGTTCTTAGGTTTAATTTCTATTTCTCTGTGCTCCTCCAACCCGCTTTTTTTCTGTTTTCTACCAAGATAACACATTTTATATTAGAAACAAATAATCCCAATGCTGCTTTCCTTAAAAGCAAGATTTTTGGCTTATTTTTCCCTTTTGATGTGTTTGACCCACCTTTCTCTAAGCCAGTAATTTCCAATGTAAAATAAATACAAAGAAATTCCAGTGATGGAACATACAATACTCATGAGACTCTTAAATGGAGTGGGAGCATAAAATGATTGTACATAAAAATTGAGTTGGGGTTTATTTGTTAGGGTTTTTTTTAATGAGCTTTTGTATAATAGCAACATGACTGACACACTCCTAAATAATTGTGCCAGAAGATACATGCCATCTTTCTTGCACATTTCTGTGGATTCTGACACAAGATGTTTCATCCATATCTATATGCAACCCAAAGGGCTTTCCCTATTCCTGAAACACTGCTGCATGCTATCTACTGGACTACTCCATAATGAGAATATTAAACAGGGGTGCATTTCTACTGTAACCAATATGTACAGAAACTGAGGAGGTTAGGAGTGAAAAGCTAACCAGCAATTTCTCTGTAAATGAGGTGACTCATCTAAAGCTGTTTTGAAAAATTGTTGTCAAATTGGCTTTTTCTTAAAATGAAATAGGTGCTTAGTGCCAGAGCAATTGTTTAAGATCACTATGATGAAACTAGTGATAATGCAGTGTTGGGATGGTCAACGTTTCACAGAGTACTTAGCCAAAAGATATAAAAAGATTTTTGCTGGAACTCTCACCTGGAGCTGACTTGAGAAAGAGATAATTTACTCTCATTACCCATCCAGTTTCACCGGGAGCTGTGCTACTGGCAGATGATGAGGACAGGACTGACTTGCTTTCTTTTATGGGCTTCATCAGCTCCTGTGGCTGTCTCATGTGGAAGGACTGCTAACAGCAACAAGGTACAGAGATCTGAGTGTTGTCATTGCCAAAAGAGTAAAGCCATATCCTTAAAAGCCAACATTTCTGCTAAGTGTGATGTCTTAATGGGTGATTACTGGTTTTATTTCCTTGGAATACTGGGTTTATTTCCTTGGAATTATTCTGAAAACATTTTTAAGATCTGAGTAAACTTTATGGTGCTTTTTCAGAGTCTAGTTTGCATTCTGAGAGGAACTGTGACTAGGACAAGCTGCCTCAAGATGTTTTGTTGCTGAGGATCAGGGGCAAAGGGTAAGATTGGTGTGAAAAAGCTGCTAGCAAAAGCAGTGGCTGTTGGCTCTGAACATGGAGAGGCTTGCAGGAGGACACCTTCAAATGTGCACTGTGGCTCCCACCAGAGAGTAGTGGATAGGTCCTTCAGAAACAGCATTTATCCCAAGCGGAGCAGCACTCCAAGAGGCGGCATTCCAGTCCCACCCTCAGATAGACTCTAGTCAGAGTTTTATAGATGGACAGAAAACTTATGCAAAATTCACAACTAGATATCATTTGTTTACCATTGCAACAAATAGAAAAACAAAATAAATCAAATATGCTAGTCGTGCATGCATGTGCAGCAAACACTTTATTGCATTTTCATTTACAAAATCTTTAGCTTCATCAGCCATGGGAAGCCCGCCTTCCTTCACTGTCTTTCTTCTCAGAGAAACCAGCCCCTGAATACCACAGTGACACAGTACACATTCAGCAGGGCATTGGTCCCATCACATTAGGCTCCGTCACATCACATCAGTTGATGTGACTGACAGAACCCGACGTCTCATGTCACAGCAGGGCACTTCACCCAGCACCGCGAGTTACAAAGACGCACTTTCTAGCAAAGTAAAATAAAGATGAATTGAAATGATGTTGGGCGGGGGAACATTCTTCAGGTCTTCCTGGTCAGAGCAGTCTAAATGCAAGTTGTATTCCAGTTTTTTATTGGAGTAATATGGGTGAGATTTAGGAGATACAGAGGCTCTATACAATTAGCTTCTTCAGAAAGGCTGATTTTATTAAAATGCAGAAGGACATGAAGAGGCAGTAGTGCCTTCAATAAATACTTTGAATACGTGTGTGTATTAAGCTTAGCAAGCATTAAGCTAGCTATTATATGTGTTTGTATGCTGTATGTGGTTATATGACAGTACACAGGTAGACAACTGGATAAAGTGCTTATGGAAGCAAGGAAAATAGCCACAACACTGCATTGCATTTTAAATTTTGAGGTGTCTGGAAAATCCACACTCCTGCATGTGAAAAAGCTGCTAATACCATATCCAGTTGTACTGAAGGGTGAAATGACTGCCCAGTTCTCAGACTGGGTAACTTTTTTAAGCTAGTGATGTCTTCTTTGCTTGTTAATCCACAGGATCCTCAGGACTCCCTTTAATTTCCATTTGTTTTAGAGACAGACAAACTTTCTTAATCTCACTGTTGCTCATTTTTTAAAAAATTATTTTTGTGTTCTGACTCTTAAAAAGAGTGCAGAGCTTTCTCTTCTGCTTATTCAGTGGGCAATGTAGGAAGCGTGGACCAGCTCTACTGTGCTGCTGCCCTGCACTGCTGAAACCCGAAAATAATGAAATATAAATATATATTAAATAGTTATGTATTATATAGTGTATATGTATTACCTACTGATATTGCAATGATTAGTACATTTAATAAGAATGCATATGTATATCTGTACATATTAGCAATTAATACACATTAGCACCTCATGTTCATCAGAGGTTTTGCAGTGCAATTATTCTTAGGCGCTTAGCACTGCTATAATTTTCTATGTACAGATTGCATCCTGTATTCTGCCTGGAGACCCCACACTCTCTCTTAGCCTACACTTACATGGTGCTGTTTTCTGACACCCTTCCCCCATGTTTCATGTTCATGCACCCTTTTCATACAGTCCCTTCAGACCCATCCCTTCAACCCCCTTCAACCACTCTCAAAGGACTTTCCCCTTGGCACTCCAGAATGTCTTCTCTCCCCCCACTCATTTATTGCTTACTATTACAATCCCTGTCTGTGGAAATCAGGAGGAGGTCCCTTTCCCTGAGTCAAGCTGAATTTCCTCACTGTGAGCAGTGGTAGTGGCAGGTCTCATCACGAGGGTGGTCAGCCTACCTTTCCGTGGGAAAGCCTCCTAGTGAGGACCGCCAGCCCGACTGAGATGGGCTTGGCACGCGCCCCGCAGGAAATAACACACAGTGGCTGCTCTTTGGGAGAGGGGGAAACAACCTGAATTCTGGAACAGAATATTTGACTTCAGCCTTTCAAAACAACAGTCACACCAAGCCTATGTGAGAAGACCAGTAAAGAAACCTTCAGGAGTGTGAAAAGGTTCTTTCCTCATCCCTGTTTATGTGTATTTAGAGCAACTCAGTCTGCTAGCCTTGATACCTGGTGGCTAGTTGGCTAGTATGCATCATGTTTTTAATTTCATTAGAAACACTGCTTTGTGAGTTTCCTTCCTTTATTTTCTATTTTGATGGCATTCAGGGCTATGTTCTACCCTTCCATCAGTAAATACTAATTTCCAACACAGTAACGGACTAAATATTCATATAGAAATAAGCACAAATTTGTCTATAAGTGGCAGCTTTTAATTAAACACTCATTTATTCTGGGACTAAACTGTGAAGTTTGGTTATGGCTTTGCCACAGAAACACTGGGCTGCCTAAAAAATGTAAGATAAATATACAGTGTCTGGAAAAAAATATTAATGATACTCTGAATTGTCTAATGGTCTATTACCATTAAACACTGAATCACAGTTTTTCATCTTATCTGAATGCTTTTCTCTGGTTTTACATTCCTGTGGCTGCTGAAGAAAAGATTGTCTCTAATACTTTATTGATAGGAAAGTAAACATGGTTTCTGCAGCCAGACTCATGCTGCTGTACTGAAACCTGCCAGGGAGTTGTTATTAGGATTGCATACTGACCCTCTGTGCTATTGAATTGTTAGTTTGAGCTCTTCCATTGCTTTGGACTTGCAAGCACCACCAGCCAACATCATCCCAAGCAATTCCTAGGCAAGATTCAGGAGATTTGAGAGGGCACAGATAATTTCCAGTGTCCTGTCTGTGTGCAACTGTCCTATTTTAGAAAGTAAGAGCACTTAAGTCTTATTTCAGGTAATCCAGGACATTTTGTGCTAGTTAGTGTCATCACCAGAGCATGGTGCCCTGTCTGACCAAATTGCCTGTGTTGTGCCCGTGTTGGTACCTGAGCTGACTCCAAAGCTGTGTCGATAATTCAGCTGCTGCTGCTGGCAGCAGTGGGAGCTGCCAGATGCTCAGGGCTGCTGTCATCAGGCCAGGTATGCACGGCTGTATTTAAGAAGCTGAGATTAGTAAAGTGATGATTTATGTGTATCTGGTTCCACAAAGATATATAGAGATGAATACAGAAGGCAGTTTTTAGATTCAGCAGCAGAAAACAGGTATGGAGCAGTGATTTGTGAAATGCTATCGAGTTGCATGCTGAGAAGAGGAAATCACCTCCCTCACTCAGTTGCCCCGGTGTGTTAATCTGACAACTCTGGTAGTCAGCACTGACTGCAGTAGGTCTCTGTTTGTGGTGCAATGGAAAAAAAACCCAGCTGTTTTGATTTGTATTATTATGTACACAGGTATTTTCCAAGAAAATCTATAAGGGAATGCATAACCAAATTGAATAAAAGATAGTGATTTTATCTCCCTTATGATTCTTTGAAAAGCTTTTTAAATTATTATTTGCTGCAGTATATAAATGCTCCAGAAAAATATTTATAGTCAAATGTTGCCTGATTTCTTTTTAAAGCTATCCTATTATCATCTCAGCACAAAATACGATAAAGTTGAAACTGCACTACACTTTCATGCATATGCATTTTTATTCAGTAATCCATGAGGTACATGTACAATATTTCAAATGACAGGGTTTTTTTTCCCTAAATAGCCATGAGTATGGGAAATAGTGTAAGTTAAGTTTTTTCCTGATATAGTCCCCCAATTTCATGATGATACCATAAGTTCTGTCATGTTTTGGGGTTTGTTTTTTTTTTTTTATTATTATAATTCAGCATTTTAAGAAAGTTTTTGCGTTCAAAATAGACATTCTATAACTTAGATGGAAGTTACAAGTCAAGTTTTCTGTATTTATTTTTATATGAATGCTATTAAGTCTGCCATAACTTCTCAGGTATTATTTTTCTGTTTTTTAGACATTTACATTCTATTTCAGATAAGCATTTTTAGACATATTACAGGGTAAAAGACCATTTTGATTTAACTTAAGACAATTTGTTATAATCATAACCCCTTTATTTCAAAGGCTAAGGATGTATTTCTGAAAATTTTATTTTTTAAGACTACTGATTTATGCCTAACTGATCAAAACCAGATAATTAAAGATGTAGAGGTTTTTTATAGAAAGTAGCCCTTTTTTATTTTCCTTTAATGATTTCAATGTTAGAAAATGGCATGTTAAACTGTTAATAAAGTTACAATTGTTATTCCAGGTATTTATCAGATTCACCTGAATCTGATGTGTTCTGCTACATGTCAGTGTATTTTAAAAATTTCCTGACATTTTTATCCTTAGTTATTAGAACTGAATATTCCTCTTTTCTTGCCTATTGGTGGATTATTTTCCATATCATGGAATTCTTTTAGAAACAACCTTCCTTCAAAACTTCTTTCATCTTCTGATCATTAGAAAAATGCTGGGGTTTTAAATTATTTTTAAATTCAGATTGATTAATATCAAGTCAACTGATCCAAGAAAACATGGGGAAAAGCCTATATACTTCATCTTTGCTTGCTCCTGTAGATTTTTTTAAGGTATCATGAACATTCGCATCACATTAGTTTTTAAGCCAAACTACAGAAGGGCAAATTTAATATTTCTGATGCTTCTGAAATCTAAATCAAAACCAAAAAACATTCAAAGACTTTAATTTTCTAAGAAAGATCCAACTGAAAACTGTTTTTAAATGACAGAGGAAAGATTAGGAGGGAAGGTTTTTAAAGTAAGAGGAATTTTTAAAGCTCTACAAAGCCCTCTTGCCCTTTCTCTCTGAAAATAAATGTGGTTAATCTGTCTGCCTGAAAAAAATAACATTCAACAACTGTTCCTAAATAATTTCGTGCTTGTGGAAGACAGAGAAATACTAGGTAGAAAGCAAATATGTAAACCCATTTACTGATTTGCATCACAAAAATAGAGAGTGAAATTATGCTCATTCTTGCTGTTCTAGTGGGACACTGTCTTCCCCATTACAATTAATTTGGCTAATAATCAGGCTAAACTAATTTTCTCACCCACAATAGAAGGTGAAAATCAAAAGCATACTACAGTATAAGAGCAGCTTGTATTTCTTCATTACACATTATAAATACACCAAGTAAAATAATACCCAAATAAAAATGAATGACATGGTAAAGGATTTTCTCAGTATATGTTTGGGTTGAATGTGTAACTCATGAATGAATTATGGAGGTCATTCCAAATATGTGCTGACAATATGTCTTGCAGAACAAGAGCACTGATACAGCCAGTGTCAAGCTTTCAGAAATCTTGAGTAAGGTAACTGAATACTAAAGTCAGTTACAACCCAAGAAGAAAGGGAAAAAATTGCTTAAAGTTTTATTTGCTTGTCTTTTCAATTGTGGACCCTGTAGAGTGACATCCTTAAATTTTTGCCTGCAGATGTACGATCAGTAAGTGCACCATATTTAAATAAAAGTTGAGATAATCTTTTAACCACTTCATTGTAA
The DNA here is from genome assembly GCA_034509425.1 of Eopsaltria australis. Taxonomy (NCBI): domain Eukaryota; kingdom Metazoa; phylum Chordata; class Aves; order Passeriformes; family Petroicidae; genus Eopsaltria; species Eopsaltria australis. The sequence goes on along the minus strand of JAVTVJ010000032.1, from coordinate 1,624,504 downwards.
GAATGTGTTTTTAGGAAGAAAAAATACCCAAACACCCTGATTATACAAAAATGTAAGAGCTGGAAATGATGTGAATATATTGCACCTTGCAGTTTTCAGCAATTTTATTAAGATAATTGATTTCCTTTCTCCACTTGTAAAGCCTTAATTAGTGAACCCTTGTTTCATTAATTCAGGTGAATTCAAGTGGGGTCCAAGGGTATCTCTAGATTTGGTACAGACAGACATAACCATGTCTCAATATTAAAATATCTAGCCCAGATGTATCACCCTGCTGGTCAAACAGGTTTTTCCTCAGTGGCACCTGTGCGTGCACTCGCTCTGTGTGGGTCTATGGGAGAGGTGTTGATGGATTGTCAGCACCAACACCTCCTGCATGTCAGGGAAGGAAATCATTGCTGATGGAAAAAAATTTCTCTGGAAGGTTCCATTTAAACACAGCCAGTGACCATGAAGCTAGGACCATGCTGGTGGCACCTTGCTGGCTGGAGTAGTCTCACCCATACCATGGCATTCTCTCAGAGGGCAGCCTGAGCACACTTCCTCTGATTCCATCTTCCTGCCAACATTCTCCTGTTTCCATGCAACTGCGTGCTGTTCTGCACACCTCATCCCCAGTACTGAGGGCATTTCTCCCTGGCTACCTGACCACACAGAAGAGAACATCCCCCATTAGGTAGAGGCATGTATTTTACAGGAGGCAGCTTGACTTCAAGAAAGAGTAAATCTCTTCCCCTGGATGTTGTGAGCCAGGACAGGGAACTGATGTCTGCGGAGGTGACACGGCAGGGTAAGACACTCATGAATTATGAGGGCAGATGTCAGTTCCAAGTGACATGTTTTCCATAACCTACTGCCTCTCTTTGTTTATCCATCAAACACAATCTATATAGCAACTGCTCATCTATTTAGTCCTGGGTAGAGCATAGAAATGCAAGTCAGACCTCAAATTTAGTTTGTCATTTGCCTTCTGAAAAGGAGATGTGATTTATGTTTATAATAAAGTATTTGAAATGTCATTTAATAGGAAAACAAACGGCAGTTGGATTCCCATGAGCAAGGAGAGAGGATTGTGAAACTTTGAATTAAGTGGTTCTATCTTATCACACTTTAAGTTACATATTTTTATTCTAATTGTAAAAATTATCTGCCTTGACATATCTTTTCCATTATTTTTGTTAAAGGGTATTCATCAGCGGTGTTAATGATGACACAAAATTTTAATATATGCATTAAACATTTAAGTTTTAATATGTTAACATGACACAGGATGTGAATAATAACAATGTTTTATATATGAAGTGAAAACATATTTTATGTTGGAAATAGTTAGAATGCCTGGCAAGTGACTTATATCCATAACAATTTCATTTAAATATTGCTTTTGCACCCCATCTATCTTAGATGCAATTTTATAGTCCTTTTTAAAAATTCATTTCTGCATGACCTCTTTGAGGCTGCAACTTAGTGCCTCTAGCCTACATATTCAATTGCACTTGTACTTGTTCCCATTCAATTACCTTTCAAAGCGGAGAAACCAGCAAGTGCCCAGATCTGAACTGCATTTACCATTCTGGGACTTTTCAGGAATTACAACTTCTGTGCGGTTACACAGTAATAAGGGTAAAAGGCAAGAGAAAATCCATCAAATTGCTAAAATATGATGGTCTACCAGGTTTGATTTAGATCTTCATAATTTGGGACCTCTTGGAACAGCCAGGTAGTTCCTAATATAAGATTATATTCCCTTGAATATCAGAAGATTATGATGCATATATACAACAGCTTTCCTTTTATTTCCTCATCTCCTACCTTCTGACTCGTGCCTTAAAAATGATTGTCCCAATAGCATTAGGGAAAGGGATATCTTTGAAAGGATACATCATAAAAGGAAAGGAAATGTTTTGGTGTTTTAATGTGCCAAAGTGGGAAAGTAATTTACAAAAACCTCTGCAGGACTTCCATTCTCTACAGGCCTATTATCATATGACCAAATTGTGGTGATGGAATGAAATCTCTGCTCTCTGACTTCACACACAGCATAAATTCAAGAGTAGTTTCCCTTCATGACAGTGTATAAGCTTAAACAGACCTTGTACCCCAAAAGTTCACACTTTGAGTCTGTTAGGGCTGTGATGTGTATTAAAAACACATAAATCAGGAAACAGGCATTCTGGAGCTGCAAACAGGCTTCCTTGTATGGTGCCCATTCTTATGATCTGGCTGAGAATTTACGACTCATCTCTGAGCACATTTCTCTCAGCCAGCACCTCCAGCAGATGCAAGATGTCAAGGAAACAGATCAGGAAAAACACCAGGGAAGGACTGCACATCCCACCTGGAAAAACTCTCGCTGCAAAAAGGCAGAGATTTTTTTCTCTGCATCGAATTCCAGGTGAATGTGGCAGTGTGATACAACAAGCAATAGAGAGATACTAGGAAAATCATCATTTCAGAAGTCTAGCTAAAAAGCTAGTACTGAATTTGCAAATATTAACATGCAGATGGTAAATATTTTGATCTTTATAAATACTAGCTATAATTTGCTTGTCTGTTTATTTGTGTCTGTTATGTAATGTCAAGCATTTAAAATATTTATGGTCATGCTGGTTCTAGTCCAGCTCTTTGATCTTTCCTATTCATATCTTTTAAATGAAGTTCCATGTTAATAACCTAGAGTAAATGTATTTTAAAAGATGTTTTTCCTTCTATATGCTACATATACATAGCATTTTTTAAGAGCACAAATGGATGGGTCCATATTCATTTTAAAGAAAATGTTTCTTCTCCTTGTTTTATTTTTTTTATTGCTATCTTGTTTTAAAAAAGGGTGTGAATAAGTTTACAAGGGTCAAAAGAATTTTTCTGCCTCTGCAGACAATTCACCTACAGAGTTTCAGCCACTGATGGAAAATTGCAAAATGGAGCTACTACTTTTTTCCTGTGGTGAATAATTTATGCTTGGGAATGGTTTCATCACCGAACACTCTTCAAGTCATTAAACTGAACTGAAGAAAATGGGGTGAAGTCATCATCAAGAAGGTCAATTTATGGAAATACTGTTATCTCTTTCACAGTATTATTAATACCTACTGACACCTTCATGTTCGGCGGGGTAAAGCCAATCATTAGCCTATAAGGTATAAGTAAGGTCTCAAGCACATGCTCACAATGAGAACATCATTATTGTAGAAGTGATCTGAATGCAGCAGGTATGAGAAGGAAGACAGTGAGACAGGAGGAAGAGGCAACTCTTGATCTTAGAAAGTCATAAACATAAAACCTAATTTTGAGCAGGCTGCTGTATTTTTTGCCATGGATCTGCATGGTGCTGTTGTTACTAACTGCATATTGGTATCTATGTGGCAGATTGCTTCCATGTCTGAAGAACAGCCACTCTGTAATTTTAGGAAGAGCTAAACTTGGCAGAGGGTTAAAGGGAAAGTCTATTTGACTCCCTTTGAAATGTGTGTAATTGTAATATTTACAATGTTACTTACTAATGTCTAGTTAAAGCACATTGGCACCTGGGAAAAGTTTCCTTCTGCAAGTCCTACTGATTTCAAATCAAATGACTTCCATGTAGATTACAGATAGATTAATCTTCGCAATCTGTCTGTCATGACTTAAGGTTCAGATAAGGCTACTTTCTTAGGAGGACTTTTGGCACTGGCAATCACAAAGAGCACAAGTTTAAGAATTTTATTAGCTAAAAATTCCATTCCCCTGCATGAATTTAAGAGGATATAAGACTTCAGTGACAAGGTTATACACAGTACCTATAGAAATAACTCTGAAAATTATACATTAAAAAAAAAAAAAGAAGTATAGCATTACACCTGTGTATCATTATATTTAAAATAAACATACAATTGTGTACATATCATGTTTTATGAGCTTAATAGGTAGCCAGTCCTACTAAATTTGACTTGCAATTTTTGCAAATCTGCTGATAATCCAAGTGCATTTCTCCAGGAAGGAATATAACAAATCTCAATCCTGAACACAGAATCCTCTCTTGTAATCAACACAAAACATGACTTCTATTTCAAAGGGATATAAACTCTCCCTGCATTTTCTGAGACAAGTAAAAAGAGTTTATCCAGATTTTGTCTGTTGTTTGTTTATTTGTTTATTTTAATGAAGCCTTCCACACTGGAATGTAAATCCCAAAGGGACTATCTGCAATTGACACGATCAATATAAATTTCTGAATGCACTGAATCTTTTCCATAAATGTGAGTTACTTAAAAAAGTAAATATGGATTTTGGGTACTTTAAGAGTATTATTTTCTAAGGGATTTAAGCAGTAGCATCATAGAAATGCAGGAACGAAAAGCATCTTTAAAACTCAGCTCTCCCTGCTTTGAGAGATTGTCAGATATTCTCAGACCATCTGATTTTTGTCTAATCTGTTCACAGAGGTCTTCAATTATGAAGTAAAGAAACTCCCTAGGCAGCCCCTTCCAGTCCTTAAAAATCTTTGCAGCTGGAAAGTTTTTTTAATGTCTAATTTAATTTAATCTAACCTTTTTCTCCCTTTTGAAAAACTAAGGCAGTGATTTATTTTTTACATGGGGTGAACACGAACAGTAACTGATGACTGTGCTCATTATAGAATCTTTTACATATCAGATGATTACTGAATTGCTCCTCACGCTTTTCAAAACAAAATAAACCCATTTCTTTCAGTCTTCTGTCACATTTTTAAACCTCTTAGCAGTGTTTATGCTCTTGGCCTGCACTCTGGTTAGTCGGAATCTTTTCTTAAAGTGCCATGCTCAAAACCTCACCATGTATTTTAGCTGAAGTCCTGTTACTGCTGCACAGGACAGAACAAAGACCTCCATCTCTGACTTATGGCATGCCAGCTAGCACACTCCAGAATGACACTGGTCTTTTTACTCTATATATTATTCAAACACATTAAGATGTTTTAATTCATCTTTGCTGCCAGATACTTTTCTGTTCAGCCATTTCACATTTTCTGTTGGTTTTCTTCCTTCCCTAGCATAGCATTAATTAGAATTTCATATTGTTAGTTTTGGAGTATTTCAGTAACATTTTTAGGGTTGCTGTGAGTACTAATCTTGTCCTCTCAAGTGCTTGGAATCCCTCCTAGAAAGATGCCATCTGCCAGTTTTATGTGTGCTCCATAATTCATTGTCCAAGTCAGTAATGTGACTGTTCAATAGATTGGACCCAACACAAATTTGTTGTGTAAGTTTTATTGCAAACTGCTAAAACTGACAAATTTTAGAGTTTATTTTGATTGGAATCCTCCACTCAATTCATTTGTCCATAACGGCCAATCTACCTCAACATATGAAGGGTTGTATCCTTACTCCTTTACAAAGGTCAGCAATCCATAAGTAGCTGTGTCAGAAGCAGGTCTTTCATAAATTGTATAAAAATAATAGTGTCATTGCTTTTTTCTTTTCAGTTTTTCTTCAGTTCCTTACAGGAGAAAAATGCTAACTATGTAAGCTCTTTGTCATGTTCTCTTTGACCAGATTTATGACACGCCTTTGCAGAGACTTGGAAATAACTTTTGGGTTTACCACTGAAATTACAGCTCATGATCTATAATTTCCTACAGCATTTCAGTGTGACCTGGTAAAACTGTCACTAGCAGACTTTCTATGTACTGCACAAAATGTTCTTTTCTTACATATAGCATACAGTAATTTTAAAAAATGAGAGTGCAGATGTATGCATGACACTTGTTTTGCACTTGGGATTTGGATTCAGAGAAATGCATAAGATTGCTCACTCATGAAATAGATTAATTTGGAGGGCCACTGCTTACTAATTTCCCCCACTAATTTTCCCACATTGCCACTCGTAAAACTGCACAGGTATAATGCACGTAATTCGCTGAGGTGTTTTTGTAAATATTACTGACTGGCTGTCTCTCTGGGTGCTCAAATGCCTTTTCATATCTGGCCCCTAATAAATAATGAAATGTAGATGTTGCCCTCAGCTTACCAGTTTTGCTTTAGCATTGCCTGCATCCTGCCTGTCAACTGGATTTAGCATATTTGCATAATTATGTTTCATTCATTCACTACTGGATTTTTTTAAACAAGAAAGGGAAAACCAAACCAAACAAGGAAGCAGGGAACAGCCTATCTGCATGAGGCATTTAAATGCCTCCTGCTAGGCATGTTTGAGCAGATCCTATTTATGCATTTAGTTTGAAAAAAAAGTAAAACATTTAAGGTAATTAAAATAATTCTGAATTCAATTTTAAATCCTGCTGGCATTATTTAGTATTCTATGAGAACTGTCATGCAAAGTCAGAAAAAAAGGAGGGTAAATAATCTTTTTCCAGTACAATGAAGTAGTCCTACTGCTACTGAAATGTGTAACAAAACTTCTGGGGTCTTTTGGAAGAACAGCAAGTAACTTCAAGCTTTTCTACAGGCCTGTTTCTTAAAAAAATTCAGAGCAGTTCAGTGACTGAGAATCTTCTTTGACTGCCAAGTTCACGGTGACCAAAGCTGCATATAATAAAAACTTTGCTTCTGCTAACTAGAGAATCAGAAGCTGGGAACAAATCTTGATATTTTCTGCAGGCATGGGATTATTTCTATCACTGCAACCTGGGTGATTCCAATGCACAATCAAGCAAGGATTTAGTATAACTTTGCAGGGATGTACTCTGGAAACACACAAGAAAAAGGGAGTTGCTTTGGACAGATGTGGAAGAAAGATTACAGAGGGTTATTCTAGCAGTGAGACAAAAAACACTCCATTTTCAATGGACCTATACGGAAAAAACAGAAAAGAAAAAATGAAAAGAGAATCGGGAAAATGTGAAAAAAGTAAGATTTTTTTTTTTGTTCCAATATCTTCATCTAAAGCTGGTTAACTTACTCCCAGACCATAGGAAAAAATAGCCATAACAGAAGCATAGAAAATAGGCTTCATCATAGGATCCTGTGTTTCAGAACATCTCATCTGTCCTTCCACCCTTCTGATATGAATAACTATCCATACATGAAAGCATCTTCTCAATGCATTTTTAAAAATTTTGACTGACACATGAAATTCAACAGTTTCTCTTGGCAATGTATCCTGGTGTTTCATTACTTGTTTCGCTAGAAATTTTTTACCTGAAATCTATACCTAAGTTGCTCTTACTTGAAATAACTAAATAACTTTTTCCTTTATTCACAATGGACATGAAATGATGTTTTCACTCCTTTACCAGTAGTCAGATTCTTATCTTTTTTCCCTTGCTTAGTTTTCTTTAGCAGTTGCTTTTGACCACCACTGGCAGACTACCAGTCTTTCCTTACATCCCATGTGCTCTGGGTTCCTCTCAATTCTCATTGTTTCTTCCTGGCCTCCCTCCATCTGATATGAATCTTTCCCTGCCTATGAGGCTGGAGTGTGTTCCTATATCCTGTGGTGTCTAGGTGGAAAAGGAAAGATATTGCTTTTCACACATCTTTGGTTTAAATCTGAAAAATTGGAGTGATTTCTTTAAAAGTGATAATTTCTGTCCTCACAGGGAAGTGATGTTATGCACTGTTTCATTGACATAAGGCATGCTTTTCCTTGACTGCTTGTTTGCTATATGTGTCTGCCATTGTTTAACTAAAAATTTCAATGAGTATTGAAGAAGTGGCCCTGACATTTTCAGCAATGACAAGTTGGTTCAAAATCCAGCTACTCACCACTCTCCATATTAAATGCAGCAATAAAATAATACTTTTATGTGCCCCAAATAAACCAGTGAGAAAAATGCTGAATATGAAACTGAGATCAAATCCTTTGGAGAAATTAATATTTGGTGCTTTGGTATTTCTAGGACTGTCATGTCTCATTTTTGAGCTGTTTCTAAAACTAAGTATTAAAGAAAATTTATCTTCTAAAAAATGATTGGGGAAAAAAATGGTTTTGTAGGATTTCATGGGCATTGTGTCTTTGTTAATCAACACGAAATACATTGCATTTACCAGTAAGAAATTAGAAATTAATTTATGCATATTTCTTTTTTTAATTGCCACTCTTGGAAGCTCATTATGTTTATGAAAGTCAAGCAGCTCTTTCTGGCTCATACACGTCACTACGCATTACCCAGAGCAAGCAAGAGTAGGTGCAAAATAGTTTCAAATGAGGTTCATCACACATATCGGAGGTAAAGATTCTCCTGCTATAAATTAGCTAATAATGGATTTGGCAATACAGAGAGCTAAATGAATGTCTCATGTCTAACAAACAGCTGTATTTGCACTCCTCCAGATAATCGGTGAGCACTCAACCACAATGAATTTATTGAAGGAGGCTGATAGTTCTTTACCATAAGACTAAGTCAGAGCGTATTAATGTAACGCACAGTCATATATGTGCCTCCAAAAATGTGGGACACATGTGCCAACCATCCAGCCATGCTGATCTTTGGTACTCTGTCACCTTGCTCACGGTGGATTACTGTTGACAAGTAGTAAGTCCAGATTGGCTGGATTCAGCTACAGGATCTGATCCTTTGTGATGCTGAATATCGCTCTAAGTGATACAGACTGCAGACTGCAAGTCAGCACTTCATGGAAAATGTTCAGGAAACTGCAGAAAGAAGTCCAGGGGCTGCCATCCCCTGAGACGAGACAGGGAAAGCAAGAAGTTACCCAGAATGATCCCCAGCTCTCAGTTCTGATTTTCTCTAGTTGCTCTTGTCATCAAAAAATACAACCAAAAGGATGCAAAAATTGTAATTAATGGCCAAGCTATGTGTGGACCTCCTCCTGTGGTTCTAGGCATGCGGTTGTTGAGGCAAAATTTAAGAAGACAGCCTTTTTTGGGGTTGTTTTTTGTTTTCTCTTTGTACAAACTGGACCCAAGCTCTGCAGGCTCCAGGGTTCTATTGTTCATTTTATTAGTCTTTCCCAAGAAATGTAGTTTTAACCATTGAGGAGAGAGAGGCAAATAGTCCTGTTTCTCCAGAGAAGCCAACTACATTATGATTAGGAAAAAAACTGTGAGGCCTGCAAAGCTTTTCTTGTTTAACTCTTCTTTTTTACCAGCCAGCTCTACAACTGTCAAGCTCACGTTTCTGTAGGCAAGCACACACCCACATCACACAGCTGACTGTGCACAAAAGTCTTGTGCATGGTTGGCAAAATAGCTTATTTCTATCAGCTTGTTTTTTGGAACTCACTTTTTCATGCATGCAGAACAGTTAAGAGTCTCCAGGGCAAGACTGGATTCCCAGTTGCTTTTTATCTGGATGTGGGAAGAGGGATAAAATGCCAGGCTCTTGGGCTTGTGCCCAGTTGTCCCAGAAGACCAAAGCTTAAGTTCAGGAATTAAAATATGAAGCAACCAGAATCCTTCACATATGGATGCTTGGTGTGGGAACATTTTTGGGAAGTTCAAGAGCTGGTTAAATAGTCCATTTTTATGGACAATATGCATATACATTTTTTCAATACAAAAGTAAGGTAGCTGTCTCTTCCAGCCTAGTGGTAAACTAGTCTTTCCATTGGTCTTTCATGTTTTTGCTGCATTTCATCAACTGGAGGCAATTTGCACAGCTTTCCTCATGTCCAGGTAGGATAAGAAAATGGCCATTGAAGTTGTAAAAATCTAGGAATAAATGAGCAGACACCAGTAGCAATTCTAGCTGAGATCACTTTATTTACTTGTGAATCAGCTACATTGTAAGATGGGAGTGCGGGAAGAGAAGCAAAGAGAATTTCTTTGCTATGATTGGCTGGGATATATATAGAAAGAGGGATACATTTTCTAAGGGATACCAATGGGGAAGGCATAGCAAAAACATTATGCGGTTTAGATTCAGGGAATTTGGCCATGAAAACTATTGTCATGGGTCACTTGTCCAGCTTGTCTGAATGGAATTTTTTTGCAAATAATCTAGTCTTGTGCATCCAAACTGAGTCTGTGGACAAGCCGACTCTTCAAGTCTGCACAAAAAAAGTACTACTAGTTCCATACTGGGGTTTCTGAAACTCATTAGGCCTCGTTTGCTGCCTTTAATAATGGCTATATGAGACACAAAACAGACGCAGACAATTGCTAGGAAAGCAATGATCAATATTGCCATTTTGCTTGGCAAACCCAAGCAGGGTGAATTAGAGACGGACTGGACAGCAACACAGGAAATAATGGAATGTCATTGCGTAAATCACTAGCAAAGCCTGATCTCAGCTGTGGGATATGGTCATATACTTCAAAAGGATATTGCAGGATTAAAGAATATTTAAGAAAGAGGATCATGATAAATGGGCCCCAGGTAATTCAAACATCTAATGAGGAAATAAATTTTCCCCTTTAAAATTAGACTAGGGAATGTAGTGTATATTCATAAGAAAGGCTGGGAGGAGTTAACATGTCTCACAGTGCAAGGAGAAGGAAGGCCCTTGTTGAACTGCAAGATAAAAAATGCACCTCAGACTGACATGTGCCTAGGCAATGAAACCCAGAAGACATGGAATGTGAAGAGGAAATTTCTCTGAACAGTAATAAAAATATGCAAAACTATTTCACTTTTCTTCTGAAAGGCAGATTAAACCACACAAAGCAGGGTGTGAACATTTGATTCTTCTATCTTAAAGATCAAAATGAGAACTACTTCCATGCCAGAGAACCAGAGAGCAGGTGCTACAGTAGTTGAGCCATGGGTCTAGTCTGATATTGTCTGGCATTTCATCCTTTCCCAAAAAACACTCACGGAGGACAGAGATTTAGTCTTGCATCAGAACATGGCTGCCAGCACCAAGGAATGAAAAGGAACTGGCCAACATCAGTGTTGGAGACTTATGAGGCCACTGAACATTCAGCAGTGGCACCGGTTCAGGATGTAGAATCACAACCACCAGGAACCTCCAAAAAATCAGCCAGGTTTTGTTTTTTGCAGTCTGGAGAGTCTAATGGCCCTTCAAGCTGAGGCTCTGATTCTGGAAAGAACTGTACAATGTGGTACCCTGTGATGGCACGAACATAATGATTTCCAGAGTCCTGGATGCAGCCATTTCCATTTGTTCCTGTATTCACATGCCCACACATAATAGTTTGCTCCTGACTGCTACAGTTCCGAACAAAGCCCAATTTAATATTAAAGCATGATGTCAAAACTGCCCAACTCCTCTGAAGAGGCAACCATTGAAAGGCTGCTGTTATTTCAATGCTAATGGAGCATAAGAATTCAAGTACAAACCATTGTTTTGGGTATGGCTACTTACAAATACATAGTGAGATGACATGCCTTAAAACTCAAAAATTTTGTTTAAGTAGAACAGAAAAACTAGGGTAGAAGGAAAAACTGATGCAGAGACCACAATTACATACTGGGGCGCTGGCTGAGCCAAAAATACACCTGTCTCAACATTCAGTCCAATCTCCCTGCACTGGGCTGCCTACCAACTATTCATAGCAAGTCAAATTTTAGCAAGAAAAAGGCTGTGAAAGGACTCATGTGTATGTGTGTTAGTGGAATATTACTACAAACAGCACTTACAAAAATAAACTATAAAAACATATTTTGAGCTACTGTAGTTTATTTTTTCAGGGTCAGAAAAAAAGAACTCCCCGTGCTGATTGCTAAAAAGGAGGGCATATGCCCCCTAATACCTTCAAATCTTATTTCTTGTGAAAAGAAGCTCTTACTATTTTTGTTTCTAATCTAGGCCAAGTTCTGAAATCCTTGTAAAAAACCAAGGGCTTAATAATGAAACAAAAAATAACTGGTAGCTTTATTTTTATATCAAAAGGAGATAAGGATTAAAAATACTAACGGTGTCTGAGTATATTCCAGTCTGTTTCCCCATGGAAAAAGAAAGAGTTTGCAAAGATTAGGAACAAGATTGTATTGCTTGGCACATGAGGACCTATGACCTTGACCACGGTCATGACATTCTGGCTGAGCTCCAGCTGTCCTCAGAGGGTTCCTGGCTTCAGCAGAACATGCAGAATAGGATTGGTCATTGACACAATTTAACCAGTCACTTCTTATTAGCAATTGTTTTTCATTAGAACCATATAAAACATGAAGAGATGCTTTCATCACTATGTCCTGAATTTACATGCCATCTATACATCTACTTTTTTCCCGGATTATTTCTCCCATTGATACTACTTTTATGCTAAAGGAGAAACTCCAAAGATGCCCCACCAAATTTTGTAGACTCTATTTTAAGTTTTTTTTCCCCAGAAATAGTCTTTCAGTTCTGTATAAAAATTTGGTAAGATACCAAGTATTTGGCAGATAAGAGTTTTCTGCACTTTGAAAGTTATTGGTCATTCCCATGGAGATGTCAGGTGGAGTCCCCCTTACATGCGGGTGATGTTAGTTGCCAATATAATTTAAGAGGTACCTTTTATTTACCCTGAAAAACCACATTACATTCAAAATCCCTACCGATCCCTATAAATAAATAATATTCAAAGCAGGCCTTTTCTATATCCTGATTCTTCTATAAAATATGCACATTACACCATTCCATTAGGAAAGTGCAAAGAAATTACACATACAGACAAAATTGCTTCTAGGTGCATTAAAAAAAAAAAAAAAAAAGGTTGGAATCTCTATTTGTGATAATCACTTGAGATTTTTGGTCTTGATACCATACTGAATTATTTCATCATATTGGAAAGCCCATCCAGTGTATCCTTCTTGAAGGATACCTTATGCAAATAAATGGACACAGAGATACATACACACACACACACACACACACACAATTTAGCCTTGTTGCTAAATTTCATTCATATGAATGGAGGTGGGTCTTTAATAAAATGCATTAAAAATATGCTCACCTTCACTGCACCCCTTGTATTTGTTCCCCATCATTAGAAGGTGTGAGATGGATCGTAAAATGGATTTGCAAATCTGTTATTTCTCCTCAATACTGTAGCCTCAGGGCCCATTATCAGTTTCAGATGATGAGCTAGGCTGAAGACATTTTCTAATGGTCAAAAGTCAATGGCCCATTTGAGAGAAAAGCATGAAGACCACAGACTTATTTTCCAGCACATAACATTCCCTAGTCTTTCTGCCTTTTCTGCCTTTTCTGTACTTGAAGCAAGTGTAACAACCAACGTTTGTGTACTTTGCTATAGTTAACCTGCTGTTACTTGCATCTCTAATGTTGAGAACTATTTCTGAGTACCTTCTGCTCACCTGTCTTCCAAAAGAAGATACCACATATGTCAGCTATTAATGAGATACTTGCTAGTCTCTTGACTGCTTATGTCCTTCATCCTCTATGTTCATGCATCAGTCCTACTGGATGCCAACAGATGAGGCCAGAGATGAATATTTTCATGTATGTCTCCTGTTTCTTACTGCTGACACTGTTTACACTGATACCCTCCAAGAAGCCATTGCAGAGCTTCCATCAATGCTGCACTTTCATTGCTTGAGGTCGTGACAACGTTATGGTACAGAGCATGTACCAAGGAAAATGCAAACTAATTTGCCTCTAGAGGAATCTAGAAGAGCCTCTCACTAGGTCTGGGCTGCCTGCAGTGAGGTGATGCCAACGCCTCTGCCCTACCAGCTGTATTTGTACCTGAATACTGTGAAAAACTATCCTCAGTAAAGAGTAAAGTCAGTCTGACCTGGTCCAGAAGGAAGGCTTTGATACCACAGAGTCTTCCAGGGGTGACTGGAATTACTGCTTACACATGACATCAGCTTCAGAAAGAAAGTTTGTTCCCTTTTCTGCAAGCACTTTTGTATGTACATGCAAAAGAACATCTGGGCCCAAAAGCTTTGAGCTGGCACCATTGACACAATGCACCGTAGATTTCAGATATGCTCCCGTTTAGACTCCTCTGAAATGTGCAGGGATTTTTCTCCATTTGCCATCAGGATAACTGGTCTGGCCTCTGCAACCTTCTTAAGTACTCCTGGAACTGAGGAATGGTCAAAACAATCTTCTACCGGGAGGCTTGAGGGGACAATTTGTTGATACCAGGAGAGTAGAATGTGAAACTGGTAAACGTCTGAGGAATGGATTCCAAGCCCTGCTCATCTGACAGCTGTTTTCATTGGAATGTCCTCTAAACATTGAGCCAGAAGAAATGTTTCCGCCAAGGCCATAATTCCAAACAGTTTTACGCACCTTCCTTCATCACTCTGGTTTCCATGATCAATGACTTATTTTAATGAAGTTCTACAATGCAGGTATTTATGATGCAATAAACTACAAGATGGGAGACACAAAAAAGTTAATTAAATCAATCTCCAGTGCTTAAATATTCCTCCCATATCCAGACACATTACATTAGGTGATAATGTTAAAAGAATCAGAACTACATGTGTTTCTGGATTTAAAATTTTATGAGGTTTGCCAACAATCAGCTTTTAAACTATAAGTTTTTTAAATTTGGGGGAAGGTTAGTTTGAGCCTGGCCTAGGTCTGGTATCAGACAAAATTCAAAATTTGAGGATTTGAGACTTTAAGCTTTGATCCATCCATTTCATAAACAGCCTAACACTTATCCCTGAAGTAGCATTTGGAAAAGGTCCTACTATTCAGTGGAAAACATTCAGGTCTAAACATCACAATGAAATTTGGAAAATTATAACTTTAAACAAGTATACTTTTTTATTCTTTACCATCTCACTGTTCAGCAGCAGTACTTTCTCAAATCTGTATTGCATTTGCTATGAACACGCATTACATTAAAGCATATTAAGATGATAAATAAAAACCATGAAATAACATATTGCTTGCTTTATTGACTTGCTTGTATACCTACTTAGTGATACCAGCTAGTTAGCTGCTCTAAGAAACAACACACAAAACAACAACTTGTTCAAGTGACTGTAGAATATATTAGGACATCCTTTTATAATAAGGATGACTCTCTTGCTTCCTGCCTCCCCACAGAAGGATGACTTTGCCTCCTAGTAAAGGCAATTGCAAAACCCCCAGTAGGATGACTATGATTTACATTAAGTCCTAAATGTTGAGTAGAGGCTCTTTGATCCCTTTTTGCAAATTTTGGCCAAAGCTGCCAGACACTGACATACCTGTCTGTGGGATTCTGATGTTTTTGATGTTCATAGTCTGTGCATTGTGCTTTGATTTATGGAAGCTTAACTAAACCAGTGACATTCTGCCGAGAACTGCAAGTTTCTGGTTAAAATATGTATCTCATGACATGTAAATGCTTTCTGCTGAAAACGCTTTCATTCTTTTGTGTTTTCTGAAGTGTCATCAACAGGTCTGCAAACTTGGCTAAAGTTCAGGGACTGTAATGAAAACTTCATCACAGCACCAACTGTCACACAAGCTGAGACAGCATTTGGGACAAATAAGCAAAGGATCCTTAACCTGACCTCCATCTCTTCTGCTCATGCACATATGTTGCAATGCCTCACACTAATTGTGGGAAAACCAAGGAGGCTTGGAATAGGAAAGACTTTACCTGAAACCTCAAGAGACTTTAGAGGGGGTCCTTGAAGGGAAGTTACTAGTTCCTGGCAGCATTGTGGTCCAATGCTGAGCAGTTAAACCAGCCAGGTGGAAGAGCAGAAGGCAAATTTTGTCATTAGCATCACATTATTATGTATCACAATCATATTACCACATTGCACAATATTAGCACATTGGCATTCTTAGTATACTAGAATTATATCAATTAGCATAGCCTCTTTTTCACCTCTCTGCTGACCACAGAGGGTACCAGGGGTAACTTGACCCTCATGAAATGCCCACGTTTGGGGTATAAGAATAACCAAGTGTGGTATGTGCTAAAAACTGTGTCCTGGTAACTGGATCGCCCTTTTCAAAAAGTCTTATTGTACAGGTAGGACTGTGGCAAGTGGCAAGGGTACCTTAGAGCATATCCTGAGCTACACTTCGCCAATGGAGATTAAATGACCAGAATGAATGGCTGAGTACCTGGCATTTCTATGGATTTCAAGGCAACAGAGCTGGTTCCCAGATTCCTAAAGATGCTGAATGTTAAAAGCATCTCTCCAGTGGAAACAACCCGCTCAGGGCCACGGCAGGCTGGGAGCTGGGCTGCGCTCACTTCTTTCCAGGACAATAGCACTGTTTTCCTTCCTTTTATGCTGCAAAACAGATTCAGCCTGGTCGCATTAAATTCTTATGTTAATGTTCCATTAATTAGCTTCCCTTTCTTTATATTTGCTCTTCATTGTTCTGCTTTTACTTTGTTTCACTCCGCTTATAATTAAAATGTTTAACATTGTTCCTTCCTGTGGTCAGGACACATTCGCTTACGTCCGTGTCGCTCCCAGCCCCGGCTGAGGCCAAATGGAAGCAATTAAAACCAAGGAACCGCGCTGTCCGTGTGTCGCCCCCCTCGCCGCCGCCCAGCCCCTAACGCGGCGGCGCCTCCGACCTTTGCCGGGCCCCGCGGCCAGGCAGAAGTGCTCGGGGGGTCTTTCTGCTGAAATACAGGGGCGATGTATTTGCTTGTTTGGTGCAATGTCCGTGTGTGCGGCCAGGGCTGTGCGCCTACAGCTGCACCCCCGCCCCGCCGCGCCGCTGAGGGAGGCGCTGCCGCCGCCGCCCGGTAGGTGGCGCCTCAACACCGCCCACCTGCGCGGGCCCGGCCCGGCCCGGCCCGGCCTGCTCGGGAGGACGCGATTAAATGAAATATTAAAATAATAAAGCGGATGAGCAAAGCTGCCGGTCGCTCCCCCTACGTGATCTCTTCTGAAAAGCAGAGAGGCAGGATACAGCCCGCTGCCGGCATGAGGACACCAGCGCCGCGGTCCGGCTTGCCCGGCTGTCAGCCCCGATGGACTTTTGGCTTACGGAGCAGCTATAAAAAAATGCGAATTAAAATCACTTTAGTCTCGGGTCAGCGGGGCCTGACAGAGCCTGCCCGGCTGCAGCACCGCTCACTGCTGCAGTCGGTGCCCGGGCATTTTAGAGGCTTTCACATCCCCTGGGATCACACAGGGCTATAGTGGCACAAAAGTGGTTCAGTGGAAAGCTGAAGCACTCCCTTTTGGAAATGAAAAGCTGCTGTCTCAGGAGAGGGTGCTGGGCTGTGGGTCGCCACCTGAAGCAGGGAAGAGTTAGGCAGCAGGCCCCTTGCACCCTCTCCGTGGAGCTCCCAGCTCAGCTTCCCGACCGCCTCGTCCCATGGCCCACAGGGCCTGCCTCTCACACCCTGCTGTGTCAGCCCCTCTGCGCCCAAATCAGGGCTGCAGTCTCTACCCAAGAAGCCAGGATTTCATACTGTTTTTTGTTCCCTGACTATAAAAAGGAGCTAGTGATATTTTGCCTTCCCCGAAGTCAAACCCGTTAAATAGTGTAGGACAGCCTTCTATCATGGTGATGAGAAGAGTAAGGGAGGGAAGTTATAGATTTTTTTAAAACCTCATTTTCTTCTTTGGGTGTGTTTGTTTTTAATTAAGCAGAGAAGTTCATTAAAATGCACTGATAAAAATCAAGAGATTTATTTAGGAGTTTCTTTGTTAGCCTGTATCAGTTTATAATGTACCTGCACGGTGAGGTAGTCAACTGCAAGATGTGTGACGGATTTAAATCCTGTTTATAAATCCTGAATATCCATGTTTGGAAAGCAGGCAGGAAGGAAGTGAAACAGTCAAGGTGTTTTGGTGTTTTTTAAATTACATTTGACAAGAGTCAAAGAATTCCCAGCTCAGTGTCAAAAAATACTGTTTTGGTTCACTTCTCCTTGAAAATCCTCTCCTGCAAGCAATGCAAGCAGTTGTCCCAAAATTGTAGGATATTTCTGGGAAGAGAAAAGTGTTTCTGTTGTGACATTTATGCTTCCACTTTTGTATATTTTTACCATAAGCAGCTAGGATGTTGGGAGGAGAGGGTGCTGGTACCACATCTTTGTTACTAGAATATTGACATCTCTTGCTTCATTGATTTTTTATTACAGTCCCAAGGTTAGAAATAATGATTGTCAGTGACAGCTTCTTTTCTGCTTCCTTCAGCTTCAAGTGGTAATTTCAAGCATATTTTATTTTAGATTATTTCTCTCCATCTATATAAACTGTTTGCCTTTCTGTCTGCAATGGGAATAAGTAGTTTGTAAAAAGCCACCTCTTGAAAAGTTCAGGGTTGCAACACGCCAGCATAAAAGATAACACCAAACCAAGCTGCCTTTGTCACTGCTACCGCTGCTGTCTTGGCATCTGTCGACAAAGAGCCGCTCCAATCTGGGGATCCCTGCTGGGGTGAGATATGGCCACGTCTCCAGCATCGGACCGGGCGACACCAGTGCCAGAACGCTGCGACCATCTGATGCAAGTCGCTCCTAATGAAAGTCCAGCATGGGGCTAAATGAGTTTCCTCCACTGCTGGGTGAGGGGCTAATGATAAAAGCCCTCCCTGGGCTCGCCACTGCTGTCAGTAGCTTTGTCAGGGCATATGGCAGTCCGCTAACTGCAGCTTGTGTGAGGTTTCCTCTAACCGTGTTACCCCTGGATTTGGCTGGCGGGCTCGGCTGAGACTCCTCTGCCTGCTGCCCCAGTGCTATGCGGGTGCGTGGGTGCTTGTCGTGGCTGAAGGGCGGGGACCTGTGGGGCGCTATCAGTTTGGCACCCGGGGACTGCTGCTATTGCTGCTGGAGAAGCGCAGCTCACATGAAATCTTTACTGTTTTGCTGTAGAAAAGGCTAAAAACATGTTAGTCAGTGAGGTTAGATGTGCTCCCTCACACGCCGATACGCTCTGCAGCCCCAGTCGTGTGGACTGAGGCAGTCTGCATTTTCAGTCAAAGCACTCACAGGGTTGGTTTTATTATTATTATTATTATTATTATTATTATTATTATTATTATTATTATTTAGTAATAATAATAAAGAAAAAAGGAAGAAGAAGGTGGTGAAGTAAATAGGACAGTTGTGGCCACAAAGTCCCTAGGCAGCTCACCAAATGTAATTTAAAATAATAAGAGGAAGAAAGTAGAGTCTGTCTTATAGAAGTAGACCTTTCATTAGAGAAACCAGTGAGAAATTTGGCAAAGTAGATTAAAAAAATCCAAAAGACAATTGCACACATTCATGCAAACACACACACTCGGTCAGAGATCCTGGATGGAAAGTGTGAGTAAAAAAAAAAACACCACCAAACCACTATAGGGATAGGACCTCGCTGGCTCACATTCTTGTAGCAGTCTCTTCCACCTCAACTTTTTGTAGTTGATGTTAAATGTGAGACCTGTAATTTATTTTTTTTTTTCAAACATAGCAGCAGCATGTTCTCTGCACCTGTTGGTTTTATGATTTGCTTCTCACAACAATTCCATTGCTGTTGAGACATGATTTGAATGACAGGCACTGCTGAATCAGCTTGTAAATAGAAATGGAGGTGGGTTCAATGCATTTTCCAAAATAACCTCCCTCTTAATGCCTTGTGTGACTTGTCCCTTGCAAGATATATTTTATTCCTCTTCTTCTCTTGCCATTCGATTTCTCTGTTCTAATATTCTTTCTATCTCTCACTATTATTTCCACATTCTTGTGTTGTTCTCTTCTCACTACACTCCCCTGGGTTCACTCCCCAACAAGATATCAACAACTTAGATAACAGCAGAGGCATTCATAAGTGAAATGTTTAGTTAAAACATAATAACCCTGCCCTTGAGATGCATTCATGGCAGGTCAAAACCATATAAGGCTTTTCTTAGAGACCTTCAATTACAGGATAGTCACTGCTCCTGACTTACCACATTAACTGCACGGAGCCCTGGGATTAATAATTCCCAATACTGAGTTAGACTGGCTTTTGCCTCTAAGGACACAAAGCAGCTCAATGGAAGGCCATAATCTGAAGCATTATAAGAAACAAAACAAAACCCACTGTCCAACAAAAACCACAGCCTTACTACTGTAATCACTGTCCATTTTCTGTGAGTTAGAAACTCTGCTTGGTAGTCCCGAGTCAGGATTTTGGCATACTTTTGGGATTTGTCAGGATGTTCTTGTTTAAACGTGTATGGCACGCTCTGTCTGTGGGTCTCAAAGCACCTTAGGCCTGTTTATCATTTAGACTCTTAAGACCCCTGGCTGAGTAGGTTATATCAAAGACTGAAAACTTAGGCATTGAGGCTGTGGTCTTAAGGAAGTTTATTACTGCTAAGATCCCTTCCAAGATCTGTACCTAAATGCTTGAGGCACAATTGAAAAAGAGGTTTATGTGCCTTAGCAGATTTGCCCTGTTTCATAAGCTTTTTGCTGGCATTACTGTCAATCTTGAAAGCCAGTGAGAGTTCTGGATAGGTCAGGAAGGTCACACAAAGGTCCATTTAATTGTATCAGATCGAAGCAAAGTACAGATGGAAGCCTGCTGCATTTTTCTGGCACATGTTCCAGATGCCTTTTAAAACTAAGTCTTTGGATTTAACCAACACATTCATTAGCAAGTGCTTCATGTGTGCTTCAGGTGATTCTTCTGTTGGCGGTATTATCTAAATGAATCAATTTTTAAAAGGAATTAGCTGTTATTTAAAATATGTTGTTGTGAATCACACTGGAAGCTCCATTAAGTACCACAGGCATTATCTCCCATTTGTCATATTGCTGTGATAAGGTATTCAAGAAACTAACTTTCCAATTTAACTGAAATAAAAAGGAATTTTATGTGAAAACATTTTTTCCCTGTTTTGCTGTTGATAGATCCACATGTATCCAGCACAAACTTAAGATATTCTGTGAGTGACTTTCACTATCTCTTGGAGGCTATGGGAGAAACTGAGGAGCTATGCATCCTATGAGAGATTCTCAGAGCAGGCAGGGCCCCAACAAATCTCTGCCTGCATGAGGGCAGCCCTGACCACTACTCAAATGTGTGCAAGTCCGGCTGATGTTCTCAGGATTCCTGGGATGTCTGCTGCAAGCTCCTCTCACTCCACTCCTGTGCTTGCTGTACTTATCACACAGCATTGTCCTGGTGCAGGTTGCATCCAGGTGAGGAGTTGGGGTCTGTCTCCAGCTCCTGCTCAGGAAAGGCTGTTTCTAGGCAGCCTGAGCTGTCTGACAAAACACACTGCTTACACAAACTGGGTGTTTGAAAGGCTTGCAGAAAGGGGAGGGAAACTTTTCAAGTAAGCTTGGCCTGTTGGAGCAAGTTTATATAAAGACTCTAGGACAATTAACTTCTTGACAACTGCTTTTTCTTGATGTGCCCTACATAAACAAAGTTACCTGAATGCAGAAAAATGAAAGTGATTTTTAGTGAACATAATAAAATTGCCCTAAAAGGTGTTGTGTAGTTTCCTCCATTCACCTAAAATCTCAGGTTTCTTTATGGAAAAGGCTTCCCAAAATACTCTTTACCTTTTCCATTCAAGAAAGTTTCAAGGGGATTTTTAAATACAGACCCTACCCAAACCCCCTCCCCCAAACAAGTTAAAAATACTCATTTCAAATGTGCTTGCAGGGAAAATCTTTGTTCTCAGTCACTTTACCTCAAAACCTTTAATTTATGAAGTATCAGCTTTTTGTCTTCACTTCTGTAATTTTTTGCCACTTTCTCAATACTTCAGGATGTGTGGTATCTTATTCACACTATTTCACTTTTCCGTTCTGCCTTCCAAAGTCAAGGAAGGTTTGAAAATTGAATGGAGAAACACATAAAAGGAAGGGGGGGGAACAGGTGAAGATAAACATAACAGAAGTAAATCCAAATTTATTTATTGCAACCATAACAAAGATAATAAGAATAAAGAGTGGGGGAAATTTTGATTTAATGTATTAATTTTGTTCTTTTAAATCCATAAGTAAACATTTAAGTCAGAAAACAGAAATTTAATCTGATTTCAAAATTTCCAGTCTAAAATATTTGGAAATATGTTCTTAAATTAATTTTATTTCAGGAACTGTTTTCCATGAAATGACATTTTAGCTTTGAAAAAAACCCATTTTGTTTGACTTGCAGTTTTATTTGCATCATTCTAAAGGCTCCAACAAAGGTGTGAAACCATCATTTAGGGTCTCAGTTAATGTGGTTCTTAGACACTGGTGGTGATCACTTTGTCAGTATCCACAGGCACTTTTTATTCCTGAGAGGAAAACTAACTTCTGTATAAGATAATGTAGTCTTATAAAAGAGTAAAAAATCAGTTTGTTTGAAGAAACAAGATGACAGTAAAAGAAATGTCAATGCTTTATATGGAATAGTGCTTGGCTGAAAATGTTTTTTACCTGGGTAGAAAAGGGAAGGAGCCAAAAGGTAGACTATGGATAAAGTGTGTGAAATTTTATAATTGTCCTGTGCTCTGGTATGTTACCAGCCGCAGGAATGGGCTAGAACAAGTTCTTATTTCACTGCTTATACTGTTTCCCGTGGCCTCAGTAAATCACTTAACCTTTGTCCCTAAGTTTCCTTATTCAACAATTGGGAATTTTAAAACAATTTTCTGCCTCAGAGTAGTGTTGTGAAATTTAACTAGTTAATGTCTGCAAAAGGCTTTGAAGCCTCACCAAATAAGTAGTTTGGATTCTTTTTAAAGTGAGGAATATCACAAATCCAGGGTGAAAATATATAAATAATATAAATATACAAAACATTCTTTTTTTTCCCCCCTCAGAAACAAGAGCGAACAAGTTGAATGTGAAATCAGTGTTGCAGTAGAGTATAAAGAACCAGTGGCTGAATAAATCTGCTTTGGAACACACCCTGGTAATTCACAACTCTATCAAACAATCTTCAATCTCCCCATTTTGCATTACTGGCATTTATGATGACTCTACCATGCATTTTTCCTTCCGATTTTAACTTCCCTTTTAAGAACACAGGTTTGTGTTTGCCCAGACAAGTAAAAACATTTGCAGCATGGGATATGCAATGAATTAATTGTTTGGTGGGTTCAATTTTTTTCCATTAAAAGTTTTTCCATCCCAGTAATGTCTTATATAGTTTTCCTCCAGTGTGCTGTCAACCCTACATTTCTCAGGTGTCATTTCTTTTTATTCAATAATTATGCTATTTTCAGTAGTGCTGGGTGAATGCTTCAGAAAACTGTCTACAAATACTCATTCTAGCTCTTAAATAAACTCATTTCAACTATGTTCATGCATATTTCATGTACACTTTATCTGATCATTCTAGTGAATGATTTATTGGTAGGAATGTTTGTCCAAATGAAAGATTTTAAGGTCCAGGTAACTCACCAAAAAAAAAAAAAAAAAAAAAAGAAAAAAAAGTGAAATCTGCGTTTCTCATAATAAATCTCTATCTTTATATCTATACTATAAACCATAAGTAAACTCAAGGTCAGTGTGTTACAGTACATAAACATGAAAAATTAGCCATAGTCCAATAAAATTCATTCTGCTTTAGTTCATTTGCAGTGAACTAAATCCTGACTAAATGGCAAACTAAGAGTAATTAGGAATGATTTTTAAAACATTGGAATATTTTCAACAGGTAGTCAATGAAAGAAAAAACAACATTCTAGTAGTTGACGATTCACAGCTGCAATTCATGGAATAAATCACCTGCAAATTCTCTGGTCTTTTATTCTATTTGTCCTATTTGGATACTGAATTTGGTACAATAAAAATCACTGTTTATCTCAGCAACACAGCAGAACAACCTATTGACAGTGCACAGTTCTCCATAAAGTGTCCTTTGGAGAGAAATTGATTTACCCACTGGATAGAACACGTTTGTGAAAACTAGTGCTACCTGTGACATATTCTAGTTGAATAACTTGTGGTTTTCTCCACATTTAGTTTAAGCATGGTCATGCCCAACAGATGTGGGGCTTATTTGTTTAGATGAATTATTATTAAAATGGGAAAGAGAAATTATACCTCTGCTGATGAGTGCTATTGCAGGGTGACATTTAAAGTGTTAGCAGTGCTAAGAATCAGCAAAACATTTCTACTCTTGCTTTAAAGAAGTGTTCATATGTGCAGAATAGTTTGCAGAAGTCACAAGTACTCTGAACACAAGCAGTATAATATTTACAAATCCCAGAGTATTTTTTGACATACACGATTTTCAAATTTCAGAGTAAAATTAATGATCTCCAAGGCAAACAATGAAATTTCTCTGCTTAAACTAAAAGCAAAACAAAACAAAAAAGTGACCCCATTGAAGAGGCAGGCCAAAGAGTGCCACTCTGTAAGTTTGTACTTCCTCATATAATTTTATGTTCAGACTGCTACAAAGTGGTGCATTTGCAAAGGTCCAAGAAACATTACCCTTTATAATCTCTCTTCTCTCCAATAGGAAATTAATCTGCCATTATAATTCCTTTCTCTCCCATTCTCTGTCTCCTTTTGCACTTTAGAAAGTAAATCATGCTTCTCCAGTGTGTCACAGCTCTATCACGTGGGAATTTGGCCAAGTCAAGAAGCCCATGTCTGCAAAGACTGTACAAGCAGTTGAGTGTTCCTGTTGCCGTCAGTGGGATTACTCATTAGGAAAGTCACATAATTGCCTTGCAACAAGGACAGCAAGGGACAATCAGGAAATGTTCAGAGATGACTGGTTTGTTGAGGGAAGAAAAGAGACATTTCATTATTATCTAAGAGTTGGACAGCTGGTGCTGCCCCAGGTTTTGTTTCACAGCCTTAAACCCTCTCCAGCATTTATGGCTTTAGGTAGTTCTTCCTGTCTTACAAGACATTGGAGGAAAGGTGACAATTACATGTTACTAAAGGACAGCTTGATTACTGTAGTCTTTAAGGATGGATTGATGCAGTAAATCACACCAGGCAGGTTGAAATTATTTCAGTTGGAGGGGTAAAAGGAGTAAAGTTCTCCAGTTTTTGGGAAAAGTTAATCAACTCCTCCCCTTTCCCCTCTCATTCCCCTCCCCCGCCCCCCCCGCCCGCCTTCTATGCCAATACATTGCGAAGGGTTCTGTACACTAGAGGCAAGATGAGAGATCCCTGGTATGTGGATCACAAGGAGACTTCAGTGTGAGAAAATGGGATACCAGTGACCATTTGCCTGAGCAGCCAGGGATCCCTGTTATACAAGCAGTATATTTCAGCCCTTTACTGACTTGCAAGTTTGACCAGGACCTGCTTTTGTTCCTAAATTTCAGGCCTCAGTGGCTGTTGCTTTTCGTTTCTAACTGATTCTATTATTTGATATTTTTTAAAAGTTAGGAGTGGTTTTATTAATAAACTGGAAGGTTTATCTGGGAATCATCAGGATTGACTTCTGCAGCAGCTGAAGGTGAAGAAGGAGTAATGGCCACCAGGGGTAACCTACTGAGGAAATGCTGAAAGTGGAGAAACACAGGATGCCCAAGGAGGTAAATCCCAGCAGCCAGATAAAATCTCTATTCTGAAAGATTTCTCTTCCCACTGACTTGGGGAATGCTAGAGATGATTGGTAATTCTAAGGCTGAAGTTAATCTTTCTGTACACCTCCTTTTGGACATCTCATGGAGAAATGGTCCTTTGATTTGTGACAATCTATCAAATGCTCTGTTTGTGGAGTCTGTCTTAAATTCTGAGTAATTTATTTATTTATTTTCCCCCCAGAAAGAAAGAAACAAACATTTGCTTCTTTCTTAGGCCATGGTTACTGATTCTATTTAGTTCCTCCACAATTGCTTGCAGCTGGATCCGTTAAAAAAGTAAAACACCCTCTCCTTTTTAAATCATACGCAAGATGATTACTCTGACTACAGTGATCTGCAACTACATTAATTTAATCCAATGCTGTCTTCATTTCCTTCCTTTCCCATTTAGTTACAAAATGTGAAAATTAGCCTATTTTGGTATTATTATGGTGAGTCTGAGCTTCTCATTCTTCTCTCACATAGTGTTGGCTGCCCAAGATGACCTCAGAAACAATCTGGTTAAAAATCAATAAAAAATTAAAAAAAAAAAAGAAAAAAAAATACTTAGAAGAAGGAACTGTCTTGTCATGACAGCCTTTTGCAGAAGAGTACCAGCATAGCTCCTGCTTCCTGAATGCTTTCTGGGGCTATTCTGGGAACATGGGACTCCCACTTACTCTGATTAACTTCTGATTAATGTAAAGAATGAAAGTACTTAAAAAAAGAGATGAGTTCTATTTCCAGTGAATTGCTTTGTGTGTAAGAAAGCAGGATATGGTACAAACAGGGAGAGAAAAAAATCTCTTTGGTATTTAGTTCTAAAAAAAGAAAGGCAAATTGCAATCCAGGCTGCAGGCTGGATTATATGCCCATCTATTTATTCATAATGGTTTTGAAGTGGTAAGAACTAAGCTTGTGGCAGAGCCAACTCAGGGCTCCTCAGTAGAGTAGTCAGAAAATTATTTTTATTGATCCAGAAGTGAGGGGTAAGAACAGTCACTGTGTCTGTAAGATGGGAAAAGGTGGATCTGGTTGAGAGAAGCAGAAATTTGGTTGCTACTTCTCAGGTGGTGGCTACAGCCGTCGTGCCACCAACTGAGGCTCAGGTGGAAATGGACACTGTGACCTGTGTCATTTCTCTGTGTCTATGGCAGCCTGCTACCCTGGGAAACTGCTTTTTTTACCTGTGTCTAGAGCATGTCTTCCTTCTTGAATGAAGGAATTTTTGTAGCCCAATTAAGAACTGCATTTGTGGTATTTACTGCAACAGGCCAGTATTTGGGTTGGTACAATATTGCCTGTGATATGGGAGGGCTAATTTCAAACCACAGTTCTGCCAAATAAAGACTGCACTAGACCAGAAAAAACAGCTGCAAAACCAATCCTACACTTACCTGAAATTCTGTGAAGCCTGAAATCTCAATGCACATTATTACACACCAAAATTGTAACCTTGAATATCTCTCCTACCTTAGAGACTAAAAAGAGTTGGTTTTGTTCATCTACAGTACCTTCATCAATGTGTGGGATCACATTAACCTAAAGGACGCAAAGGGAAGGCACCCATTATGCAGCCAGGCTATGGAAGAGCAAATGCACAGTGAAACTCAAAAAGAAAACAAGTCTTTCTTTCAATGTGGTCTGTGTTGACTCTCCCATTACTATTCCAAAAGATAATATAAGTTTGTATTATGGCAATGAGCAGGAGTCTCAGTGAAACTGGATTTTGACACTCTGCAGATTGGGTTTTTAATAGATATGTCCTACTCCGGTTTTCCCTAAAATCTGTAAGTACACAGACAGCAGAATTAGGACTTGAGATAGACTATGGAATCTGGACACTGCCTGAAAAACTGGAGATAAAAGACAGCCTGGACATCTGTAGTTTGACGAAGAGATAATTTTGGTCATGTACTTCCATTTGGCCAGAGGTCTACCTGAACCATTCTAGGCATGTTTGTGTAATCTTTTTTAAAGTAGTACTTCCATTTTTCTCACCTATCTATCTGCATGATACTAAGAACTGAGCTATTTCAGTAAAGAAGTGAAATTACCTGATGAAAGCCAAGTAGTGTTTTGTGGTCTGACGTTCAGGCAGTGTAAAATGTATTTGCAGTACTCCTAGTCTTTGCTATACTCTCACTTTGGACTTCACTTACTCTTTACACTACTGCTTATAAAAGGCACTGGCAGGCAATATCAACCATTTTACATACATTTTATTTTATTTTATTTTTTTAATGAACTAAATAACACTGCTGCACTGTAACATACATGGGGAGTAAGGAACTGAGAATATGAAGGATGTAAAGTATCAAGTAAGTTGTTCCCTCTTGTCAGAGTCAGTAGTCTGGACATTATATTGGCAAATAACACTTGTGATGAATTGCACAGCTCAATCTGCAGCTCATACATGTATATTGGAAAACTGAAGAGAATTAATGTGAGCAATTTTTTAATATTAAATTGAAAATGAGATATCTTTTTTGCCAACAGAATATTATGTCAAATTGTTTTCTTTATTGCATTTTTCTTCTGAATATGATTACTATTTTCCATTTTCTTTAAGAATGCACCATCCTATTGTTTCTCCATACTAACTATTTGGGCTTTCCTTTGATCTGTAGCAATTTCATTTAATTTAACAGAACAGGAGTGGAGTTCTCAAGCATTTTATCATTTCCTTTGTGATGAAATCTGATGCAAAGTCCATGACTTCTGTAGAAAAATGCACTGTTATTGACATAAATGTGCATTGTGTCAGGCCTTCACATTTCAGGCATTTTTTATATGTCCTGACAATAGTTCTTGAACTGTGTAGACAGTACTGATGGATTACCCATTCTTCAGCATTTCAAAATGGAAACAAAAATGTTGGTCAGAGAAAAGATCTTGGTCCCATTGTAATCAAAGGATGCTCATTACAAATATTTCCAAATGCTTTTCTTTTGAACTACAATTCAAATATATAGACTTACTAGACTTCTTTATAGTGTAAAAATTAATTCCTTTCTGGCTGTAACTATCAGTGGTTGTCTAAGGATCAGTGAACCTGATTTGATTACGTTGAATATAGGGCACCCTCAGTCCAAAGCACAGTTATGTTATATATGATGAAATGAGATTGTTAGGTAGGATCATTCCACGTGCTGGTTCCTCAGGAAGTCAGCTAGGAGGAGTGCACAAGAGTACAAAGAAAAGGCTGCAAAGGCCAAAGATAAGTAGGAATTACAAACAGCTGTCAAACACGTGGTCAGACCTAGAAGGGGCACAAGAGATCAGGAGATGGGATACTAGTGCCAACTGTATGTCTGCTTAGCTGACTTTAAAGGATGTGATTCGGAGAAAAAGAGCTTTGACTTGAAGATGGCATGTCCACTGTGTTTACTTGACACATTACATGCATAATTGACATGTTACTGTGAAAAAATATTACTAAAGTGGTTTGTACTCCAGAAAGAGAGTTTGCTGTTGCTTTATCTCTTTAGTGTACTAACACAGGTGACCATGAAGAGATCCTAGTGAAATCAAATGAGATGTTAGGTTTATTAATAATTTAAGGAAAAGTACTGATTGGCCCATTCACAGAGGAATTACAAACTAGGGGCAAGGAACTGTATCTCTGGCAGGCCATGTACTGCACAAAAGGTTCTAGCAGGAATTAAAGCTTCAATAAGTGGTAGAGGTCATTTATGTTTATAGTCTTATTCAAGATAATTTCTGTGAATGAGATTTTCAGAAAAAGACCTGGAAAAGTCATTATGAATCAAGACTCATTACAAACTGAAGGCTCAGTTTGAAAGCAAGTAATGACAAAAGTAACTGGCTTTGCTGAAAGAAATTGTGTGAAGAATAGCCGTTTACAATGGTAAGAGCAGGATCTGGGAAAGAGCCTGTAGATCTTCGAAGTTCCCTCTTCACAGCAGCACGCAAGAACCACAATGGCTACCAGCTCTGCTGATTATTCTGTGTCCCTTGCCCAGTTCATACACATAAACCACATAAACTCTTTTTCCTTTCATACATCCTCAGTGACTGTCTTCTGTGGGACTGTCCTTTTAACTATGTGCTCCATATTTTAGGGTCTCTTGTCATACCAATTTTTCCAATATCCAGTCAAACGGGTAACAAGATTAGTAAGAGGTAACACAAAGAGATTTGGTTTATCAAGCCACTAACTCTCACATTGACATTGATTGATGATAATGATGTATATATGCACGCAACATGGTGATTTAAAGAAGAAAAAGTTGGTAAAATTCTAAACAAAATCCAGAAAGAAAAATATGAATGAAAAGTTGGAATTCTCTGAAAAAACCTCCATGGCCATAAATCATATTTTGATGCAAGAGAAGGGGAAAAAAGTCTACTAATCTACATTTGTCATAATAGCCAAATATATGCTAGGATAAAGGACAAATAGATGCTGGATGATCTAAAATATTTGGAAGGTTTCTTTTGTCTAGATGGCCACAAAACTGTAGAGGGGAAGTGACAGTATTATTCAGGATGAAAAAAGGACAGAAAATTTCAGTAAATATTTCTGTCTCTGCATTTGGAAATGGGGGAAATGGTATCTTTCTATCTGAATATGAGGTATATTACCAGCCTTCTTCATTTCTATTGGAGTAACAGAAACAACTCCTAGAAAATAAGCATATTTTACACTTGAGGAAGAAACTATAATTTCACTGCTCCATTTTGAGGATTGATTGATGGGATATTCTGTAAATGTAATGGACTTTTCAAAGACCTTTGAATCAGTGGTGCATAATATTCTGATTATAGAATCAATGCTACGCAACACCAATAAAGAACATGTTAAATGGATTAAAAGTTGGCTATCTGACAGCTTTCAAAATCACAGTCACCAGTGGTCAATGGGTAATGCTGACTTGCTGTTGGACATTTGTAACCTAAGGTTGGGAAGTCACCATAAGGATCAATACTGGGCCAGTACTCTTCAGCATTTTCAGTGCTGGGAATCAGTAACTGGGAAATAATGAATTGCAGCTGTGGAAGATTCTAGGTGACCAAGACATCGTGGAGACAGGCACACAAACTGACCTGGATCAGTTGTAGCTATGCTTGTTCAAATGAACTGTTTTGAATACAGTTAGTTGGTCCTATCTGAGAAGAAAAATAGAGCTCATGACAAGGCAGTAGTCCCATTCAGATAGAAGTTAGGGTGCACATCTTTAACAGTACTGGTCAGGAGGCATAAATTGCCACAACAAGGCACCACATTGAGATCTTATGTCTTTTTTGAAGAGGTATTTTAATAAAAAGCAAATAATTGATCTTCATACTGAGTTATGCATATGGATTGCAAGGGCCTAGGATGCCTGAGAAATGAAGCTCAGATTTCTAGTGGCCTGCCTGACTTTTTGTAACTTAACATCCCCAAAATTTCAGGTCTTGTAAATTTCCTATGAATTTGTATTCTATTTGGGTTCCATTCTTACTTTTTGCAAAGTAGTTAGCTCACACCATTAAAGAAACCCAGTCATGATTAGTAAGAGCTTCTTAAAAACATAAGCTGAAAAGGGAAATGACTGCATCATTAGCCACTGGTTACCCCATACTTTTAAAAGCTGTATCACCTCTCCTTCATCCTCTGTGCCACACAAATTCTAAGTACTGTCTTCAAACTCAGGTCAGGGAAGTTTGTGGCAGAAATGCTGAACCTGGAAAAGTCAGGGTTTGGTGAAATTCTGCCTTCTGAAGGGATTAGTAGTATGAATATGTACCTAATTCTCTCTGTGTGTCCTCTTTTTTTTTTTTTTTGGCCTGATTTCGTGTTGCCATTTTTATCTCTGCTCTTACTTTTTTATCACTTCTGGTCCCCCTCTCTTTTTATATTTCAGGTGTCAAGTTGTTCATGCAAATCAGTTTTTTTTTTCCTTGGCATAACTAGATCTCTTTGTAATAAATAAAAGTTTCCTAATACTCATAAGGTTACCAAACCTCCTTGTGGTTCTGAAGCATGGAAAATTTCAGATGTGTTCGTAGCATGTAGCTGATCCAGTGATGTTATCTGGTGTGCCATTATTATCGTAGCCTACAGACTATGACTGCCTGTCTCTACATGTAGATAGTGATGAAGCAGTGAACAAAAGCTTTCTGAGTGAGGGAGGAGACATGGTACAATTTGAAATTGTTAGCCATACAATATGACAAAGAGTGAGAGTTCTAAGTTTGAAAACAAAATACAAGGTTACAGTTTGAAAGGAGGGTAACAAAGTATGGAATTGTGTACAATAGAATCATTATTATTTTTTAAGAGCTTGCCTAGTTTAACCCTGTAATCCCATATGTAAGCATATCATTACAGCATATCCTTTATAAAGAAGCAGTCAGAGTTGAAGGTGGGTAAACTGTGGAGCAGTTTACATGAAGAAAGCTGCTCTATATTCACATATAAAAGTAAAGAATTGGGTCTGATTTTGGGATGAAATTATGCCTGTCAGAAAGTGGGGTGTCTGCAGTGCTGTCACTATTTGCACTATTACTGGATACAGGTCAATTTTAGGGAAGGGATTTTACCGAAAGAAATAATTACCTCAGTTCTAATTAGAAGACTTTTTTTTTTTTTTTTTTTTTTTTTTTTTTTTTAAGTGTAGTTTCAGAATTACTATCTTATACTGATGAAAGGAAAAGCCATTATTCCTTGATTTTAGCTCTCTTTATTATGGAATCAGCATCTTCCTGTATGTCTTGGGCTGATGTTAAAATGTCACTAAGCAAAGGAGTTCTATATGCAACCCCTTGATATTCCTGTTAATAGAAAAGCCCTTTTTGTGTAAATAGTCCTTTGACATGTGCAACAATTCATGGAAGGTGTAAGAGTCCAGTGTTTCATCAGGGTGCGTTTTTCCTATGCAAGAGGAGACCACAGCTGAGATGAACCACAGTATCCTTATTTACATGGTTTCTCTGTAAACATGTTTCTGTTTCCTTTAGGGCTCTTCTAGTCATGTTTTGAGCCTGCAGCAGGTGAAGAGGCGTGTGCTGCAGGAAATACTGTGCTGATAGACCTCAAACTGCCACAGGGAGTTACTGTGAGGACCTGGGGGAACTGTGATGGACCTAATTCTCCCTGTCCCACACTTCCTCTGATTCTTTAGATTATGGTTTAATGCTGTTGAGGTGTGCCTATGGATATATCACATGCTTTGCACAAGCGGGTGTGGTGTCATTACCTCTGCCCATCTTTGCTAATGCAAACTGACGATGTACAAAATCCTTATTCTAGTCCTCTAAGAATCTCACTAGAAAAGAAATTGGAAATATATCTCCCTGAACAGAGGATCAAAGAGGCTCATGCAAGCCCAGAAGTGGAGACTTTTTTAAGTTTCCAGAAAGGATCACTCTCCTGAATGGTGCAGTCATAGGAAAATATAGGAAAATTTAATACAGATGTTTCTAGGATGGGTAGAAGAATGATTGCTCTCGGGTTGCCCACTTTGGAAGAACAAATGGGTGAGTTTTTCCATACCACTGAGTAACACAGTGTCCAACTACTTGAACTGAATAACCAGCTAGAAATTTTATTCTAATCCAACATACTTTGGAGAAAAAAGCAGTCCACTACAAAATGAAAACAGCATAGATTATTTACTTGAGAAAATTACTGTGCTCATACCTTAAAGATAAATTTAATACAGAAATCTAACTCTGTTAGAAGATTTTAACTTACAAGTAAAGAAGAATTTAACTTAAAAGAAACAATTCAATATGGTTAGTAATAGGGGAGAAGGTAATCAAGAAGATGGAGGTGAGAAAAGAGTTAAAAAAGTATTTCTCTTTAGGTGAGCTCTAGGAAAGTTCTTACAAGAAGCTGCCAACAATGTCCCTACTCAGCAGCTTTCCCTCTTCCAAGAATTGCAGTAGATCCACTGATAATAGAATTTATGCTTGAGCACGCAGCACTGACTTAAGGTTAGTGCTTATGAATATATTAACGTTCCTTTCAAATTGTAAGGAACACAAAGACTTTAAAAATAATGAAGTGTATTTAAAAGTCTACTGCTGGTTTTACATGTTAGGTTATTTTGTTATTTGGGGATTTTCCTCTGCTGGACTTATGCTATAGCACAGTTAATCAGCAGGCTGCACACAAAATGTGTGTTCATGGAAAAACCCACAAGTCAGGTGCTACTGAGCCCTCCTTGCAGTAGTGGTCTTCCATTGCATGGGCAGAGTCGGGAAACTAAACTGAGGTCTACACTGATAAACTGAAACAAGGGCTACTGAACAAAGAAAATAATGAGCTAGCTGTTTTTTTTAAATAAAGTTTTATTTTAAAAAAAAAAAAAAGATTGAACCTGCTTTTTTTCCTTTGTTATATGTGATAATTGTGTCATAAAGGTCTGCCTTGCAGGGTATCCCAACACCCAGTGATTAGAGGCTCAAAGTTTAGCTTTCAACATGATACTGTTTTTGAGGTGGAGGCATAATACAAATACCTCTTATCTTCCTAGGGGTACAGGGTTATTTTCTTCTTCGAATCTTTTTAATCAGCTAAGTTTGTAACATTATCAAACTGTAAACAGGAACAACAACAAAAAAACTTGGAGCAACTTTGAAAACTCATTATGCATATTTGATTGCTTCTAAGTTCACTGTTAAGATTTATTGGTCTTCTTCCAGTTTGCAGAAATTATTTTGGGGGAGGGAGACTAAGTATTTTTCTGTACATGTTTCACCAAGACAGGAAGACAGAATGTGATTTTTTCACCTACACACTCAGGTGATGTAGAGAGAGCTGAAAACTCTGCGATTATAACATTAAGCAAAGTTGGGAGGGCATAGCACAACATTTTGTGCCTTTGCTGGTACATAAGTGGTATGAAGAGAATGATGCTGTTTTTCTTGTGCTTTGTTTTGCATCTTCAAATTATAGGGTGTCTGAGGTATGGGTTGATGCTGATTATGGACATATATATCAAAGCATTCACTAGGGACCAGACACAAGCAGCACTTCTCGGAGTTATTATGTACCAAATAATAAATAGTATTGATGAAGAAATATGGACTGCTAAGAAGTGAAGGAAAATACTACCTCTTCTGCTGTGAAGTAAAAATTAAAAGAGCATATGTGGTCTTTGCTTTTCTCCCCATGGGTATTATGTATTCTCATAGCCTTCACTAACCATTTCAGAGCAGGACAGCTGACCTTCGAAAGTAAATACTATTAAAGCTGAACAAATCAGGTAATTACAATAAAAACATGACTTGACAAGCAGCCTCTGGACAGAATTACAGTTCTATACACAGCCTTCTCATTCAATTAGGATGATTTGAAATGGTAAAAATATTTATTTTACTTTTACTTGATATTTGTGGGACACTCAATTTCTAAGCTATATTTAAAAAGTTCTTTAGAAAGAAAAATTCTTTAGAAAAGAAAAGCTAGTTCAACTTAGGTATTGAGTTCTTGCATCCATCACTGGGAAGGATGTTAATAAGGTGTTAATAAGAGGTACCTGGACCGTTTTTCAATCCAATTCTCTTGTGATACAGGATTTCCCTCCCTAGCATGGCCTCCTTCCCTCTCCTGATCTTTTGCTGCAACCTGTTGCCAGCTCTATAACTGGCACAGCTGCAGAGCTGTGCAGAGAGTAGCATGTGCCTGTCTCCTGCCTCTCCCTTCTCCTTCTCTCGTTTGGGAGAAGTGCAGGTAGCGGCCTCCAAGCTCTAAGGGAACACACAGAAGAATACTGTGAAAGAAATGGGAAAACATCATGTCCATGGAAAGAGGAGGGCTCAAGACTAATGCTATGAAAGTTGATATAGTATTACCATGTCATATTATTGGCATCAGCACTTGACTTAGAGTCAAGAAAGACACTTCACTGTCACCTGTCGCTAGTGCATTGCCCAAACTGCACTGATGTTCCCAAAGCAGGGATGCGTCGCAAGGTACAGAAAAAAAGGTGAGCAGAGAAATGAAATGCAGAATGGACCACTGAAAACATGCAGGTCAACCCTGAAACACAAGGTCAGAGACGGGAACCAACACACCCTGGATCTGCAGGACATCAATTAATTCCTATGGCCAGAACAGAACTTATAGCAAAAAAAAATTGGGTCAAATTCCTATAGAAACAACTTCTAAAAGCTCTTTAATCCCATTAAAACCAATTTGAGCAATACCCTATAAAGCACAGAGTTCTCAGATATACAATCAAGAAAGCACCATAATCAAGTTTAAACAGATTAGATTGGTAATTTGACCTGGTGAAATCGCTGGTGCTACTTCCATGCATAAAGGTTTCTCAGGAGCAGGCACATGGTGGAACCAAGAGTCCCAAACAGGCAGGAGACCTGGAATGGTTTGGATTGTGTCCTGGGGTACAAGTCATGGCACAAAGGTGCCTGAGCTAGGGGAGAACCAAGCTGGCACATCTGGGGGGCACAGATCCACCAACACAGATCCCACAGCAGCATGGTGGCACTGGGATGACACAGCACTGTCCTTGTCAGAGACACGCCAGAGCCTGGCACTTTCTCAGCCACGCAAGCACAGCACTACAGTGCTATAGCTGGGCTGCCTCTGCTCCCAGCAGGAGCTCAGGTGCTGCTGGCCTGAGCACCTCTGCACCGTGTAAAAACATCTGGTTCCAAACCTAGAGCCTCATTGTGCAAATTATTTGACAAACACAACACAGAAAGATACCTTGCCCCAAGGAGTTCACTGTCTAAATTAAATGGACCTAGTGTAGACTGCACATTGCTCAGTGTCTAAAGCAGTGCTTGTTGCTTTTTCTGCCAGCAATGTGACAGAAGTCAGGCTATTAAATTGCAGTTAGCAGATAGGCTAGGTACTCCCGTTGCCTTTGCAGAGTTCCACGCAGTGACCACAGCTCTTCATCATACACCTGACTCTAACAAAAATCCATATTTTGGTCCTAAAGAGTGATAGAATATCTCTAAGCTCGGTGAGTTATATGCCCCTTATTAATATACCCTTTATTTTCAGGGAGCTCCCATCTTTTGAAAGGGTGAAGATTACTTGAGGTTTTAATAAATGAACTGCTGCAAAGGAACATGTTGCCTTCCTCCTCCTAAAAAGATGCTATTTATATCAATAATCCCATTGTGAGTGTTACTCCAAACCTCAGAACAGAACAGTGACAAGTTAACCAACCACTTTTGTAATAACATTTACTGCCCTTTATGAAGTTAACAAATCTATTTTTCAAATTTCAGTCATTTAGAATACAAAGGGAAAAGCCATTTTTTCATATGATAAAATGTAGCTGCTGCTGGAATCAAAGAGTCAACCACATTTTTTTCATTAATTTGATTATTCTGAAATGATTGATAAGATTAATTAAAACTGGTTTGATTCAGAGATCTTCAGAGGACCCATCTACACAACTCTTGCAATTTCCACTTGAATAAAAATGGAACAGCATCTATAGGGAGACAGATATACCCAGCATGCCTCTTTTCCACTCTAACTGTATGATAGTTATTATGCCTATTATTCTCCTTGTGAAGCCTCAGTCCATCAGGAATATTTTGAGACTCTTTTTAATAGGATGTAGAAGGAAAAAATACAAACCTGTGAGAGAAAGGAAGGAAGAAGGAAAAGCAGGAAAAGAAGAAAGGAAGGAAGGCAGGAAAGCAAGATAAAGAGGAAAGAGGAGAGAGAGAAAGAGATAAAAGAGGAGAGAGAGAAGGAGAGAAAAATCTCAGAGCTTAAGTTTGATTTTAACCAATTAAAAAAGCTCAGCTACTCTGCATTGAACCTTTGGGGGAATAGATAATTTCACCTCCCAGAACAAAATGCCTTAAAGACTTCCTTTAAAGCTGTGAATAAGCAGTATTTTTTCACCCCTTCCCTCCCCTTTCCTGGTCTGTGATGTAGAGTTAAGGGTACCTAATAAACCAAGAGTATTTGCATAAATACTGCTACCAAGTTGGTATTGCCAGATCAAGGTTAAGTCTTCAATATTATTCACATAAAATACTATGTTTAGGTAGGGCTTAATCCACTCTGGATCCACAGATGTTCTTCTTGAGTGTGTCTATGAAAGCCTCTAAGAAGGCATTTATTTTCCCGTTTCATAATGTGCCCTGCTGTTCACTAGTCTTCAGTCTAGTTGTCCTGCTTCTACAAATAAAATATCCCGTGGAAGGGCATGGGTGACCCAGAGTTCCCACCACTCTCTTCCTTGCAGTTTTTTTGTCTCAATGTTCTCCCTGAGATGATACTTTTCTAACATCTCAGTACAACCACATTATTTTAAGCTAGTTTCAGTAACCATCAAGAAAACATAATCAAACACATGGCTGTGTCTTATGGCTGTTATGATAGGTAAGGACATAATCCAGCCAAATTTTAGATATGTGTCTAATTAAAAACCTCCAAACATTCAGCACACTGCTATTTAGTAAATGGGCTTCAGAGGTCTTTGATATTAAATATGCATGTAGGTGTTTTACTTAATTTGGTCCCATGAAGAGCAATATACTTAATGGGTATCACTGCTTAAAGTGACTGCTTAAAAAAGTAAAAAGAAATATGTAGGAAAAGTCAGGAGATTGCAGTAACACTACTGATTAAATAAAAGAGTTCTTACTGTATCTTATGCTGATGGTGCCAGCCATGAAACATTGCAAGGCAGTGAAAACCTGTTCCTCATCCCAATTCAATGAGAAGTCTTGGCATTTACTTTACTGGACACAGAATTTTTTATCCAGACTTTTCCTCAGCCATTCATGTGATTAGAGAAATACACATGCATAACAGATGTACTTTATGCCACCACAACATTATGGTTTAGTCAGAGTGCACATTAAATCTATCTTTTCAATACTGTGCAAGGATTTCCATATCTGCATGAGTCTACCTTTAGAAAGCTCATGTACAATGTAGGCCAACATTTGTATGTGAAAAGTCATCAAAAATCAGGAGGAAAAATGCCTACCTCAGTAATTTTTAAATAACTCAGGCCATTAATTGGTAACCTTTGTTTCTCCCACTTGCACAGGCATAAATTAGTTTTATGGATTAAGTATATTTGAACTTTTAAAAATGCTTTTATAGCTTAGAAAGCAAAATACTGTATTTGCCATCACACTTCAAAAACAGTGGAAGATAGGTGTGTATGTGTCTGAGAACTGATTAGGCCTCTAATATTTTGATACAAATTGTTACTGGAAAAATCAGTCTGGTTAATAATCGCAGCAACAGCCCGAAAGTTCATGGAAGAAAATATTACAATTAGTAAAATTGGTTTTCACAACAGAAAATTCAGCATGTTATTTGTTTATAAAGGAAAGCTTTAGGAAAGCAGCAGCCATCAGCCACTGTATGGCACATCCCAGTTAAAGCAGAGACTATGAGAAACCTTAAGTGTTAAAATGAAGTTGCAACTTCCTCGAACACCATACATTTCATTACCAGCTTAATGTCCTTACTTATGGAGCCCCAACATAATATTTTAAGCTGAAATAATCACAGGTAATTGTCCACTTTCCTGGCAGGTGTGCTGTGAACAGATGCAAAAGGCATCTGCAGCACTTGGGACTTAGAACCAGGTCTGGCCTGTGGGGGAGTGTTGTGCTGGTGGGGATGGACTTGTGTTCTGCATGGCTGAGGTTTTGGAGGAGCAAGTTGTGGTTTAAAACATATTTTGACTTTTGGTTTCCAGAAGTGACCATAAGGGAAGAGGTGGACTCTCAGGCAGTGGTTAGTCAGCCCTTAAAAGTTTCAGTTTGTACAATACAGCCCTGTGCCACAGGGCTCTGCTGGCCTTGGAACACCTCCAAAGAGTGTTATCATTCACACAGTACTGGTGTGAAGCAAAATAATATCACAGCAGCAAGGGGTCAGATGCAGACCTCATGAGAGTTGCTGCTAGTGCTTTCTACAGAATAGTCTAGGGGAAGCTCTCACTGCTGCTAAGAGAAGCTTTCCTGAACTCCCAACCCCTTACCTGAATCATGCGATTGAAAACCAACCAGCCAACGAACTCAGTGGTTGCCTTTGCTTGCCTTGTGCTCTACAGCCATTTCCAGCTTGACTTTTCAGCCATGATAAGACAAGGTGGTAAAAGAACAAACCATGAAACCATGAGTGTTTTGCATAATTGCATGACTCCAGGAGATGGAGCCTTTAAAATACCATTT
This sequence comes from Eopsaltria australis, assembly GCA_034509425.1. NCBI lineage: Eukaryota > Metazoa > Chordata > Aves > Passeriformes > Petroicidae > Eopsaltria > Eopsaltria australis. The sequence goes on along the minus strand of JAVTVJ010000032.1, from coordinate 1,585,118 downwards.
CTGGATATATCTGTACTAACTTCTGCCTCTCTCACTATGCTTGGTTTGCAACTGGCAGTGTCTTTGTCGCTGGACTCTCTTCTAGCCGGGTAGGCCAAAGATCTATATTTTTTACAACTCTGAACAGTTAGACGTCTTCCCAGATCAAGCAGCACCACGTAGTCAGAACTGAAAATATTTCCCAGCCTGACTACCTTGCAGTGTAGTTTCACAGACACATTTTTCTTTCCCCAACATTTATCTCCTGCCCTGAGTTGGTGCTCACCAAATTTCAGAGGACATCTAAATATCTGCTTCTGCTCCATACTGGAGAGAAATCAGATGGAGAAACTTCTTGGTGGTGTCTTGCTTAGGGAAACTAGGGGCCTAAACCATCTCTTGGCAAACACTTTCAAGTCTACAGTGGTGGGTCCCACCATAGTGGACAAAGGTCTTCTGCTTCACTTAACCAGAGCATGTTTCAGTACTCTTTCAACTTGGGCACTTTGGTTTCAGCTGCTAAAGGGAGGGAGCAGGATCAGTGCTGCTCCCTCATTGTAACACAGTTGCTTGAGCTTATCATTTTTCACCAGCTTTGTAAAGACTCTGGATAGTAGTTCACCTCTTCATAGATGCTGTGAAACATGTAACAGCTTCTCAAAGCTGTTATTTTATGCCATTAGCCCATGCTTTAGGAGGAAAGCTAAATGGTGCTAAAGGATGTAGTGATACCTAGCTTTTTCCCCCACTCCTGTGCATTCATCTGAGTCCTTTTAGGTTTTCAGGATCTTGCCTTTTCCCATGCATATAGACTTGCATTGATCTCCCTTAAGCACCTGGCATCCCATCTTATTCCTGCAGCCACTGATGTAGCAGAGCACTTCTGCTTCCCAATAAATGAGATGACAGAAGACCTTGAGACCTTTTCCTTTGTAATCAGCAGATTTCTTTGTCAGATAATCAGTTACTCAGTTACCAGCTCATGAGGGCAGGTGATTTTTCTGGTTGGCATCTAGCTCCTCACCTCTGACTAACTTTGGGTGAAGAGATAATAAAAGCTCAACAACTCTCTATTGTTACCTCTGTCTCCATCAAGTGAAATCTCAGCCCAAGGAGGAAGTAAAAAGGATGTTTAATCAACCCATTCCTAATGGATAGTTTGATTTAAAAAATCCAGATTTCTCCAATCTGTGCAAAAAATTTACCACATCAAAGAGGAAAATGTTATTTGTGCAGTGAGGGATTCTACCAGTTGTTGTAGAGACCCTATTCATACACCACTGGGACAACTAGTTTATTCAGATGAACATTTTTACCTGTTTGGACATGTTTGGATCTTGATGCAGCAGAAGGCTGATAGAGGTTTTCATCAGTCAGACTAAATCAATCCATCAATCAAATATTGGTGCATGACTAGCAAGTGAAATCTATCCTTAGTCTATCAGTCTTTCATTCCTCCCTATCTTCAAAGTCACCCACTCCCACAGACCAATTAATGGAGAGGCTGACAGTGGTACTCTTGCTTTGATTTCTTTGTGACAGAGTATCCAAAAGTATTTCTTGGCTTGTTCCAGCACTTACTTTCCTTTGCTTAGTGGTTCAGCAACAAACATGCACACTATTGCTAATTAATATGTTTGAAATTCTATCTTGGCCCACAGCACTGAAAAAAAAAAAAATCTCAGAAGTCTTTGACTGCAGTAGCTATTAATCAGCCCTAAGCCTTTGCATTTGTCCTAATTCAAAGCATTTGTTTCACAACGTATTTTCTGCATACCACACCAGTGTTGATCAACGTAGGTTTCAAAATCCTTGTTTATTTTATTTTACAGCATGTCAGTCTGGGAAGTTAAACAAAAAAGAAAAAAGAAAAAAAAAAAAAAAGAAAAAAAAAAAAAAGGCTGTTTATTTGTCTCGTGCTGGGGAATTTCAGACTCCAGCAGGGTTCAATGGAGTGTGTGTCACCATCCCAGAGCATGCTAAGGAGGCACACTGAGTGGGAGCTGGTGATGAGAGAGAAGAAGCAGAAGTGTTTGGCAGAGGAGAAGATATAAAGGAAAACAAACAACAGTCTTTGCAGAGAATCCTTTCATGCTGTACAATGGATGCGTGTTTTTATTGAACTGCATTGTCCATTCTGCTGCATAAAGAGAAGTAGCCTCTTGCCACAAAACTCAACCCTACCATACACAGAAGGTGTCAGTTCCACAGAAGCTCTCCTGTGTGGCCTCTGGAGACCTCAGCAAAGACACTTGGATGGTCTCTAAACTGATATGCTGCCTGGGATATGGGGAGAAGCAATGTGATACACTGTTCTCATCCAGCTCTACAGTAATTCTCTTGGAAAAAGGAATGAAACAACCCTTATGCAGGTACAGCCACCTCAGGACTCCTGACATGCTAAGGGTGGATCAGGGAAGCATCTCTCTAAAATGTTACAACCAGAGTAGAAGGAAATTTGAGACACTTTCTTTGCCTCAGATCTCTCCCACACACAGTGACTCTCTGGATAGAGGCTAATATATTGCTGTGAGGAATGACTTGTCCCTTCCTTTTCTGCAATACTTCTCCATAAGTTTTGCCCTTGCAATTAATTGGATTTATTAAAATAGCAAGTATTTTTACTGTATACTGACACGTTCCATGGGGTCTGCTAGCTCTAACACTCATTGTACAATAACACTGTCAAAAAAATACAGTAATACCTGCCAAAAGAGAGTGCATTTTTAAGGGAGAAGTACCTGTCTCTTTCCAGGAGAGAGTAACTGTGAGAAAAGCACAACTGCAGCTGAAGCTGCAGCTGAGGTTGCTCTGCCCATTTTTTGAAGGAGGTTCATGGAGATGATAGGAAAAAAAAGTCATAACTTCACTTGAATAAAACTAGAAGCTGTTAAAAACACATATGCCAAATAGGTAACAGATTAAATAAATAAATAATAGCATACACTCTCCAAACCCAAACCACCTAAACAAAAAAAAACCACCACTAAACTTCCCCATGAAAAAGAAAGGAAAAAGCTTAAATCCATGTCCATTCTTGCCCACTATGTCTTTGCAGTTTCTGAGTTTGGCTTGCTATGACTCACTGTCCAGCAGCTCAACCTACCTGATCTTTTGGGAAAGCCTTCCCATCACCTCTGAGGCAGCTGCTCCCATCTGTCACACAGATCTCCTACTCCTCTGAGCAACATCAGCACCTCACCCCAGAAAGGAGTAATTTCTCCCACCCACCCAGAGCTTGTCTGACCTATTATTACAAGAATATATAACTTGGTACTGATAAATCCCCTTCACAGCAATGCGATATTGCCAGCTTTCTAAGCAGTGCTTTCACCTCACCTTGGCTATGCAAAATTTTTATGACTTAAATGGCAGAAGATGTTACTTCTTTGGCTGATTTCTCCTCCTCCCCTCCTGTGGGAGTACTCAAGGACAGAGTACTTATTGGAGGCTGGGACAAAACAGTCTTATCTATAGCACATCCCTGCTTAGAAGCAAATATTGTTTCTAGCTTCTGATTCCCTTTTTCCCTAAGGTAAGTTTAACACTCATTTAGTTTAGGCATTTTGTTTGCCTTTGCTTTGTTCCCTCTCTAAAGTGCCTAAAAGCAAAACATAATGCTGTGTCCCTGTTCCCTCTTGGTGTGGAAAGATTTCTGCATTTTTATCCAAAGAGAAAAATAGAAATAATAAACTGGGTGGTTTTTGTTTTGGTTTGGGTTTTTTCTAGGATTTGTGATTTCTTTCTGTTGTACTGGCAGACTCAAACTAGCAGGAACACTAACAGGGGTATCATAGCAAGGAAAAACGAAGTTCCTCAGGCTCAAGATGCACTTGCAATGCCACTGTTTTTAACTTTGCTGCCATTTTTTTCCATACAGAAATGTCCATCTGGAGTTTGAATACAGCTTACACTTCTTGAACAGCTGATTCACTGACATTTTCATCTTAAACCTCTTTTAGTTCCTTGCAGGAGAATGAAGAGTTTTATGCCTCTGTATCTGTTGTCATTATGTTACAATTCCAGAGCCATTATATTACAATTCCAAAGCCATGCTTTGGAAAAGCCTACAGTCAAATAGGATATTAGATTATCATTGCTGACAAGCACAGTTGAAAGGGGTGGGAGGAGAGATGTGAATGGGAAAAGAAACGCAGGAGGTAAACAAAAATATATTTGAGCTTGTGTTTCCCAAAGATAAAGATGTAAAATTGTTAGATTTTAAGGAGATCGTTTGGGACAAAGAAGGAGGGAGAGTAAATGAGATCTATATGTTTTTAATTTTTTGTTCATCTACAGAATTGCTGTTACTCAATGTGTAGATGCAACGTATTTACCCACATCCAGAATTAATACATGACCATAGTACTACTCAGTACTTAATTATTCCACAGAATATTTTTCACTACAACAGTAGATCAGCAGTAGATCAGACAAAATGCAAAGTTTGGTAAACAAATCTCTTATCCTAGTTATAGAAAAGGGATGAGTTTTTTGGTGAGCAGTAAATGTAATCCAGATTTCCTAATTTTCCAGATCAGTATGTGTACCTCTAGATCATTAAGCACTACAAAAATCAATGAGCCACATGTTGTAATACAACAGTGGGAGTATCTTACAGCTTGTCCTTGAAAGATGTTTGTATTGACAGAAAACATCCCAAAAGACAAAGCATGCACCATAACAATTCCACAAAATCACTTAAAAAAACCAAAAAGAGTAACAATCCTCAGGGCTTCAAACCTTCCAAATTAAGGAATTAAAATCCCTGTAAAATGTCTAACCCCAGAGGCTTTTTACTGCAGAATTATCACTGGTAAATATATAGATTATTTAATTAATCCACTTGGTTTTAAGTTGTCTGCTCTTTTATTTTCCTTCTGTGCCACACTTTGGTGGTTTGAGCCCCCTGGCACCTTCAGAAATTGCTGAGAGGTGTCTGGTAGAAAGGATCAGAAGTTCACAGGCACAGGTGGATGTGGTGTAAGGGACCTCATCCCGATGTCTCAGTCCCATTTCCATTCAACAGCTGCCCCTTGGATGCAGTCTTAAGTTCAAAGGCACACCCAAAGTGGCACCCCAATGGTGCAGTCTTGCCAGATTTGCTTTTAATGAGATCAGGGTTTCACTAGGCTCTGGAGTCTGTGATTCAAATGCTCTCCTCACTGTTCAGTTAATGGGATCAGAGTAGCTCCATCTGTAATGTGCGGGTTGTCTCCTGGGTAATCTGCCTCAAGGAGATGAATTGAGAAGCTTACACCTTTAAATATGATGCAGTCAAGGAGAATTATAATTATTGCATGTATTAACACTGTGTACAAGGCCCAAATTACATGGTACAGAAAATATGAAATAAAATGGAATATTGCAATAGCCAATAGTCAGGGAAAAAAACCCTCATTTTTTGAGCATTATCTATGCTGTTGGAAAACTTTGCTGTGGAGAAAAAAACCAGAAGATCCATTCTCCCTGAAACTACTGGAAGTCCTCTAGGGCCGTGAGGCAGATCATCATACTTAGCTTGTGTGTGGGAGTTGGAAGGAACTCCATCAGCTTATCCTGTCATTTCTTCTTCCTCTTTTTCCTCACTTTAAGATCAGAGTGCAACTTTTGCCTCTTTTGCTGTCCAGTCTGGCTCATTTATCTAAGCACAGTTTAGTTAAAATAGTCATTTTCTCAGAGGAATTGTTTCCAAAAGGCATCCAAATATTCTCTGTATTGGTAGAGAAAGAAAGAGGCTGGGTGAATTTGAGAAGTCATCTTTGAAGCTGGCTATAGGATCTGAGTGCCCGGTTTTTTTTCTCTTACTGGGAAGTATGCATATAAATCCCTAAGCTTTTGAAAAATGTAGCCCAAAGGCTTGACTTGTCAGTCTTAGCCTAAAGGAATGTAGGTGTCATCAGTTACAAATACAGTTGTTGGCATTCAACTACCAAACTACTGGATTTGCATGTATAAAGATTATTTCAGCCTATAAATATTGGATCTCTTGCTGTTGCCCAAATTGAATACTGAGCACAAAACCTCTCATACATGATCAGGCTCTGATACCTCAAATAGTCTAAGAAACTGAGCATTTACCTACCTAAAGTTGAAGTCAAAGGCACTGGAAATCAAAGAGAAATATTTTTTAAAATATGGATCTTAGTCCTATGTATTTGGCCTAATAAATGCTGTTATCTAACAGCACTGATTTTAACTGCTTCTTTCACCATTAAGGTGTCTAAATTCATCACCATGTAAGAGACTGAGTTCTCATCAAAGAGATTTTCTTCCCATTACAAGCAGTTTAAAAATCATTGTAATTTCCATGGTAACATAACTCCTACTACCCATACATTTTCCCAGCTAATTCATTCTTCTATATGAATTAGAATATAGCAATAGGAACTTGTATTTCTCTGCTTCAGAAATCTGCTCCAAAGAACAGAAACACCATGTTGTATTGCAGGTATGAGACACTTTCACTGCTTTTCTTGAGGCCTCCCTTCATTCTGCATCAAATAACATTTTTTAATCTGACTTTCCTTGCACCACACAAATGCCCAAGTCACAATAATAAGTACCTGAAATGACCTAAACCCTTTCCAGTTATTCTAGTTTCAAATATTTTCCCAAGGATCACAAACAAGCACATCAGGGACCAGCTTCAGAAAAGACTTGTGTTTGCAGTTTCATTGACATCAGGGGAACAAGGGTGGAATACATAAAGGGTGGATGAAAGTTTCAGCTGTAATGCATCTGGTTTTGAAAGTCACAGACTCCGTGTTTGTGAGAAGGGAAAAGAGGGTCTCACAACTGCACTTTCAGACACAGACCTGTATGAAACTTTAAAAGTCTGCAGGAGGTGGCATGCTGAGTTAAACAACTTGATATGGAAGTAATTAGGTAGCAGACGAGATGCAAAATAGAGAAAACAGTGGAATAAGAGCTTTTAAGAAAGTTAAATGATTGCTCAAATCTCTCCTCCCCTTACCATTCCTGACCTCCCTTATGTTAAGGCAGGCACGATGAAAGATCTACACACTTTCTTCTTCTAGTAATTTCCTCAGTAATCAAGGAGCGGAAGTTGTTAAGTGTAGTGTGATCGGTTGGGAGAGATTTGCTCCAGCATTTGGCTCCCGTGCCAAGAATATAAAACTGTCTAATAGGAAGTCCTCCACATATGAGCAGGGAGTAGAGCTGAAGTAGCAATCAGCAGCTGATCGAGGCAATCTGGGCACACAGACCAGCTGAGCAAGCAGGAATTCCAGCAAGTGGTTGCTGAGCTGTTTTAGGCTAGTCCGTGCATCTGATCCCACCGGCCCTGATAGTAGCTCTACTCTTTGGGCAAAATCCTGCAACTACTTTCAGGGCCATACAAGGACCACAGTGCAAGTAGGTTGGGAGGTAGAATGAATAAGAGAGTGTCCCAAGGAAAAAGTGACATTTTGGTGAGACCTGTACACTAGGAAATGGAATGGATTACTTGGTGGGATAGCAAGCTGTGGAAATGTGATCCCTCTTGCTCATTCTACCATGTTCTTCTACCTCCCACCACGAGTAAGTAACATGTGGGTGGATAAGTGGATCCTCTGGCTTGGTTTAGTGCCAGCAATGAGAACATTTGTGAAGCAAAGCCAAGCATGCTGGCAAACATCCATCGATCATTCTTTCCTTCATTAAAGTCCTCTCACCTTGTGAGAAGAAATTGATTACGCTACCATAGACACGCTTCCTCCAGCACTTCAAAGCCTGCAGAGGTGGAAGCTGGATTTGGGCCATAGTGCCTGGAGCCTTCAAGAGTTAATTAAACATAATAGTAACCTATATATTTACAGGTCCCTTTTTGATGACAGCAACAGAATAGAGGTTAACCCCACTTTTCAGGTTCTCCCTCAGGATTTGTTTGAACTTTGCTCTTCTTCTACCTCTTCATCAGGCATGAACTGAGTTCTGCAAGTTAGAGAGAAATGAATGCTGAATCTCCAGCTGCAGACAGGGACAGCAGGGGTGGAAAGACTGAATGATTTGCCAGAGATTGTATGTGAAAACTGTGGCAAGGTGCAGTTGTATTATTTCATCCTCTTTTCCCAAAAATTCCCTGCCACCCTCCCTCTTCTGTGATTAATCAGGAGAATACCAATACATAACTAAGTATAAATGACATGTAGGCACTGGCTGAAATTCTGCAAAGCACCTTACTGCTGCTGAGGTGGCAAAGAAGGAGGAACAGAAATCCTCCAGATTTACTAGTCCTAAATACAAACAGCATTTATTTAAGCTTCCACATAAAGATCAACTAAGCAGCTTTAAAGACATCACTAAAACCTTCAAGCTGCATAACATTGATGAAAAATTGACTCTGAATCAACATGCTGCACTGTGCTTACTAGCCCTGACAAGGTGGATAAAAATAGCAAGGAGACAATGGTGACGTCAATCAAAGACTGGGTGAGCCAAAGAGTTTTGCAAATACTCCCACGTGGAATGAGTCAGAGATGGAGTAGAGAGTTTGAGAAATACAAGGCAAGCAAAATCTCTTTAAAAGAAGTTTCACTGTGTGCTCAGAAGCCTTAGTCAATTTAAATTTAAAGCAACAGAGAAATGTTGAAATGAGAAGGGGAAAAAAGAGGTCCTGAAGATGTTTCAGTCCATTGGCATGGTGAGAGGTTCTCTTATGAATTTTTCCCTGAAAGATTTCCAAATAAAATGCTAGATGTGATAAATAAACCCAGATCTTTAGGCAGTATAAAATTTCCCATCTGACATTTGGCAACAAGAAACCTGATCCCTGTGCCTTCATGTGAGAATGTGGCAGGCACACTGCAGGACAGATCTGGTACAGGGTATTGATGTCTCCTATCAGTAGACAGAGACAAGGACAAGTTCTGCAGCTGATGGACAGACCATGATGTGACATTATAGGGTAGGTTAGGACAGTAAGTAAAAAAGGATATTGCAGCCAGTTGGAAATTATGAGAAATTTGGGAGGTATATGGTCATGAAGTCATATGGATGTTTTCCTACAACAATGAAAAGTAATTTTTAAAAAATAATAAAAATAAAATTAAAAAGCCCACAAGTGAGTACTGTATCTCTCTAAACATGCCAAGCAACAAAAATGTCCTTAGGTTTATAGAAGATGGTAATTTTAGATGTCATAGTCTAAGGTCTCATATACGTGCCAATCTCAAGTACTTTTATGTTTATTTTGTAGACATGAAAAACAATCAAGTTTTCTAAAATCTCTAGTTCTGAAAATCCACCAAAAAGATGTCTTTTGTAACATCTGAAGACCTAGTCCATTATAAAAATACTCAGCTTCTTGACAACATAAATAAAGATCTCTTGGATTAAAGGTGTCAGGAGTGACGTTTCCTTTTTAAGCTCATTACATCCATGAGTGTGATCATCTTGATCCACAGGGCATAAAGACCCTGCATTTGCATACATGGTAATCAAAGCAAGTATTTTCCTATCTTCATTTGGCCTGGGACCAAGTTTCTTAGCAACTTCATGCAAATGTCTTTATTTTTTCCCATTAGGAAAGGTGCATGAATATGGTGCAACACACAGGAGCTCCAAATGCCAGCTCATGTCACAATAAACATCTTTCCTAAGGTGAGGAAAGAGGTTTCTTTCACAAAGCTTTTATCCACTCTGATTTTTTCCCCAAGTCAGGACTTTTCACCACACTTATTTTAGCAACTGGTTTTACAGTTTTTGAAGTTTGTGCTATGCAAAATTTACACAATTTTGGCCTGAAAAAGATCGCCACCAATAACCAATCTTTTTTCCATTTCAGAATTGATTCGTCTTTGTAAGAGGCTCCCAGTCTTTTCTTTATCTGTGACCACTTGTGGATTTGGGTCTGAAGCTGGAAAACAGAACACCTCTAAGAGAACAGCTAAGAGACAACTTTTGTCTTCTTTTTTTTTTTTCTGTTATGTATTCTTCATCTTTTACTTATATTTCTTTGATGTTTCAGTCTTTTGCAACTGTTGAGCAAGGAATATTAAAGCCATTATTGCTTTATTAAAAATTCAGTGTTCTTTGCCACTCCTTTCCTGTTTTTAGACTGAAAAGCCAGCCAAAACTAAGATACTATCTGTGGGTAGGAAGCATCTGAACCGAAAATGCCATGGTCTCTAATGGTTACAAGGAAAACCAAATATTTTGGTATACGCACAGTCTAATTATTAGCTCTTTTAAAGACAGCAAGTACTCACTTGCTGTGGAAGACCCATCCTAATATTATATATGTAGTCATACACTAATTCTTGGGAGTCCTTTATATGGCAGAACAATGAAAACTTCAAATAAAGACTGAAAAATACGTACATTTTTCCTTTTAACTTCCAGAATGAAAGTAAAATGATGTTTAACATTCTTTAAGCTATGTTTTAACCATATGAAATGATTTTATCCTTCCTCTACCAAAATCACAAACTACTGAGAAATCGTAACTGCTATCACATTATGATTTTGGAAGAAGAGTTAAGTATCAAACCACAGTTTAAGGAAAGATACATAGGCCTTATTAACTGATCATGTTAGGACAACTTTACTGCTTATTGTTGCAGGCTTTTGGCATAACTGAAGGCTTTGGTTGAAGATGGAAGCTTCATTTTGGCCTGGGGATAGCCTCTGAAAGATGCAGCAACCTCACAGCAGAATAATGGCTTATCTACAGTGCTAATTTAAATACCACAAGACTGTGACCTGTCAGTGTAATACTGTGGTGGAGATACTTGGGGAATTGCACGTGCCCCACTTAATAACGTGACTTGTTAGTCAACTGAGTCTCTGCTGGTGGGAATTGTCTGTGTAGGCTTTCATGGAAAAAGTCTTACTTTTTGTCTAACTATGGAAAAGAGAGATAATATTTAATTCAGTAACATTGATAGCATAATTTAAATGGTGACTGCTGGAGGATTTCTGGGTGAAATTTGACCAACAGTAACCATGATGTTCAGTGTTCAAACAAAAATGATCGCACATATTTCATAGCTATAACATGCAAGGATACAGGCTCTATCTGACTGGCTTCTTTTGACAAATCAGAAGTTTACTATTCAGAATAGTAACTGTGTTGTAAACTGTTATCAGGACAAGGCCCTGAGGTATTACAAAGTAAATGTCTACATATAATCTGACTAATGCTTGTATTTTGTAAGCAATTACTATCGTTTGTCCTTTGACAGGGCTTTCTGAAACATTACAGAGAAATGAAGAATACTTTTAATTTGTACTGTATTAAATTATACTTGTATTAATTATTAAATAAAGATTATTACTAAAACTTAATGAAAGAAACTATCATTATTATATCTGCCACAAATAAAAAATCTATCTATTGCATTGTAGAGATGATGCTATCCATTAATTAGTTTATAGACTGCCAAATCTAAGGGAGTGCCAGAAATTTCCAGGATTTCCCTGACTCTCACATATATGTGAGATTTCTGATGAAGTTGAAAGATATATGCTGTGTATTAGTTTGAATGCTTCTTGCCTTTGCTTCTTCACTCATGTAATATATTCCTCTTTCCAGTCTATTTCAGGAAAAGCATCTGAGTGTTGGGCAGGAGATGCACCCATTGGGCTGTCCACAAAGGAGGTCTGAGGGCATGGGGATCCACTGTGCAGAGTGAAATCCGGCCACATGCTGAAACCTGCTGGCCTCTACTGCTAAGCTCTGCAGTAGTTTTCTTCTTCTAGAGGACAGGAGGGGTTTTTTTAGGTGGACATACCTGCAAAGCTATGTATCACTGCCCACAAAACTGGCACAGACAGTGTCAGCAAGTGCTGTCTGAGACGTCCCCACCAGACTAGGAGAGAAATCCACTGATCTCATCTTCGCTGATCTTTCTGTCTGACAGTTACTTCTCCTCCTGCTTTGCACAGGCCCTGGGGAACTCACCCTTACTAAAAAATTCAAAAACGTGCATGTAGGACATGCAGCTTTACAATTTTGATGTATTCATAATGTCATGCAAATACTACAGGAGTATGTGAGGTACTAGTCAGAGAGACAGTTTCAGTTAAAACAGCTGACATACATATTTGGATAGACAGATGAACTATACTGGGTGAAAAGTATAATCGTGCTTTTAATATTCATGAACAGTATATGGCTATACAGGTCTTTAGGGACAGAACAATACAGAGCCAGATATGTTCAGAACAGTTGGATGTCACTGGACGAACACATGATGTGATCCCAGGAGCAATGCTTCTCAGGACATTATTTTCTTATAGGGACAATATCCTTGATCTTGAATGACTGCAGGTTTTAAGTGAAGAGTATGTCAGTACTTTCCACTGGAATCATTTGACATGACAACTTTAAAATACACAAAACATATTCTGCTGAAGAAGAAATGCATTAACTATTGGAGCCCAAAAATAAGTACCTCATAAATAAATATCTTGTAGCATCTTATATGAATTAAAAATACACAAACATACATATGCACATGTATATGTAACAGTAGACACAAAGGCATGTAGAAAAATAAATGCATAAACATACGCATATGTATATTTAGATTCCTACACATTATTGACAAGAATTAACTATTCAGAAGGTAGCAGGTTTACTTGTAACAAAAAAGACATTTTATTACTATATTTTGCTTGCTCTTGTTTTACTGCCTTGTCTGCCTCCTTGAAATGTTCCTTCATATTGTGGTAAAAAACTGTCTCACATTGCTTTGCTGCTGATTGGAAAATCGAGTAACAAACCTGTTTGAAAACATGCACAATCTGATCATGTAAGTCATCATAGTGGGAGCTGCAGGTGCTGAGCAAATTAAGAGCTAGTGTAAAGAAGCCTCAGTAGAGATATCTCTGTCTTTAGGTTTTGATATGGTAACTGACACCTGGCTACCAGATCCTGGACATCTGTTTGACAGTTTTGACTTGTAATTATTATGATGAATCCTTAAACAAACAGATCGTAGTAGACAGTGGAAAGTACACTAGGATAAAGTAGAATCTGGTCTGTGACTAGGGCTGATGTGTGTAGGAGGAATCAACATATACTTCTTTATTTTTTAAAACAAACCAGCAGTTTTTTCTGCTCTTCTACCTACTGAAAGCATACAGTACAATGCATTTGGCACTGTCAGTTTAAACCCTGAATTACTTGGTAGAATTACAACCTCAAAGCAAAAGATGTTATTATTGCTTTGACTATGATGTATTTACTGTGGCACATACTTGCAAAATGAAGAGCCTAAAGTAATACTCCTAACACCCTATTCAGACACTCAGACATAAGCAGACTGAAATCAAAGCACCCATTGCTCTCCTTTAATTCAACAGGATTTGTGAGGGTAGGACACGTTAAGAATATAAGGCCGTTTTTACTTTGATTCCTTAATAAACGGACTTAGGATCCTAACTGGAAAGCTGTAAGTTATGTGCATAGCAAAGGGGTTAAGGTGGCACAGGGTTAAGGTGGGAAGGCATCAGAAATCTCTTTGCTCTGTTTCAACCTTCTGAAATTTGATGCCATTCACCAGAGGTCTCCTAAGTGTAAAAGTTTGTCTCCTCTTGTTAAATTGCCACCTGCTCAGGGAAATGCTAATCCATTAAGGTCAAGCAGTTCTGAGAAGGTGCTGCAGTGCCTGGGGCAGCCTCTTGAGTTTCACTTCTAGCAGCTGCAGGAAGATGAAGTCGGGATGGTCCTCGTTACTGAAATTAGACAGATCAGGAAGTAAACAGAGTTTGCCTTTCATCTGATCTGGCTTTGAGATGGGAAAGGTTGGGAAGGGGGGCAGAGCAGAGGGTGAATTCCTCTCCTAATTACTTTATGGGTCAGTTCTCCAGACTTTGTGTCAATGTCAGACATGCATAATCTTTTTTATTTTTAAATGAGAGAAAAGGAAAAAAAAATCTCATGAACTACTGAAGAATTTAGAGTTTACTATCATTTAGTTCTCAATACCATGACTTTCATGGGGATTATTATATTTTCCTTTTGGAATGAGCAGCCAACAGATCTAAGACAGGGGAAGAGCCATACTGTCTGCATAAACTTCTTGCCCCTTTACACAGTGAAACCTTTGCCTTTTGTGTTCATTGCTTGGCTTCTTTTCTCTGAAGTGGATTTGAGGATTATGAAAGACACTGGACAGAAAATACAAGCTGGAGCCATCTTTTTTTCGCACCTGAACTGCTGGGATAGCATCCCTATGAGACCATCTCCTCCCCAGAGATCTGAAGGGACAGACACCAACAACAGAAGAGTCAGATGTCACCTCCAAAGCAAAGGTTTCCCACATAGTCTCCTCTCTTTGCAGCCTGTGCCAGAGACCACCCTGCACAAACCACAGCCCCTCTGGGAGGGCATCATCACCTTGCAGAACTTCCTGATTTGCAGATGGTGACTTCGGAAAAGAGAGCAATAAACCTGAATTATGGAAGATCATTGAGGAGCAGTGCCTAGGTGTGCTCAGCATGAGCTGTAACTCATATCTGCAGTTCAGCTCTGCTCCAGCAAATGAATGAACCAGACTCAATCTTGTTTTGTCTCACTGAGAGCCAGTATTGTCTCGGATCAGCTGGGGCAAAAGCAGACTTTTCAACACCTTTTTTTGGGTAATGTAGGCTGTGATTATATGAATTCCATAGGCACAGGCAGCCTTATTGCTTCAGTCCCCACTTCTCACACACCCGCTTGGAGTCCTATTTTCACAGCGTTTTTAAGAGCTGCTTTAGAGAGCTGTGATAATCCAGGGGATTAGTGAGAGCCAGAGGGGAGCCAGACACATGATGCCCCACAACTGAAACATGCAGATGCTTTGCTTTGATGTGATAAGGCGCAATGAAGCCTTTTAAAACCGAGGTGAGGGAGTGTTTTGCAGAGCACTGCAGCATCCTAACTCTACTAGGGCCTTCAGAAGCCAAGATGCTGTGAAGACAGCTGGTCAACTACTTGATTCAACTAATTTTTTGTGCCCTTGATTCTGCTCAGCCAAAGCTCTCTCCTTCACCTTCCCCCACTCCTCTGCTCTCTCAGTTTAAGGGGCAATGGCAGTGAGCAAGCAAACTGTATCTGACCTCTAGTATCCCCAGTGAGATGGAGAGACACACTCCTTCAGAATCAGTCATGTCTGCCTTGTAGGTAGCCAGGAGGAACCTTTTGACTGGATGAAAATAGGCATGTTCTATAGTCCTCTTTCTTCCTCTGACTTGTAGCAGATGTTTCAGTCTCGCAGAGCCAATGTTTTAATTTGAAACTTTTCTCTTTTCTTCTAAACTAGTCAAGATACTAAAGTGCCTGCCTTTCCCTCTATAAATTCACAGAATGTTTCTCCACCAGAGACAAATTAATGTGGCAACATTTCTTTTTGCATAATTGTTTCTCAGATTATATACAGAAAATCTCCAATGTGCATGCAGAAACAAAAAAGTACATGTTTAATCATTTATCTGTATGACCCTGTATATATATGTACAACTTACTGGGGGACCAGGACATTCACTTGGCAATTTTCTTTCCTGCTAGAAATCTGTATGCACACAGTTGATGTCACTTATGTCATTAGGCTCCAATGAGGATTATATTGTGCTGAGCATTTTATAGAGATCAGAGGAAAAACAATCTCTATGCAAAGCAGTTTCAACCTACATGGTGCAAAATAACTGCATAAGGTGATGGAATAAAACTTTTTTTCTTGTCAGAAGATACATTCTTCTAAGACTATGTTGAAATTAAGAAAGCACAAATATTTAGTAGCACTTGAAGGCAGTGATCCATAAATGATCAGCAATTCTCAGAGTTTGTTTGAATCTCCAAGGACACACATCATCAGGATTCTTTAAGAATATGAGTCGCTGATTACAGTAAGTCTGCAGACCACAAATGCAAAGTTTGTTCTAAAGTGCCATCAAGATACATCCACCAGCCCTGCAGAATAAATTTTTAACTAGAAAATACTACCTTAAGTTAAACAGTGATAAAATACCATTGCAGACACAGGTCCTGAAGCCAGACATCTTTGCTTAGATCTTAGAATCCATACAGATGGAATTCTAAATGAAGTTATTGAAAACTACCTTTCAGGCTCATGACAGCTCTGGACCAGAATGCATTCAGAAGCCATCACATGCTACAGATCTCAGAGTGATGGATAGGATACCAAGAGATACTACTGTCTTCTTTTTTGTGGTACTTTTATACTGTTTTAACTCTTTTTTTTCTCCAACATTTCATACTTCTATTTCTCTCATCTCAGGGTGAGAGTCCTAACAGGTAAGATAGAGACTTCTGTGGAGTAATTTCTTGTGTGTGTAAGTAATTACTGGGGGTTTTGTTTCATTCTGCATTGTTGTGAAAACAGGTCTTGAAATCTCAAAATTTGTCATTAAATAGAAATTTTTGAGGTTTTGGTCAGCCTAACTTTTCTCCACCATCTGCTTGGCAAACCATCTTGTCTTTTGGTTGCAGTTGGAAGGGGTCTATAAGATTAGTATAAATGCTGCTGGAGAATAAACACTTTATTGGAATGTTTATGTTACTCCATCAGACAAGGACACTCTTGCTAATTAGACCCTATTCCTCCACTGCTGGTTTCAGTTAAGAAGAAATGAAGGCAGTACACAGTTGGGATTTTTGTCATTGTGATTAAACACATTGTTATTTAAATGCAATCTAGAGGAGATACATCATTCAGTATACCTCTAGGTATAGTTCTTTCCTTGGTGCAAGTGTTTCCCTCTTGTTATCTTCGCACAGTCCTAAAATGAGTATTTAGTCAAAAAGGCTAACTGAATTCTAAAAGACCTTCCAGTCAGGGCCAGACACAATATGAATATTTTAAAAAATAATGACAATAAACCACCAAACTAACCAGATGCATTGTTGGAATAGATCAGTTATTGTAAATAAACTGCTCCTGACATGAGCTGAAATCTGTAAAAACGATGTTTCATAATAGCTTCACATCAGCAAATCTTCAAGATGCTCTTTTTAATCTGCAATATCTTGGTTTCAAACTCCCTGCAGAATAAGGGATTATTTCCCATTTTAATGTTCCAAAGGTACAGTACCATATATTCTTTCAAGAGTCACTTGACAAAAAGAATAGAAGATGTTAGCCCCTTTATGAAGTGGAAAGCTTTAAAAAGCTCTTATTATTATTCTGCAAAATGCAAACACAGCTCAGGAGGGGTCTCTGTTAGGAAGCGATTTGCATGTCTTGGAATGATTTAAAACTGACGAAGAAGACAACTTGAGTGACTTCTTACCCACTGTGGACCTCGAAGGCTTAGGCAGAAAAGGAAGTTAAATATTGAAATTATTTTTCTATTGAAAGACACAAAAGCTGATCTGATATTTAGGCCTTCTGTTCCTGCTTCTGGGCTTTTGTCACTTTATCATCTGTGACCTTGACACAGGGAATCACTCATCTCCATTTTATCAACAGGCAGTGGCTCACAGTCTCTTGCTGATATTGACAGCACATGGTGCTGCTTAAAAAATTGTACTGTCTCACTTCTCAAGAAGTTAGTTATTTTTAAAGATTGTTTTATCTACTGTCAACATTAAGATTTTCTTTACAATAAATTCCATATAGCTCTAGGACAGCAAGCTAGATTCCATGACAGAGTCATGGGAAAGTAGATAGATAGTGTGGGTTTGGGCAACTGACTCTGAGAATTCAGTGTGTGTTAGGATATTATATAGAACAGAAGACTTTCCTGAACTGAAGAAATGGTAAATGAGAATCAAAGGTAAATAACAACAAAGAATGCATTTAGAAGACTTGCTTTCCTTATAGAAGATCAACATACCAACAGCTAAAGCCACAATTTTAGGTAAAATTTACTGCATACCAAAGATAAGATAATCTTTTACAGAGAAGCCAGTAAGAAATGCTACAAAAATATGTGGAGGATCAACAAGTCCTTTGATAATTAGATCTGACTCAGTACTATGCACACATGCAAGGTGATAACTCAGAGGTCTTAGCAAGAATTCCTACTATTTGTTATATAACAAAATTTGATGGAAATGAAACAAAATTTCTAGCATATGATGCTTCTCTAGAAGATAGAGTTTCTGCCTGTGCAGTCTGTGAAGTCAACACATGCTTCACCATTGACTTGATATGAACAGAATAAAGATATTGAGGACAGAGAAAAAACAAAATGTGAGCTTGACCTGTCACACAAATGCCAGAGAAATGACTCATCTAAATTATCACACAAAGAGCTCCAAAGGAGCCCCAAACATCAGTTTGTTTTCCTGGATGCAGTTACTTTCATGACGGATGGAGCCATAGATTGCCCTAAACTAAAAGCACACATGAAGAGGATGCTATAAGGGCCAGCCAGCCATGGCCACACCATGTTCCAGTTTGGTCTCCTTTGGGCCTGCCACACCCAGCCTGGATCTCTGTCCATCAGCCACAGTGTCTGGCCCCATTGAAGTCCACATCAAGGATGCCCCTGACTACCACAGGGGCCGTGTTTCATGCAGTCACGGTTGTCTACACAAAATGGAATGGCTTTAAAAACTGTCTCTTCCACTCTTCCACTTCCTGTCTTGTACAGCGGTGCATATTGGGGTAAACTGGGACTGATGGGAGTCAGTGGAATATTTTCCAGTACACCCTTTTTGTTGGAGTTGCCTTCTTCTGGCAGCTGTTCCCAGAGATGCAGAGGAAACCGTATTTCATCCAGGAACTTTGTAGCACTGTAGTTAACAGCCAAAATAAAGGAGTCTATAATTGGTAGGCTGACAGTGATTGCAAAGGGATGAGATATTACTGCTTCTGCTTATTTGAGAGTGAAGCCTTATTTTAGCAAGGTGATTAATTTCCTTGCAATTTGGAAGATAATTTTCAGTTATTCTTGTCTTTGGTGAAATGCTAAATAAAAGCATAGCAGCCATACCACAGTGGTCTTCTGAGCTTGATTCCTCCCTTCTAGGGACTACAGCAAACAAAATTAGTAAGTAATAATCGTAGCAATCAGTGGTTCCTCTTAAAAAATTGAATCCTCAGAAAAGCAAATAAGAAAGGCATTCTGAAGTTTATGACCACAGTGTCAGGTGAGAAGAGATAATACAGGGAAAATTCAACATAAAAAAAGTTTAACTTTTCAGATGGACCAGGATGTTGTCTCCAGCTTCACTGACTAAGTCTCTTGAATTGTGTATCTAGAAATTTGGTGGCCAGCCACGATTGGGTAAATGAGAATAAAAGCAGTCTCTTCTTGGCAGCAAGAATACAATAATACCTCTACACTCATTTTTCCTCCTTATGCTGGGCTTCTTGCTCATATCTGATTCATGCTGAAAGAGTAAGGATGCGCACTAAGATCAGAAAGCAGCACGCAGAAGCAAGAATGTTTCTTTTGCAGAGGAATGGCACTGCATTTAATGAATGTCCTCAGCTTCAGTGCATTCAAAAGCATTTCATAATGAAGCCCATTGTTTAATCTTCTCTCCTCTCATAGTTAATAATATTCTAATTATAATAATTATTATTTCTTAGCATTTACATAACACTATATATCTTCAAAGCATTCTCTAGCTATGAATCACACTGCTCACAAGTTAAGTTATAGAACTAGCCAGGATTTCCCTTCTAATTTTTTGAAAGGAAAACAGTTTTTTAAAATCCTGATGTTATGATGTGGAGCGGTATAGTTAGCTCATATTTGAACCTGAATATCTGGAACTTTCGATCTGACAAAGTAGCCTACTTCCTTTGGGAAAAGGTAAGGACCACAACGTGTCCATCTATGTCATTCAAACAAGCTCAAAGGAATACTGAACTGGGCCCAAAAGGGATAGGTAGATTTGATCCAACACACTGAAATAGAGCATTTAGTTGATTATTTTTAAAAACACCTTCACAATTGCGAAAAAAAAAAAAAAAAAGCCAGAATAAAAAAGACTAGCACGGAGAGGCATTTTCAATATTGTAATTTAGAACACATAAATTTTGAAATAATGAATTTCCTTCAAGATGAATGTTCAAGTTTTCATCAGCTCTACTGAGTCCAAAACTGTGACTCACCTCTAACCAGTTCCTGTGTGAGCCAGGGTCTCAGAAAGCAAAGGGGAAAATCACTGTCTGCAGCTGAAGAAAGAGAACAAGAAAGAGGAAATTATATTCTTAAATAGGAAAAGGAAAATGCTGATATTTGAGTGCTCAAACTTCGGATGCATATAAGTACCTTGCCAGCACAGGAGCACAAGACTCTTCACTCGTCCTTGGTCACCAGTGGTCACAGAGGGAGAAGGAGGTTTGTTGGTGGTCTCTGTCCAAGATGCGTGACTGACACAGGTGGGTCGAATCTTCCCAAGCATGTCTGTTTCACATCATTGAGTGCTGAAGAAGTTATTTTTTTAGGTCAGAGCTCTGAGGAGGCTCTAGATAGACAAAATTAATCCCTTGTGGATGAGGAAAAGCAGCTTGTATGGCTTTACTGTTAAAGAAACTTGTGTATTGACCAAAAAACCAAAGTCTAAATTTGCGCTACCTCTGTCATCTGCACAGAAAACCATGACTTTTCACCTTCTGATGGCCTCTCTGAGAGGCACACAAGCTTGGGTTTGGCCCATAGATGATATTAAACCATTATGTTCAACAATAAACCAGATAATCTGCGAAGAAAATAAGCACTGCTGCATTTAACTTCATAAGAGATGGTAACTCCTGGACTATGTATATTAATGAGTTTTGAATGAGTGACGTTTGATAAAATATTCACCATCTCTTCAACTTTCTTTCATTTCTTTTCTTGCTGGAGCCCTTTCATATTTGAAAATTAATTATACACACCATATTTAACCAGGGTGAAAATGAGACTTACATGGAACCTTTCCAGCTCTTCATTACATATTTAATTGTTAAAATAATCAAGCTATCCATCACACATTCTGCCACCCAGTCGTCTGTCACCTTGGTATCAGTCAAAAAGATCATAGAAAGAGAAGTGTAGAAACAGAAATTTCCCATTTCTTGAGCTGGATAGTTTTGCTGCTGAGAGGAATGGTCTTGGCATGGCATATCTATATTGTGTTTGCAAAAATAACAAATGGCATCTTCATGGCATCTTCTGTGCTTTGGATTTCCTCCCATTAAGCCCTAAAAGCTATCTCCATGTTATAGGAAAGTTCTTTAGCACAGAAGTAATTCAAATTCCTGTGTTCTCTCATTGATTATAGAGCCTGGCTAAAAACTCTTGCATTTAATAATAGTCACATGCTTTGTGATGCTTTTCATCAAAAACTTGTCCATGCACTTCACTAAAATGCTAGGTAACACAGACCTTGCTTCATGGATGGTGAAATAGAAACTCTAGAACAGCATCAGGCTACAGCAGTAATCCATCAAACATAACAAGGCATTTTGTGGAGCCAAGTTCTTTGTCCCAGAAAACCACAAGGAAAATACAGGAAGAAGGATGAAGCCTCCAGCTCCTGAGTTTCACCACAGTGCTTTTTTCACTGAGCTTTCCACATACCAAGAGCTGTATGAAGTCTGCTGGGATGTTTCATTTGAATATGGGGCTCAATGCTGCAGGAGCAGAAGCCCTTATGATGCCATGAATGCACAATATTTGAAAGATGTAAAGAATTAAAATTAATGAATTTTCAGTGTTTTTTAGAAAGTAGAGGAGTAAAGGTGGGAAAAGGAACAAAGTTGTTTTACTTACATGGATGTCATTCCCTGACTATCTCACATGCTAAATGTTCATAATGTCACCAGGAAAAGAATATTGCACACAATATTTTTTAAATAGAGGTATATTTCAGTAGTCATAAAAATATAACCTGGTTTCAATTCACAAAGGAGCATAGATGAGGTGGAAGTTTTAACTTTTCATATTTTACTGGAATTTTATTTCACTGTGTTCTATGCTAGAGACAAAAGGATCAAAAGGAATATCTAATTCTTACAGTCAATCCCACAGAGGTGAGATTTTCAAAGGCATTTTAGTGGGAACAGAGTAGCCCAGTTAGTTTATTTAAGCCCAGCCTCAATATGTATTTCTCTATAAATAAAGTATGATTTCAATTTAATATCCAATTTTACATAACAAAGAGTAAGCTTATAACTAGACAGGTCTAATGGAGCTCAGCAAAACTGTAGCTTTAAATGACTATTATCTAATTCTTTAGCAGTCCCTTGCAGTAACTGTGCATTGCCCTATGGTCTAAAGGGAAAATAAGCTTTCTCTTATTTCATACACAAAGGTAGAACAAACACTATTAAAATCTAACTGGAGAGCTTTCTACAGAGTATTAAATAAATCTTGGCTCAGGCAGGCTGTGATGTATTGTGAAGGTCACAGCTGATATGAACAGTGAAGTAGCTACTTGCAGGGAAATAATGCATTTGGATAAGGAAGTTGCGCCTATCAAATAGGGATATGAGCTGGAAAAACAACAATAAAAAAAAACCACCAAAAAACCAAAGCAAATCAAAAAACCCACAGAAGATGCAAGAATCACAAAACAAAAGACACCAACACCAGCCATAGCTTGAAAAGTATCAAGGACAGAACCAGTGAAGCGAATGATCTATCTTATAAATTAGACTTCAACTAGTGTAAAAGCAGCCAAAGTGAGGGCCCAATTGTTTTTGTAGCCTGTCGGAAATAATTTCAAACCTGACAGGATACCATGGCTCGTAGTGTGATCTCACAGATTTCAGTGGTCATGCTGAGAGATAAGCAGAGAAGCACAGTAAAAACCCTGATAGCAAAAGCACTGCTGCCAGCTTTGCTGTACTAAAAAATTATCATTCACTCCAAACAGCAGATCAGGCAAGTGCTGAATGACTTCCCTTTCCTTCTCTCCCTCCTCCTCTGCCTTTCTCCCTGCTACCACCCTCTTTCTTCCCCTTTCCACTCCCTGGGAGGACATGAAATGTTGTGTTTTATAGTATCAAAACCAGCTGTTATATCCAGTAACAACAAGCATCAAAAGAATTACACTGTCATCAAACTATCTTATGATATCATTAGTGTCCTAAATTAAAGCAAGATGATTGCCCCAGCAGAGAGCAATCAACCATACATAGATACTAATGCTGCAGGTAGGTTCCACTGGAGGAGAAGGTGCCGTGCCCTTGCTCTCTAGTTATGTTGGAAATCAAGTGAAAACCCATTTTTTCAGCTACAGATGGCAACAGGCAGAGCCACACACTCTGTGTGCCTCTCTGAGATGGGGTGCCTGTGCCAGCTCCTCAGGTTCCTGGCTGCTTGGCCCAGCAGGGCTCTGCAGCCTGCCACACTCAGGTGGGAGAAGGGCAGGTCTTGTCAGCCCTGCAAGATCATACAATTCCTGCCTGGAACAGCATGGAGCAGCAGGCACCAAGGGAAGCCCATGGGAAGTTGTGACATCTCTTCTGCTGTTAAAACCCTGGGGCTTCCTCAAGCAGGGCAACAAGAGGGACTGGTGGATGAAGGGATGGGGGCAGAGGCACCTGCTTTAGCTTGCAGGGCCCTTGGGTGAAGGATGCTATTGACTACTTAACCCACAAACCTCTACCCATAAATTTCCACTTCTGGCTATTACCGTCTTTCTGGAAGCTGCAGTGTTGGCCTGCAGAATGGGAATGCCTCTGTTTTCTGGGTCTGGAAAGATTTATTCCCTCTGACTTATAACCTCATATACTTGGACTAGTATCATTACTATTTGCATTTGTGTGATACTATGAGGCCCTGTCCAAAATGTATTCCCTGGAGATTAATATTTTCCTGGCAGAAATACTTACTAATTCCACTAAAGGTACAGTTTAAATCCATTTAATTTATGTGCACAATCTTCAAGCTGGTGGGGAGGAAAGAGAGCCCCCGAGAAAAACAGTAAGCAGGGATTGCAGGGAACTGAATTCAGTTCTTAGTGTTGATGCAGTTTCATCTGTCAACAAATTACTTCATTAGCCTGTACTCACTGTCCCAAGTGGAAAACAGAGATATTTTCTTTGATCAACATATCCAATTCTAAAGTAGCTGTTCAGGACAATAGTCATTTAACAAATGCTTTCATTTCTAGAGTCTATCACAATTTGAGTCCAATAGCAATTTGGCTGTCTAGCTGCAGTGCTGTAAACAACAACTGTGCTGGTGGGGCTCATGTGCAAATAGAAGATGGGGTACAATTCCATTTACCTTTTTCTCAGTAAAGATGCTCCGCTGAAGCTTTCTTGCTTCACTCCAGGTCCTCAGCACTATCTCCTCAGTTCAGTATCCACCAATTTAGTGATCTGATCCAGGTTAAATGCCCATGACTTTTTTTTTTCCCCACCCAATTGATCCTACAAACATTTGTACTAATACAGCTAAAGGGTTGGAAGATAAAGAACAGGAAAAAGGGAATTATTTTCCTTCCAAAATTTTACATTGCTATTGAGAAAGGTACTTGGCAATGTACTCCTGTAGAGAGGCAAAGGCAATACCATCTTTGTTTTACAGTCAGGGCATGATGAAATCACAAAATATTAATTGCTTTGCCCCAGGTCACACAGGAATCTATTGCAGGGCCAGAAATTGGACATAGATCTCCCATATCTCAGATCAGTGTCTTAATCATGAAATAACCACCAGAAAGTTGAATAGTTAGGTTATCAGTGGAAATAGAAGGGGGGCTTATTGCTATGGTCTATAAAGAGAGAAATGTCAACAATGCATTTCTTGTTCCTGGAAATCTTTAAGTTAACTTGTATTCTGATCATGGGTAAAATGACACTGTGGTTCCCTGTTTATTCTCTCTCAGTTATTTTCATATGAAATTTGCAGAGTTCACAGTCTAAAGGAAGATGCTTGCACAATGCAAACTCAATTGAGGACTGAAAAATCATACTCCAATTTTCACTCTTACATCATCAGTAGCCAGGAAGAGTTTTCAAAAATATTCCAGAAGTCAAAGGTCCAGGAAAAGAGATATCTGTTTAATTTCTCTTAATCCTGATGGTGGCAGAATTCCGTCCAAAATTTGGAGGCCTAATTCCTTTCAAACTTACCCTGAAATAAAAGAGAAAAATCTTCCAGTCTAATTCAAGCTATGTAATTTCTAAGACAGATTTGCCTTCTAGAATATGTAAATATTAATACTGATAATAGAATAATAATATTCCTTCACCCCTGATTTCAAGCAATTATTTAGTTTTATTAATCTAAACAGAGCAAGAAGGATTTCACTTGCCCATTTCACTTTCTCTTTTTGTGATGCACCCTTGTGATTGCAAACTTTCATTAACTTGCACTCTGCTGTCCTGCAGGTGCCAGACAGGCCACAGAACTGCTCTGCTCCAACACAGGTGTGAGGCAAAGCGTGAGCTTTTTGGACACTTCTCTCCCAAAACAGTTGCAGGAAGCAACTCTCTGGCATCCACCATCACTCACCACACTCAGGCCATTATTCCATTTCTGCTGGAGCAAAGGGCCTTTTCACCTAAGGGCAGAAGCAAAGGGGTGTTCCAGGAACAGGGCTTCTGGCAATGAAACACTTGGTCAAGCACAGATTTAGCTGATCCAGCACTGGCAGGCCTCCAGTCCCATCAGGAAAGAAAATGCTCATGTGGGAAAAAACCCTTTCCCTTTTTCAGATTTTAAAATAAATGCCCAGGAATTGTGCCTTAGACTCACACTGGCCCAAAATTTCATCCAGCTACAAAGTAACTCCAGCCACTTACTACATCCTTTGTTTTCTCCTTCAAATATTTCATAGATGTATGTATTGATCTGCTCTCTCTTCCATGTAATGTAGAAAAAAATGAATGCATGTCTCAAAATACTGTCTGGGACTTTTTGGGAGTATCAAAAGGCAAACATTCTTTTGAGCATCTACATCCAAGACAAAGCTGACATTTTAGTTTATCATCCACCCAGTGGTCTTGTGTTTGCACAAACAGGCAGCACAGAGAGACAAATCCTTCCTTATCTCTAGGAACTATGTGCAGCTCACATCCCACAGAGGGCCCACATTGAAAGGCTCCATATATATGGCCTGAATTCACTACAGGTAAGTGTTTCTAATATAGTGCTTCTGCCTCCCTATTACTTCCCTATTACTACGTGGCTTTCCCTTTCCTTCCACCCATTTTGAAAGAGTTCTCAATGGCTTTTGTGAAATAAATATTAAGAGAGCATGATGACAACAAAGGTTGGTAAGGCATAATAAAATTTAAAAACTGTAATAATACAGTAGGACTATTGCAGTAGTGTAGTATCTTTCAACAAATGTTGTAGAAGAAAGCATTAATTAAGCTTCAATCATTTAACCTTTGAGGTAGGTAATATTACTGTACACACTTCACTAATGAGTAAACAAAGGCCTTGGCATGTTACCAGCCTGGTCTGAAGTTACCCAGCAAGTTAGAAGAAAGGGAAGAGAAGTAATGAAATTAAGAGCAGCAGAAAGTATTTCTAGCATGACATTGTGCAAATTCTCTTCCCTGATTCCAGCAGCTAGCACCATTGTATTTCCCAAATTTTGGTGGTTTTATACATATAACCCATGGGTTAACCATCTTTCTGCCATGATGTACGAGTTGCACTCTTTTCTGTGGGTATTACTCTAGATTTGCCCTTTTCTTCTTTCACCCACTGACTCCCTTCTTCCTTCTCTGCTTTGTCTTCCTCTCTTCCTTGCTTCCAAGCTGGCATCCAAGGCTGCAGAGGTTAGAGGAGTAATTTTCAAGTGAGGATACCTTTGCAGAGGTGCACATTTCCAAAGGGTTCATTTAAAGCCTGAAAATATGGCAACAGATCAGTCAGCTTTCCTTTAGGAAGTTCCTAACTGCAGCATCATCTATGGGGGGGAAATGTCTGTATGCAATTTACTTGCTCAATCTGCAGTCACCTCTTGGGATCAAGACACATTCAAGGAAGTCACCCCCCGGGAAGAGAAGAAAGCAAATGTTCATTCCCCAAAAGATCACCTTCATGTAAAATTTCCTCAATGCCTTCCTGGAGAAAACAGAAGAATAGCAAAGTAAGGATGGACAACTCTGTCTACAGTGGAAAGAAAATCAACCATCTTATTGTTACAGACTGGACTTTTCAGGATGAAATGTAAGCCTCTTTCTGAGTCTTGGAGTGGCTGCAGGGAGCTGTGGAGTAAGGGAGTAGGACAGACAAGCTTTCTTCCCAGTGCATACTTATTTGTATTTGTGAGCAAAATGCTGCAGTATTACATGAGCAGATAATGTGCCTCGGAGATGCAAAATCAGTTAGCTGGGCACATCCTACAGAACTCTGCAAAACAGAAATGCTTGCAGAAGTATTAAAGGAGGTAGGTAATGAATGAAAACTGTCAAGGATCTGCCCCAAAGTTATTTTAAACCTTCCTTTTTTGTCTAATCTTTGCCCTAGCCAGTGATGTTTCCTTCCCTCCTCTTTTTGATTCAATAGCCATGACAGAAGTCCGCAGCTCCCCCTCTCTCCCATTTATTCTAAGACATAATGTAGTAATTATACTTACATTTTTAAAGGTAGACATTTCTCCATAGGCCCTATCAACCTGTGGCCTCACGATTATAATTACTTGATCTACAGACTGTTAATTTTTTATCTTTCATAGGAATAAAATAGCACAGGAATAGGACACAAGGAAACGCAGAGAAGTTGCAGGCAGATACAAGTTAATGTTCTCTAATGACTACAGTATATGACAGGAAATATAAATATCAGAGGCATCAGAAAGTATATGATTTTACTTATTTTTTTCCTAATTTCCTATTTGTCAACATGTCAACAGACTCAGTGAAATGGATTAAATTTCTAGGTGGCTTCCTGGATTATAAGCAGCAAGAAAAGCATCCAAGTAGGTTTCTGTTTATTACTTTTCCAATTAGATTTGCATGGCATTGATGCTTGCTCTCAGGAGTCTATTTGCAGTATTGGGAAAGGGTGTGAGTGAAATGAGGCCAAATCCACGACAAGTTTCTACTTAGCCTAGTTTTCCCTCAGTTACTTATGACATTTCTGTTTTTCCAGCCTGTAAACAAGATGAAAACCAGGAAAAGCAAGAGTTGGTAATAACAGTGCTTACTCTGGCTGGAAAAAACTGGTCCAAAGCCTGGCTTTGATTACATGTAGTAATCAAGCTGTGTTCATAATTACTTGACTTAATGTCTCAGGAAATGTTAATCTGCACATGGAAATCTTGGTTCTAGAGACTGTGTGATGCACTAACATCGGGTAAGAAGTACTTCATGCTTCTTTTTCTTCTGTTGTAGTTTCATGTTGGAGGAGGGCTAACAGATGTAATGGAAAAGCTGGTTAGTAAATGAACATTTTTATCTTCTAGGCCAGAATGGTAACAGTACTAAACAAAACACCACAAACAAAACCTATTAGCGAGTCAAAGAAGCTGGGTGTAACTTATATGGGAGGGTTTGGTTTTTTCCACTGGTCTTAAAGTACACTAGCCTGACAGCATGTCTTCTAATATACTTCTCAGTTTAGTGAACTAGAAAAATACTTTGCTGAGGATATCACAATGTAGTAAAAGTACCCTGATATCAGGGTAGATCCCAATGGTGTCTGTTTAGGGCAAACTGCAAGTTTTCAAATACCGTTTCCTCAACATCTCTTAAAGAAAGACGTACATTAGTTGTCAGGACTCTTAACTGTGCCACCATGAATTACACAATTGCACATTGCATTCAAATATACAATAAAACTGCTTCAGGACTATACTATTGGGAGTGGGAGGTGTGGGGAGACTAAAGGAGTTCAAGGGATTTGTGTTTTGTTTTTGTGGTAGGTAGGTATTGTGGCATTCTCCCAGTACCCGTCAAGAGTTTGATTGCATTTCACTAAGTTATTTTCATTTGATGGCAAATACCAGTTTCTTTATGTCCTCTGTGAGTGTCTTTCCTCCTTACAACTGTTCTGCTTCCCATTACAGCCAGTTAAACACACAAAGAGCTTGGAGAGGGAGTGGGGCAGAAGATTGAGGAAAAATCATAGTTGTTCTGCAGCACAGGTGAAGAAGTGCTTAAGATTATATTTAGGTTTAACAGAACAGCAAAAGCATGAGTAAAATCTGGCAGTCTGGAGAATGAGCCAAATAAATTTTTTGTGATTATTTTGACATGTACTTGAATGCTAGTTTTCAAGCATTTCAGAAACTTAGGTGCTATTTCATCTTGTCAGCAAAACTTAACATGTTTCTATAGATCAGAATTATTTTCAACTGTTTGACATAGGTATGGATTTTCTACTGAGAACTCTGGTATTTATTAATTGTCAATACATCCTAGGTCTGCATTTGCCTTTTCCATGGGATCAGCCTGATGGGTCTCAGCCATCGATGTGCTTGACTGACTGCACACCCAATTCTTTCCCTACTATTATTTCCAGGAAAGAAGGTCTAACAAAAAGCACATGAAACTGTTGTTGCTTCATGGGTAAGTGAGCAAGCACTTCATGCTACTGCTCATGTCTTGCATAGCATTCTTCCTCCTTTGATTAAGACTCCCATCCATGTATGCAAGGTATCTCCACAGCCAAGGTTTCCCAAGGTTAAGAAAACCTCAACAAATTTCATTAGCACTCTCTTGCTTTATATGACATGGTCAATCATGCAAGTATTAGGTAAAACCTGTCATAAGACTGAGCCTGCAGGAACCTGTAACTTCAATACCTACTCTTTCAGCACAAAATACTGTCATATGCCCTTTAACCTGTTCTGCCCCACATCAAAGCTCTTGACCAAATCCTCCCTTTATGTCTTGGTAAATTTCCACCCCTCTAGTACCAGTGCTTCACACAAGTCCAGTCAGCCAAAATCTTCTGCATTTCATTTGTCTAAGAAAATCCTACCAAGCAGTAGTATCAATTGAGAGAGGTACCACTCTACATTGATGACCCTGTGCTGCGTTCTTCTCCCCTTTCAGTCATTTGTTTCAACACTTTAAAATTATTTTCTCTGAAAACACATTCCAGTAACTTTTGTACTCAAAAGTCCTAGACCGGTAGTTACCCAGATTTTTATTTTAAAACCTTGAATAAAATTAACATATCATACCAACTAGTTTTTAAAATTAAGATTTTAAAGAGTAAACAGTATTTTTCAGATAATGTTTTTGGAAATAAGCAGCATGGAAAATAGTTTCCCATGGGTGTCTATAGTGGCTCATAAAATTTTACTCAGTTATCAGAGCATGTTATAATTTAAACTGATCCAAATCATACTGTTCATGGTAGAACCTCCCCCATATGTGTTGTAGGTGAGCAGCATTATCACACACAGAGGAAGTTTGACATGACTAAAAATATGGTGATCCTTAGATTTAAAAAGTAAATAAAAAGAAGATACCTGGCTCAGATCTCTCCAAATCCTTTTTTCTTTATAGCTAGCAATATAAAAACAAATAAACAAACATATCAGCCCATCTCAGAGGTAAACCATGCATAGAACTTCGTCCCCACATATTTCTGCCTAGAAAATATCTCTGCATTTATTTGCTGAATGCAAAATGCTGACTGGCACAGCAACCATAGAGTGACTAATATATCACTGTAATCAAGGACAGCTGGTTTTCTTGTGGAGTTACCAAATTCTCTTCAGGAGCCCTAGCTTCTAATTATCTCTAACTAGGAGCAGCCTCCACCTTGCTTTCCCTCCCCAGCAATACAAGAGACCGTGGTGCAGCACCCCCAGCCTCCAACTCCTGCTCCCACACCACGGGAGAAAATGTATTAAACATACAATGCATGTTCTAATAAGTGGAGCCAACGAGAGCTAAAGAGCTTGCAGCTGCTGGTACCACCTGTGTCCCCTCGCTTCCAGCCAGAACAATCTCCTCTCTGCAGTCCCTAGTTGTGGCGAGAGATAAAAGAGGCAGAAAGTGAGAGTGACACGTCTGGCTTGTGTCCTGCTCTCGTCATGAAGGAGCCAGTGGATCTGGAAGGCTTGCTTGCTCCCTCTGTGAATGTGGATGATTGGGCCTCTTTCCCCCACAAGCAAGCAAACACAAGGTGGCTATGTATGAATTTCCTACTTATTCCTCTGTGGAGTGTGCCCCACATGCCTGTTGCCATAGTTCACGAAAGTGCAATTTCATTAGTCATCCCTGTTGGCTGTCCTGAGTCATGAGGATTGCTGTGAGATGGTAAACTTGGCTTGAGCAGGGAACAGACCTGGTGGGTAAATGTGGCTTTGGCAGACTGAATGGAAATCCATCCTGAGATCCATTTTTTTTAAGAGACATTTTTATAAAGGCTGTTGACAGAGAGCTGGGGCATTTTTTTAACCCTCCTCTTTTTTTAATATTCTGTTTCTTTTTCCCTTGCCTGACAGAGTAGTGATATGGATGCCTTTCAAAGTTTGGAATTATCTGTTGGCTACTTCACTGCCTCAGGACAACTGGCATCCATTCAGGGATCAGAAAGACCATCAGTTGTTTGGATCTTTTTCCTTTCACATGGAGTTTTGTTTTGCTTTTTCCCTTTCCATGTATTTCATTTCTGAGTTGGCTGTTTTGAATCAATGCCCATCTTGGGCCAGATTGTGCCATTAAAGCACTGGCCAGTATTGTAGCCTGGATAGAAAGCAGGGTTGGCAGAAATAGGCACTCACATAGATTCACACTAGATTATTACCAGTATTAGTTATCAACAATGAGAACTGAACCTTTACATAATTTCTACTGTAATTTCTATTTCTCAAACTAGACTCTCCTTTCTTCAAAACACCATCTGCAGTTTATCCACTCCTTTTAGATACCCTCTCTTAGCTGACATTCTAAGCCTGAGTGCTGGAGAAAATTCCCTCAGTCAAGTTTTATGAGCAACACCTGTACTCCTACAGTCTTTCCCTTCTTGTTTCTCAAATCCAGAGGCCTTATTCCTTCCATTCCCTTGCATCACATCAGGATATTACTGCCAGACAGGATGTGACAGGCACAATAGAACATCTCTCTTTCTGGTCCAACATGGACTTGGCTCCTTCTGTTTCAATTTAACATAAACTAATGACCCAAACTGCAAAGATATTTTAGCTTTGTAGTATAAAATCTAGGCTCTTGGAGCTATCAGAAAGCTTTGGTTACAACATCATTACATCCTGTAGACATATCTTCTCTCCCACATAGAAATAATGTTCACAAACATTTTGAGGATTCCTTGTGCTTGCCCAGAATTTTTGAATCCACCACAGCATTGGCAAGGAGGCTTTTCCCAGAGTTTTTTCCTCTAGCTAGGACAACTCTGAGTGTGAATGTATTTCTCCCACAATTTAGAAAGGAAACATTTGGATGTGGGGCTGTGATGCCTGTTCCAGTCATTGCAGCAGTTGTAATTCGTAATACCCACATCAATTTATCTAGCACAAGCAGTGCAGCAGATGAGAAAACTTTCTTTGCTTCTCTGAATTGTCTCACAGAAGAGCTCTCCCTCCTCACTGACTACACAGATTGCCTGGGACTCCTCAGCAGCTAACATAGCAGGTGCCTGAGGTTGGTGGTATGAATATCCAGCTGTGCCACTGCCTATTTACTGCTCCGTGTGTCGTTTGTTTCACAGTCACTGTTACATGCTTTGTTCTCCTCTGTGAAATTCTCTGTAAATCCTTAGATGCTGTGAGAAAAGATTTTTGCATTTAACAGCCTGATTGATTACGACTGGTCTTGGAACAGAGGGAGCACAAGGAGTACATTGAACACTTTAGGGGACAATGTGATTTGATATTCCTGCTAGTAAATACATCAAGCAGAAAGTGAAGCAGTCTGCTCTGTGTCTACACCATTAGTTCTGATAGTAAAGAGGGAGTAAGAAAGTTGACCCTCCAGCTTTCTGTGTTGTCCCATGGCAGCTCCCAGCATTTGATTTTGTATTTGTACTGTAGCTCATTCCTTTCAATCATTGCAACACTGGCATTAGACCAATTCATTTCTCTTGGCCTGCTTCTTGCTTATCCTCTCTATGCACTGATGGTCCAGTCCTATAATGTGACAGATGCTGTCCTGAAACAGATAGAAATTGAATTGTATTGCCCTGCACCTTCCAGGAATGAAGCAAAAGACAGCCCAGACTTTTCAAATTGTTACTAAAGTATTACTTGTCTTTTTTTTTTTTTTTTTTTTTTAATTATTACTCTTTTTCAGACACTGGACACATACAGTTAAAAGTATGTGGCAACTGGTACTGTGAGTCTACCAGAAAGTGTTTATTTTCTTTAGGAACAATTGACTCTTTAATTGTGTTCCTCCCCTCCTTTTACAAACACACTATTTATACAAACCACTAAGGGAGGCAGATATCCATCCATGCATCCATGCATCCATCCACATTTCTGCACAAACACAGTTTGCCTGTTTAAATTCAGATGTGTTTATGAGTGTATGAGAGAGAAAATATTAATGTACAAAGTTGGGTGTAACTCAACAAACCATTTTACTACTTTGAAAATGTGATGCAGTATTTAAAATACTGTTGACATGCTGACATGCTAAATTCAGAAATGTTTAAAAGCATTTAACATTTCAAATATATCTTTATTCCCCTTACTTAGCATATAAAATTATAGATTCAAAACTTAAATTAAATATGTTCACATGGTCATCTCCTGTGTTTGGGGGGTTTAGAATAGTTGTTCTTACAGTGGGCTGCAGGAAAATTATTTTTCAAGATCTCTGTTGTGTTCAGCTTTACCAAGAAGTGGCAATAATTGTTATTAGTTACTCACTAGGCAGTGTTTGGGCAGAACTGTTAGTGTTATTTTCAAATCACTCTAGTTTAATTATTTTTCATTGTAATAATGTTAATATTGGCATTCTATGGAAGCGATACCTTGATGGTTTATTTGTGAAAGATTCAGGTCATCTCTTCTTCTTGTGTGTGTATGAATGTCTTTTAGTCTTCCCCTGGTTCCAGATTTTTATTATAATCTGTACTGTGTGTGCAGAAATAGCCAAGTTAATGAGGTCTCATTTTAACTTCTTATGCTTCAGCTAGTCCTTTGTCACAGGAAGGAGGGACCTAGGGAGCTACTGTTTGTGAAAGCTTCAATCATGGATCCAGATAACTATGCTTCAAGAGCCACTCTGGGATAGCAGTAGATGTGTGGAGCAAAATTCTACCCCACATGCAGGTAATTACAATTGTAGTGTAGTGAAAACACCAATCATTACTGCTTCTCAGCCAGTGTTTTCCTCTCCTCTTCACATGGATTCTCTTAGAATAGAAGAATTTGACGGAATCTTCTGCACGAGATTGTCTGTTTTCCACGTAAGTCAGCTGCAGAAACACAGCCATCAAGCTGATTTTAATCTTATGCTTTGTATGTAGGGTATAGAGCTAACAGAGGTGGAGAAGAAAAGTTTCAAAGCACTTCAGTAATTTAGGAGTGTAAGTCCTAGGGATTTGTCAAGTGTACAAAACCCGCTACTAAAGAAACCTGGATCATGGAAGAGATTTGCCTCATTGTAAGTTGCCTAGAGTAAGTGCAAACAGCATGATGCAAAATTGTATAATTTGTTCCTACAGACAGAAAATTCTCCTTTCTGCCAAAGATTCATAACATATGAATCTTTCACTTACTCTTGACATTTTTTGTATTGATTTTAGTATGTTATTTATCAGTTTGTATGTGTATTTCACTTGGATTTTTAAAAGATGGACTCATTTGCATTGTGTTTTATTCTTAAATGCACAGGTATATTAATTTCCAGACTGGATTTACAACAAATATGTAAGGGTACAAAAACCAGAAAGGACTGCTGAAAACTAAGTTTTGTGTAGTTATTGGTAGATACAGCTATGTGTGAGTAAGCAGTTTTCACACATTTAGCTATCATTTTGTTATGTATATCCTTCTCAAGATAAAAGGACAGGCAGAGCAGCATTTTCACATCATTACCAAAGCCATGTTACAGCAAAAGCGTTCAGTAATTATAGTACACACTGAGATACTGCTGTAAAAAGGCTGGGGAGAAATTACAGGTTATTTAGATAGTATGACACAACAAGAAACAAAGATTTGTTGTGTTGGAATTCCCATTTTTAGTAGCCATTATCTGTTGGACTGATCTTGTGATTTCAAAAAATGCATTTCCTTATAGAGTCATGTGCAAGTCACCTTCAAAGCAGACAATAAATTCAGTCTTCATGTGAGGTAATATACACAGAGAAAAAAAAAATGAGGAGAAAGAAGCACACAAAGATAATTATATGAATCCTGGGCCTGATTCACTGCAGTTACATTCCAGCCAAGTAATTCAAAAGAAATTAAGCCAGCACTATATTGGAACAGATTCACAATGGTAAATTAGGACTTCTTTTGGCACGCTGATGTGCAAAAGGGAAATTTGCTTGTTGGATTCTCCCCTCACTTTCACAACATAAATCAGCAGTAATTCCACTGAAATCAATGGAGTTAAGCCAGGTTAGAATGAAGGGGAGATGAGAATCAGATTCACAAAACACAGTTTGCTGTGATTTAGCACACAAACGAGTGCCTTATAATCTGTTTACTAACAATGGATGAAATATGCAAATTGTCTTTTTGGAAAGCAACCGTGAAAACTGAGCTTCACAAGAGGAAAATGAGGGGTGCGAATGTTCTTAGTTCCAGGCATTCTCATCCACAGCCAGAGGTTTGATACACACACACTGTCTGAGTGAGAAGAAAACTGCCAAGTCTTCACAAAGCATGCAGAAGTAAGGTAGATTATAACAAGATGTCAGACCATGATGTGGAATGGCAAACATCCCTCACAGACACTGGGATAATCCAGCAATCAGGCTCTGAACAATATCCCTCCAAGCAAACCCAGGCAGGCCAGCCATGCCATCTCATCATACAGGCTGCACCCTAAATCTATTGCAAAACCCTGCGAATGTGACTTGGTCCAGGTGGATCCAGAGTCTGGTGGTCTAAAGCAGGAAATGTTCACAACCCCCCCCCACATTAATGTTTTCAAAACCACTGAGGATTTAAAATGGTTGCAACTGAGAATCAGAATGTGTCAAGTGACTGAATAGAAGATCCCAAAATAACTAGACAGTGAAATACTTTCATATTCACTTACCCATGGAGGAGACAGGAAGAGTTAACTTTTACTGGCTCTGAGCTAATGCTCATTTTGGGTTTCTGGATGCAGAACGAGCCTGGTGAAACTGCACATCATAATTAGAGAGATTATTTCCTTATGCTAAGTCTTTAAATTCAGATTTCCTTCTTTGGATTTTCTTTTTCCCTATGATTCTTTTATTCTGATCCAGGCTTAACACAGATATTTATGTTACCTGTGAGAAGACATTGTATTATGACATTCAAGACTGGGCAGGACATGCAACACATGAGGAGACTGGGATTTGTGTTAAGCATATCCTAAACATTGCCTCAGGAACCCTCCAAGTTCCATAGGAGCTCACAATGAAGGAGGGCAGAGCTTATCTTTTGCCAGCAAGCTGATGACCTCATATCCCCATTTCCTGACTTCTGTTAATTTCTAATAGGTGTGAGAAGGACTGTCTCACAGTTTGAGATAACAGGGGGGAGAAGGCAGGAGGATCTGTCTCAGCTCACAGGCCTACAAATCTTACACAGTTGGCTGGAAAATAGCATGAGGGAAACCAAAAGCCTGTCACAGCAGGCTCTGGAACCCTGTTGCCCAGAAGAGGGCAGACCTACAGTATTTTTCAGTAGACGGTGGCATTCTTGCAGATCTACTTCTCTTTCTTTTGTCTGTCTAGTCTGCTGTGTGGGCTGAAGAAATTAAACACAATGCAAACACACAAACAACCACAACTCTAGAAAAAAAAAAAATCTTAGGCATTGGTCTCAATCCATAGGCTTAATCCTTTACCACTTCAGCCAGTCAGAGTTCTTAGGCAAGTACGTTTTCCTGTCTACCTAATAATTATGATGGTCAAGTAAGTGAACTATATTCATTTCACTGTGGTAGATCTAGACAAAAGGCCTGTCATGAGTAAAACCTAAACCTTAGGACAGAAAATGCTAATTTTAATACAGGTCTCCATTCCCCACCCCCACCCCCCACCCCCACCCCCCAAGTAAAATGAAAATTATCACCCAACTTTCACCTTATTAGTTTTCTCCCTACTTTTCTTCCTCTTTCCTTCTGCTACCCCCAGATGACTGAAAAAGACCGGAATACATGATTGTTCATGTACTATTTATTAAAGAATATCTAGCTCACAAAAATATTTGAACTGATATTTCTATTTCACTGAAAGTGCATAGCAGAAAATGCAGTGAATTCTAGCTCAGTTTAACCTAGGAATCATAATATAAATATTATTATGATGAGACTGAATGACATATACCTAGAGAATAACTTCTCTATGAACACAGTTCTTAAAAACACCCATTAAGAACAAGCACTATCCAATTTCCTTAGCTTCCAAGTGTTTTCACCTACTGTCTCAGAGTTACAGCTATGATAAAAAGACACCAGTTTTTGCTTTAAAACAAGCAGAAATTCTGCTCTGAGGTAGGCTGTGCTGGTAGTGAAATCTGTTTGCCACATCTGAGGTATCTTCTCTTTTTTTGGACTTGTTCTTGCTGTAGAAGCCTCCTGCTCGTCAGACAGCTCTCACTGGCCCTTGCAGTCTGGTTAATGCCAAGAGTCACAAGGATACAGCTCACCAGGGGACTGTGACTGGAGCCTGGATCAAGGAGCCTGACCCAAACAGACCTCTAGCCAAGCCATTGGATAGTGAAATCTGGTGCCAAGAGAGCTCCTCAAGGTTCTCACTGTCCTGTGATACTGATCTCCACCTCCTTTCGCACGCCTTTACTCAGATGTCGTTTTAAAACTAAGCAGAATTTGGCATAAAATATCTGATATAAATTCACACTTCCCTATGTACACTCACCACTAGATTTTTGCAATTTGGTCATCATCTGGATTCCCTTGAAGTTGGGTGGAAAACTGCTGTGACTGCAGAAGGTGACTGCTCCCGCACTGTTCAGACAGGTGTATATGAATCAGACCTGTACTCTTCTTGGAACACCACGAACATTCTGCTCCACTAATGCGTTAAAACTTGTAAGAGAAACGTACACACAGAACTTTCCTTACTCTTAGGTTGTTGCATCAAAGCTCTTGAAATCAGAGGAGTTGTTTCTACTCCCAGCTCCAAGTTTAGCACAGACCAGGACAACACAAGCATCTTGTTAAAACGCTTCCCTGTGGCATTCTATCTCTTAGAAAAAGAGAGATGATGCCACTGAGCAGCAGTGTAGAAGACCTACCACGTATTAGGACTACTGATTCAGAAAGAAATAAATTATGATATTAGAAAAGTAAAGCATACCAGAAATGGCATGGAGAGAATGAATAGGTAACAATTATAATTATTTCTCATTCTGAAGAACATAAAATTATTACAGCCTGTCTAAAGTTAGCAGAAGTAAATACTTTCTCATTTGACATGTAATTAAAATATGGGGCTTTTTGCTACAGGAAATTTTGGAGCCAGAAATAATAAAAGGGATAAAAGAGCAATTAGAAGTGAACCTAGAAGAAAAGTCTGTCAGGATCATTAAACACAGAGATGTGCTATTTCTATGTGTTCAAAGATCTTAGGATGACAAGCTCTAATACACATATTCAAATAATAATTTAGAATAAAGTTTCACAAAAGGGAACCAGTATTTTCCAACAAAACCAGCCCAGTCACCATTTTCCAAAATGTGTTTATGAAAACTGTCTGAGGTAATGCTCAAAACCAAACCTAACCCCTTCAGAGTGCTGCTTAAGGAAGGAAAATATTCTGGCCTTGAAATATTTTCCAGAAAAATATCTCCCAACTACTTAAGTTAAATAGCCATTGAGGTTCCAAATTTTTTGACAGAAAAACTGTTAAATAGCTTTACTCACAGCTCACCATTTCTCTGAAGCAATAGACACCATGTTAGAAGATTAAAAGTTTAGGAATATCCCTGTTAAAACTCAGCATGCCCTGATTCAGCCCCAGGTACAGCAGCTGTTGCTTCAGAGGCAGAACCAGCTGCTGATGGCTGCAGCACCACGTATGCCAGGTTCCTCAGCCTAAACCTTCCTCCAGCCTAAAGATCTGGGCCTGCAAGTATTTCCACACCAAAGGGCTTGTCCCTTCTCACATGAGGAGAAGACCTTTGCTTCCTTGCCCCTTCTCAGAGGGTAGAACAAGTAAGAAAAATTAGGCAGCATTTTCAGGAGCAATAGTTAAGCATCCATGAAAGTCAGTGGGGGCTAAAGTGAGCATCAGTGGGATGCTTGTTTAAAATGAGCCCCCTCAATTCTTGGCTCTATTACAAAGGCAGAGCTTGCAGAATGACTACTTCATTATTGAGAGACAGACTAGACTGAACAATGGGGACAGTTGACCTCAGACCACACACATACTGTCTTCACTTGGTTCCCAGATGATCTCTGGATACCGAGCAATCACTTTTCCTGAAACACGAGTCTCTTCTCTTCCCAAAATTATCCCATCCCTTCCCTGAGCATCACTCTCGGTATGTGAATCAAAAAACACATCACAGGTTTTCAGAAAGTGGATCCAGCAGAAATGGGACACCTTTTTATCTGTATGCTGAGAACCTGATTTTGTCAATTATACGCTGTATATAAAAAGCCTCTGCTATCTGCTTTCCCAGTACTCCGGGGAATGCATATGAATAATTTTAAATGAGGAAAATGCTGTTGGGAATATTGTTTTATTTGGGAATTCTAAACTTTGAAACACATCTACAAAGATTACTTTATAACTAATAATATTTATTTTTTTATATACACACATATATGCCTGTATTTTGGATTAAAATAAATAGAGGAAGGAGACTTCATTTAGATTTCCACAACCTCTAACATAGGTCTTGAAGGACATGACAAAGTGCTTTAGGAAGAATATCTTTGGACAAAGGTGGTAAGTGTGGGAAATTCTCTGATCACCTTGATGCAGGCCCAAGTGAGAGACATGTGAGTGACAGATGTGCTATCTGTGGCACAGAGATTATTCCATTTATCTCCTGTATACTTTCTCTGCAACTTGATAGTTATGGAACAGGAATAATTCTGGGAAACTCTAACATATGTCAATATTTACAAAATTTCCACCTGCCCTTTATAGAAGAATGAGAATGCTAATAAGCTGCAAAGAAAAAAAAAATGCTCTTTACATCATGAGAGTTACTTTAGGGTGACAATTTAAACCTTTGCAGTCATCTTGGCCTCTTTGATGACTCCTCACCATTTAGTGGCATAGTTCATTCTCTTTTGAGCTATGTCAGTTAGAATAATTCGTCTCAGAAACTTAACAGTGATTTCTTAGAGACTGCTGGTACAACTCTGTTATTCTTATAGGAACAATTTTTAGAGAAACACACAGGGGAATTACACTGTTTCCAAATTGCAGTTGTTGGCCAGTTCTTTTGTCTTTCATACTATTCTTTTTGGTGATTTTTTTGATGTAGCAAACAAATTGAATTCATCTTGAAAAATAAATTACAAACTGGGAGTTTTCTGAGCTGTCCACACATTATTTGTTTCATCTTCCAGCATATGTTCCAAGTGCATCACTGGGACTGACACTAGGAATGAAGGTGTGTGCCAGCTGTCACCACAAAGCAGTTTCTGAACTGGAGTATTATTGCCAGATCCCAAGTGCTCTTGCATAAAAAAATATATTAGCGACAGTTGATCTCCTACTGGTAACCAATTCTTACTAATGATCAGATAGAAGTTTCTGGGACTTTTGTATTGCTAGCCTTTCTTCCATACAGATGCTTTTGTATTAAAAGCTAAGAGGATACATTTTATTTTATAAATCTAAGCAAACTCTTCTGCTATTACACTTTTAATCAGTGGAAACAAAATACTTGATATCCAAACTTTGTAACATTCACATATATTAATTGGCCTTCCTACAATGCTGTACCACAAGATGTTTTCTGTCTTCCCTGAGCCCTGGATTATTTCTCTCTCAGCTACAAAATTCTGTAAAACATTTCAAAACAATGTTACAATAGTTATTATGTTAAAAGACTTAAAGTACAGCTGTCTCAATCTTCCAAAGGGCCCAAACATATTGTATTATATTTCTCTATTCATCAGCCTTTATAATGCATTTAACTTTTTAGAAAATACAAGATTTTCCTTGAAAAGTAATACACATATTTTTAAGTATTTTTTCCTGTTACAATGTATCATGTTAGGATTTAATTTACAATATTTACAGAAAACTACACGCACCCCTTCAAAAGATCTCAGAGTCAAAGTATTAAAAACAAAACCAAAAATCAGCACTTTTGGTGAGGAGAGATAGATGACAGATTAGCCAAAAATGACTTTGAACCTGGTCTCTAACTTTGATTATAAACTTGAGATTTTTGTCTTTTCCAATGTTGTAAATATGAATACATTTATGCTAGACGTAACTTTCACTATACCTTCCTGACTCACAATCAGCACAATTCAAGAAACTTGCCCTCTACATGTCCTAATGAAAATGCTTAATGATGCTAACTCATGGAAAAAAATTTTTAAAGATCCATTTCACTAAGGGCTGTATTAGGGTATCTCATTCTCATGAGCTGCCATGTACAGATGCTGATGAAGAAGGTGTTTTTCTGAAGGGAAAATACACTGCTGTGATATGGCCTCACATTTTTCAACAGAGATCAATAGTACAATAGTGTGTATTCACACACAAACACACATATATTTAAAGTAACTTGCATTAATATCCAACACACCTGTGGTAAAATACTGTAATGCAAAATACACTTAAGCTCAAAAAAAAGAGGCAATGACAGAAAGAAGTTTTAAAAATATTTCTTTGTCATATTATATATATATATATATATAATATCTACAGAGTTGTCTGCGGTTAAATATGTTCTCCTTCAAGTTATGATTTTCTTGTGCATGAAAACAGGGTTATTGCACAAGGAATTGGGGATGTCCTGATATTTATATAATGGATTAAAAAAAACAGCCATTAAATTATTAATTTTACCCTTTCAAACATGAGTAGAAACTCTGAGTACTTTCCTAGCTCCAAGTTTCTTCTCCATCTTGAGATGACTGAAATGAAAGAGATCAAATGCTCAGGTTCTTGGTTGAGCTGGCATTTTTCAGGTGTCTCATGCTGTACACATGCAACCATGACTCACTTTTTGAAATTATGCTGAGATGGGAAGCACTTTTAAACCTCAGCCTGAACTCTGGAATGCTAGCAGGGAGCCCTGCCTTCTTTTTCTTCACTCATCCTGGACAAAGCAGGCAAAAATATGTCTTCTGACCTTGGTGATACTGGATTGCTTAAGAGCTTCAAAATCCTGTCTTTGCCTTAGAGAAGTCTTTTTATCTTGTCTCAGCCATGTCTCAGCTCAGCCTCACCAGGCTGCCACAGAGTTTCCCGGGTTGTTGGCATCCCTGCTGCCAGTGCCCCAGTCTTGAGAACCCCATATCTCTCCCCAGGTCTGATTTCTGGTGGCCTCTGCACTCATGCTTCCATGGGGAACTTTCATCCAAGGAAGGTCACTAGAGCAAGAGTTTGATATTACTACAGATCTTTTCACCTTGCATTAGAGAGTTAGGATGGATAAAAATCTTCCCTTAGAAGCTGAAAAACAGGTACATTTTAATGCAAATATTTGGCCAAATAAAAAAACTGCAAATTACCTCAAGAAGTACCAAAAGGTAAATATATGTCATCTTACTTTTTCAA
This sequence comes from Eopsaltria australis, assembly GCA_034509425.1. Classification (NCBI taxonomy): domain Eukaryota; kingdom Metazoa; phylum Chordata; class Aves; order Passeriformes; family Petroicidae; genus Eopsaltria; species Eopsaltria australis. The sequence goes on along the minus strand of JAVTVJ010000032.1, from coordinate 1,542,485 downwards.
CATTGAACTCTCATAAACCTTGCTTAACTGTCATGGAACTCCTCATACCTCTAACTTTTCACCAGCTAAGATTTTGAAGGTCATCCAGTATCTCAACCATTCAAAAAATTACCATGTTAGCACATATGATTCACAGCATGCAAGTTTGCAAATAACATGTGTTAATGTAACTATTTATTCCATATGGGATTTAAGATTCAAAACTACACATGTTAAAAGCATAAAAATTAATAATAGGGCACATGTTCAGTCACTTCCATTTGCATAGTGATTTACCTGTAAAAAAAAGAAAGTTATAATCAAATTGAGTCAACAGCTTAGTACTAAACACTATTTTGTCACATTATTTTGTCACAAAATTGAGACAAAGATGTAAATATTCAGACATTGCAAGATGCAAGTGCATGGCAGAAAACAAATGGCCTTGCTGTCAACATTTAAAATTACTGTAACTTCAGGTAAAATTATTATTAATGTAGACACAACAGGCCAGATCTCTAGCTGGTGTAAATCAGTGCAGTCTCATAGAAAATTTGCCTCAGAATGTTCATATTGCTGTAAACAATCTCACACTGAGAAGTACAAGTAGAACTCTAAAATAGTCACTTTTTTAAAGCCCAAAATTTGCCATAACTTAACTTTGCAGTGCTATGTATTACAAATAATATAGAAATTGTTGGCAGAGTGAAATTTTCAACAAATTTTCTATCATAGTAAATAAAATAGCCAGTAAGGAAGTATTTGAACAGACCTTTCAATCAGATCTTATAATCTTTAACAAATAGAGCTTTCATCCCCAGAAATTCAATGGGATTGATCACAATAATACTGAAGTGCCATACAAACACACCCTTACAAAACATCTCCAAGGGGAGAAGGCATTATTTCCTTTTTATGGGAGACAGAACAGATGTAGGGACACAGGGATTTGTACACGGTGACACCAAAAGCATCACATAAACAAGAAATGAACTAGAATTTGCTGAGCTCCCACCCAGAGTTTGAAAGAGGACCACAGACTCCTGTCTCCAGCAAAAGTCAAGTCCTCACTTCTTTATAATTTCCAGTGAATCCCTAGTATTAATTAAAATAGTTAATTGTGCTAGCAGAAAAAAAGCTGCATTTATAGGCTCTGATCTCATGCACTCTTACCACAGTGGTGAGAGACTTTCAAAGCTGGTTTCCCATTCTCTCCCTTTTTGGAAGGGATTTGCACAAGTAATAATTTTCCTCCATTTACACTCTAAATGAGGACAAGACTAAATGCCTGCCTCACCAAACACTCTTTTTCCAACCATGATCTGTTTTCTCTGCCCAAGGCATTCACAAAAAGCAAAGGAAGTGAGTTTGTGCTATGTGGTCATTCACTCACATGGAATTTTCAAAGGGTCTGCACTGCTGCTACAAAATGTTAGCTGAAGAAAACCAAAGTATTCCTAGACAATGTAGAGTAGAGTAGAGTGCTTTTTGCTATCTGAGGATGTTCTGAAGAATGTCTCTGCTGAGGATTTTTGGAGGGTCAGTGAAAATGAGCCCCTCAGCTGGCCCTGAGAACATGTGGGGAAATCCGAGGGCCATCATCTTCCTGTAAACATCTAAATGCTCAGAGGATCTTATATAGCATGTGCTTAGAAAGAATTGCCATTTTAAACTCGGGGTTTTAACAGGTCAGTTTTAACACCTTACATCAATGGTCTAACAGTAAAACAGACGCTAAACTCAAAACAAATTCCTTGCTAAACAAGATGCCAGATGAAAAGAACAGATTGATAACTTTCCTCTCGATTCTTCACTGATAGAAGTCTAAGTATCTTCCTTATCATCCCGATGAATGGCAAAACCCAGTAAATTTTATTTTCGGAATGAAATTATTATAAAATACAAGGGTTCTAAAAAACCCCACCAAGTTCCTACTCTGAAAGTGACAGTACTTTTCATCTTGACTGCTGTATCAGGAATTTTCAGCAGTAAGAATTCATATTTCTTCTCATTCTGTGAAATAAAAAAGGCGTACAATTCTGTGAAATGTAATGTACAGGTTTAATAGGATTGTACTCTTGCCTAATGTCACAGTAACAAATAAATGCAATAGAGAGTTGCTGACACAATAGAAAACTGCTAGTTCAACACAAATGAGTCTCTGTAAATAAATCTGAAGTAATTTCTCTATACATCTTGGCTACTGCTTTAAGCTCTGCTTACAGTCAGGGTGAGGGTGTGGGGTAACCTTACAGCAACCTCCTCAGTGTGTTACAGCATATTGAAACTCAAGGAAAGAGTGACCTGGTGGTTTGACACCAAAACACCTTGCTTAGGCACAAACTCCCCATTGCATGTTAAAAAGCACAGAATGGCACATCCTGATCTGATGGAAAAGGGATTACAAAGGCTCAGTGGTACTACCATGTACTGGGCTGTGGTCACATACTCAGAGCTGTTGTCACAGGGTTGTCAGCACATAACCTGGGTACAAGAAATGAAAGCAACACCTTACCTCCACAGTTAGCAGGTTTTGGCTCTATCTGCCACCATTTCCTTTCTGGCACAGGCTTTCAGCTGACTGGGAGACCCTGCAACAATTATGCTGGGAAAAAAACCATTATTCTACCCTAACCACTTTCCATCCTGCTTATGCTGAGTCTTTACAGCACTACCAGTTTCAATGTAACAGCATCTCTATCATGTGTTGACCAGTCAAGGGGAAAATAAAACATAACATACAAGATGACAGGGTTGTATGTTCTGTGTTGTACAAAACCATGAGAGAGCCTTATCTTCCATAAAAATAATGGAAGGGGAAGAAAAAAACAAAACAAAACAAAACAAAACAAACAAAACAAACAAAACAACAACAACAACAAAAAAACAACCAAAAAAAACCCAAAAAAACCCAAAACAAACAAACAAACAAAAAAAAAAACCAAAAAAACAAAAAAAAGAAAACAAAAAACCCCATCCCAAACAAAAACCCGAAAGTGTCTGTTGTTAGTATGAAATGGTAATGGATAAAACAGCTGTCATCCTTTTTCCTCACCTTTCCCTACACTGGCATGTTTCTTGTTCTAATTTTCTCATTATTCCCACATGGGATACAGTTCTAAGTAGCATATAACATTAAGCAAATTGCATATTATAATATTTTTTAATTCAAGGTATCAGTGCTCCATCCACTCAAAATGTTGCTCTAACAGCACAGATAGAAACCACCTTTTCTTGTACAACATGCACAAGAACCCATTAAATAAGACAGCCAGTAATTCTTCTTAAGGGGTACTTAAGCATGTCAGGAAGAGGTGGCATTTTCTTCAGAACATGCACTGGATGGTTTGTTCCAGTTGTTTACTGTAAACTATATCATATGGTCATAGACTTCTTCCTGATAAAAATGTTGCAATTGTTTTTTTAAAGGAAATCCTCTAATATATTGCTATCACAACTTTCTCTCTGTGGAAGGTTGGCCTTGGCCAAGCACTCCTTTCTCACTACTCCTCCTCAAGAGAACAGAGGGGATTAAATAAGATGGGAAAGCTTACCAAAAATTATCAATAAAATTATCAATGTTCATGTGTAAAATAGGCTTGATTTGGTGAAAAGGGTTTTTTTTCATTTATGACAAATCATTAAGTTATTCTATTATTTATTGCCAGGTAAAAAAGAGTTGACTGGTGAGGAGCAAAGGCAAAAGAAGTAAAATACTCTCACCCTCTAATTCCCATTCTTGACATCATTTCTTCATTTCCAGCTCCCCTAGCCCCACCAGGGTCTCTCCTGTGGCTGCAGGGAGCTCTACTCTCACACCTGGAGCAACTCTTTACCTTCCTCTCACTTTGATGATCAGGAAGCTGCTTCTCACCCTTTCTTCTCCTCACCCCAGTGTTTCGCCAGTGCTTCCCACTCAACCACGTTCTGGCCTTTCTTAAATAAAAAACCGAAGAGCAACAACCCCTTGTCAGCCATCTCCAATGATCTGCTTTCAGTTAAGGGCCATTACGGAATATGACACGTAGGAAATAAGGAGCGGCAGGAGGACCTGGTCCTTGCTCTGTTTATTGACAATCTCCCTGGGTGGTTTGATTAGCTGAGGAGCAGATGCTATTTTTCCCCCCTTTCTTGGTCTATTTTTGTTTGGAAAACTTGAAGCTGATTGCACATATGCTTAAAGTTTAGGTATGCAGATTTGGAAAAATCTAAACATGTAAATGCATTTCATGAATATTACCAAGTAGGCACCAAATATTTATTCTAACCATCAGATTTCCACGCACGAATGTTTAGCTGATACAAACAAAGGGACTCAATTGGTCAAATTCTCTTTAGATTATGAAAGGAGTTTGTTTCTGTCCTGGTTTAATTATCTTTCTTGGTCCAGATGCCTACATTGAGCTGCATCTGCAAAATATTTCTTGGATGAGGTATGACTAAATCCTTCCTGTGCAATGCCCCCATGGCCAACACCCAGGCGAGCTGAACACCCTCACTGCTCTTCCGGAGGCACGAGTTGTGAGTGCTCAGCACCCTAAACTGTTTTATAGGCAGCTTTGCATATCTCAGTGGTGCAAAATTGCACAGCAGAAGAAACTGCTTGTGGACCACTCCTCAGAACACGAATATACTTACATACATGTATCCTTAATATTTCATGGGGTTAGACAAGAAAGGACAGGACATTAATGTTTCTTGCAGGAATGGATGAGCAAGAGGATGTGAATGCTGGCTAAAGCATCTGAGAGGACTTTGTAAGGCCGAGCTGGAGGGATCGTGGTTGTAGGGTGGCCAAAAAACCTTTTCCACAGAGGGAGAACCACAGAGGGCAGCAACCAGAAGGAGGAGAGCCTTCACTAAAAACAAAAGACTCCCTATGGCATGTTGGCTCCTGGAAGGAAATACTTCTGACTGATCTCAGTTTTCCAGAGGACAAAAATGAAAGCCCTTCAGAAGGCAAGACAAAGAATCATCAAGGATCACAAATGACAACAAAAGTGTCAGAACTGTCTTGACAGAGAGCCTCCCAAGGTCACCTCCCTCTGATTCTGAGTCACCATTTCATATGACTCAAGGGTCTGTGATTTCCATTGAACAGATGGATGCACACAGTCCATGTTTAAATGCCAGGAGGCAACTACTCTTCCTCCATAACTGTCTTTTTCTTCTGGAGGGAAGGCATGGGGGAGAGGTCAGGGGACAGGGCAGGAATATTTAATTGATATTTTTAATAAAAGGAATCATTCTGACATGAAAATATTTTCTAAAAAAAAAAAGGTTAGTATATTTTCCAAACAGTACTAGGAATTAGAATGAGCCGTGATTTGTTTCCCTAAAATGTTTTATTTTGGTATTTCCTGATCAGCCAAATAGAAGCAGCAACATTTTCTTTCTTCCTATGGTGAGTACATTGACCTGAATGTGTACATTTTTCCAACTCTATATACAATGGAGGAACTGATGGTAGGAGTGTTGGTGACATTCATGCTTTAAGGCTGGAACAAGTGATCTATCTACGAAATTAAGTCACAACTCAACTGGAGAAGTACTAAGAAGGAGTGTTCATTGGCAAGAGGCAGTACATTAGCAATTAGGACAGTAAAATTTTGAGAAAAAAACCCAGAATTTTAACAGAATTGAAAAATGTGTTAAAAATTATTAATATTCATGTTGTACCACAACACATCACTCCATGGTGAGCACCCCAATGGTGCATTTGATGTCTGTCACACTGGTATTTTCAGATTACTTTTTTCCTTTTGGTGGATCACACTCTTGTTTGCTGTGGTTAGTTCACTTTTTCTTTCTCTTAAATTTCAAGGGAAAAATTCTTTGCTCCAGTCTGTTTCTCAAAGACTGAACTAACCAACAGGAGGAAACTCTTAAGACAAGTAGACATAATAAGATGCAGCTTGGTTGTTACTAATGGCTCTTCATTTAATGTAGACTTACATAAGTATAATCATGGGATTTACTGTATCTTTAACAGTCACAGGTATCTGAGACTTCAGAAGTCAGAAGGAACTCTTATGTCCAGAGTCTTCAGATATCTGTGTGGCTGAGATCTGGCTGGATTACACAGTGAATTTAAAAATGAGAAGGAAACCCCTCACAAATTCAGTAAGTCAGACAATAATTATGACTGGAATTTTTTTGCATTATCTTACACAGAGCCAACTGTTATCTAATCATCTACTGATGGATATTTTTGTCTCTATACCCATAATTTTCTTTTCCTTTTCCAAAATGCATCCTTACAGAAAAACCTCATTCTTCTCACAGTACTTTTGAATGGAGTGTGCTCTACCCAGGATGGCATTATATAGTTTACCCAGATGGTCTGAATAATACTGAATGATTCAAGGCACTCAAATTGCATACAATTTTGTTCTAGAAGTTGTTTTGTAGGGAAAAAAACCCAACTCATTCCATTACATTTTTTTTTTCCTTTCAGAAATAGACTTTCTAAAAATTGGGACAAGAATTTAAAAAGCAACCAGTAAATGTGGGTGCAGAACAATACCTCAGAGAATTCACTCTCCTCGATGCACCCTGGCTGAGAGACTTTTGAAATCATGGCTTAAAATGATCAGACAATGGTTTTAAATTGCGGTTTATGTGCAACAACCTAGTAAGCAGCTATCTGCTGTGTCTACCTTGTTCTATGTTAAACATATTTAAGGCTACAAATTACTCCATTTTTTACCAAAAAAAAAAAAAAAAAAAAAAAAAAAAAAAAAAAAAAAAAACCAAACAAGAAAGGGTATTTTTTTCAAAAAGGTTGCTTTCTTACTTTTTAAACTAAAGATTTTTAGTTCTGAAATATCTGGGGTACTGATATTTCTGACTTCATTTCCCATGGGAAACCAATGGATTCCACAATTCATTGCAGCAACTCAGCAAGAGGTGAAAATTATATGCAATGTAATCTGTTTGGGGAGAATCACACAGCAAGAACAATGGTGGGATAAAAATCCAAAATATAACTCTCACGAGCACTGTGGAAGTATTTTTCAAATAAAAGTATTCAGTTTTCAATTTTTTAGTAAAAAGGCACAATATTCTAAAAAAAGAGCTGCCTACTTCAAACCAGTCTAGTTAACTCCTGTGTAACTGTGACAGCAGATACAGACACTTGTTCAGTTATCTGTGTAATGTCTGCATATAATAACGTGGCTTTTGTTTTTTTTCAGTGCTGTGGTAAATTATGGCACTTCCAAAACATGCATCTTGTTAGTCAATACAGAAAAGACATAAACCCACAAACTCCTCCAACCTAACACTGTGCTGTTGGTAGCTTAATGGTTGTAAATGGAGGTCAACATTAAGGTCTATCTGATTTTATTTTCCACTTACAACATATTCTGTAGATCAGTCATGGACTGGGAGACTCCATGGCCCCATCCACAGGCGGAAGGATGACTCCACAGTTAGGGCATTAGACCTGAGTTTAAGAGGTTTGGCTTCAATTTTCAGTTCTCCTATGGAATCTTGGGCAAATTATTTAATCTGTCAGTTCCTATCTCCCATCTGGGAATACAATAATACTTCTTTCATCGCTCTTGTGGTTTATTCACTTAAAAAGCACTTAGGGGCAGGAAGTGCCCTACAGTGGGTGTCTGTGTGCAGGGCTCAACACTGCAGAAATCCAACCCTGCTTGAGAAACCGCTGCGAGACCACAACAACAGCAACAATAACCCATTCCCAGAGATATAAATACACACACAGGTTGGCTGGAGCATGTGCTTAAGCCATACTGGAAGGCAGGCCCACCAGCCAAAATGGCATATGCAGTGCCTCTGAGGAAATCCCAGACAGGCCGTAGCTGTGAGATGAGTCATGCTCCATTTTAGCCTTTTGCAGCAGTTGTTGGAGCAGCAGCAGGGTGATGTTACCTGTCACCTGCAGGCTTGTGAAGCCTTGCTGCTTACTGTCTTCACCCGCTATTCAGAGAGCACTTGACTGACAGGAGCTGAGCAGTGTTTCACCCTGTGGGGTTCGTGACAGCCACAGTGTCTGTCAACACATTCTATCACTCTCTGCTTACGCAGACCATTTTTTTTCCCTTTTCCTTTCTCTCTCCATCTCTCCTTTTTTTTTTTTTTCCTGATGTATTCATCACTAGGCTGCAGACACCTAGTTAATCCATTTAGAACCTATCAGCTCTGTTCATCGGCTCATAAACCCATTACCTCGGAGGCGCTGTGCTCAGGGACACAGGTGCCAGACCAGTGCACAAAACCCAATTGAGTTATGTAGCAGGCAGCAAGGCCCTCGGATTCGTGATTCTGCCTGCATGGGGAATTGCACGCGTTATGTGGCAGCAGCCACTTTATTAAATATCGATTTAAATCACAGCCTTTAATCAAATCTGATAGAAGACCTTTCTCACCTCCTGTCTCTCCTCCCCCTCCTCATGTCTTCTCAATGCTCCCCCCTCTCCCCCAGTCCTCTCCTGTCTCATACGGGTCTGCCTGATGACAGCAAAGCTCAGGAATGAATAGTTAGCAAGTAGTTCAACAGCAAACCCTTATCAACAGTAATGAGGCATTTGCGATAATCGAGTGATGAAATGTAAATGGGCAGTAATGAGCACAATTACATCCACTGGGGAACCATCAAAGCTGCTTCTTTCCTCGCAGATAGATGAGCTCTCTCGCTGTCGCTGCCCATTGCTGCCTCCACTCTGAGCGCGGCACGGATGCGGGGAGCGATGGGAAGGGAGGCGACACTGGGAAGAGCAGGATCTGGTGATGCCTTGATGGAGGAGCCTGCTGTCCAGGTAGAAGCCGGGCTCCCTCTGTGCTTGTTCCACCTTTGATGGTTAGCCCTCGCCTCCTTCTCCCCCACCCTCCCTCCGCCCTCTCCTCCCTCCCGGTCCTTAGGGATGATTTGATTTGCTGCAATGTTTGAAAACTGCCTCATTGTGCTAACAAGATTAACTCGAGCCTATGTCTGTTTGATACACTGGAAATGTGCAGGGTGACTCAGACTGGCTTTCAGCTGGAAAGAGCCAAGAAATGGGCTGGTTGCCAGGGAACAGGCCCGACGGCAGATTATGTCATCCTCGCCGGCGAGGGACCAGTGGGGAAGAACACCGACATGTTCAGGAAAGGGGGAAACTCGGCGTTTCTGTAATCCAGCCGGGAAACATTAACAGATCCCTGAAACTGCTCACTCAGAAATAAACACATCAAACTGTGTAATCTGGCCCAGTTACTCGGTTTATCCTGGGTAATTTGTGCAACTAAACAGTGCTGGAGAAAAGGCTAAAGTCCCGGGGTTAAAAAGTTGGGTTGCAAAGAAGCCCATGTGGAAAATACTCCTGTGACTGCTGTGTGTTCACCAAACCACTCTTGACTCCTTATTTCCTGGGTCTCATGGGGTTTAACTGGCATAGAACCTAATTGTCAGTGCCCTTATTTCCCCGTTTCCCACATTATTGATGGGGAATTATCACAGGAGGTTGTTTAAGAAGTGATCAGCTAAGGAAAGCTTTTCAGTTGTGACTTCTTTTTCTTCAAAGTCATAGTAAAGCTTCTGGTGTGCCTAAGCTCTGGCAGGACGGCCAAAGTTACATTTCTGATACTTCCTTGCATTAAAATCCTTTTTAATTATGCATTCATTGTACCCTATGAAGAATTCCTATGCAGACAAATATCCTCCCTGTGGATCACCCTCTTGAAAGCCAGGCATAGTACAGATGGTCTATGAAGAGCACGCTGCAGGACTTTTGACCCTCGGCAGATCTGCAGAGAAGAGTAGGTGTCACATTCAGCATGGCCAGAAACACGCCAGCCCACTGGGGGTGCAGAAAGGGGCCACTGGCAGAGCTGGAGGCAGGGAAGAGAAATTCACCAGTGGCTGTGAACTGAATTTACACACTGCAAAGATGTGGGTCTCATTTACAATAACACAATTTCATAAACTGACTGAAAAGGGAAGGCTGTGTACTTTTTGTTTTAAAAGCATACACATTTTGCATAATTTAAATGGCTGCAAAGTCTCTGAGATTACTAGAAAGTCTGACAAAGCTAAATAGTAAAGCATCCAGTGGAACAAATTAATACTGGTGGACAGGGAGTAATGAAATAGGAAAGGGTGGTTCTTTGGATTGTAATAGGTAGGATATGAATGAAAACAAGTTTTGTGAAGAGAGAATACAAGCCAGAGAGCAACAGACTCAGGGGCAGGAAAAAACTGGAAAGGAGACTGGCAATATTCACTATATGTTTTCAAACGAAGTTAGGGTAGCAGATTAAGGCTGAACATTCTGAAGGCAACAATTTTCAAGTACAACTGAGTTTTTCTCTCAGTTCTCCCTTTCCAGCTCTCAGAACATGTCACTTTGTGGCAATGAATTCCATCAGTTACCACTTGTGCCATACAAGATGGCCTCAACTGAGTCAGGACGTTTATATTGGATATTAGGAAAAAAGTTCTTCTAGGAAAGGTTTGCCAAGCATTGGAAAAGGCTTCTCAGGGAAGTAGTTGAGCTACCAGCCCTGGTGGTATTTAAAAGACGTGTGTATGTGGCACTGAGGGACATGGTTTAGTGGTGACATAGCAGTGGTGAGTGAACTGATGGATTCCATGATCTCAGAGATCTTTTCCAACCTAAATGATTCTGTGATTCTAAGAAACAGTCCCTCTCATCACACTTTTATCTGCTGCCTTCTAATTTCAGAGAACATTCCCTACTTTCAAATGACCAATCACCGTGCAGAAACCGCAAGAACAATCCAAATCTCGGCAAATGAATTGCGTCATCTGGGAAACCAACGAATTGAACTCATCTGGGGACTAACTACGCAGTTGCCGCATCTGGAAATAGATGACCAATGCCTGGGTTTAGGGAAGATCCCACAGATGATGCAGCCTGATGTGGTAGTTCACCCACCCCCCTGTTCTCAAGCCAGCAAGCAGCTGAACCCTGGACAGTCAGAGGGATCAGGATGGTCACCCCTGCTGGCTGCCACAGAAGATCCTCATGGTGTCCTAATGAATTACTTAATATTACAGACTTCACTCCCAGTGTTTTTAACTGCACTATTTTTGATGCACATTGCATTTAGAAATACACTGGGATCTTTTATTTGTTAGAGATGCAATAGCTGTTAAATTGCGTTAGTTATTGACCTCAGCAGCAATAAACAGTAGCAAGAGTAGCCTATGATAAACACTGCTAAATCATAATCAGCTGGCATAATGCTGGTATTTCTGACCATTTGTACCCTGCTCTGTAAAGTGCATTTGATCACAGTATAGAAAAGTGTGAGAGTACTATATACAGTTTTGGAATGGACTGGGTTTAAAGACATATTCAACCAATTTATCATTTAACTTACAGCTTCACAAAAGCTATTAAACAACACTGTGAGCCTGGAGGCCACACATATGCTACAGCCCTGGAAACGTAAAGAAGTTCATTTGAATCCCTTAATAATGACCTTGACCTATCGAACAAGGTGTACTTATTGTCAACAATTCATCTCACTCTTGACCCTGGCAAAATGCCTAACCTTTGAATACTTCTGGTGGGGGAGGAAAGGCTTGGGGTGTTTTTTTCTTTCCCCTGGTGAAATGGGCCAATTTTTTTCCCTGTTTAGCAAAATCTGGAACACAGATCATTAGAATGCTTTTGGCAGCTAATTTGAACATCAGTGACTCAACTTTGAGAAGGAAGCCTTTTTCTGCCCTAAAGAATCTCAGAGAGTTTTCAGACTACAGTAATTGAAAAATCCCTAAACACTCACTCACAGAGGAGATACACATTACTGCAGGAACAGTCTACAAATTGTAAAGTATTCAATTTACATTCTCAGTACCTCAGGGCAGTTGTGAAGAATTTATATCTTCAGAAACCTTTGAACTAACAAAAGATAACATTTCACAGCAAAGTCTACTTGCATAAAAGTTTTTTAACTCCCTTCATTCTTATTCCGAAGGAAGTGTCTTTTGCACTTCTGGAACCACAGCTCAACACAGGTATCTGAGATGTTAAAAAGGAGATGGAAATGGAAATAGAGGTGTTAAAAAAATTTAATGGACATCCTGCATCTCATTTAGAACATGAGTTCATTATTCACCAGTCCACACATGATGTATTCTTGCTCTGAACTTGATGTCTTTTTAAATGATACTTCGGTTTGATCAATGTGCAAAGATTCTTAGTTATATTAAGGCCCTTTATGCAAAGGGCTTTATAATGTGCAGGTAACAGGCACAGCTACACCCTGAGTGAGGGCAAGCTACCCCTCAATGAGAGCAAGAGGGCATCTTTTTGTCCCTGTAAGCATCAGCTGGGGCAGTGTACAGGGCCACATCCAATGCAGTGTGCTGGCTATATTGCCCCCCTGCTTACACTGAGTTTTCATCTGCTTGGAGACATTGCATTTAAAAACAAATATTGATGACACTTTAGTAAGACTGAAGGGAGAGTTTTTCTCATTAGTAAGTGGTTTTTAATTTTTTTTTTTAATATGGTCACTACATAGCTTCTATTGCTTGGATCTCTATCAGCAAACCAACATTTTCAGTGGTTCCATTGTGAACCACACAAAAGCTTGTGTATTCATTTAGGTACCTCAAAGTACCTCAAAGGCATCATGGAATACCTTTATGCACAACTTTAATGTTGTGCTCAAGCCACACAGAAGTGAGGGTTAACATCCAGCTGACTCTTGAGTCAAGAAGAAGAAGGAGACTGATAAGTCTTAAGGGTTCAAGCTCACAGAATTGGGCCCTGTTTGTGTAGAGAAAATTTGTAATAGATACAGGCATTGCATTTGCTAGCTAGGAAATTATCTTTCTCTTCCCCTGCCCCTTTTCTTGATCAAAGAACACTCAACGTAATTACCAATCTAATGACATCCTTTTGCTTGACTTTTTTTTTCTAATTTCTACAGAAAAAAGAGAAGAGAGGAAGGACAGAAAAAAATTTGCTTCAAGCCAACCTTAAATCTGTGATTACCATATTCATGTCCAACACTAAGCATTATGTGGAAACATTAATGAAAGTTTTAAAATGCAATCATTGGTTAAAGTTTTTTCCCCTTCTCCATAAAGAAATTGATAAATGTTTCTATTAACTAATAACCCAGGAATCAACAGTCTTATAAAACTGGTTTATTCAGCCCAGAAAATTAGGCAATCCATCATGACTGATTTGCTCACATTTTCCCCTGCAAATAAGTGAGATGAAAACTTTAAAACCAATAAGATAATGCACTTAACAAATTCAGCTGAGAGAGATGGATAAACTAAGATGCCACTGGCATCAGTTAAGGAAAATCTGTCGTGTTTCCAATTATTTGAGCAGATTTTGTATCCCAATTTGCTGCCAGACTGCCTGCATCCCCCACTCCCCTCTTTCAAACCAAATCATCTGATCTTAAATCAGAACAAGCTCATCATATCACACTATGGAAGGCCAACAGGGGATAAATGACACCAGATGTTATATGAGTTTTCTTTTAGGCTTTCATTTCAGACTTACTGCATTCCCCATGCTGCTTTTTACTTGTCAAAAACTAAAATGTGCTTTGATAGATAACAACCCTATTTTCTTCACTGCCTGAGCTTAGAGAATACCATTAAGTATTGATATTGATGGTGCTTAACTAGGGAATGCAACCTGGGACCTCAGAAAGCAGGATCCTGGGATCCTGAGATATCTTTTGGTCCCACAGATACGTTTTCTGCGAGTCCCAGGGTTTTTCTGCTGTTGCTGCTGGGGGTGGTGTCGGGATACATGCTGTGTGATTTTACAACACAAAATGTGAGCACTCAGAAGAGCAAGGACGGGCAGGCAGGCTCAGAAACATAACTCTTAGGCCCATCTGCTGCTGCTGTCTGAGCTGCTGAGGGAGTCGCTATCATACCAAAAGACTAACAATGAACTTCTGAAACTGAACTGAGGCCTGCTGGTGCAAAATCCAAGGCACATCATTTTAATTTGCTTTGCTTATGGTCTTCCAGAGTCACTGTGTGCCCAGACCAGTAGTGAAACAGACTGGGAAATGGCAGAAATAAAGAACAGCTAGGGGAGGACGAGGCATGCAGAGGAGATGACGCACATGGCTGCAGGGCACATGGTACTCAACCAGCCTAGGTCAGATCATAGAAGCTTCTCTGCAAGGGAGAAACCTGATGATTCTACCAAGGTATAGGCATTTTAAAAGCCAGCGTGGCCATGCGATGTACTAACGGTATTCCCAGGACTAAAATACCTGGCAAGCACTGCAAAGAATCTGATATAAAAAAAATGTGAACCACCTTGGTAAAGGGCAAAGAAATAAATTAATATATGTCAGTCTCAATTGTGAGGGGAAAAACCATTTCTTTCAGTAGAGTCACAAATTATTGTCTTTAGGCACTTTTATAAAACTACACCAGCCTTTCACAATTGCCACAAATATTTTCTTGAGAAAATCCCCAAATACTGAATGTGTTTTAATTCTCAAACCCACAGTGACAGGTGACATCACATCACAGTGGTGTTTCCCATCAAGAGGATACAGGTCTCTTCCAGCTGGCCAGGCATGTATCTTTTTATGGAGGCACTACCACGGCTTAAAACACTTTAGTCTAGTGCCTGGGAGAAGCTTGCTTGTCTCATGGGTGTGAGAGGTGGCAGCTTAACCTCATTCCATTCCTTGCAGGTGCAGTGAGGGTGAATAATCACACGTATTCTGACTGCAGCTGATGACAAACACCTTGCTCCACAGTGTGCTGAAGTCAACAGGGTTAAGCCTCAAGAACTTAGGGAAGAGATAAAGGTACAGTCAGCACAAATGACAGCAACAGAAGCTCTCCTTTACAGGTCAGAAATGCTCAGTCACAGATTCTGAAGCAGAATTCAACTCCATTGAAACATCAGAATAACTTTCACCCCTCACCTCTTTCTGCTGTGCTGGTGCTCTGCTGCTGCCTGCACATTTCTGCCATCATGAGTTCACTTACTCCCACTGATAGCATCACTTTTGCAACTCATGCAAAATATGCTTGGTGAACAAAATGCACCAGTAAGCTGGCAGCTGTCAGGAACCATGACTTATAGCATTAAACAGCATCAGTTTGGTTTGGCTGACACTCTGCAATATCTATACCACAGCACCACTTGATACTAAGAATGAGCTGGCCTCAGCTCGCATCCCAGCAAACCTTTACAGGAAAGTAGAATTCCTCACCAGCAGACTTGTGCAAAGAGGTGATAATGCAGAACACTCAGTGAATGGGGAGGGGGCCTGGCAGCAGATACGTCAATATGTTTAGGCACATCAGTCTAGAGATCAGTGCTCTTTGGAGCCTGCTTTCATTCAAAGACCTAGGCAAAACACAGTGTGAAGAAGGGAAACAGCAGCAACCCCTAAGTCTGCTGTGACCAGAAAAGAAACATCACAGAATATCTCATAGCAGCAACATTGTGCCGGACTTGACTTGCCTTAGCCATTTACACCACTGTAAGACATCTAGAGGTAAGCTGCAACTTGAGCTGATATCTTTATGCTCCTCTCCCAGCCATTTTCAGTTCAAAGATGAGCATCATATCATTAGTTTGTCCAGTTTCTTAAGTGTATTTTATGTCTTTCATAGAAAACTAGCAGAAAAGGATAGAAGGTGACAAGTTGGTTACTACACTAAAAGCAATTAACAGTGAAAATTATTTAGGCAAAATGATGACATTTCAAAATATTGCCCCCCAAAAAGATAGTGGGATAACCTTTTCATCTTTTCTAAACAACTGATTGTCATAAACACAGTCAAATTTGCTAGGTAGCAGATGAAAGGAAAGATCTTCCATCATCCCGTGCTCTCTCAATGCTAATTTATTATTCTTCCAAGCATCTGCTCACGTGCTTTGTGGGAAAGGGACAAATTGCTACTTTTGGATCCATGGTTACAAGAGAAAAAGCCTGTGTCTCAGCAGTCCTCCAGCATCATCAGCAAAGGTCATCCCTATGATCACCAGAAATACAAAACTTATGGGTCCCTAGCAGCCAAGTTAAGTGTGGTTCAGAATGGACTGTGGTAGGGACACACAAATTCCAGGCTGAATATTACAAGCAGAAATTAGGGAGCTAACACACTTTGGTATGACAAATTGATTTAAGAAAATCAACACTCTGCTGACATATAAGTCATGAAAGAAGAGCAAAAGTAATCAAATAAATGGCTTTTTCCACTGTATGATATTCAGCACAGCTAAATCCACCTATCTCTTTCTTAGGCCACCTAAACAATAAAATCTCCATATTCTGTCACTGGCCTGCCTGCCTGCCTGCCTGTAAGAGCAAGCTCCTAATTTAGTAATTGCATACACTCTACTTTCACTGCAGAGCTATTTCCTTTTACATTTGCTCTGATCTAAGACATGCCATTTTCCAGATTGAGGATAAAAGAAACAACACTGAAATACCCCCAGCAGTAACCCTCTTAAAATAAAAGTCTGAGAATTAGCAGCAGCTGCACAGGTACCTTTGGAGATCACAGGAGCAACTCCAAATTTCCCAGCATACAATTGTGTGAATGTTTGCCTTCTCATATCTTTCCAGTTGAGAATGAGGCAGCCAAGTAACGGGATTTGAATGCATATTGGCTTGCTGCCTCTGCTGTTTTGATTTGCAGACTGGCCAAGCAGAACGCAATTAGTGGTTATTGACACCTTTACAGGAAGCACTCATAAGGGAAATGGGAAATTGAAAATGTCCTTTAAAAGATGGAAGCAAAATACAGTATCAAAGCTTGCTGGTAAATAAGACGAGCCCAGAAAAGTGCTCAGTCAGAATATTTGTATTTCTGTATCATTTAGGAAAATCCTATTATGGCTTTAGCCACAGAGACATCCCTGGTGTGCAAGATAGAGGCAGTTCATAAAATACATAGCATTTTCAGCTTGAAAATAGGGCAACCTATTGCTTTCTGTAGATGGCTATGTTACACCCCAGTTCCCATCAATAGAACATAATCTCATTGCAGCAGGCAATACTCAATATCAATGAAACACTGGTATTGTAGGCATTTGCAGACTGCCAGTACCTAAAGGACAGAAAGACTTTGTGTTTTTACAAGGGCCAATATCTCTGGAACACATTTACGAAACAAGGCAGCACACCAAGGAGGCAAATGAGTTATATGTGTGTGTCCACAGAGCTGTCTGCAGGCGTTTGTTTGCTCTTTCTCCCCTCTCTTTCTCTCTCTCCCTCTTCTGGTACTTTGCACTGTCCCTACCTTACATTCTCTAAGTTTCACTAGCAATGTCAGTTATGCAATTAGTCCCCTGCCAATTAATGCCAAATTAGATGCCTGCTGTCAGCATTCCCTAGCTCTGACAGAGTGTATGGTAATAATCTGTAACCAGGATAATGCTCTAAGGAGTCTGCATTGTTCTCTGGATGGGGGGGAAAAAAAGAAAGGAAAGAAAAAGAGAAAGAAAAAGTATGTTGCACGTTCACTTATGCCATCAGCAGTCAGGGCAAAAATAAAATAAGTTTTGTTGTGCAGTTATCCAATGATTAAAATATAATAGGCTAATGAGATTACAAAGCTGATTGTGAACAAGACCAATTGTGTTAATTGGAGGCTCCTGAATGGCAATTTGAGCTGCTGCCGCTGCTGAGTTTTGAAATATAATCAGTTTTACTAATTTTATCTGATTTCTTAATGAAGCTTGCCTTGAGCAATTGTTCTATGTGTTCTTTAGCAAACAGCGTGTGTCATAACTGCTGACATTAATCTTGATTACTTTAGTTAAAATAAATAGTTATACTTGGGCGGCTTTCAGAAAATACATCAGAGCAAATGTAATGTTAGGAAAAGATGAAGTTTTACTTATATTTGTTGTTTTCCTATATTGTACTTGCAAAGTTGCAACTGTGAAACGTCTTTCTTGTGTGACCTGATCTCTTTCAGACTCCCTTATCTTTTGCCAGCCTTCAGAAATAATTTTTGACTTTCATAGAAAGAGGGAAAAGTCAGTGTCATCATTACAGAAAAATCTTTACTAAGAGGAAAAAAAATATTCACCAACAAAACCCATCTCAGAAAAAAAAGATGTAAAAAGCTTTTTCGTGCATGAATCTCAAAGTTGGCACACACATTCTCACCACCTCATGGTCCAGCTGCCAGTACTAACACTGGAGCCTTATAGAAATGCTCTCTCTTGTACAGCTTATTTATTTTTATGGAGGATTAATATACTTAGGATGGCTCTTTGGAGCTTTCACTGTGAATTTGATGGGATGCTGTACTATAGTGCTGCTTACAAAGGGACACATAAACATTAACAAAAATAAACAGTAGAAAAAGGGAAATGGAAATATAAGTGCAGTCTGAATTAATGGTAAACATAGCTAGAAATTGTTCATATTTCAGAACCCCTATTATATTATGGCCTTGCCTTTACAGGGATAATCCTTTTGTAATTAAGATAATGGGTAACTAGTCTGATAGGTATTATACGTCTTTTTGTGCCAGTATGTTTATATGACCACATAATTTGCATGTACTTATTACTGGACTGTAATATCTGTGGATTTTATATGTAGTTACATTGATTAGGTACTTGGATGATAAATAGAAACCATTTGGCGAAAGATGATATAGGATATATTAAGCATTTATTTCACCCCCTCTTTATAGCCAGCACTGGTTTGTTAAATTAAAAGTGTTTAGTCTGGCCTGGATAGTAATCTATGTCCAATCCAGATCTAAATATGTATAATAAACAGTCTAGCTTTTAATCCATATGCGTGTAGCAATCTCTTTAGTCATGAGGTTTTAGAAAGAATTTAGGTGGTTTTTCTCTAAGACACATTTTCTGGAACAGGGGAAGGTCATGGCCAGCACTGCAAGGATGGAAAGCAGCTTCCACACAGTGCTGCCAAGGACCACTCTGAGTACCAAACAGCAGCAGCATTTTCTACTCACAGGCATAATGGGTGAAAGTCTGGATTTCCCATTTAAACCCTGCTTCCATAGTGCTGGACTTCACTTCTGCTTTAAACACCACAGTTAAAAAAGATATTTTCTTTTTATAGATGACTTTGTCTTTTACGGAGAAGCTGACACCTGATATACAGTGTTTTCACTCTCTGCCCCTGAAAGTAATGCCTTTTATTTAAAACTACTCCCTGTCCTGGTTAAAAATAAAGCTAAAAATTTCAGGGAGAAAAATAAATCTCCAACAAACCATAAGAAGTTTCCAGAATGACTTTTCCTTGAAGTAACTGTAATTTGTAAACATGATTCATAACTGTGATTCAGACCCTCACCCAAAAGACAGTGTCCCCATCAGCCCAGGTCCTTCAAGCATCAAACAACCTCTTTCAGACATGTTTTAAGTCTCCAGTGAGCAGGCTCGTGGCTCCTTTAGAAGGCCTGCTTCACTTCATGAGTATAAAATCTATGTGAATTTGAATTTGTGTATTCTCACTTCTGCCTAATAAATATGAAAATTTGTATTTAATGAGAATCTACTTTTACCCCTCTCTGCTTTCCTTAATGAGAGCTAATTGAATAGTACAATCTTCATTTGGCAGGACACATCACAAGGGCTTGTCTATACTTAGAAATTTACTGAGATAACTAATCTGAAATAGTTGAGAAATATCCCTACAGCTTTTCTGCCCAAATAGCTGTTTCAGAGCAATTATTTCAAATGAGCTATTTTTGAGAATTTCAAGTGTATACCAGTCTCCAATCTAATATCTGGCTGGCACTGCATGCCCAACTAGTTTTTATGGATCAACCTACTTGATCTGGTAAGACACACTGTAGGAACAAAAAAAAACCAAAACAACAACAGCAACAACAACAACAAAAATAAAAGAAAACAAAACAAAACAAGCAAACAAACAAAAAAGTAACTTTGGCTCTGATTTGCATGCATGACATAATAAAAAAAGAGCATTACTGCCAGTGATAATTTAACTATATATGACCTGGATGTTGAATCTACAGTGCCAGGGGCAATTTCTAGCCCCATATACTTTTAAAGGTACCATACAGGCTAATTTTAATTAAAATATTTCACCTTTTTATTCCTGATTTGGACTCCATAATTTATTTCTCAAGTGCTTTCCCTGCAATTTAGAGACATCTGGGCTGCTGTAACTTTCAGAGGTACATGACTGTGTGATAAGCCTTCTTTTTGGTCTTTGCCATACTCAGTCTAAGAATGGCTATGAAGTTTCAAAGCTCACCAGCATTTCTTTGGGGTCTGGCAGCACACCAAAACGCCAGACTCTTCTAAAACAGCCTGGATTCGGCAGACATGGATTGATCCTTTTTTGTTCTGTGTGAGAACCATTTCCCTCAGCATGACCACTGCTTTAATCTTGTATCTTAAACATAAACAGAATGGCAGATTTTACAGTATAATCTGCTAGGCACAGCAGCCTTTTAGAAGAATGAATCATTAACCTAGAAGCTATGTTTAAGTAAAAAGGACAGACAGCAAGAAAGGGGGAGAGAGGGAGAGGGAGAGAGACTGGTTTTGTTCATGATTTAACACACAACTGTGATCCACTCACCTCTAAAATACATTGCTGGAGAAGAAATAAACCTCACTATAGGCAGGGCAGGAAAGGTGTCAATACAAAAGCGCTTGAGGAGCATGGGGAGAGAGGGGGAGGAAAAATGAATTTTAAAATATTCTCTCCTGCTGCATTTTTGAAACGTAACACATAATTTTATGGTAGTAATGTTCTTGTTGCCATGCTGGTGTAAAGAGACAGAAGAGAAGGCCTGTTGAGAAAGGCAATGTCTCTCATTAGAGCAACTGATATAAATGGGAAAAAACAAAGAAGAGGAAGCAAAGATGTTCTGGTTTTCCTTGTATTCAAGTCAAACCATTTAATAAAAACTTTCATTCCAGTACAACACCAAGTCATTTCTGTTTAGAGGATAACTAAACTGCACCTAATGCTGATGTATTAAACAATTTGCAGAGGGAGAGTTTCTACGAGATTTTCTCATTTATACTACTCTCCATCTTGTATCAGGCTGGACAGATTAAATGTAAATTGCATCCTTGTTCAAGTTTATTTTACATTGCGATGTTATTAGTGTAAGCAAAAATCAGACCTTTTGCTCCTAAATTGCTCCTGAAGGTGGCTTAGAGACTCAAATGTGAAACTGATACTACTCATTTACTGCCTCCTTTAATAAATTTTCCTCTCATTTATGAGTATAATGTGTGTGTAAATGTATTGACACCACAGGTGCGCAGTGGACCAGTAGAATCTGTGTTAACATTGCTGTAAAAGGTACGTATGTTTGCTCATCACGTGTACACATGAAGATTTCCTCCTCCTTGATTACAACAAGGGTGTTAGATTGACCCATTATTATCTTTAACATTTCGAGTGTGTGTTGCATTTTCAAATTTGACCCCTTAAGAAGGAAGCACGGGAAAAAAGGGAGGCCTTTCAGCTTGTGGTTGGGGTATTTTCCAGTATATTACTTAAATCCTTTGTGTGACTTGAACTTGTGCTGCCCAGTCATTCACTGCAGTTGGTATTCCCAAATGCACATGCAGCCCATGTGAACAGCATGTTTTTACAGCCATTCCCTGGGAACTGTTTTATACACCTGGATCACCAGAAACGACTAAGCTAGATCAAAGTAGCGCAAGAGTGAGGTCATCCACTTGGGTGGCTGCTGTCGTGTGTCCTAATGAAAGAACATGTTACTGTGACAGGATGCATCATAAGGAAGAGAAATGTTTTCGGGGAGATGATGTCACCAGAAAAGCTCAGGTGTGGCCAAGTGCATGTATATACATGGGGCTACCTGAAAAAATGTCCATGGCGGTCTATAAATGACATTCTGCTGACCTACCTGTGATGGAGGATCATCATCAGATGGATTTCCTATTTGCTTGGGAGAATGAGCAATAACTCATTTTTTTTTTCTATTCTTCATTCAAACTAAGGCATTTGTAAACAAGAAGCAAATTCAGAGCAGATGGGATCTTACTTTTCACAATGCAAAGACCAAATTGTTATTTAATCCTTCCAAATTATTTTACTGTGTCAGGCATCTCTTCTGTTCCTAATGGTAGGAACTTAAGAATTTGGGGGTTTACCACCCCATCCCAGAACACAGACTGGCTTATCTCCAAGTTCTTAAAATTTCTTTCACAAGCACAAAGATAAAGCCACAGATCAATCACATTCTGGGCAGTAGAAATCTTCCACAGACTACAAGCATGCTTTTGCCTTCCCGTCCTCCTTCAAGGCACTTCTACATTTTAGAAAAAAGGTGGCATTATGATTCCTCCTCTAGTTCCTTAGAATCACTCTTTTTAAATGCTGCAACACCCACACTTCTGAGATGCTTTGCTAACCTTTTCCTTTTTATCCTTAATTTCTCAAATGGATCTGATGAAAACAGATGGCTGTTGTTTTTCAGGCAATATTTACTTAAATTATATCATATAGTCTATATTTAGATTTTTCTTTCAGAAAAAAATATTGTCTCAATCTGTATCTACATGTTGATAAGGCATCTTTGTGTTTAGATTATTTATTTTTTCTATAGCTAATACTTATATCTTTCCACATTTGTTTTTTATACTTCAGTTTCTTTTTATTAGGTTTTTTAATATATTTTTCATGCATGACTGTGGCTTCCTCTGTAAGCTTTTAATATATAAAGGAGGCTTATTTTACAACAAATAAGAATTAGTTAATTTCACAAAACAAAATGAATAAATCCCAAAAAGATTAAGGTGGGCCCAAAGTCCAAAATTTGCCTATAAATGCAGTCTAGCACTTCCACAGACACATAGTTTTAACTGTATGAAGAGTTTTAACTGTATGAAGAGTACCGCCGAGTTCTACAACAGGGGAACTCTCTTTAGAACAGTTTTTAAGCACTATTGTGACCAGCTGAGGTTGTAACAAGTTTTGTGTTCAAGCACAACATGACTAACCATCATGGGTAAGGAAGAAAAGTAGACTAAAGACCTATCCTGGGTTGCCTGTAGAGTGATTCTATTCCCAATGGCTTCTCTCAGTTGGACAAACTGTAGTCAAAGCAGCAGAAGGACACTGTTGCTGGGCACCCAACTCGAGACCTGGGTGCAGCCAACATCAGTCAAGTTGCTTTCTTACCTTCCTTTTCCTCCAGAGTCAAGTAAAAACTCACAGAGAAAGTAAAAGGGTAACATATTTGGTGTTTGGGAGCAGAAAGACTGGCTCATTCTTGTTTATGATGCTTGCCTGGTTGTGATTTGAAACACAAGAGAGGTACCCAGCTAAGGTTGCCATGCTTCAGCCTTCCTCATGTATGGAAGTCTGTGTAATTCCTTGAAGAAAAATATTCACAGTGGTCACAGCAGTTTGCTTCTGCAGCTGAAACTTGAACGCTGTCCTCTACACACTTACATTTGGAGAAGGGTTTTTGATAATTATCTAAATGAGGTATGGAAAAGTTCACAGGCCGTTCATAAACAGTGAGAACAGGGGGGATTAACCCAAAGGTGGCAAAGTGAAAGTCAAGAGTTTCCTACAGATTGCAGACCCAAAAGTCCTCCTTTATCTTTCTTTCAGAAGACCTTGTGATCTCGTGGAAAAGTAATAAGAAATTAACAGTTCTCTCTCTCAACATCCTATAATGCTAAGATACCTGTCACCTCAATGCTGCACAGATCTACCAGATCCCTGTGTGCTTAAAATGCTTTTGTATTTTACTGCTGCTAACTTCTTTCAGTTAGTCTGGGGAGCCAGATGGATTATTTGCCTTGTGAAACAGCAGAGTTGTTAATTTAATTCCACTCCAAACTTTTGCCACATACACATATGCCAATATACATACATGGGGGAACACCTTCTACCTTTCAGATTTCACACCAAATGTAATAACTGACCTGTTTTCCTGAAATAGAAAAGCTGAATATATTTATTTCCAATCTTCTTCATTCTGTGTCCTTTGTTTTGATTTAAAGAAAATTTTTAGTAACAGGAACTAATGCAAATTTTTTTGCCTTTTGATAGATACAGTAATCCTCTATTTTCAGGCTAAAACTTTCAGATCTGCAGACTTCATGCTTGAGAAAGAAACTTTTTTTTTTATTACTTGTATATATGTTTTCCTCATGTTTTTAGATCTGTAATGCTGCAATGATTGCAAGCTCTGCCAGACTCATACTGAGGTTTTAAAAAAAATTCAAAACACTGATCATGTGAAATCACGAGTAAAGAAATAAAAAAAAATCAACAATTTTTTATTTCATTTTAGAATTTTTGACTGCTGAAATCTTGTTTTCAGGAATTATAAAAGTTTTTATCTTGATTTCAATGTATTCGATTAGCTCTTCTCAATGAATAATTCAATCACCATTAGAAACCAATTAGAAGCTTAAAAAAATCTTGTTTTTTTCTTTAAGCTATAATGCATACAGTAGATATGAAATTAAGTGAAAACAATATCTGTTTAAGTAAATATATTTTTTCCTTCTACGCATCCATTGAGTTTAAGAGATTTATTTACTTAGTGAGAGCTATTTTAAAGGCTTTTTTCCTTCAATTGTAAAGCTGTCGTGAGATGTTTATAAATATTTTCTAACACAAATACAAAAAAAATAAAGTATTCACCTATTGAAAAAGGCTTACAACACACACCATATTCTAACATTCTGTAATGTAAAAATGGAAGAAGTTTAATTATGTTAAACTAAAAACCTGGCTAATTGAATGGGCAAAGATATAAAATATCTTTCTGATGGGCAATAAATACACAAAGTGAGCAGCTTACTTAGTAGAATGTATTTAGTCACATATTTTACAGCTTACCAACCAATCGAAAAAGGGAAAGCTTTCTAAAGGGCACTAAAAGGACAAATACATACAAAAGCAGAAGATCACTTAAACCAAGTTAACCTCCTTGAAGATTTAAATCACAATTAAAACAAACAATGTAAATCCTCAGGAATTAAATCAGATCAGCGAGAGCTTTGGGTTTGTAAACTTTTCACACGTATCACAGGGAGACCCTGATGTACGCCTGCAATACCAGTCGGTGATGGTTAATCACAACAGTTCTTACTTTGGAGCTCTCTCCTGGTAATCAAGCTTGACAGGCACTCCTGTCAGCCACACGGTTCAGCTCTGGGACACAGCTGGATTTCACCCACAGCGTTTAAGGAATGTGCAATCCCAGAGGTTTTCAAGCTGTGACCCATTTTGTGACACAGGGCTGGGAGCAGCACTGCTACCATGGCTGCTGGTACCCAGAGAGACACCTGCCCCTGCTCAGCCCTAAAATCACTGTCAGGTGACCCTGACCAGCCCCCAGCTCTCAGAGCAGAGAAACAAGACAAAATAATTTTCTCCCAGAGTCTGCAGTGACCAAAGATGACCATGAACTTCAGGTTCAGATCTTGGCTGGATCTTTCATGCTCCTTGCAATGAGGAGGTCCCAGCCCATTCCTGTCCAGGATCTCCTCATAGCTGGAGAGCAGCAAATATCACAGAAGACATCAACAGTCTTTTGGTGGACCATAGCTAACCAGTATTTACCCTTTTTCAAATATTTCTGTATCATAGGGAGCTGCAATAATGGCTGCTTTGAGGCAATTTGGAGGTAATGGCATCCCCAGATTTTGTACCTTTCTTTCTCCTCTGTTTCAAGCCAGCCACTTGACTGCAGGTTGAATTTCTCCGGCAGAGTGAGATCTACCTGTAATAAAGTTAACCATGGGGTAGTTCTGGTGAAAATAAAGAGGCAATTTCTTTGATGCTCTAAATGTGTAACCTGCAATGTGGTGATGATGAGCCATTTGGAATTTCCTTTTTACTATAAAGCCACCACTTTTAACTCATTACCTATCTTGCTGGGCTTGAAAATTGAGTAGGAACACAGTACAGATCTCACAGAAGCCTTCAATCAAGGGCTATACAATAGAAAAAGTCTGTCTGGTTTTATTTCTGGTAGATGAAGTAATTTTTTGAGAAATTGGATCTATGAAACTGCAGGGCATGGCACAATGATAATAAATGCATAGAAGCTTTCATATTTATTAATTGCACATATTATAAGACAGAAACCAGCCAGAGTAGTTTTCTAAATTGGGATCAAGACCTTTTAAAGAAACAGCTCTTTCAGCTGCAGATCCTCATATGAAACCCACCAGTGAAGTTTCTGAGAATCAAGTGACTGAAAACTGTGTCAGTATTTGAGACAAGGTAACAAGACTATCATGTGATGTGCATAGCTGCTTTAAATTACCTTGTTCATAAAG
This sequence comes from Eopsaltria australis, assembly GCA_034509425.1. Taxonomy (NCBI): domain Eukaryota; kingdom Metazoa; phylum Chordata; class Aves; order Passeriformes; family Petroicidae; genus Eopsaltria; species Eopsaltria australis. The sequence continues at coordinate 1,516,254 of JAVTVJ010000032.1, read as the reverse complement.
ACAATGATGGACATTAAAAAAAAAGGTAAGAAGGGACACTTCTAAAGTCTTTTCCCAAACCAGTCAACAAAAAAGGACACATAGAGATCACTTCCTCAGAAATTATATGCAAGCATTCATTTACTGTTCTGAGACATGAACGATAAATGGCACAAAACTGCTCTTATTCCTAGCTTAGAAAGCAGAAACTGAGGCACTGAGAGTTTATGTAGCTTCTTTAGAACTGGCAAAGGACTTGGGAATACAACTCCTGTCCTTGCTCTCAAGATCATTCATTTATTTTCCAGAAGTGGGAGACGCTACTTTAATGACTATATTGTTTCCCTTAGAGTGAAAGGCAAGTCTCCTCCCACACAATTTTCTCAATATTGTTTGTTAAATTCCTTCTTGCGGCTGTCAACAGGGCATTTAAAACCAAAATACATAAAGGAAAAGCTATGCACATGGCAGGTATAAAAAGCAACAGTTCTAAGGATTCATGCAAATATTAGAATGTACCTCCTACAGTTAACCTAGTGTTATTCATGTTTTCTGTTACACTGCCCAGAGGTGTTTCATTGTTTCCTATTGAAAGGATATTTGAATTTTTTCTTTTGCTTTTATACCAGTAATTAGTCATGACTGACATTTAGAGATATGCAGGGTGAGATACCCCAATGCATTTTCTTTTGATGCTCCTTGAATTAGGCTCAGTGCTAAAAGAAAACATTTCCCTGCACCCCTCCCCTGCATTTTTAAATGAATGTCATCCAAATGGCATTGCCACTCAAATCTTACAGTGAAATTCCTCACGTGCTGATTGTGAAATGTGGGAATCTCTGAAATTGTCCCCCGTAGGTTCGAATTCAGCCCCTGAAGGTTCACTTGAGTTTAATTTCACTAATCACACAGGGACAGTTATTTTTTGCTCTTGCTCAGCTTCCGTTTCACTTGAGAGCATGCACACACACACACACTCACTCACTCATGCTGCATCCCTCCCTTTCTGTTGCACTTAAGTCCAGATTCCCTCTGACCATTCCCGCTCACAGGCAGAGAGCGACACAGTACCACGGTGCCTAAAGACCATAGGTGGGTCCTTTGCTTCAAGCCAATTTATTCACATTTGCAATGGTAAGATTGATTTTTATCCTGCATTTCTGAGTTTATTTAACTGATTTCAGAAATTGCCACAGAGGTGGGGGGCAGAGATCGTCTTCAAGGTTGTTGTCATCCGGAATTTTATGTCCTTCATTTTCTTTCACTCTGTATGCCTGTCACATCAGCTTAACTGTGAGTAGCGTACTAGCCAGTACCTCTGGCATACTGTATATTAATAGAATATTGATATAGCCCAAATACTGTTGTGGGATTCATCATTTGGTAAATCCTCTGCCGTCTGCAGTTTTACAGAGCCGTTTAATTAGCAATTTTACAACCTCCTATTCTCTCATTAAATTAATTAATAATTAAGTTCAAATATAGGCATCTTTAATGTCATAATTATATTTCAGTTTTATGGTCACCAGAGTTTAGCTCATTAGGCAAGGTAGTCATAAACCATAGCTCTATTTAGGGGCTGAGGCACTGATGCTCAGGTAGTTTGCTTCTGTGTGGTATTTTTTATCCTTCTCACTTTCTCCTCTTCTTCCCCTGTCTCCCCCCTCTTCGCCCTGATTCTCCTGCTCCCCTCCCTCTTAGTGCTCACTGCTAACATTGGCTTTTTTTTCCTGTGGCAGCTCTTTCTCAATCATATGTCATGTTAAAAAAATCCCTGGCACACACCCTCACAGCCCTGCCCTCCCTGTTACTTTCTCTGTGATGCTGTGCAGCAATGCTGGCCTGCTGTGAGTCCTGCTACCTTGCAAGCCCTAGGGACCATCAACTCCAGTGCTGGGCACCCAGCAGTGGCAAATTTTGTGTCGCATCCTACCGGGGATGTTGTATTCCTTTCTGACTGTGAGATTTACCAAGGCACGGGATGTAGTAATGACATTTCACACAGTATGATATGTTGTGCGTTGTTTTATATGTAGTGGATTTATTTCAGTCATTATCACTGATTAAACCAGCTTAGTTGAAAAGGCAAAGCAAAACTTGGCTTTGAAATTGTTCTTATTTAATTTTGTTTGTGCTCACATAACCCAGGACAGCACTAATTATCTCTTTAGTGTAGCTCATATTTCTAATGTAATTCATATGTAAATTGTAATTTAAATCATATGGGAATGTTTGTGTTCCTTGCATATTCTCAGTAAAGAGCACAAACAGTGAATTAAAACTGTTTGGAAATGAAAACTTTATGTTGCCTTTTTTGAACTGTCTTTGATTTCTTTTGGCTTGCTGTTTCTGTAATGAATCATGATTCAATTGGATGGCTAAGGCCAATGCGTTTAGTCTCCTCTCTCTGTCTTTATGCAGCTTGCTCACTGGCCTGTTTTTCCTTCTGAATTTGAAAGGCAGAAGGGAGATTTCTGCATGCTCACTATTTTTGAAAAAAATAATAAGATAACTATGATTATTAATAAATAATATTTTTTATTACTAGAGAGCCTATGAGCATGGCATGGCACTATTTGTGCTGCTTTGCTATGCAAACAAAGCTGTGCCAGAACGTTCTTTCTGGTAGCATATCTGAATGGTATTAGATTAAAATTTTAATCCTGACCCAAACTTGTCCCCTAATAACCATTTTTGTTTTGCTTAATGCAATATTACTATCCTCTCTAAAAGCTGTTGCTGTCTAAAATGAAACAGTCTTTTGAAAGGGCAATTAAAAATTTATTTGTGTGAGTAGAGCACAGGACAGTTAAAGCTGTTCCCAAACTTCTGAAGTTTCAGGACATGTTTGCTTGCTGGATGTGGGAACGATGCTGTGGTACCAAACACAGAACTAAGGTGGATGCCAGGAAGGTGAGTGTGAAAGCCTGAAGAGTCATGGGCAGCAGGTACAACCGTGCTTCCAGCTCCTGAGGAAGAGAAGACGAAGCAAAAGACCTGAAGGAAACAGGAAGGGCAAAAATTCCAAAGGAAAAGTAATTAAACCTAAAGAGCTAGCAAGTTAGTGAATGATGACGCCAGCTACACCTTTCTTTCCTGGAACTGCCCTTTACATTCCTAGGCAAAACTGAACTCACCATATTGGGGGGATAATGAATGCCTGTTTCTCATCCTGCCAACACAGATACTTGCCTGGCCCATGCCAAATGATGTTGTCTGGGCTGTACAGACCAGCAGATGTACCAGGCCCAGTGTCATGGCTTTGCCCCAGAAAACTGTGACCTGACCTGCCACTGGCCACACAAGAGTGTGTTTGCAGTGCTTCCCCAGGTTTGGCACAGGGGACTCATGATATGATGGTCCTAGAAGCCTCTTCCCGTGGACAAGTGCTGCTCAGGCTGTTATGCAAAGCCTTCAAATGCGGAAAAATCCTGAACTGCCTGCCAGCCTCTCTGTTGTTCATGGGTATTGCTGTGGCCAGAAGAGACGTAAAGCTTTGAGGACACATATTTTTGTGTTAGTCCCTGCTGCTGTAACACCGAGGTCTGGGACAGGTGACCCTTCTCACCAGTGGGAAACATCTCATGTGCCAAGAAAGAGGCAGAGGGGTCTCAACAGTGAGCAGACACACCTGTTTTGTGACATCCCATCTCCCCACTGGGAAAAGTGCTCCCTAATTTACAGCAATCATATTTCTCAGGCTCTGGGAACACCTTAAGGATAAGCTCAGCCTGTCAAGGTGCAGCATCAGAGGGCTGTGTAGCACAGCTGAGCAGACCGGGGGCAAGGCAGGCAAAAGGGACCCCTGGTCTGGTTTGGCTGTGACCACAGAGCCCTCCAGGAGCCAGGTGCCCTCCAGGGAGGGTCACTGCCACATCTAGGGCACACATTTAAAGCACATGTGCACACACACACACTCAGGCACACACACTCCCTGTGACGACACCAGAGCTGTCCGAAACTATTTTCAATAATTGATTTGCTGTTTAATTGAACATCATGACTGACTAACATAGCTCATTACTTTACTCATTAGTTAATTATCGAAGAAAGTAGGACAAGTCAATAAAATGAAAGGCTGTAAATTCCAATACTAATTAGCACCATTTCCTCAGAGACATATTTAAGGGCAGATTGGCTACCCGAATGTCCCTGGACCTTGTAGATGAAGGGAAAGGGTAGACTTACCATAAATCTAGATTTACCTGCATGCAAGGCTCCTCAGCAGTGAGTAGTCAAGTACACAAGTGCTGAGCTACCACCAGGCACCCTATTTGAACTGGAATATTGGAACGTAAGCAGCACAGAAATTCCTATTTTTAAAAGAAAAGAGGGGGGTGGGGGTGGTGAGGGAGGGAGTGCTCACACACCAGAGAGGATCCATATTAAAAATAAATTATGCAAACTGAACTACTTCTGCAGAGCACATTTGCTTTCCTAAGCTCACTTTCCTGGTCTCTCTCACAAGCATACATTTCATCCTCATTTTTTCACAGTCCAAATTCTGCTGAAAACATCAGAGCATCCCTTCAGAAGTGGACGCATTTTTAATGTGAGGATTCTAATTCATATATTTGTGGTTTTTTTTTTTTTTTAATAATAAACTATTCCAGTAATGGAAATTATATTCTCTTGTTATTGCTTTGTATTATCTTTGCATTATCTGTCTTCTCTATTATCTCAAAATTATTTTTTGTATTCTTTTTAATTTAAAACAAGTCTGATATACCATCTGAGGCAGAATTAAATGAGCCCAAAAGTGATTTAAAACAAAGAAAGACAAGCTCAAAGAAGACTGTGAGAAAAGTAGACTAAAAGAATGCATTTATGTGTGTGCATGTTTACATTCATGGCATGTATTTTACACATGTATGAGTACATATATATGAACACACATATACGTATGCATTTAAATAATAAGTGTATGAATGTATATAAAAAAATGCAGACACGTACATACAGCCACATACATACACACCGAAATATTCCTATATAGGGCTCTTATTGCTCAGTGTGAGGAAATTAACAGATTCCTTGAGTTCCAAAGTTTAGAAGCCCCCAGGTTTTTCTGGCTCCCTTTTAAAAATCAATACAAGAAGACTCAGAGTATGTAAATGTTCTGTTGATATAGTGGTACACTGTTCAGTAGTTTGTCTAAATTATTATAAACAACTCTGGGATCAAGACAAATATATTTCCTTAATTCCTTTTATTTGGAAGCATATCATCTGTGTCTTCCTCTCAGCAAATATCCACTTGTGAAAAATTAATTTCCAGTTAGGTGAATGGAAATGGAGATCAAAAGCATTACCTGAGCTCAACTGAAGGGAAGAAATCACCCTAAGAATAGCTCTCGGTCTGGAGCTTTAAATATTTAGCATTTCTAAAAATATATTAATGGATTAATGTAAAAAAAGCTAACAAATGTCTGTTACTTGCCTTCCTATATTTTGTGCCTGCAGTTCTGATTATTAAGCCACAAGTTCTGATTTATTTTCAAGTGTTTTAAAAAGTACCTTGCCAAAGTGTTCCAAAAATTGCATGAATTTTTAAATCAGCAGTTTTAAGAATTTGACTTCTGGTACTAATAAAACAAGACTGAAATTTGAATTTAGGGAAGAAGGGGAAAATGTGGTTGTCTTGCTTAACAGAAAGGTCTTGGAAGAAATAATGCAAGGAAAAATTATTTATTTTGGTAAAATATAATTTAAAATAGAAAAGAAGTGGTATTTTATTAGCAGTGTTTGGGAGGGGATATTTGTTTGGGGCATTTTCTTTGCAATAGTGAAGGAATGAAGGAAAGAAAACCACCATGTAAAACTGACCTGTGAAAGAACAGAGAGGAAAACATTTCCCCAGTCAGATGTTCATTCAGCATAGGCTAAAGCATAAGGTATATACAGCATAAACAAGCACTGCACACTTACTGGGAGTCAGAAATTATAAAGGAGAACATTCAGAAAAGCAGGAGCTGTGATCTCTCTCTGCTCATTATGATTATTGTTTCCAGACAGTGCCAAGCACTCTTTAATCCTGATATTTCTTTTTTTTTTTTAATGGTTCTGGTTTGGTCATGCTGGATCCCTGGCTATACTTGAACATCTTGGCTACAGGACCTTGGGAAGAGCTCCCAAACTGAGCAGCCAGCTCGCTCAGCCTGCAAGAGCTCAATATGCATGATAGGCATGGGAATAGGGAGAAGGCTGTGAGAGGACACCACCTCAAGATTTAAGTCATGCTTTTGAGCCACAACGGCTCTAAATGTACACACATATGCAATTCTTACATTTTACACTGCCATTTGTCACACATAATATAATGTACATATATAATATAAGGTAATCCTCATTTGCATTTTTTACTTCTTTTCTTTATCTGTTCTCACTTCAAAATTTGGGGCAGAAGTTGATTATTGAGTGCAATACCTGGTGTACTCTGAGCCAGCTGATGCAAAATGTGCAGACTGGAAGTGCTCTGGTGAATTTGCAGAGGTCCTCTTTCTGAGCCAGGGCCCCCAGGCCCCTGCAGCCTTTAATCAGCTGTAACTGGAGTGAAGCTGTCAGCTCCTGCTTGTATTCTGTCAGCTTCAGTACCTCTTAGAGCATCCCTGACAAACGAGCAGTGCACACTTAACAGTCAATCTGTGGACAAGCTTTTGATTTTGCCAGAAACTTTCTAAGGTTCTTTCTACAAAGGAAAACTTTCTAAGTTATAAGGGAGGAAAATGGAGAAAAGCATCCTTCAATCAAACTCTTTTGTTTTATGGAAAAAGCCAGCTGTTATCTATTCTTTAGCAGGATGATGGATTGGCTCAGTTCAAGGTGATATCCCAGCTGGTGCAAGACAGAGCAAGGGTTATCTTGTGATGATGACACCACTCCTCCTCTATCAGTCAAACAATGCCAGCCATCCCATACTTCTGCAGCAGCCTGCAATTATGAGGGGTATTGTCACATCAATTATTCACACTGAAATACTTGTTCAGCTCTGGTGTGTTTTATGAGTTTCCCATTAAGAATTCAAATTTGAAGGTACTTTTCAGCTGCACAAACTTCCCCAAACACCCTTCCCCCCCTAGTCACCTACCTCTGGTGTTGTTTCAACAACATACAGGTGCTAAGTGTCACTGTCTGGGCTGAGTGACTTCAAGAAAAATTGTTCCTATGTTTTTTAAAATACCAAATGTATTGCAAAATAAAGCAATGCCCCAGATACAAACAAGAATTCTTTTTTATGTGTAAATTATTTGGGGACTTTTTATTTATCCCTTTCCTTTCTGGTGCCTGGTGACTTTTTTTTGTGTGAGTAGTTTATGAGCTAAACCTATTATTTGCTAATTAAAGGTCCTTCCTTCTCCTCTTGGGAGTTTAAAATCTCCACTACTATTTCTTCACGGAGCTCACTTCTACAATATCCCTGCTGCAAATGCAGCTGAATCTTTCCTAATGATGATAAAAATAAGGCCATGGCACATCTGAGCAGTCTGGAAGGGCAGAGAGAGAAGGAAGACAGACACAGTTTCTTCACAAGTCAGATCAGTCCCTAGAATTCAGTTTCCCCACAATCCCCATGATAATGTCATTGCAAGAGGGAAATTATTGTAACATTGCAACACTGAGCTCCAATAGCCACACTGATCCCTGGGGACTCTGCCTTTTGCTGGCCCACAACACAGAAAATTGCCTGAATAGGCTCCTTCCCTAACCCCATTACAAACACAGTCTTCCCAAGCAGAGGACACAAATGTCTTTGAGGACATCCTAAGAGTTAAGAGTCCTTGGAAGACAGTTTTGGATGCCTTCAATGTCATTCCTGTAAAATAGGAATGAAAGTACTTCTGGTCTCCTAAAGGCACCATATGAAGATTATGGCAACTTCATCCAGACAGAAATTAGGAAATTAATTCTAAATTAATTAGAAGTTAAATTAAGCATTGGAGTAATTAATATGTATGTGGCACCAATATTTAACTATTTATTACTACTAGTATGAGTGTTGTTGGTATGACTTTTATTATTTTTTTTAATTACTATAGCACTTAGAAGTCCTCCCTACAGATAGAACCACTGTTGTACCTGCAAAACAGAACAAAACATGGGTCCCTCTCAAAAGGGTGAAAGACCAATGGCTGCACTTATGGGAACAGTTCTGGCCCTACCATTACAGAGAGTTGTCTAGTGAAATCTGGAAGATTGTTCAAAGGAAAAGAAAAATATTCATTCATTCATTCATTCATTCATTCATTCATTCATTCATTCATTCACTCATTCGTATTGCTTCCCGTGGAAGTTAGGTGCCTAACATGCATTAAAACCCAGGCCAGGATTAGGCAACAACAGCTAGTGACAAAGAGCATACACATACACTGAGAACCTTAATAAGATGAAACAGAAGGCACAGCTTTAGGTAAAAAGCACCAGAAACAAACTTTTGCAGACTTCAATGAAGGAACATTTCCAGTCATCTTTAAAACAGAAAAAGTTTCCCATATAGTCAGCCTACCCATCTCACCAAAAAGAGTCAAAGTAAAGCCACCCATCTCTATCACACATTAAGTAAGAGGCAGACAAATAAGGAAATAAATAAACGTTTTTGCATATATATATTTGAAGAACCCTTCTTTCCTGCAGTTGACATTCGTCAAATTCTTGCTGCCTCTCCCACTCAATTCTCTCCTTCAATTAACCAATAAGTCAATTTGTTCCTTCTCCGTCAGAAAAGTCCCCTGCTCAGCAAAAAATGCATCATTTCACTATCAGATCAATTTACCTTTTCTTCTCACTGCTCAATTGATAATCCCTGCATGTCCTAAACAACAAACAGGTCACTGGAAAGGAACCTGACTGGGAAGTTTCTCTCCTATTTTTTGGCATGAAGTTGGCTTGCCGGGCCCTTCCTGAGCACATGAACATGGCAAACGCTCAAAACAATACTGTAGAGAATTGGATTTCAAGACAACAGAAAGATCTGAACCGAGCTTATATGTCCAATAATAGTGCAGCTGTTTGGATAACTGGTGGAATTATATGTTAAAACAGAAGTGCATGCAAAATTTCACAGTATAAAAATCAAATTAAAAATTAAGGATGCAATGACAAACTGCATAATTTTTAGGCAACATAAAGCTTTTATAAACCATTCTATCCTGCTGAACTATTCTGATTGAATTTGATAAAGGTAACAAGAAGTGCCCATACCCAAAGCTCTAGACATCCAGAGATTGCAAATAAAGACAGCTATGCAGAAAGAAAAAAATTGTCTTCAGATAAACAATGGCTGTAAACCGGGCACTTTTCAATTGACTTCCTCAGAAACCATCAATACAGTACAGAACATTCAACTTGTCTTTTCAAATCCAAAATGTAAGGAAATATGGCATTAGAAAAACACAACTTCCCCTAGAGGTTGCGCTTCAGTACGAAGCACACACACAGGTACAAACCCAACCCTAAGTGAAACACAAATGCCATTTAACTAGACAAAGTCACAATGCTCAGCAGATTACAGCATAAACTGAAAAATATGAGGCACTTAGATTATATAAAATGATGCAATTAACCAAATTGACTTGCAGCACAGAAAGGGCAAGGAGCTCATAGTCCCCAGAATTTTTGGCAAAGTACAGCAAGCACTCCATTTGATGATCAGGGAATAAATTTTGTGAGACTATATTTTGGGGGGGGTTTCTCCAACATTTAGAAATACACAGTTTTAAAATATGCACTGCTAATAGCAATGTGTCTTTGCTTAATTTTTTTTAAGTTCTGGTGAGTGTTTTTTTACTTTGGGTTTGGGGTTTTTCTTCCTACTTCAGTTGTTTGATCTCTGCAGCAGTGAGGCAGGATATGGAATTTGTTTTATACTTCCAGCTGTGTATCAAAGCAAAAGTGAAAGCTGCACCTTTTTCTCTGTGATCTATTAAGATTTGTGAATATTTTCACAACTAGAGCACTACTTGAATATTGATGAATAAAAATCCATTAAATAGCAAAGAGCTACCATTGTCATTCAATAGCTGGTTTCTTAATCCGTTTTTCCATTAACTGAAAATCTCAATGTAGTAGTCCAAGTTAGAGTCAGGCAAAAATTTCCAGCTGAATGTTTTATTTAGGGAAGAATGCAAATTTGGGACAAGACAAACTATTCATAAACTCGTGCTGAATTTGTTAGTAGGTCACCCGAAACTAAAAAGAAAGAAAATCACAAAAGTCAAACCGCCCCCTTCCCCTCGTTTTAAACAATGTTCCCAGTTATTGCCTCAAACTGATTCTTTTCCATTCTAGGGAAAACCAGGTCTCAATTTAACCCACTTAAATACTTTCTGAGCAACTGTAACTTATAGACACCAAAATTTCCCTAAAAACACCCCGGGAGCTCTGGTCTCCTTTGGGAGCCCAGCTGTTTTTTGAGTGCCTTGCAGCTGGGAACATCATTTGCGTCAAAGAACTCCTGGTGCAAAAGCTCCTCCCTGCAAGGATGTTGTGTCTTCATCTATGCACCAATAGTACCTTTGCAATGATTTGGGAGATCCCACAGCACCTCCAGTTAAACTCTCTGGAAGATAGAGGGGACCTTATTGCTCTCTACAACTACCCAAAAGGAGGCTGTAGTAAGGTGGGGGCCAGTCTCTTCCCTCAGGTAACAAGCGACAGGATGAGAGGAAATGGCCTCAAGCTTCACCAAGGGAAGTTTAGATTGGATATTACTGACATTTTTTTTCACTGAAAGGGTGATCAGGAAGTAAAACAGGCTGCCCAGGGAAGTGGTAGTATCACCATCCTTGGAAGTATTCAAAAGATGTGTGGATGTGGCACTTGGAGATTTGTTTTAGGAGTGAACATGGTGGTTCTGGGTTAACACTGGACTTGATAATCTTTTCCAACATAGCAATTTTATGTTCTGGAAAACAGATGGAGATTACCGTTGTAAAAGATGCTACAAAACACACAAACATTAGAAGTCTTTTCAGCTGAAAAGCTAGAATAAGATACGGCTTCTTTGAGACAAAAATATCTTCACTTTTCAGACCACTTAAGTCTACATGTGTAGCAACTGGTTCATGGGTCAGGCACAACACATTATGGTGAATGAGACATCAGACTGGGGACCTGTCACTTGTGGGGTTCCACAGGGCCCCATCCTCGGCCCTGTGCTCTTCAATACCCTTTGACAACTGGAAGGGACACTGAACAAGTTCACAGATGATACCAAACAGGGAGGAGCTGTTGAACTCCCTCGAAGGCAGAGAGGCCCTGCTGAGAGACCGTGACAAATCAGAGAGCTGGGCAATCCCCAACTGTATGAAGATCAACAAAGGAAAGTGCTGGATTCTGCACCTGGGACAGGGTAACCCTGGATGTACAGACAGACTGGGTTGGAATGAGAGGCTGGAGAGCAGCCCCATGGAAAGGGACCTGGGGCTCCTGGTTGATGGCAAGTTGAACATGAGTCAGCAGTGCCCTGGCAGCCAGGAGAGACAACCCTGTCCTGGGGGGCATCAGGGACAGCATTGCCAGCCAGGCAAGAGAGGGGAGAGAAGATTCTGGGACACAGATTGTGCCTACCACACTCTTTGTGATCATCACCCAATGGCTATCCCTTAACCTGGGAGGAGAGAAATACAGCGGAGAGGATACAAGGTCTCTTTTTGATGAAGCAGTTTACTTGCACATCATGTGGAAGCAGGGGACAGTGCCCATACATCACTTGACCAGAAAGACGTTTTAACATGGTTGTCCTTGAAATACTTATTTTTGTTATCCACCAGGCTTATGACTTCACTCCCACTCTCCTCCACCCCCTTCCCTTCCAGCCCCCAGTAGCAGAGCAGGGTTGGGCCAGCCTGCTCCTGGCCCCAGGGAGGAGGTGGCAGAAGGCTGGCCTTATTTACCTTAGCCGTTTCCCCGTGTAATCTGGGTAATCGTGTGGCTAATCGGCAGTGAAGAGGAGCCCCCCACGCCGCAATCCACAATGCCAACCTATTCATATTTCATACAATAGGGTATTTAAGTCATCCCATGCCTTGCCAAGGCAATTGTGCTCCCTTTGTTCTGATGTTTTCGGCAGGGGTCTCCAGCCCTGCTTCTTCTTTCACACCAACATATGTCCTAACTCTTGCCTGCTGCAGCTGGACAAGGGCGGTTGTTTTTGTTTTGTTCTTCAAAACCAAGGAATCGATTATGGCGGTGTGAAATGTGTGTTAAAACAGTGCCCACATGTATGCATACATTAGCCATTTGCTACATTGCTACTTCACAGCAAGGTGGCCGACGAGGCAACAGTGCTCATGCTCTTCCAGTTTGAATGGGCAATCTGTTAAGCATAAAAGGAAATAATAAATAAAAGACTGACTGAACATATTGTTTGAAAAATCACTCACCATGCTATATCAAAGTGAAATTAAAAGGACCTCTACCCCAATGTACTGCAACTGTAAAGAAAGATCAAATCTGGCTTGTAACAGAAGATTATAGGGTTCACATGTATGGATATAGAATATTAAATTCAGACTATATCTCTGCAATAAAGGTATTCACCTTTATATGCTGCCTATCTCACATTTGGCATGTAGTGAACTCAACAGCCTTACAAATTATTGGATCTGATCTCATCTTTGAACAAAAAAGCCCACAGTAAACTCCTACAGTTCAGGATTTACCTCTCATAAGGGTGTGCTGACATGTGGATCAGAATTGGTAAGAAGATACTGCCTTCATCTCCTAGGCTGGACCATCAGCTCTCTTCCATCCCTGGCTGGCAATGGCAAAAAGTCAATTCTCTCCAGAAACTTTTGCAGCTTGTACAAAATGGGTCTTGTGGCTCCATTTCTCTCCTAGGGTGTAAGGAAGTCACATCAAAGCAACTGCCTCAAAATTAATAGCACCAGCTTAGGCTAAGGTCTGCAACAGAAATGTCTTTTTTTTATGAACAACTCTAAATGCATTACAGTGTAATTTAGGTAATTAAAAAGAAATGTCATATGACATGCTAGGAGATCTCATTCATTCTTGGTTCAAGTTCATGCTACTTCATGGATGTACTACTGGTGCTAAAACATGTCAGTCCTGACTTTTCTCATAAATGCCTGAGCCATGTTCCTTGGCTTGTGTCCAGCATAGGGAAGTTAACACCTGTGCCCTGCACTACAAACAATTTTCATCCTTAGAAAGGGGAAAAAAAAGCAGTTTCAAGCCAATTTTCCACAGAAACCAAAGCTTTCTGTGAAGAGTTAATTAATTAGCTCATGTGCAATATTTTACAACTTATAAATAATACTGTATGGTGTAAAGTACACAATAGAAAAAAATTGTACAGCATAGTCATCTGGTTTTTGAGTGCTTAACTGTAAAGTTAGAAAACAGGAAATTCAAAATCTTGAGGGAAACATAGGGCATGACACAGACATATTTAAAATTTCATTTTTATTATCAAAAAAATTACAATATCTTGTTTCAAAGCAGAATCTGGCACCAGAATGTGCAGCAGCAATGTATCTATACATCTCCCACTGAAGTCATGGAGATTTTTCTCAAATTGCTAGCAGTAGAATTTATACCACTTGAAAATGATCCTAATACAGCTAAATTTGCAAATGGTTACTTCCCCTGCACCCAAACAGCAGGGACACAGCTACAGCAATAAAAATGTGTTAATCCCAGCACGATGTATTCCCACATCTCCCTGTATCAAATCATTCTAGAGGGTTTTCAATATACAAGTTAATTAGCTACAACGACGCAGCAGAGTAACATCTAATGAAGACAGGGGCTTAAAATACCAGAAATGGCCTGTTGTACCCTTTCCCCTGTCTAATATTGACATACTCTTTTGAAATGGGTTACAGATATAGTTCAAGTATAACTTAACAAGAGACAGGTGGCATTTAATGAACAGGATTATTTTGATTATATGTTAAACATAGTGGACATTTTAAAATATGAATTTTCAACAACATCTACTAGAACACCATTTGTGTATTAGCACCTCAAAATGATACTGCCATACAGTATCTATCTATCTATCTATCTATCTATCTATCTATCTTATTTTTCTATATATATCCACTTGTAATACTGAGCAAGAAGGTAGCACCATTTTTTAATTGAACACATGGCATTACATTCTAATGACACACTTTCTTTCTCCTTTTTTAAAACAGTTCATGGAAAAGCACTTGTGTACATTCTACACACAAAAAAATTAAATCTCTGAAAAATTAATAAAATTGTACAAACAAAAATGTCTGCAACATACAACTTACAGAAATAAGTTAAAAAACAACATGAGAGTAAACTTAATTACCTAACGAATATCTGCTACTTTCACCAAGATGCACGTTTCAAATTTAACTGATAAATTAAAAACCCTAATTAATTAAATTAAGGTCCTGATCCTGACTGGAAGTGGAAGTCAATGAGAGTTTATCAATGTGAATCTCGTATCTGGAGTGGGACCGAACACTCCTTTTGGCTGTCTATCAAGGATGAAACTCATTTTGTCATCCCACCACTTCATTAGCACCTTTCCAGCACATTATCTTTGCCCTAATCCTTCTGTCACTTTGGGGATTCAGGGTCATTAGAGCATTGAAGGGTCGATGTTATTGTCGTGGAGGTGTGAATTGATCACTAAGATGACAACTGGTGACAAGTATACTTTATTAGTCTGCTACTTTGCCTCTTAATTGGTACTGATTAGCCTGTCTGTTAAAAAGCAAATTTGGACGGCTCCTGCCATTGCCAAGGATTACACTGCTTTCTAATAGGACCACTCCCCCTAAAGGAGCCCATTCAGACGTAGTATATTTGCCCTACTAAATGGAACTATTTATGTGAGTAAAATCAACAAGGTAGGGCCCGGCCCCTTAAACCCACTCATTATATTTTGTTTAGCTTTTGATTGAGAGAATTTCTCTGTTAAAAAAAAAAAAAAAATCAAGTATTTCTGGTTGCTTCTTTTTCTTTCCAAAGTCATGAATAGGATCATCTTTTTTTTCCCAAAAGTCCTATTTCAGATGTGGCTGTGTTTACTATTTTAATAGATTTCCCAGAGGAAGAGCTGGCTCTCCAAACATCATATTGCATTTAAACTACACATTAAGAGAAAACAGCAACAACAAAAGAAACCAAACCAACCAACCAACCAAAACACCCAACCAAACCTGCATCTTGCCAGATGTCATATCCTTCAAGCCTTAATTTTTGTTGACCACAAGAATTACACTTATTTAGTTTTACAGAACTCCCTGTTTAAAAAAGGGTAAAAAAGAAAAGGAAAAAAAAAGGAAAGAAAACCCTTTTCAAACTAGACAGCTAGGATAGGAGACATCTTAATGCAACATAAAAATACTGTCATACTTGCTTGACAGTGACAATCTTTGGATTATTGTTGATTTTGTTTCAAACCTGGGTAAGCATTTCCATAAGAGATCATTCTTAGCAGCAAGGAAAAATGAATGTAGAACTCTAAAAGCTCTCTGTTCTCTTTTCCGACATTGATTAAAAAATAACAAGGACAATGAAAAGAAAACAACTCCCAGATCTCCTATTCCTACTCCAAAACCCACACAAAAATCGGTCTCGGTATTACACTCCCTTCCAAACCAAGTGCTAAGCCTAAATCAGCAAAAAATAAGAACTTTAACAAATGTCTAATCTTGGATTTTTTACTAGAGACATTTTAATATGAATCTAGGTGCTCAGGATGAATATTTGACCTTCCCAAGTCATGTGAAGTGTTCCAGGTTATTTTACAGGATCAGTATTTCACATCCTAATGTGTAAGGATGACACATCCACCATGAAAAAAAATTGCTAAATAAAACTCAGATTGGCTCGTTGACTTTAATTGTGGTCAAAAGAAAACTTCAAACAGCTTGTGCAATAATCTGACCCCTCCCTTCCTCTTCTAACCATGCCTACATAGAGCTTTTGCAGAAGCACTTGGTTTGCTTATTAAAAAACTTGAAGCTGATGGGAACCTTTAATTAATTTTTTTATTTGATTTCACTAGAGAAAAATAACAAATACCTATGGTATTAGTAGTCCAAGAGTAATTCTACATTCATAGTCCTGTTGAAGAAAAACAAAAGTTCTTTCATTTTACCTCCACAGGTTCATACAAAGCACATCTGCTCCTGACAAGAGTGTTGTTTGGTCTCTGGTCCCACTGTCTTCTTCAAAAAGACAACCTGATCTTGATGTTTGGATGAAAATCCTTCTAGACCCTTTTTTAAACTGTAGCTACTTTAACTTCACTAGTTTGAGTTTTAAAATGTTTTGATTTACGTAAGTCATGACCCATAAGTTGTCAACGCAATTTCTGTCTGAGTGACTCACCTCAGTTTTCATTAACCAGTACCTTAACAACCTGGCTTACCTGAAACAAATTGGCCTGTGTGTAAATAATCCCCACACCGACTGCAAGAGCTTTGGGGTTGATGAGCATGGTGTTTGGGAGACAGAACATGGGAGAAAGTGAGCACTGTCGAGGTCACCCCTGAAACCAACGTCAGTGCTGCTTTACACAGCCTGCTCTAACAAACGCAGCCTTAGGGAACACCTGTTATCTGGCAGCATTTCTGGAAACAATCACACTTGGATATCCATGCCTGAAGTGGGTACTATGAAACAGAAGACACAGTAAAGCCACTGAGACGGACTGGTGCAGTGAGATGCAACTGAGATCTTTCCTTGCCCTCACCATGCTGATGACTCAAAATTTGGTTCCCACAGAATGTAATAACCTTCCTGCAACAGAAAACTGGTGAGCAGCCCTTTCTGGAAGGAGAGTGGCTGAATAACCATAATCTGCTCAGTATGATTTAGGTAAATCTTGAGGTCTTGAGATTTTTGGTTTAAAAAAAATTCAGGTAAGTGATCCCTGTATGTCTGAACAGCTTTTCTGGGGATTTGAGATCTTTCTATTTTACATTAGAAAACATGGACTCTCTGAAGGACAGCCTTTAAGCTTTGGGTGAATTAAGTGTCTGACAGAAATTTCTGTGGTTGAGTCACTCCATGCTGTTGAGTTCTTCACCCCAGAATTCCTCACAGATTGGAAAGGTATTGCCCTCTTGTAGAAATTTCCACTCTATTGAAATCTAAAAAGTACACAATTACCTGTCTTTCAAAAAAACCAAAAAAACAAAAAAACAAATCAAACCAGAAAAAACAGCCCCAAAGATATATATATTCCAAATCAGTAAAAAAATTCACAGAAACATCTTTAAGGAAATTTCTATCAAAGAAGGTAGACCTTACATGATATGGGAAAACAGCAGCCCAGAAAAAAAAGATGCTGAACACCCTGGAGAGGGGAAACTTAGTGTACTACAGTGACTAACTGTGCTAACTTGATGGCCCAGACAGGATGGCATTGTGGTGAAGCAAATAAGTGATATTAACTCTTCATCTGGTAACGAGAAAAGTGCTACTGGAATATACTTTGATGTCCATACATAAAAAATGGGTCAAATAATTGGAAAAATTTAGAAGAATCATACAACTAAAGGACTGAAAAATAAGACAAAAAATGGGAGAAGACTGTATATTTTTCCTGGAGGAAAAGATCTAGTATCAAAAGAGAAACTGATCTCCTGGCTAAAAGCTGGTAATAGTTGTACTTTGAGCTGAAGGAGGGCACATATTTTTCAGGAGGGTATATATTCCTTAGCAATGACTGAACAGAGACTGTTCAATAACAGCTGATCCACTCTCACAGGCAGAGCTGAATGATTTTCTGTGAGATTTGCACTTTTCAAGCAGATCATCTGCAGATGATAATGCACCAGAGCCAGCTCCAGGGTCCCTGTGGTAGAGGCCATATCTGATGACAGCAGTGATCAGATCTAGACTTAGCATCTCTATATGAAATATCCTTAACACTACTGATTTTCTTTCACTGCCTAAATAATTCTGGAATTTCTTCCCTCCCATATTCTTGGCTTCCCAGCCTATTGTTCCAATATATAACAACCAGGCACAATGCAGCTGCTACATATCCAAGGCCATGTAACAAACAGCCCTACTAGACGAGCCTAAGGATGTCACAGCACACATTCACAAAGAAATGAAAGTTTTTTCTTAAAAACTATGCTGGTATTATGCATTAGTGTTAGCAGGACTTGCAGTTCAAGAGATAGCTGTTTGGATAGGTAAAACACATGAAGTCCTGGTCAGATTGATAGATTAGCTCAGAGCTCTGGCATTTGGATTAAAGCAGTATAGAAATGAATCTTATATTTGACATTTAAAACACTTTCAAAGGGAACCTTTTCCACTGCCTGCACTTTCTTAAATCACAGCAGAAAGAACTGCCATGGCAGAATAGTGTGAAAAATTACTATCCAACTGCTTCTCTGTTTTCCCACGTTATGACTGAAGACATTAGTCCATGAATCATTTTACATCCTGGCATTATGCACAACACTGTGTGTAATAAACAGACAATGCAACAGAAAGAAAATTTGAAAATTAATTTCTCCTTTCTTTTGGACAACATCTAGAATATAAATGTGGGTTGTGGTAGCTCCAGTTGAAAGAGAAAAAAAGAAAGAAAGAAAAAAAGAAAGGCTGCTTTCGAAGGGCCATGATTGAAAACTTTAGATTTATATAGTCTGACTCCCATTTCCCGCATGACCTTGGCAAAGTCACTTATTGTAACATTTTCAGAAATGGATGCTATTTCCTCAGGCTTTCATTCTACTTCTCATCTCCAGAGTATATGACTGTTTTGCATGTACAACCAATAGCAAAAGTAAAAGTCTCAAGGGACTTTATGGAGTCTCTGGATCTAGATCCTTTCAGGGCTTCAGAGTTGTTTGATGTAACATATATATATAGCATGATTTGTTAGCTTTTCCAGGGCTTCGCCAACAAAACTTTGGGTTTATGGACTGCCAGAGTTTTTGAAGCCCAGTTTGACACAGCAAAATCATCCAGATTAAGTCAATGAGAGACATAGTAGTTCTAAAATATCAGATATTTTCCCAACTAATTTCTTCCCATCATGTAACATGAAGCACTTAATGGCTGAAGGACACAAAACTGAATAGTAGGTGTTTCATCTCTCTCTTATTTCTCAGCTCTCAAATCAGGGCTCTAGCTCCTTTTAAATGGTTGAGGCAGAAGAATTAAGGAGATAACCACTGAACAAGTTGAAGACCTTCATACTTGGAGGAAGTAAAGCGATATGTTTTATGCATATACTTTATATATTAACGGCTTTGTACATTTGCTAGCAATTTACGTTGATTTATAAGAAGCATCCTCTCAAACCCAGATATTAAGGTTAAATTGGCAACTGCAATCTCACTCTCCTGCAGTACATATTTTCGTACTGAAAGAATAAATCCAGATAGGAAGGAATAGATCTGACTATAAATAAAAACAGGCCAAAGTTCTTCAAATCTGCTTAATTAGTTATTGTAGGATATTTAAGTATAGTGCATACATCCTCTTTATTGTCACCAGTCTCTCTCTTGCTCATATTCAAGCTGAGGTGGAATACCAACCTTCACAGTCATAAGAAATCACATTTTGGTGAATATTCAGACAAGCCTGGCAGAGCAGAGGAAGTTGAAGTGCTCTAACAGGCCTTGGAAAAACATCAGACTCTGTGTTGGTGTTCATCCCACCAGTTTCAGAAATTCTATTATTCTTATCCCAGGACAATTTCAGTGATGCCACTTAGGGTTCTCGCTGAAATTTTCCTGGGTGAGCTCTACATTTTACTGTAGCCATAGGAAATGTCATTTCTCATTGCCATGGCTTGAACTTTTATTTCCACCTATTTCATTTCAGTTGTGTGCATATCAAGAATCCACTAGCTAACATTTATTCCCTTTTTCTTTCTTTTTTAAAAGAATATATGTAAGCATTTTATCACTTAAATGTTCTACACAGTTCCTGTTAGATGTTCTATTAAGTCAAAATTATGCCAAGGTGAAAATAATCCTTGCTTTACATGCCAGATCATAAAAACAGCTTAGCTTTTCTGAACATTCTGGTCACAAGATTTTCTCATAAAAGTTGAAAATGGAACCAAACCTGTGATTAACCTATTTTTTAGTTTATTTGAACAGCTCTAACCACCAGCAGCAGGACAGGGGACTGTCTGCCTCTCTTACCAGCTAAACTCCACAGGGACAATAATCAGCAAAGAAAAGACAGTGCTCACATTTGTCTCAGTAGTTAAACCAAAAAGAACAGGAGTGAAAGTCCTCTGTACAGTTGACTATAATATTGCATGCCTGTGGTGAAATACTGGCCAGTCACTGCATCAGTCACTGTGCTTGCACTGACTGCCTTTTACACTAGAAAAACCCAGTTCTACCAACATTAACCAATAGAAGTAATTAAAGCAGATGAGTAAACCACAATGCAGGTATGAAATATATAAAATTAAAATATTGGAGGGGGAAAAAACAACACCTGGAAAACAACAGAAAACTACAAAACCAAGATCTGAATAGGATCAAAAGAACTATCTGTGGCATTCACTTAAGATTCCCTCAAAATATGATGAAAGATATCACTTTTTGTAAAGAATAATAAAAAAAAAATACTCAGTTTCATTAGATTTCTTAACTGCAACCTTCTAATATTTTGGAAACAAAGAAACTGTAGTGCACCAACTGTTTGAGATGAATGTGAACACAAACTTTCTAACACCTCAGTAAATACGTGACAGAGAGCATTACTCTAATATCTGTAAATCAGGGCACTTCAAATTAACCCCACATTCATTATAAAGCTTGCTGATTTTATGTTTTTGTTATCATTCTGATACAAGCCTGAGAACAAAAGTGTTTAACAATTCCAGTCAAATAGGATCAGGGCATTAATTCTTATTTGGATGCAAGAGCAACATAAATCATCTGTTCCAGGCTAACAATTTAAAGAGTGCAGAGCGCATTATATTAAATAAAGTATTAACACTGAGTTAAGAACACCTATTAAGGGACTTTGAGAGTTCTGGCTCACATTACCTTACACCACTTTTTTAAATAACTTTATTCCAGCTTTTTAATCCCATAATTATTCCTTAACAGTTTTGTCAGAAAACTCCAGTTCCTAACCATATGTAGCTGTAAGATATCATGTGAACTCCTTCAGTTAAATTCTTATTCTTATTGTCAGTCTGACCCACATTAATGGCTTTTGCATTTTCAGATATATATATATGACGTTGTAATTGCAAGATAATTAAATATAGTGTACTTTATAATCTAAATTTCTCTGGTTTTTGAAACAAACTGCTGAAATAGAGAAGGAAAAAATCAACTTTTCTGTGTACATGAACATATATGCATCCACATGAATACACACACTTGTATGTACTTGTGTGTGCCTTCACTCAGTCATTTAGCAGAATTACTTCTTCCCAGTCATTTTCAAAATCTGTAGATCAACTCTCTGAGGCTCTTCTGTCATGACCTTGGGTTTTTTCCCAAGATATTTTCTCTGTGTCTATTCCTAATTTCAGTGGATGTACCAGATCTGGTGTTGAGCAGACACCCATACTAGATGTTGCCACAGAACTAACTGAGAGCTTTAGAGGCTGAGAGTGTAAGAATTCCTTAGCAGTGAGGCTGATGTGGTAGCAAGAGGGAATGGTGGGTGATGCATTCATGAGCTTATGCACTGGGTGGTGTATCAGGTCAGACAGGTCATACCCATCACTTGTTCTGAGCAGAAGAGATACTGCTGCCCTAATTGCATTGCTCCAACATGTTTTTCACAGCCTCCTTTAACGGAGTTTTGTTTTCCCCTGTGACACCTCTGATCTCTTTGTCTCAAGGAGGCAGGATTGTTCAGGTATGACATATCTAGAGGGCATATGGCAACTATATATTTTTATATAAATACTTACCTACAGAGAAAGAGCTCTCCAATATTACAGATAATTGATGTTTAGGTGGAAATCGGAGACAGGCTTGGAAATTTTTCCGGTCGCAAAGTGTTGAGATAGTCTAAAGTCAGTAGCATGGAACAAAACTACCCAAAAGAACTTCTTGCTACAGTAGCCATCAGAGATGGCAAATAACAGCTTTGAAATAGAAGTGCTCTTACTGTCTCTTCTTTTTGGCCCTTCTGCTCAAGAAAGACAGGGACAAACTGGAGAGAGTCTTGCTGAAGGGCATTTGGACAGCCCAAAGATTGGAGTGCTACATAAGTGTTGGACTGGATGACCTACTCAAATTCTTTCCAGACACCACTATACTATTACTTTGATAGTCTTTCCAGTCCGATCTCTTTATTAGAAATTATTTGAAATATAACCAGAGATAAAGAGAAAAAAAGGTTTCAGGGCTTATTCTGGTCTATTCCATTTCCACCTTTTCCTTGGCCAGATTTGCCATCTGATATAACCCCATAGAGCTTTAAGCTAGCTAAGAATGTAGCACCCAACCCTATTGGATTTTAGTACATTTGTCACAGAAATTGACTGGAACAATTAGCTGAATAAATAGATATAACATATCTTCTAGTGCCATAAAAGTGACATGACTGCAGGTAAATCATATGAATAATTACAACCAGGAGCCCAGGTTTTCCAATCACTTTCCATACATTAAATTGCAGGGCCTTCTGGTGACTAATTTACCTCTTTTGTAGAGAAATTAAAGAACAGATTTGTAGTGATGGTCAAACTGCAAGGTACCAGTGAATGAACAGCAAAAATACTCAAACATGACACTTTTAAGAAACACGGAATTTTGCTTCATCTTTTTGACTTCTCACAAGTATTAATGTGAACACAAGGTCAAGAGAATGAATTTTTATGTCTGCAGCTGAGATTAACTCATTCATGAAATGAAAATAATTTTGTGAAACAAATAAACCTTTCTTCAGGCAGAAGTGAAAGCAGTTTTAAAACCTTATCCAATCAGAAAAAATAAGGAAATGGCATTATTGAGATGACTGTTTTGATAGATTGTATGAACTATTTAATTTTGAAAGGAACTTTCCAAGCAGAAAATCTGTGGGAAAAATCAAATATGAACACTGTTTACATGACATGTATTTGAAATATTTTCATTTAACATTTGAGACATAAAATTCCATTTTAGGACAAAAAATGCTCAGTTCTATTGGAACAGTCCATTGTCAATTTAAAACAGAATCAAAAATTGTCAAGAAAAATGGAACAAAGACAGTGCAAAATTTTTCCCCATTTTAAAACATAGCTCAGTCATCTTTAGAGCTGGGGAGATCCTGAAAAGTTCTGGATATGCTTTTAAATGCATGTAAAGAAATTGTTTTCATGGAAATTTATCTGAATTCCCAACCAGCTCTACATTAAACAGAAATGTTTAAGTTTCTACAAAGTAGAAATTCTACAAAGTAAAATTTGCACTGAAGAGGCTAGTCATTACTGAGAAAAAGAGAACTACATTTTCTGAAAATAATAACTTGTTATTACAGACAGATTATCTATCTAAATAATTTACCAAAGGGCTTCTGTCTCTTACATCCTGTAATAATTTAAATTTGGATTTTGGACCTTAACATTTTCTTCCTTATATACACATACATGTGTGCGTATCTGTGTCTTGTTCACTCTCTTTTTGTATATTTATATAAACTAGAGGAACAAACTTGAGACAAACTCCAATAGATAAGAAAACTTGGTGTGACAGTTTTGACTGACCTTTTCTTTCTCCTATTTTAGCTTGTTTTATTTCCTATTGGCACAATTATTTCCCAATTCACCAGTATTATTTTTGACCTTGAGTTTTCTAACAGTTTTGGTAAGACCTGACCTGTACAAGTAAGTCATGACTCTGTGAACATGAGCCAGCATGTTCTTTTGTACAGGGTGTTGTCAAACAGAAAGTTTGGGGAACATTAGGGTAGGACTTTTGCACCTTTCCTGTTTCAGCTGAAAATTACTGTTGTGAAATGTAGCTGAATCTCTGTTTTGAAGAGCCCAAGGGAGAACGTGCATATTTTTATTTCAGAATTCAGTCTGAGCTTAGCCAAGAAATCCAGAAGTGTGCCCCATCACTGCTGGTTTCGGCTGTGTTGAAAGTCTCAGCTGTGAGCAAATCCATTTGGAAATGCAGGGGAAGTAGAAGACTAAAAAGGGTTTTTGCATTTGTCCGGTCATTATTATACCAGACTATGAACTAATGTTACTGATTCATAATGCTTTCAGACACTCAGTTTATGCACACATACAAAGTTTGGTGGAGTACCTAAGGATTGTCAGCCTGGAAAAACAGTGAGGATTCACATGCTGGGTCCCTAGCTCCAGCTTCCATCCACATTCATGCCAGGCCCTCAGCTTCTGGATGAAATTAGAGCAAGCTGCCAAGAACAACATACGAGAGATAGTTAGATGTTTTCCAGCCTGAGGAAAAATCTAGTTCAGATAGGTACAGTCTGAAATTTGGACCACAGTGCAGATCCAAATTTTGTTGTCTGGTCCCTGCCTGCGTGAAACATATGAAGAATTCAGATTCTTACTTACATTTGCCAAAACAATGCAAGTATCAAGTCAAACATGAACAATTTAAAATAAACATCACCGAATCTTGGTCTAAACTGGGAAAAAAACCCCAAACAAGTAAAACCCAGTAAGACTAGCCATAAAGCAGATGGATAGAGTTGCTTGAGCAGTGTAACATTACAATACTAAGTACAAAGATTATGGACCTCCTTTAGCTTCCAGAATTCATTAATTAGACCCATCTATTCTCTATATTTTCATATGCCAAACACTAGTCCTTGGAGACAGGGAGCTTCTTTTTTTTTGTATAGACATCTATAGACTTATAGTGGAACTCTCCTTCTCAGCTGAATCCTAGGTGCTAGTTTGAGAGACCAAAACGCTCGCATGCCATGGAACCCCAAGGAGGTGAACAAAAATGTCCTTCCCAGACCCTTCAAGTCACCACAGATTTGACTATGACACAGATATACCAACACTGCAATTAAGTTCCCTTTAGCTTCAGGGAGGTGAAACTACTGTTTAAAAAAAAAAAGATAAATAGGGGGAGGGGGTGGAGAAGGAAGTAACAGCCTTTTTTTTTTTTTTTTTTGCTGAGATAGGAATTTTCAACACATTTGCATTTCTGTGCATCAACAGACACATCCCTGCTAGTGTCCTTCTTTGTCAAATAATGTCACATAATGTGCTCAGTTTGGGTCGCTTGCTAACACAGGAAGAGAAGGAGATGGGGCCTTTCTGAGAGTGTGTTCATAAAAGGTGTTTATTCTGTATATTACATCAGTTTTCCACTAGGGATGGTTTTGTTCTCAGCATTCCTCTCCCTGAACCAATTTGGAATCAATGCCTGATCTTCTGCCTCTCTTGCAGCTTGCTTTCGGAGTGTTCTCCTTAAGGAAATTATGCATGGAAATTCCTTTTTAGGAGCTTTCACTGAAACCACAAGTCTGTATCTGAAATATATACTACTGAAAAATTTTGCCCAAAGCTTTGTCTTGGCTATATAAAGAAATTATAGGTGTGGACCAATTTTTGAATTAGCATGAAAACTGCTTTTATGTGCATATGAGAAAGGCCTTTTGAAACATCTTGCCAAAGGCTTTTTTGTCTTCTGGTTGTTATAAGAAAACATGGGTGCCCAAAAGAAAAAACCTGATCATGGTTCCACCTTAATCAGATTCACGATCGTGTCCTAATGCAATTTGTCCTAATCCATTTCTAAGGAAGACAACCATTTATGATTTGGAAAGACGTGTGGGAATAAATGTGGCTATATGGAAATCCCCTGAGTCCTTTATTTACTGTATTTTGCCAGTTCATAAAAAAACTAATTACATTTTAGAGAAGAAGGCATTATAAATGCGATGTATATTCTAATACAAAACCCCTCTACCCGGGTGTCCTACAATCAAACTGTGCTCAGTTTGCAGTCTCACAGTGCATTTTATATCTCTGTAGCTGGTTTTAGAATAATGATGCCATGCTTAACACATTATAATACTGATCACACATTTCAGCACACAGCTGAAAGTGGTGCTATGCTTGTTTTGTTTGGGGAAATGCCTTCTGCTTAGTATGGCAGCAAATTGCCCTTGCAGCAAGAGATAATTACTTGATACCCACAGAATAAATTAATTAATACTTGTGCAAATATCTGTACATTCATCAACACACAAACCCCTATATATTTATTTAGCAAAAATTATGTGCTCCAGAGAATGAAGAGACAGTTCAGTGTGTTCAGGAGAATGTTTAGGCATACCTACCTCACCCCATGCACATCAGGATGTGCAGGGTGGGATGGGAAAGGGTACAAGAAAACACTTAGGAGAAGATTTAGCTTTCTACATATGAGTTGTCCCAATGGAATTGTGTGAATAAAGTTAACCATAACTGTTTTGAGAACTGGGGTCCTAAAATAATACAGAGGAGTTCCAAATGCAAAACCGTCTAGGTTTATTTGCACTGAAATTCTTTCATGTACTATTTCCCTCCATACACACACATTAAAATATTATAAATGTTATTGTTAAGAAAAATTTTGCTATAAACATTACTGACTATAATAAATGCCGTAAACCTGGGGCAGGTCAGCAGTGTAAATAATCAGAGTCTTTCTATTTACCCATTTGTAATAAATAGGAGATCACGTAACTCATGAAATTATAATTATCCAACATTTCATCATTTGTTTTTTACTTGAAAAGTTTGGCAAAGAATGTTTTTCTTTTGCACGCTTGCATCTGTGGGTGATCATTTGTTCCTTAACTAGTGAAAACTGAGGTCCTAATTCAAAGCTTATTGTCTGCCATAACCATTTTATCAGGTGACTGGTTTCACATACTGGAAAAGTTGTGCTGATGAAGAAACTATGGTTTTACATGGACCCAATAAAGGACTTTTTTTGTTTGCCTGCCTGATGAAAAATAGCCCTCCAGTGAATTCAAAGTTTTGTTTCATACAGGACTGCAAGATAGAAAACGTTGACTCAGCTCCAACCTGGAGCTAAACTTAAAATAGTAGAAAGAATAGTGAAGGAAAATTCCATTTCTTGTTCAAAACACATTGATCTTATTTTGTGCAGCTATAATGTTAAATAAGACAAATGTAAATAAAATAAACTGAAAAGCTCACAAAAATTAAAAATATTTTTGAATCCCACAATATCAAAGCAACACTTCAATATGAAATTATTTTTAATATTATCTGAATAAAAGCCATATTGGAAAGAGTTTCAATTTTTCTAAATCAGCATATTGAAATGCAAGGATTCCTCAAAGTGTCTAAAAAAATTGGAAATTATGTCCTTCTTCATAAGACAGAATGTTAGGTTCTCTTTTTTTTTTTTTTTTTTTTTAATTAGTTTTAAACACACAGAAGTGAAATATATCCTATATATGTTCCAATGATTCTTTTTGCAGTGCACCATAAGACAAAAAAAAAAAAAATCATGTACTCCTTGAAACCTTCTAGTGATGAATTTTGGGCATTCAGAACACTTCATGCCTTAGTAGTATCAACAGTCAGAGACTCAAGAAAAATTTCAGCTGCGAAAGAGGTGCATTATAAGAGCAATTTTACAGGTAAAACAAAAGGACTGAGATAAGATCCCTCCTGGTGCATAAGCAGAATTTGAAGCAATTCGTATCAACCATGTGAAGTTAGGTTTCTAAGAAAATAGAGTCTCTAACACTTTTACAGTTGAATAGAAAGGAAGACACAACAGATTTTTGTTTCAATAGACTGCATCAGTAAATCTCCAAAATGAAGTCCTAACTAATGTAGGAACCAAACATTGCAACAATTAAATCCATCTCCTTCCAAATTATAACATACAGAAAATGGAAAGTGTTCTCCTTTTATTTTTGTTGCTGTTATCACCTTGGTTTGTTGTGGGATTTCACTTTTATTTTCTACATTGGACCTTGATTTTATTTGAAGAATCATTTCTCCCCATGTATTTGGTTTCAGTGTTTGGCACATGTTTTTTGCACACATATCGCACCACCTGTAGGCCTGGACACCATCATTGATCTCGACAATAATGCTGGGAAAACTTTCTACTCAGATGACAAAAAGTAACTTTTTAATGTTGAAGACTATTAGAACTTGTACAGAATTGGTGTGTTCTGAGCTGACAGGCAATGAGCATTCAAAAGTAACAAATCTAATCAGAGAGGAAAATAAACATGTATTTAACTTGAGAAAGTTTGGAAGGAAAGGTTGTCAAAAAATGGACATTCAGCACTTTATGAAATACTGTCTTCTTTACAGTTGATACCAAAAAAAAGACCCAGGTAACCAAGGACCTTTTTTTTCTTATATTTCTTTTTAATATTTATTTTTAGATTTATTAAATCTGAAAGTTGCAGACATAGTTTTTGCAAGCTCAGCATGCTCAACAAGTAACTTTGAGTACCTTTAACAAGACAAGACTGATTTTCCTATTGGGAAGATTAATTTCTCATTGCTGTTGTTGTATAAGTACAGGCCTGTTTTCCTTTGTAATAAATAAAGCTGAAGTCAACACATGTAACCACCGGTATAATAAGTGCATGTTGTGAAACTTGCCCTGACTCAAATCTGTTTAATGGTTTTCCACTGAAAATTCAACATCTGCCAACACCACACAAATCTTGATAACTGATGTCATCATGAACCCATTAAGCCTTGGTTTTTAACATGTTAGGGAAACAAAGGGTTTATGGAAGACTGCTAACAGAGGGCTAAATCCTGGAGCCCTTATTCAACAGTAGGAATTGTTCTTTAAGTAAGGTGTGAGTAAGAACATCTTAAGCCTGGCAGAATGTAAGCAAGCTCTTGTTCCACATTAAATTTAATTAACCAAGCCATTCATGAAAATGGCACCGTAAGATATGAAACCTGTCACTGCAAATCACCTTTCGTCACTGAGGCTGATTTGGGAATGCATGTCCTGCCACACCAGCTACCAGCTTTGATGTGTCACAGCTGTGATACTGCAGCAAGTAAAAGCCATTTAAATAGAGGGGGAGCTTTGGAGGAGCTAAGCATTTTCCCCTAAGGATCTGAAACTTCTCAGCAGAGGCCATCCAGAGATACACATTGAATAAAATGGTCTTTATATTAAAATCTCATAACATGCCTGCAGGATCCCTGTAGCAGTAGCTAAGGGAAAAGCTGTGTAGTGTTGAAAGAGTAAGGAGCATCTATCCAGATGAAGGAAGAATCCCATGTTATCTATAACATCCATACACCTGCAAAACTGATAGTGCCTATCGAGCAGTTTATTTCCTGGGCACAGAGGTGGTTAATCAAAGTTACAACATAAGACCTGTGGGGGAGGGAAAGTCATTTAATTAATGTGCCAGATATCCTTGCCAAAGCTTTCGCCAAGATCAGGTTCAGATTGTAAAGAAATTTCCGAGAGAAGGATAATTCTCAACACCTGCGGGCACTTTTATTAGCTGCCTGCACAGAATAGAAAACCTTATGTTAAAGTATTCTGTCTCTGCTCTACCAAACTGACCTCACATGCTTTTATCTGGACATAACCATAAGCAGATTTTAAAGCGGGCTACAGACAAGTTTGCTAATGGGCACAGAGTGTTGTGTGGCAAATGGACCTGAATAAAGCAACCTGTGGATGGAAGCAATCATATAAAGCTGTTCAAAAGGGGACGCCATCAAAACAAGGGTAGGTTTGGGTGCACAGAGGAGGAAGAAAGTGAGAGGGATCACTGGGATCTTTAACACATCCAGAGGAGGCATCCACCTATTGCAGTGTTATGCTAGATCCAGGTCCAGACCACCAGGGCAGAACCTTGGCTTTGTTAAAGAGAATAGAAAAATTCCTGCAAGCCTCTAAATCTTTTTCTCCTGACAAAATTTCAGCAGTGTTTTTTGTTTGTTTGTTTTGGAGTTTCTGGTTTGTGTTTGTTTGTCTGTTGTTGCTTTGGGGGATTTTGTTTGTTTATTCCTTTTTTTTTTCCAGAGGCAGTTGATTCTACAACATTGCAGAACAAGGTTCAAAAGTTGAATGCATAGCCACAATGCTTCTAAGGAAACTAAACCTCAGTTAACACCTGATCTCTTTAAAAACATATTACAATAAGTCTAGGAAATTATTATGCTTTGGTACTGCATAATGTAACTCCTCACTAAAAGAAATTCAAGTGAATTTAAGGTACGTTTTTCCATATTTGGTTGTGAAATAACTTGTTTTTATCTGAAAGGAACAGTTACAACTGTCTGGTGGAGGTTTATGAAATTGTTATTCACTCTTGATCCAGTGATATGTATTTTCAACACATGTAAACACACAGGCACATGCACAGACAAGTGCAACACAATTTTTGCAATGATTTGTGGCAGCAAACATGACATCTCAAATGTTCATTGTTCCACACACTTTAAACAGTCTCTCTTTAATCTGTTTTATCCATTTAAATTTTATTTTTCTGTGATTCAAAACACTCCTACTTTTTTTCAAGATAGAAGAACAGCAAGAGGGCTCTGATTTCCATTCTTTAGGTGCTAATGAAATGAAAGTACTGGCAATTATAAAAAACATCTGTGACTTTGGAAAATATAGTAAAACCTTTAGATTTTTCAAGAAATAGTCTTGAAACTATTGCCCTGAACTTTGGTAGTTGCCTTACTACTCTGCTTGCATTTTCTCATTCCTGTCTCTGTTGCACCAGAATCCTTTAAAATAAAACGTTGATGACAATTCACAGCCCTAATTTCAGGTCAGATCCTCCCCTCTTCACTCAGGTTACCCAGTATGTCATCCTGCAAGAGCCTAAGTCACCGAAATGAGTGATTTTCATGATAACGAGTAAATGACCAGGTATATCAGAAAACTGCAGTGACTCTAAACTTTAATTCGCTTCTCCTTACATTTCTTTTCCTAGCAAACATCACAAAAACAGTGAATCACCCCAAGTATCGATTGTCCTTTACTAGAGGTGGGTAATTATAACACTTACCAGTTACTGTGCAGGCAGTGTTGAATGCTATGAAGTGCTGCATGAGGTAAGATGAGCAGAATTGTGACAGACAATTGTGACAAATTGTGACAGACTTTGCAGACATTTGCCATGGAGTTGCAGAATCAGATGCTCATGTCATGATCCTAAAATTCAGGAGGAAAGGCCCTCCCACAGCCTCTAAGAGTATTTGCCACTGAACAGCTCTAACAAAGCAATTCCTGGGCAAATAAAATATATTAGTTCAGAGATTACACTAATTTTAACTTTCAGGAAGATGAATATAGTCTGAATTTCAACTAACTGTGCACACTTTAAACACTATAAATCTCTAACTATTATTAGCTTTTACAAAGCTAATGAAAAAAAAATCAAGTGCAGTGGGATATTCCTAAAAGTGTTTGTGCTTGTCCAGGAAGGTGAAATTGCTTCTAGGGGTCTAAGCCACTATGAAAACAGCATTCCAGCACTCTCCCTAATCTAAATTCAAGATAATGGCCTTCTTCTGCCATTATGTTACAACTTAAAACCATTTTAAACCTATCCTTAGGATTTTACTTTGAAAACAATTCTGTGTGTGTCTATGAAAGGGTACAAATATTGATCACCTTTTTAGAGGCATTAATACCTAATGCTCCATTTTCAGTACAATAAATATCAAAGACAGCTGTGCAGGCATCTATTAGCATTGCTGATACAGGTTTCTCTAGATAAGACCTAACTATTCATCTTATTACAAACAATGGAATATGAAATTATGCAGAGAGCTGTAAAACATAACACACTTTTGTGTTATGTGGAATTAACTCGGGCTCCAGCCCTGAAGAGTACATTCATCAGAGTTTTACACCTGACTAGTTCCACCAGTTGAGAGAGGGTTACTCATGGGTATCATGTTAAGTGTGAAAATAAGTGCCTGCAGGATCTTAAGGAGCAACACAGGCACTGAAAAGACAGCATAATCTTGATGGGCAAATCACAGAAATGTTCCTCTATGAAAAAAAAGTGAGCCTGCCATAGTAGCTTCGTCAGTGCGAATTTGGCAAACAGATCCAGGAGGCTGACTGCAGTTTTTCCACTGTAAGCCTGACCTGTAATTCATTAACCTACCACTAAAACAGTATTCACCTCATATTCAGTTATTCAAAGAACTCAAAGGAAAAGAAAACTGGAATGAATTTTTATTCCACTTCCCTGGAAAAAGGGCAAGCCAGGCCATATGTGCAAAATTTCATAAACACTAGAAAAAGACTTAAAAAGAAACTATGAATGACTTCTCGAATGTGTTCATACAGCACTATTTTCATAGGGTTTTTTTGTCCACATTAGCACCATTGGACTGTAACTCTACTTTCATATTTCATTGTTCTCACATAAATGTAAACCAGTCCTCCTGAAAACCAAGATTGCAAAGGTTCAAGACTAATGATAAAACTTCTTCATTATTTCCCTGGGTACTCGCCACTTGCCCCATTGTTAACACTAACATTTCAGGGTATTTCTGCAAACCCCACAATTACACCAAAATCACTTTTATATCTTTTCCTAGAACCTGAGTTCATGAACGGCTGTCAGTTTAGGAAGTCTTAATGGGAGCCATTTCACCAAATACTAACATTGCTTTCTATTTCATGGGATTGTGCAGAATTCAAGGCAACCTTAAATTTAGCCCATGGTGGTTGTTTTTCCATGGGTTTATCAGAGTCTATTTAATTGAAGGCAGTTCTATAAATAAAACATCAGGCCTTTTTTATGCTTCCTGTTATTACCCTCATTAAGATAGGATAAGAGCACAGAAAGGTCACAGTATGTGAAAAATTGTGAAGCATTAGATTAGACCCCTTACATGGGAATAAAACCAGCACTTCCCAAATTCCTTCAGGAAACTCAGATGAGTGGCTCATTGGGAAATATCCAAGTAACTGGATAAAGAACTTCACTTCAGCTTCCTGAACAAGTATTTGTCATTTACTGAAGATTTTTAGGATTTCTTTCCTCTAGTCTTTGTATAAACCTTCTAACTAAAGCACTGCAACTTCTAAATAAGGGAGAGCACAGGTCCTTGCAACCTTGGAAACAAAAGTTTATTTTTATTTTCCTGATACAATGCAGTTTTTCCTATCTTAAATATACCTATCTCATCCTTCTATTTTAAGGTCATTGAGTTTTCAGGTTGCCCCTTGACAGTAGCAAAAGGCACCTGTAAGTTACCAATGCACACAGACTAACCAAACTATTACCTTTCCCCTGCTCTGAAAATCGTCTAGATAGTGCATCACCACTAAACTCAAGGATTTCTAACCTCTACTTTGCCAGTTTTTGTTTAATTTCAAACAAGAGAAGATCCTCTTTGCCTTAAAGCCTGACTGGTTTCTTCAAGCCTTAGTAGCTGATGTAAAGAAAGAAAATGTTTCTTCTTACAGTCTTGGACAGTACTCTGCAAGTCATCTTGGAGATTGGAAAGACTATGGATTTTTCTGGGAAGAATGTTTCTTCAGCTTTTATTTCTGCACTCCAAACAGATGTAATAAAATCTGCACAAACACAGATATGCGTAACTCTCACAAGTGACTAGTTTTCAGAATCGATAGCAAAAATGCAACCTATTGTGATTTGTGTTTTAAAGCTGCATAGCAGAGGCTGATCAGCACTGCATTCACAGTCTAGAGGCAAACCCCTTACACAGGTAAATTACAGGACTGGATGGACAGCAAGAGCATGCTCTTCATTTCTGCAGGATTTTCTCTACTGCCAGGTCCAGTTCTATAAAATACAACCTTCTAACGCAGGGGTGGACTTATCCTACTCCAAGGTACATGTGCTAATTTCAAGGTTTTATGCCTGAGTGCTACCCACATTCCGATGGACACTGCTCACTCTTCGTATTCACAAACTTTTATTGCTTTGATTCACTTTACAAAATAGTCTATAAAAAAGATAGCTTGAGAGGCTGTATTCTTGTTTCCTCCAGTAAGATGTAGTTAGACAGACAATATAAGCAGCACAGTTAGGTTTTGCCTTTCCTCTTCTAAGAAATGCTGGCTTACAATGGGTTAAAAATCTGCTGCTAAGCACTGGCCATTTTAAGGTGTATTCTTCTCCCCTGCTGATTTGCCCTCTGACCTTCTGGGGGCCAGGGTGGCTGCAGACTTCATTTTTACTCTATTTCCTGGTCTCTCTCCTGGCTGTGCACTCAATGCTTCCACAGCAGATTAATGACAGCTAATAATATCTGATATATCTGGACATTGCCACATAATGAGTTGCAGTCCCACTGGGTGCCCGAAGTGTCACTACTAACAAATTCACCAGAGCAGCACATAATTAGCATGTAAAGGGAGTGATCATGCAGTAAATCTGGAGGGGAAGATGGATAGCCCATGAGGAAAAACTATAAGGGAAAACTACTATTCTTAACACTCATTGGTAAATGTATGTTTCTTGCTATGAATATTTTCTTGATAACAAACTGTGGACAGGTTACCTTTACAGTAACATTATTCCTTCCACGGCTGATAGGCAGAATTTCATTATGCCACTGCTAATGTTACAATATTTCTGCAAAATGTCACCATATGTAAATTAGAAGAGGTTAGGGTTTCCATCTTAGTTTTCTTTCAAGATGCACTGTCCCTTTCTGCTATGGCCTAATTCTCCTTTCTCCTAGTTTACAGACACCCTAACATTGACCCAACCTTGCAAAATAAAATTGGCACTGGAGTATCTTCCTTCTCCAATAGCTAAATAAGAAGGATGAAACTCTATACATGGTGGAGCAAAGATAGGAGCATAGAAATGAACTTACTTGATGAGATTTTATCCAAAGTATAACCTCTCCTGACACATCAGAACATACCCAATAAAATGAAATGGGATGCAATGTGAGTTTCCTGACCTGATCCAAACACGGGCCTTTATCTTTGTCCATCTGGCTGACCATCACTCCCTAAGTGCAGTTTGGGTGTGGGTAAAGAGGCTTTCCCAGGAGGAGGAGGAGGAGGTCGACAAGGAGCAGATGAATTGTCCTGATGGGCTGCATTCAGCCTGAAGAGCCCTGAATGGGACAGCTCTGCTCTAGTTTAAGTCAGTCATTTGTCCTCATTAGAAACCATTGCTCAGCAGTGTTAACAATTTCATTTTGGTTTGAAGTCCTGCCATACACAGGCCTTTTTCCTCCTCAACATCTGTGTGGGAACACTTGCATTAACATCTCCTGCTCTGAGGTTTATTTGAGTAATTGTCCAAAACCTGGTTAATTCCAAGTGCAAGGGTTTGGATTTTTTAATTATTCTTTTGCTGAACAGAGAGGCCTTTGGCCCTGAAGGCTTCAGACTTTACATTTTTCTTGTTCATAAGGCCCTTCTGTCATTTGAGGCGGAAAAAAGTTAACAAGGAAGCCTCACTTAAAAAAACCAAACTGAAATCCCAACAAACAAAATATTCTTCTTATAACACAAATATTTTACCATGATAAGCAATTACTCAAAGACATGAAAAATGCATGTTAGCTTAGTTATATAAATTCATATAAATTTGTATAGATTTATATAACTGTATAAATTTATAAAACATATACTTTATAATTTTAATAAGTTATATTATATAGTAAGTTATAATTATAATAAATTATCTAAATATTACAGTTATATAAATTTATATAAATAAATAAAATCATTTAGTTCAATTCCTATAGCCTCCTGCAGAGAAAGTGCTTGGCCGGGAGAGCCTTGTGATCCTCAGGCTGAGCAAGCTCCAGCTGACAGAACCAAATTTATATCTCAGGCAGAAATTGCACAGAGCTCAGGTACCAGGCTCTGTTTGTGATGCTGGTGAGCACTGTCCATAAACCTCGACACTTTTAAGACTGCAAACGGCTACTCAGCAGTGCAGGGATGCACCCTGGAAATGACAGCTGCTGCTCCTGCCCACAGCTGCATTCCTCCTTCTGTCCTTAGCTAAGTGCTCATGAGCCCCAAAGATCAGCTCATAAGCTCCAAAAATATTTCTGTGGGTTATATCTTTACAGTGTTTCATGCTGGTTTGTGTTCTGGTGAAGAAACAATTTTTCAAGTCACATAACTTTGGCTTTTAAACTCTTTTTTTAAAAAGAAGGTTTCCGAAGTGGGTGTATGAACCCTGGGGACTTAAAAACTGTACAGTTAATTAAAAAGCAAGCATTTTTTAAAAAAATCTAGTAAGTTTTTCAACTTAGAAAGGGAGTTTAATTGGATTTTGGAAGGAAAGAAAAAAGAAAGAAATTAAAAATATTTAAACTTTTCCTGACAAATAACAACCTTAATTTTGAATCCCTCATTTTATTTCCTTGTCTCTGCAATCCATATGGCAACTCTCAGAACAATTATCCAAGATTCACCTTTTCACATAATTTCTTTGACTACAAAAATAATAAAATGAATAAAAATGAATAAAACAAACTAAAATAAAACTAAATAAAACAAAATGAAAATAAAATAAATAAATTCAAAAATTAAAACAAGGCTTATATTGTTTATCTTGTTTTTAATGAAAGAATGAAACCCACAACCCACAGCCTGTCCAACTCCCACAGGGGCTTTTTTTTATGCAATCTTAATGATAATTAACTGACAGTGATTGATGGCTAGCACCGAAGCAATAGTAGATACAACTGCACAATTCCATCCAATTCACTTTTCTATTTTTTACGAATCCTTGTTTATTTCTGAATAATATCAAATGAATTATTTGTCCAATTATAATTTCACATTTAAAGTTCATTAGAAATGCATTTGCCCAATTGTTCTGTCACTTTGCTGACTGAGATTTCATATAGTCAGATTTCATTCTGTGTCAGGTTTAAGGAGGGCAACTACTTTTGCCTTGGAAATACATGAAAACATTCACATACATTTCCATATATTTTGTAGGCAAAAGTATTTCTGCTGGAAAATGAGCCCTGGCACACTGAGGCCATACAAAATTTTTGAATGTGTCCATGTGGAATTATGTTGAAGGGAACATGAGTCTTTTTTAGCTTCATTTCAAAATATTGTTGTTAGCATTGTAGTCATCTCTAGGGGTATTTTTTATATGCACTGAACTGTTTTTCTACAAAATCACCTTTGCTGAGAAACTCCCAGAGTCTCACAACCAACTCTGGTCTTGTTGAAACTCACAACCTCTCATACATTGTCTAGAATGACTACATGAAATTACTGCAATTTGTTCTTTATTCTTCAAATCCACTGTTTTAAATAATTGTTGCCATTATGCTGGTTGTGTCAGCCTTAAAATTTTGTATATATATCAACTATTTTAAATGGTTTCTGCAGAGGTCTCTTACTTTACCAGGAAAATGGTGCAATTTGAATTGTGTATGTTACACAGAAGACCTCATGTTTTAAATTTCTTCATCTGACAGGTGAATTCTCTCTAGTATTTTATCACTTCTTGCATTTAAATTATATTATTTTAACTGCTTTTTTGAAAGACTCTTTCTTTCTTTTACTGGTTGAAAGAAAAATAAGTTCTTTTTAGACATGCAGCGTTCCCTCAACAGCTTCACTGCCCTTTCAGTGTGTCATTAGATATAACAAAATGTACACACAATGCATCCTTTGGGAGCTGAAGCTTATCACGGTGCAGTACTTTCAAAGTGAGTGTTTTATACCGTTTGGCACCCTGAGGACATGTGAGGTGACACCACTGATCTCTCAGGAGAGACCTCACTGATTTCTTACTGCTCTTGCTGATGAAGAAATTAGTCAATAACTATATTTTGTAAATTCTAGCAGCTGTTTCTTTCTTTCTCCCGTAAGACAGAGGTTGTGGTAAAACTGCATCTGCCTGGGCCTCAAGGCATGTTCATTTCTTGCCTACCTTTATGCCCTCCTTGATGAGAGCAACAAATCAAGTTCAAGCATCCTGTACTGAGGGATCTTTCACTAGCCAGACACTGCTAAGCCCTGACTACCAGGTAAGACTTCCACGGAGGTCTATCAACAAGTCTCAATCATCCATACAGGTTATTGCTCAGGGACAAGGGACACCTCTTTCTGCCCAGGGGCTGCCTGCTGTCACTGAAGCATACTTTTCCAATACAATCAGTGATAATTTGACACACAGGGGACTTCCAGACTTCTAGGATTACGGCCAATAAACCTTCCCCACTATGAGAAGAACAACCAGTGGCCATGAATCATGCATTTTTCAGGCACTAGAGAAGATGGGCAATACATAAATACTTCCTTATTTTTGAGGAGTGCTTTCCTTAAGAATAAGCTGGGAAGTGCTGGTCTGTGCACAAGAAAACATATCCTTGCCTAGTGCAGAAATGACATAATTCCACTGCTTCAGAGATAACTACAAATGAAAAAAATATTGTAAGAAAACTGAAGGAGTTTTGTTTTTTGGTTTTTTTTCCATTCAACTGAAGGACCAAAGCAGTAACAACAAATGATTTTGTGTCAAAAGAAGCCTTCCTTCCAAGAGACCTGAAATTAAATGTTTCCTTGCCACACATTGCAAGCAAAACAAGGGACACAGAATCATAGAATGGTTTCGGTTGGAAGAGACCTTAAAGATCATTCAACTTTTTTTACATAATGAGAAGCAGCACAAACAGGAAAGACTCAGGGGCTCCACTCCACTTACCCCAATTTAAAATATTAGAGCAATTCTGACATCTCTGAGCAAATGGGTGACTTATATTCAAACCCCATCAGGTAAAGGTAGAAAAGGAGCTAAGCTCTTCCAAGTCCTAACCTCTGTGATGCTGAAAGCATTGAGAGGCCAGGGCAGCTACATACTCTGCATTATAAAATTTTAGTCTCAATTTCTTTCACCAGAGAAAATTACTCATTAATATGAC